>LR738709.1:10417695-10435731 GCA_902687465.1 Secale cereale
GCCCCCCCCCCCCCCCCAGGCTGCCCTTCGGACGCAGTGTTGTTTCTGGAACGCTGATTTTTTATATAATTTTTCTGGATTTTTCTGGGCAGTTCTCGAAACGTGAAAACCTGAAATACAAATACAGCCGAAAACAGAAACTGGCACTCGGGTGCACTGGATTAGTAAGTTAGTCCAAATATGATCAAAAGTGTATGGAAGTGTATGAATATCATAGCAATATCACCCAAAAGTGGCATGGAGCAAGCAGAAATTATAGATACGTTTTGGACGTATCAACTCGCGGGTGCAAGGATTGTTTACTTTACGCAAAGTTCTTTTAATGCAGTTGTCTGTTGCTTTGAGTTTACACTATGGGTGGGACTCGCAACTTAATACCAGCGAGATGTTCTGGATAGATATCTCAAGGTGGCTGATTAGTAGTAGATGCAGATGGATTTCAGTCTACTTACCTTGGCATACCACCCATGCTTTGAACCTCTACCTTTCTTGCAGCATAGTTAGCATTGGTTTGCGCACATAATCCTGTCAATTGCCCAGCTGTAATTTGTTTACCTCGCTTAGCTGTTTTATCGTCTTTTGGGAGAGAGACATCACTAGTGAACATTATGGGACCCCGGTCCATATTACCATCACTGATCACATCGGCTATTTACTTTCAGTTCTTACTTACTAGTTGCAGTAATACCTATCACTATTATCTCTTGCATTTGATCCTTTGTAAACGACAAGGCCGGAGGGATTGACAACCTCTCTGTACTCGTTGGGAGCAAAGTTATTTGTATCTGTGTGCAGGTCCGGTTGATTGCTAAATATCTGGCGCCGTTAGCAGTTGACACCTTCTTGTTAAACCTTGGAGTCTCAGGGGAAATCGATCCTTGGTATCTTTGCCAAGGGAAAACTACCGCTACACTGCATCTCAAACCTTCCACTTGGGGTAACCTATCGTGCGACATCGTGGCGTAGTTCAGACGGCATTTGTGTTCGGTGCTGACCCCGAACTTGATTATATCCAGCGTGCTTGGCTTGATAGCCATCGTCCCGTATGGGAGAAAGTTCTCTTGATCCGTAGATTGATCTGGCCTGACCGACTTTTTTATTCAGGTCCAGACGTAAATTGTAATTATGGCCTTGAGTTGATGTATCCTTTCCTTTACGATGGGGAGGTGTGGGCTGGTGTACGGCATTGCTAGCCGCTCACTAGTGCAAAAAGGGCCATTTTTGTCCCGGTTCGTCAGGGCCATTTGTCCCGGTTGGGGAACCGGGACTAAACGGTCGATACAAATGCCCTAGACCATTAGTCTCGGTTCTTATACCAACCGGGATAGATGGCCCTCCACGTGGCAGTTGCAGCTTGCGCTGGCAGGGGGCCTTTTGTCCCGGTTGGTAGCACCAACCGGGACAAATAAGCTTCCACGCGTCAGCACTTCAGGGGCTAGGGTTTTTTTTTCTGAAGGGGGGGGGGTTGTGGGTGTTGTATGGTTAATTTAGGGATTTCATATATTGTGTTAGCTAGCTAATAGAGAGAAGTGTCATCTCTTATCTCCGTGCATGCTCATGTAACAATGCATCATCATAATTAATAATAAATCATCATCGTCGTTGTCATAATAAAAAAATTGTACCCAGCATCATCGTCATCTCACAACTTCTACTCATTGTCATAATAACAAGTCCTGCTCATCATCATCATCATAGTCATCTAATAACTTCTTAGCACATGATCATAAGTAGCCAGACTTAATTAAGTACACCCTCTATAAGGTGAAATAGCATAAAATAAGATAGGCCCTGACTCTCCTTTATGGAGAATGCAGATTATCATGTCTCCAATTCTTGGCTTTCGCACAATGTCACTTCCATGTAGCTCCCTACGACTGACCATACAGTTCTTCCAATCTTTGATTGTCAAGTCTTCATTGGATTTAGAAATCCTGTATGGACAGTTATGTGTAGGATGATGACCTGACGAGTATGGTAATAAGCTCATAACATTGAGGTGACCTTTCTGAAACATCAGATGAGGCACACAACCCGAAAGGATTTTCTGTTGAAAAACATAGTAATAACTTCGTAGTTAGTAATGTAGTTTAGTTTTAGAAGAATTTATGCAAAAGATGATCGGCCACAAATCTTACGATGACATCTCCATGGATGTTATCGTAGTTCAACACGTGCACTAGTGGCATGTATTGACCATAATGTGCAGGAGTTTTAGCATAGGTATTGTAACGCTCAAAATAAGAAAGTAACGAGACAAGATGATTTTTCTTCTGACAAGTTAATTCTGCACCATAAGTGTAGTGGGTTCTGTCTACCATCTTCCGTACATTTCTTGAAGAATGGAAATAAGTTGTTAATGGAAATAAGCTGTCAATTATTTTGAAAGACACAACATAAATTACTTAATAAATATGTTTGAGAAACTCACATAGAGGTAGAACTAGAAGCGTATCAACAAGGACCCACATGCCATCATCATCATCACCAAGGTCAAAGGTGACATACATACCCTCCTGAAAATCATATGCCTTGCACAGTGCTCTCCAGTTCAGCAACCAAAATGGGTTACGCTCTCCAAATTGTATAGCTTTACAAGAAAATCATAATCATGATGGGTCCTGGGATGAATTTGCTTTGTTTCCATACTTTCATGATCTTCGAAATCCAGATGCTCCAAGACAAAGCATCTTGCATGGCATGGGATAAGCTAGTCGAATTGTAAAAGACGAAAATTACACATTGAAAAGAAGGCATAAGTCATGCTTAATTACCAAACAAGACTTGTCGTGTTGCATACTGTCTCAAAATCGAAGGCCTCATCGAGCTTAACACTGAAGCATCGATCGTCTACCAGGTGTGGCCTATCGCACTGACCCCGGTCGTCGCCACACCAGTCGCACGCTAGGATCCTATCGTCATCGTCAGACGACGACATTTCCTACATATTGTAGCACAAGTCATGCCAAAATTCAATGGTTGAAAATATAAACAAAAACATTTCAAAATATCTTAATTATAGGACTCATATATATCGACATGGAGATTTGGTTGGACTCCACTTTGAGCATTCAATAAGCAAAACTAAATCATCTCTTGTGTCCGTACATCGTCGAATATTATCACTAATACATCTCAAATAGTATCATATATATATAGCATCACTAATTAATTGTCACATGCCTAGTCAGTGCTTGCATTAGGACTAGCTAGAGTGTGCATCATGCTTACTTTTCAAAGAAACTTGAAATGGGAATGACAGAAACCCCAGCACCCCTCTTCTAACAACTAGGGTTTAATAAAAACTTTTCCAATGTACCCAAAATGCCCTTCAAAATGTTCATCATTTCTGCCTTGGTCTTAAACCTCTGCCAAAAATGGTGCACAATTTTCTAGGACATCCAAGGTCTCTGGATTAATTCATATGGTATTTGCATCTGGGCATTTAAATGCTATAAAATATTTTGTGTGCCCAAATAATCATAAACTAAAATGTTCCATGTTGTTCATATTATATACAATGGGCATGACTAGTTTTATGAGCTATAAAAATGTTCTGGCATTTTTATTAATTCAACAAAGTTGCAAAAGAAATGAAACAGAAAGAAATAGAAAAAAAGGAGAGAGAGAAAGAGTTTACCTGGCGCCTAACCGGCCCACCTGCCGGCCCAGCCCAGCCACCGCTCCAGCGAGCTGCTTGGCTTGGCCAGGCAGGCAGGCAGGTGCTCGACGGCGGCCGCAGCGCGCGCCACGCAGCTGCCCGCCGCCCTGCTTCCTCCCCTCGCCGTTCTGGTGAGTGGGATCGAGCCTCCACTTCGTCCCCGAGCTCGCTGACACTCTCCACCCTCCCCAGCTCCTCTCCCTCGCCTTCCCCGCACCATGGCCGACGCCGCCGTGCTTGCGCCGTCGTGGTAGCCGCGTCCACCGCCGTTCCTGAGCCCCGTCGTCGTGTCCGTCCGCTCCACCGTCCTCGACTACGTCGAGCAGGCTGAGCCCCGAGCGCTCGCCCGCTCTGGAGTCGCCCCCGACACCGTCTTCCCCAACTCCGGCCGTAGAGATCCCTCTCGCGGCCCCGCTCAGCTCCGACCGTCCCCAAGCTCGCCTCGGCGTCTACTCACCCGCCGTGAGCTCAACTCCGTCCTCCCCCTCTCCGTTGGCTCTCTCCTACACTGAACACACCGCACGAGGCTCACCTGCACGCGCCGCCACGGAGCTCGTCGCCGACGAGGCTCCGACCATCTAATGGTCCGGCCACCGTGCCCACCAGCTTCACTGTCACATATAGGTGTTGTAGGATCACTCCACGGTCCTCTTTGAGCACCGCACCGTTGTTTTCGACCTCGCCCAAACTCCGGCAGCCGCTGGACTCGTCGCCAGCGTCGTTTCCGGCGACCCCGAGGCCAGCCACCACCACCACTCGACGCGGCTCACATCCAGCTACCCGTAGGTGTGCTCCGCCGTCGTTTTGGCAGCCGGAGCACAAAACCCGCACCTTACCACCGCGTTTGGCCTCGCCGGCGGCTAAACGCCGGCGAGTTAGCCCCGTTTGACCAAGGTTTGACCCCCCCTGTGTCACTGACATGTGGGCCCGGCCGCTGACTAATTTCAGTTTAGGATTTATTTAAATACTAATTGCTGTCATTAGTTTAGTGAGCCACTGACATGAGGGACCCAGTGGTCAGGTTTGAGCTGGGCACCCTGTTGACTGGCTGACGTCAGCATGATGTCATGCTGACGCAGTAAAGGATTTTCTGGGATTTTTATATTTAAAAACAATTCAGGAAATTCCAGAAAATGTTGTAAACTTCAAAAAATCATATAAATTCAACAGTAGCTCAGATGGAAAAGATTTATATATGAAAATTGATCAGAAAAATCCAATCTTCCAATGGCACTGGTTTCATGCATGTTTGAGCAAGTTAACCTTGCTGTTTACATTACAACAAGTTCATGCACTTAAATAAATAATAGTTTGACTTTCAATTTGAATCTTTGATTCAAATAGGCTCAAGCCCTTCTGGTTATAGTTGCATTAGCCCAAAACACATGCATTTTGCCATATCATGAGCATGCATCATATTGTTGCATTTGTTTGCTTATTGATTGTATCGCCGGATTCTCTGTGTTAGGTCCTGCTCCCGAGGATACTCCTGCGTATCCAGCTGAAGAGCAGTACCCGACAACCTCTCTGTCAGGCAAGCAATCATTGATCATTCTGATACAAACCCATCTTCTCGCTCCTGCTCTCTTTTACTGCATTAAGGCAACAGCGTGTGAACTTCTACTTGCTGTGGTAGTTGAACCCTATTCCCTTGCATGACCTGTCATTGCCACAGTAAATAGTTGAAACCCACTAGCATGTGTAGGAGTTGATTGAGCCATGTGATGTGTGATCCACCATGCTATTTGTTTATGTTGCCTACTATGCTTAGAGTTGTGTCAGGTCTGATTCATCTGGGTGATGAATCGGAGTGAAACGATCATACCGGTAAAGAGAGGGAATTGTGGAACATGTTTGGCAAAGGTATCGATGAAAGGCCATGTAGGAGTACGTGGTGGGTTGTTTCATTGAAACCGTCCATAGGACCTGAGATCTGTATGTGTGGTTCAAGTTACAGTTACTACCACACATTGGGCCCTGAAATATGACCCCGCTCGAATTATTGACTGCCATGTTCTCTGTCCAGGAGTTGCAACTAGTTTCTGGTGTTTGTAGTTTACTGGTGGTCGTGCATAGCGCTGACCCTCGGGGTGGGTTGTGATGCGACAGGTACGTGGCACGGTGTACCGGTTGCCCGTTTGGTGACTCGGGAACCCTGTACACATCGTTTGGGGCCGTGAGCGACACCTCGGCCGGATCTCCCCACGGATGGAACCCAAATAGGCGATAAACCTGGACGAGAGACTTGAGTGGTTGGTTAGGTCGTGGTCTACACCCACGTCGGCTTTTGCTTGAAGTCTGCCGAGCACATGTCGTGTGCAGACGCTAAGTGGTGAAAACATGTGTGAAGAAGTACACCCCTGCAAGGTTACCAATCTATTCGAATAGCCGTTGTTCGCGGTACGGACTACTTGGTTACTCTTACAGTTCATAGACAAGTTGATGGATACTACTAAAAGCCTCAAGACAAGTGTGAGTACCGTGGATGGCCCTTTCGTAGGATGACGGAAGAGGATCCTCGGTGGTGTATTGTTGTGGTGAGTAGAGGACTTGTGTACGTAATAATATCTTGCAATTTGTTGAGAGTTGTAGTATAGGTTAGCCACGAGTCAAAGCTGGCTTTCTGCTATGAACTCCACTACCCCCTATTGATAATGTTGCATGTATGATAGGTTCTATTGTAAGACTTGCTGAGTTCCTTTGTACCCATGTTTGCTTAATAACTGTTGCAGAGGAGAACCCTGCCCCTTCTGATGGGTTCTACATAGACGTTGACGTCGACGAGTAGCTTGTCACCCAGACGGAGATCTGGAGCTTGTGAAGGGCCTTGTAGATAGTCAGGCTACACTAAGCCTGTTTTATTTTCTAAGTTGTCTGTACTCAGACATGTAGCTTCCGCTTGTGCTTGTATGACTGTATGACTTGAGTGTTGGGTCATGTGACCCCTACCTGTATGGATATGTTATGTAAGGCTCTTGGAGCCTTTTAAATAAAGTACTTTGAGTCATAGAGTTCTGTTGTGATGCAATGTTGTATTTGCACATATTGAGCATATTGCGTGTATGAATGAAATGCTTGGTATGTGTGGGATCCGACACCTAGTTGTTTTCCTTTGGTAGCCTATCTTACAGGGAAATGCCTCCTAGTGCTTCCAATGAGCCTTGGTAGCTTGCTACTGCTCGGAACACGTAGGCTGGCCGGCATGTGTCCTTCTTCGTTCCTGTGTCTGTCCCTTAGGGGAAATGTCACGCGTTGTTCCTTTAAGTCCATGTAGCTTGCTACGACTTGGGTTCATACGTTGATGACCGACACGTTCGTTGCTGGGTCATGGATGCCTGTCTCTGTAATTTAGTGCCGCTTTTGGTTTATAACTAGCCATGTCGGCCCAGGTTCTCTTTCATATGGATGCTAGCGACACTGTCATATACGTGTGCCAAAATGCGCAAACGGTCCCGGGCCAGGTAAGGTGGCACCCGTGGGAATACCGTGCGTGAGGCCGCAAAGTGATATGACGTGTTACAGCTAGATCGGTGTGACTTAGGATCGGGGTCCTGACAGCGTTGGCATCAGAGCTGGACTGCCTGTAGGTTTCTCAAGCCAAACTGGTCAATGTTGAGTCTAGAAAAAATCTTAGTTATATGTAGGGGAATTGATTATGGAAGGGAAAGTAAGGCTCTTTTTACTCCTTTACCTTATGCCCTTCTGATCCGAGTCGGTCTATTCTTTCTACGGGGAATTCGGTCTAGGCCTCTTATCCTTACTAGGTTCACGTGTTACTAATCCGTAGACTTTTAGGATTGTTGGTTTCAAGCCTCAGTTCAGTTGCTATCCTTTTAGTATGATGATTTGTTGGACCCGGAACCTTGATATGATATTGTTGAGTGGCTATGCTATCATTTGTATGATGTCTCAAATCTTCTTTTGAGCATTTACAGTTGTTATGCTACCCGATTTCTTCCAGAAACACTAATGCCTTTGCATTACTTTGTGTTTCAGATGTCTGGCCGCACACCCCACCAAGTGGTTCGTTTGACTCGGTGCATTAATGTGCCCGGTCACATGGCCATGCTAGTCCGTGTGCTGACTGAGACCGGTTACCGCTGGTATCCTGAGTACACCGTGGAGGATCAGTACCGGGATTTCAATCAGAGTTAGTATTTCTGCACAGTCCGGATATACCCCTCATACCCCGGAGCTAACGACCCCATCCATTGGTCTTATGGACTCGGGGTTACTATCGAGATGGCAGTGCAGGATGCCGCCTATTCGATGATGACCATTCTCCGGGCTAGGCATGCCCTGTTGCTGAACACTGAGTTCTGTTACATGCCAGCCTCACTTCCCAGAGAGGAAGGCTACTACACTGGTCTGTATACCGATGCTGCTCATGAGGAGCCACTGCTTCAGACTACTATTCAGATGCTGGAGGATAGGGACCGTGAGGTCCGTGCCCTCCGAATGGAGCTGTATAACACTCGAGCCGCCCACTCGACTACTTTGACACGGCTTGCACCTGCTGTGCACGCCGGATATCTGGATATGCGGGATTTGTACCCCGTACGGACTCGTCTGCCTGATCGTATGGATTGGTGTGACGTTGGGGGTATTACACCTCCACGTGGGCGCCGGTTACCACCAGCATCAGGCCCGAGGCCACATCCATGTCCCTATGGTCCACAGCCTTCGAGTGCTCGGGAGTTTCAAGATCCATCTGTTCCACTTCCAGGCTACGTCGGTAATCTCTACGAAGATTACTACGGGAATGTCTGAGCTAGACCGTGGCAATAGTAGTATTGTAGTAGTTGTATTTCCACGGTCCTGCGCGTCTTGTGGAATATGACTTAGCTAGTACTGAGTCGGAGGTGTAGTTAAATAATGTATAGGAGCTTGGAATGCCTCTTATGTGATGTATCGTCTTTCACCGCAGTTGTACTTTAGCCTTGGCTTGTACTAAACTATGTATGGTGTGTATGACCACTGGTGTATATATAGCAGTTTCTATATTACCATGTCGTACGGATGAACATCTCTGCATTCCGTGTCTTCCATTACATTCTGCACTCCTATGTCAAGTTTTTGCCATCCTTGTCTAAACCATTGTTTTGTTTTCCTAGGATGGTCAACACTCGCAGCACTCCTGCTGCTCAGGAGCAGGGTGAGGCTAGTGGGGCTAGAGATGAGAATCTGCCCCAGCCACCCTCCTTGGCTGAAGTTATGCTCGAGGCAGAACGGAACAAGAGAGATACCAACCGTCTGCTGGAGAGCATAAAGCAGAACACTGGGTTCCGCCAGAGGAATGACATGGTGTCAATCAATGACTTTATCAAGATGTGCCCACCGAAGTTCCACCACTCCACTGAACCTCTGGATGCGGATGATTGGCTTCGTAGTATCACCCACAAGCTACACTCTGCCCGTGTGGCCGAAGCTGATAAGGTTACCTACGCCGCCTACCATCTTGAGGGCCCTGCCAGTCTATGGTGGGAGAACTTTGAGGCTATGCGTCCTGCTGGCCAAATCACTACTTGGGTTGAGTTCAGTGAGGCATTCCGTGAACATCACATTCCGGAAGGTCTCATGGATCGCAAGCGGGAGGAATTCTGCAATTTCACCCAGGGCCGGTTAACCGTGGATGGCTATAGTCGCGAGTTTGGCAACTTGGCACGCTATGCACCTGAGGAAGTATCCACCAATGCCAAGAAGCAGGCGAGGTTTCACAAGGGACTAAGCCTTGAACTCCGCCGAGATCTACGTCTACACGAGTGCACTTCCTTCCAGAAGCTGGTAAACAAAGCTATCAGTGCTGAGACGGGCCAGACTGATTTCGAAGCCACACGCAAGCATCCACGTGACTTTGGTTGCTCATCCGGCTCTGGCTCTCACAAGCACCGTGTGTGGGTTCCTAACACTGCTCTGCCACCCAAGTACACACCGAGGCCATCCTATGAGGTGCCTCGCCCAACTCAACAGTATGCACCTGCCAAGACTTATGGAGGACCACCTACCAACTTTGCTCCACGCACTGGCACTGTGACATGCTTCAAGTGTGGAGAACCGGGGCACTACATGCGTGAGTGTCCTCAGAACCAACCAGGAAAACCCGTTGGCCGTGGTAAGCCAACCGGCAAGGTGAATTATGTCAAGCCAATCCCCACTGCACGTGGTCATGTCAACTATGTCTCTGCTGAGGAAGCTTATGAGGATCCTAACGTCATCCTTGGTACGCTTCTCGTTAACTGCCATCCGGCATTTGTTCTTTTCGATACTGGAGCATCCCATTCGTTCATATCTGAGAGCTATGCTCGAATGCACAACATGACTTTTTGTGACATGCCTACTTCCATGGTTATTTAAACTCCTGGTTCAAAATGGCAAACCTCTAGGGTAAGCCATGGAAATGAAATTCTTGTCGATAGACTTGTTTTCCTTGCATCTCTAATCGCTCTCAAGTCCTCGGACATAAACATCATTTTGGGTATGGATTGGATGACAACTCATTACGCCAAGATTGATTGCTACACTAGGACCGTTCAACTTACACACCCATCCGGCAAGACAGTCAATGTCTTGACCCGAATGGTTGAGCGTCAGCTCTACTCTCTTAATACCAGCCCTCTACCAGAACTCGAAGATATCCCGGTAGTCCGTGACTTTCCGGATGTCTTTCCAGAAGAAATGCCAGGTGTTCCACCTGACAGAGATGTCGAGTTCGTGATAGATCTTATTCCAGGAACTGTCCCAATCTCTAGGAGACCTTATAAGATGGCACCCCTAGAATTAGCTGAGCTTAAGAAACAACTCGATGAGTCCTTGCAAAAGGGTTTCATCCGTCCTAGTTCTTCCCCTTGGGCTTGTCCCGTCCTCTTTGTCAAGAAGAAAGATGGAATGGAACGGATGGTTGTAGATTACCGACCGGTCAATCTGGTTACCATAAAGAACAAGTATCCGCTCCCAAGGATCAACGACCTGTATGATCAGCTCGCTGGATCCTCAGTCTTTTCTAAAATGGATTTGAGGTTGGGTTACCATCAAATCAAAATCAAGAACGGGGACATTCCTAAAACGGCTTTTGTTACTCGTTATGGCCAATACGAGTACACCGTCATGTCCTTCGGATTAACCAATGCCCCAGCCACCTTCTCCCGGCTAATGAATTCTATATTCATGGAGTATTTGGATAAATTCGTCGTGGTATACCTCGATGATATACTCATCTACTCCAAGAACAAGAAAGATCATGCCGAGCATTTAAGGCTGGTATTGACGAAACTTCGAGAGCACCGCCTTTATGCCAAATTCTCTAAATGTGAATTCTGGTTGCCGGAAGTGACCTATTTAGGTCATGTGATCTCTGGCAAGGGTATTGCTGTCAATCCTGAGCGAGTTCAAGCCGTCCTTGATTGGACTCCCCCTGAATCGGTCAAGCAAGTTAGGAGTTTCCTTGGCTTAGCGAGCTATTGCCGACGCTTTGTCGAGAATTTCTCCAAGGTTGCTAAACCTCTAACTAACTCCTCAAGAAAGATAAAAAGTTTGAGTGGACCCCACAGTGCGAGTCCAGCTTTCAGGAACTGAAAAGACGCCTGACATCTGCACCCGTACTGGTACCACCAGATTTTTCCAAGGATTTTATTATCTACTGCGACGTCTCGCGACAAGGACTAGGTTGCATACTCATGCAAGATCGTCGAGTGATTGCTTACGCATCCCGACAGTTGCGTCCACATGAGGATAACTATCCTACACATGGTCTAGAGCTTGCAGCTGTAGTCCACGCACTCAAAACATGGCGTCATTACCTTCTTGGTAACCGCTGCGAAATCTTCACTGATCACCAAAGTCTGAAATACATCTTCACCCAACCGGATCTAAATCTCAGGCAAAGACGTTGGGTTGAGTTGCTCACAGATTACGACTTAGGAATCACTTACACCCCTGGGAAGGCCAATGTCATGGCTGACGCACTAAGTCGTAAGTCTTATTGTAACAACTTGATGTTACAGCAAGGGCAACCACTTCTTTACGAGGAATTTCGTAAGCTTAACCTTCACATTGTTCCTCGAGGATTCCTTTCCACCTTGGTGGCGGAACCTACCCTTATGGATCAAATCATAGCTGCCCAGAAGCGTGATAAGGGTATATCCCGACTCCAGGAGAGCATTGCTAGCGGACTCGCTAGAAGCTTCTCTATGGATGATCGAGGTGTTGTCTTCTTCGAGAACCGTTTAGTGGTTCCCAAGAATCAACATCTATAGCAGTTAATCCTTAAGGAGGCTCATGAATCTCCTCTCACGATTCATCCCGGTAGTACCAAAATGTATCAGGACCTACGCCAGAGGTTCTGGTGGACTAGGATGAAGAGAGAAATCGCTCAGTTCATTGCTAACTGCGATGTTTGTCGTCGCGTCAAAGCAGAGCATCAACGGCCTGCTGGCACCCTTCAACCTTTAGCTATTCCTGAATGGAAATGGGACAAGATCGGTATGGACTTCATCACCGGGTTTCCCAGGACCAGGAAAGGGAATAATGCTATCTTCGTCGTTATCGACCGCCTCTCTAAAGTAGCCCATTTCCTGCCTGTTCGAGAGAGTATTACCGCTAGCCAGCTAGCAGATTTGTATATCTCTCGGATAGTATCACTTCATGGTGTGCCGTTGGAGATTAACTCCGACCAAGGAAGTCTTTTCACTTCACGATTTTGGGACAGTTTCCAGAATGCTATGGGAACTCATCTCTCTTTCAGCACCGCCTTCCATCCTCAGTCAAGTGGTCAAGTGGAACGAGTCAATCAAATTCTGGAAGACATGCTTCGAGCCTCTGTCATCTCTTTCGGTATGGAATGGGAAAAGTGTCTTCCATTTGCCGAATTCGCTTATAACAATAGTTATCAAGCCAGCTTGGGCAAAGCTCCCTTCGAAGTTCTATATGGACGAAGATGTCGAACACCTCTTAACTAGTCAGAAACCGGGGAAAGACAATTCTTTGGTCCGGATATGATCCAGGAAGCAGAAGAGCAAGTTCGCATCGTTCGTGAGAAATTGAAAACAGCCCAGTCTCGCCAGAAGAGCCAATATGATAGTCATCATAAGGCTGTGACTTTTGAAGTCGGCGATAAGGCTTACCTTCGGGTTACTCCTCTTAAGGGAACCCATCGCTTCAGTATCAAGGGAAAATTAGCCCCTCGTTACATCGGTCCTTTTCGCATTCTTGCCAAACGAGGAGAAGTTGCCTACCAATTGGAACTACCTCCGCACCTCTCCAGAGTTCATGATGTCTTCCACGTTTCTCAACTTAGGCGATGCTTCTCGGATCCTATCCGCGGAGTGGACCACGAAACGCTTGATCTCCAGGACAATCTCACACATCGAGAATACCCCGTTCGTATTCTTGATCAAACCGAGCGCATCACTCGACGTTGTAATATCAAGTTTCTCAAGGTTCAATGGTCACATCATTCCGAGAGTGAAGCTACCTGGGAAAGAGAGGATCGTCTTCGACTTGAGTACCCCATCCTCTTTCCGGAGGAACCCGAATCTCGGGACGCGATTCTTTTGAGTGGGGGTGAGTTGTCACATCCCTAGTCAGTGCTTGCATTAGGACTAGCTAGAGTGTGCATCATGTTTACTTTTCAAAGAAACTTGAAATGGGAATGACAGAAACCCCAGCACCCCTCTTCTAACAACTAGGGTTTAATAAAAACTTTTCCAATGTACCCAAAATGCCCTTCAAAATGTTCATCATTTCTGCCTTGGTCTTAAACCTCTGCCAAATATGGTGCACAATTTTCTAGGACATCCAAGGTCTCTGGATTAATTCATATGGTATTTGCATCTGGGCATTTAAATGCTATAAAATATTTTGTGTGCCCAAATAATCATAAACTAAAATGTTCCATGCTGTTCATATTATATACAGTGGGCATGACTAGTTTTATGAGCTATAAAAATGTTCTGGCATTTTTATTAATTCAACAAAGTTGCAAAAGAAATGAAACAGAAAGAAATAGAAAAAAAGGAGAGAGAGAAAGAGTTTACCTGGCGCCTAACCGGCCCACCTGCCGGCCCAGCCCAGCCACTGCTCCAGCGAGCTGCTTGGCTTGGCCAGGCAGGCAGGCAGGTGCTCGACGGCGGCCGCAGCGCGCGCCACGCAGCTGCCCGCCGCCCTGCTTCCTCCCCTCGCCGTTCTGGTGAGTGGGATCGAGCCTCCACTTCGTCCCCGAGCTCGCTGACACTCTCCACCCTCCCTAGCTCCTCTCCCTCGCCTTCCCCGCACCATGGCCGACGCCGCCGTGCTTGCGCCGTCGTGGTAGCCGCGTCCACCGCCGTTCCTGAGCCCCGTCGTCGTGTCCGTCCGCTCCACCGTCCTCGACTACGTCAAGCAGGCTGAGCCCCGAGCGCTCGCCCGCTCTGGAGTCGCCCCCGACACCGTCTTCCCCAACTCCGGCCGCAGAGATCCCTCTCGCCGCCCCACTCAGCTCCGACCGTCCCCAAGCTCGCCTCGGCGTCTACTGCACCCACCGTGAGCTCAACTCCGTCCTCCCCCTCTCCGTTGGCTCTCTCCTACACTGAACGCACCGCACGAGGCTCACCTGCATGCGCTGCCGTGGAGCTCGTCGCCGACGAGGCTCCGGACATCTAATGGTCCGGCCACCGTGCCCACCAGCTTCACTGTCACATATAGGTGCTGTAGGATCACTCCACGATCCTCTTCGAGCACCGCACCGTTGTTTTCGACCTCGCCCGAACTCCGGCAGCCGCTGGACTCGTCGCCGGCGTCGTTTCCGGCGACCCCGAGGCCAGCCACCACCACCACTCGACGCGGCTCACATCCAGCTACCCGTAGGTGTGCTCCGTCGTCGTTTTGGCAGCCGGAGCACAAAACCCGCACCTCACCGCCGCGTTTGGCCTCGCCGGCGGCTAAACGCCGGCGAGTTAGCCCCGTTTGACCTAGGTTTGACCCCCCCCCTGTGTCACTGACATGTGGGGCCGGCCGCTGACTAATTTCAGTTTAGGATTTATTTAAATACTAATTGCCGTCATTAGTTTAGTGAGCCACTGACATGAGGGACCCACTGGTCAGGTTTGACCTGGGCGCCCTATTGACTGGCTGACGTCAGCATGATGTCATGCTAACGCAGTAAAGGATTTTCTGGGATTTTTAGATTTAAAAACAATTCAGGAAATTCCAGAAAATGTTGTAAACTTCAAAAAATCATATAAATTCAACAGTAGCTCAGATGGAAAAGATTTATATATGAAAATTGATCAGAAAAATCCAATCTTTCTAATGGCACTGGTTTAATGCATGTTTGAGCAAGTTAACCTTGCTGTTTACATTAAAACAAGTTAATGCACTTAAATAAATAATAGTTTGAGTTTCAATTTGAATCTTTGATTCAAATAGGCTCAAGCCCTTCTAGTTATAGTTGCATTAGCCCAAAACACATGCATTTTGCCATATCATGAGCATGCATCATATTGTTGCATTTGTTTGCTTATTGATTGTATTGCCGGATTCTCCGTGTTAGGTCCTGCGCCTGAGGATACTCCTGCGTATCCAGCTGAAGAGCAGTACCCGACAACCTCTGTGTCAGGCAAGCAATCATTGATCATTCTGATACAAACCCATCTTCTCGCTCCTGCTGTCTTTTACTGCATTAAGGCAACAGCGTGTGAACTGCTACTTGCTGCGGTAGTTGAACCCTATTCCCTTGCATGACCTGTCATTGCCACAGTAAATAGTTGAAACCCACTAGCATGTGTAGGAGTTGATTGAGCCATGTGATGTGTGATCCACCATGCTATTTGTTTATGTTGCCTGCTATGCTTAGAGTTGTGTCAGGTCTGATTCATTTGGGTGATGAATCGGAGTGAAACGATCATACCGGTAAAGAGAGGGAATTGTGGAACATGTTTGGCAAAGGTATCGATGAAAGGCCATGTAGGAGTACGTGGTGGGTTGTTTCATTGAAACCGTCCATAGGACCTGAGATCTGTATGTGTGGTTCAAGTTACAGTTACTACCACACATTGGGCCCTGAAATATGACCCCGCTCGACTTATTGACTGCCATGTTCTCTGTCCAGGAGTTGCAACTAGTTTCTGGTGTTTGTCGTTTACTGGTGGTCGTGCGTAGCGCTGACCCTCGGGGTGGGTTGTGATGCGACAGGTACGTGGCACGGTGTACCGGTTGCCCGTTTGGTGACTAGGGAACCATGTACACATCGTTTGGGGCCGTGAGCGACACCCCGGCCGGATCTCCCCACGGATGGAACCCAAATAGGCGATAAACCTGGACGAGAGACTTGAGTGGTTGGTTAGGTCGTGGTCTACACCCACGTCGGCTTTCGCTTCAAGTCTTCCGAGCACATGTCGTGTGCAGACGCTAAGTGGTGAAAACATGTGTGTAGAAGTACACCCCTGCAGGGTTACCAATCTATTCGAATAGGCGTTGTTCGCGGTACGGACAACTTGGTTACTCTTACAGTTCATAGACAAGTTGACGGATACTACTAAAAGCCTGAAGACAAGTGTGAGTACCGTGGATGGCTCTTCCATAGGATGACGGAAGAGGATCCTCAGTGGTGTATTGTTGTGGTGAGTAGAGGACTCGTGTACGTAATAATATCTTGCAATCTGTTGAGAGTTGTAGTATAGGTTAGCCACGAGTCAAAGCTGGCTTTCTGTTATGAACTCCACTACCCCATGTTGATAATGTTGCATGTATGATAGGTTCTATTGTAAGACTTGCTGAGTACCTTTGTACTCATGTTTGCTTAATAACTGTTGCAGAGGAGAACCCTGCCCCTTCTGATGGGTTCTACATAGACGTTGACGTCGACGAGTAGCTTGTCACCCAGACGGAGATCTGGAGCTTGTGAAGGGTCTTGTAGATAGTCAGGCTACACCAAGCCTGTTTTATTTTCTAAGTTGTCTGTACTCAGACATGTAGCTTCCGCTTGTGCTTGTATGACTGTATGACTTGAGTGTTGGGTCATGTGACCCCTACCTGTATGGATATGTTATGTAAGGCTCTTGGAGCCATTTAAATAAAGTACTTTGAGTCATAGAGTTCTGTTGTGATGCAATGTTGTATTTGCACATATTGAGCATATTGCGTGTATGACTGAAATGCTTGGTATGTGTGGGATCCGACACCTAGTTGTTTTCCTTTGGTAGCTTATCTTACAGGGAAATGCCTCCTAGTGCTTCCAATGAGCCTTGGTAGCTTGCTACTGCTCGGAACACGTAGGCTGGCCGGCATGTGTCCTTCTTCGTTCCTGTGTCTGTCCCTTAGGGCAAATGTCACGCGTTGTTCCTTTAAGTCCATGTAGCTTGCTACGACTTGGGTTCATACGTTGATGACCGACACGTTCATTGTTGGGTCATGGATGCATGTCTCTGTAATTTAGTGCCACTTTTGGTTTATAACTAGCCATGTCGGCCCGGGTTCTCTGTCATATGGATGCTAGCGACACTGTCATATACGTGTGCCAAAATGCGCAAATGGTCCCGGGCCAGGTAAGGTGGCACCCGTGGGAATACCGTGTGTGAGGCCGCAAAGTGATATGACGTGTTACAGCTAGATCGGTGTGACTTAGGATCGGGGTCCTAACATTAATTAATACAGCTAAAACCCTAGCGAATGACGGGTATCGGCGCGGGCGGTGGACACCCAAAGAGAAGGAACCATCACAGGATCATAGGTCCAGTGAGATCCCTGAAGAACCTGCCATGTATTGTCGAACCTGCCCTCCAACGCAACCATGTAGCGACGGACGTGTTCGTCCTCCTCGCTGACACGGTGACGTACAACCTTCGCGGGGTCCTCAAGCCTCTGCACCGTCACTGGTCTACGCGCCCTCCACCAAAGAAGGTTAGGGTCAACAACGGGTTGGCTCCTCATCAAGTTGCGCCCACCGGAAGGAAGCACCTCCCAATACTAGCCCGGCGGAGCCCAGTCCCGAACATGACCCCTCTGATCAAGCAGGCCTCCGTTGAGTCGACGACGAGGATGCGGGATAGGCATTGTCGATGTCGATGTAGGAATAATTGATTGAACTAAAAGAATAAACTAGTTCTATTAATTCAACTAGTTCAACTAATAAGCACTTACTATAAATAAAAATGAACTAGTTCTTACTAAAAATAAACTAGTTTTACTAAAATTAAACTAGTTTTACTAAGAATAAACTAGTTCTATTAATTCAACTAGTTCAACTAATAAGCACTTACTAAAAATAAAAATGAACTAGTTCTTACTAAAAATAAACTATTTTACTAAAATTAAACTAGTTTTACTAAGAATAAACTATAGTTCTATTAATTCAACTAGTTCAACTAATTAATAAGCACTTACTATAAATAAAAATGAACTAG
>LR738709.1:10435791-10487983 GCA_902687465.1 Secale cereale
ACTAGTTTTACTAAAATTAAACTAGTTTTACTAAGAATAAACTAGTTCTATTAATTCAACTAGTTCAACTAATAAGCACTTACTATAAATAAACTGAACTAGTTCTTACTAAAATTAAACTAGTTTTACTAAAATTAAACAAGTTTTACTAAAAATAAACTAGTTCTATTAATTCAACTAGTTCAACTAATAAGCACTTAATATAAATAAAAATGAACTAGTTCTTACAAAAACCACTACATTCTATCACTAAAACTATAAAAAAAACTATAAAAACAGAAAATTCATCTAACATTTGTATATATAACTAAAACTATAAAAAATATAAAAACTATAAAAACAGAAAATACATCCATGCATCATATACATACATCTGCAATTACATATACATATATATACAACATATCCATATATAATGAAAAAAGCAGAGCAGATCGAGAAGAGCAGGCCGGGGCGGCGGCGGCGGCGTGCGGCAGGGGCGGCGCAGGCAGGGGCGGCGGTGGAGGGGAAAGCCGGAGTGCTCACTGTGCGGCGACGGTGAGGTCGGGGAGGGCGGCGACAGTGAGGTCGGGGAGAGGGCAGCGACGGCGAGGTCGGGACAGAGGGCGGCGACGGCGAGGTCGGGTGATACGTCCAAAACGTATCTATAATTTCTGCTTGCTCCATGCCTCTTTTGTGTGATATTCCTATGATATTTATACACTTCCATACACTTTTGATCATATTTGGACTAACCTATTAACTCAGTGCACCCCAGTGCCAGTTTCTGTTTTCTGCTGTTTTTGTATTTCAGGTTTTCCCATTACGTAAACTGCCAGAAAAATTCCGGGAAAAATATACAAAAAATCAGCGTTCCGGAAGCTTCCATGCGGCCAAAGTAGGGCCGGAGGGGGGCCACCAGGGCTCCAGGCGCCCTGGGGGCGCGGCCCCCCTCCTGGCCGCGCCGGGGGGGCGCCTGGGCCCCCCAGGCCTCCGCTGATGCCCCCCTTTGGCATATATTTACACCGCGTCCCGAAACCCTCGAGGACGGAACCCTTTTTCGCGATCTCATCTCTGTTCCGCCGCCGCCGCGCTTCCAAGATCGGGAGCACCAGGAGAACTCTTCCCGGCACCCTTCCGGAGGGGAGGATCACCACCGGGAGCCTCTCCACCACCATGGACGTCTCCCGGACGAGTTGTGAGTAGTCTCCCTTGGACCATGGGTCCATGACCAGTAGCTATGTGATGTTCTCCTCCCCTCTTTGTCCTTCACAGATTAGACCTCGTGAGCTGCCCTACATGATCGAGGCACATATGTAATCCTTATGCTATTGCTATGATGAGTTTGCTGGGATCCGATGGATTATGAGATTATGTTCAGATTGTGTCTGAGTAATATATTTGATTTACCTCTTTTATATTTATGTTCTTGAGTAATTCTTGCATGTTCTCCGTTGCTGTTTATTGCTTTGGCCAAGTAGTAGGGAGTAACTCCAAGAGGGAACGTTATGCTTGATTGTGGGTTCATGCCCCTCGATGACTAGCTTGAGTGACAGAAACATGAGTCTAGGGGATGTGTTGTTACCACAAGGGGGAAAACAACGGTGCTTGTACTCACGGGTGCAAGGATTGTTTACTTTACGCAAAGTTCTTTTAATGCAGTTGTCTGTTGCTTTGAGTTTACACTATGGGTGGGACTCGCAACTTAATACCAGAGAGATGTTCTGGATAGATATCTCAAGGTGGATGATTAGTAGTAGATGCAGATGGATTTCGGTCTACTTGCCTTGGCATACCGCCCACGCTTTTGAGCCTCTACCTTTTGTAAGGGCATATTTCTCCCTAAGTAGTTTTGGTGATTGATGACAATACATTTGCGGACTGATCGTGTGCTCTAAGCTCATACAGGTATATCTTCCTTATGGCACAAGGCGATTGCTTGCCCCTCGGATTCTATGAAGGACGGTGTTTTCCTTGTGCTCCCTGTCGGTGGCTTTGAGTAATAGGAAAGCCGTACTATTAAGAGGGGGTCCGCGTCGGAAAGGATTGGGTAGAATCAACACATACACATCCTTCTCCCACTCCACCTTTCCTTGCTTCTCTGGAGGTCCAACCGGTTATCTTTCGTTTATGCAAAACTGTGGCTTCTTAACTGATCAACTGCCTGGCAAGCGGTAGTACCGCTCAAACAAGCGGTAGTACCACGCAGTTACACGGTAGTACCGCCTGCCGACACGGTAGTACCGCTCCCACGGTAGTACCGCGTCCCCAGAGCGGTAGTACCGTGTATCTGGCCCAGGCGCTGAGTCTAAGTACAGAAGTGGATGCGGAAGTAATTTTTTACTTCCGCATACAACACGGTAGTACCGCTTATCTCAAGCGGTAGTACCGTGTCGCGTTTTGCTACTACCGTTTTCCCTGCGGATGTAGCCACGGATGTAATTTATTTCATCCGTGGTTGTCAATCATGTCGCAATCTTTTGCCTATGCGGTAGTACCGCTTCCCAAGCGGTAGTACCGCTCAGCGAGCGGTAGTACCGCAACTCATGCGCGGTACTACCGCTCTCTGCGGGCTGAAAACTCCAATAACGGTTGGATTTGTCCCCCCACTATATATAGGGGGTCTTCTTCTCCAAGAAGACTTGCCTCTTCCCCCACTACTCCATTGTTGCTCCAAAAGCTCCATTTTCGCCCGATCTCTCTCCCTAGCCAATCAAACTTGTTGATTTGCTCGGGATTGCTTGAGGAGGCATTGATCTACACTTCCACCAAGAGATATTTGATTCTCCCCACTAATCCCTTGCGGATCTTGTTACTCTTGGGTGTTTGAGCACCCTAGACGGTTGAGGTCACCTCGAAGCCATATTCCATTGTGGTGAAGCTTCGTGGTTTGTTGGGAGCCTCCAAGATGTGGAGATAGCCCCAACCTTGTTTGTAAAGGTTCGGTTGCCGCCTTCAAGGGCACCACTAGTGGAATCACGGCACCTTGCATCGTGTGAGGGCGTGAGGAGAATATGGTGGCCCTAGTGGCTTCTTGGGGAGCATTGTGCCTCCACACCGCTCCAACGGAGACGTACTTCCCCTCAAAGGGAAGGAACTTCGGAAACACATCCTCGTCTCCACCGGTTCCACTTGTGGTTATTTCTTACCTTTATTTTTGCATGCTTTACTTGTTCAACTCCTATAGCATGCATGTGTAGTTGTTATCCTTCTTTATCTTAGTTGTCATCCTAGTAGAATATCTAGACAACTTATTTTGTCGCTTAATTTTAAGTGGTTAAGAAAAGCTAAAAATTGTTAGTTGCCTATTCACCCCCCCCCCCCTCTAGTCAACCATATCGATCCTTTCAATTGGTATCAGAGCCTCGTCTCTTTTTAAGGACTTTACCGTCCGAAGAGTATGGTTGACAACGTAGTCGAGACGGAGGACCATTCCGGTGGAAATCCGTCCTTGCCTACGTCAGATGGGGGTGCCTCGGTCACTCGTGAGGAGTTCAATGTGGCCTTGACCACATTGAAAGAATCACTAGCGAGCGAGGTCAAAGGCATGTTTAAAGAAATGCTTGAGGGGCTTAAATTATCCACCTCACCGTTGGAAGTGGGTCGTCCCGCTACCAACGTGTCGGAGGCTAATCCCGACAAGGGAGAAGCTAGTAGTGAGCAAGCCCCGGTCACTAAGAATGGGAGTGGGAAATTTGCCCAATCTGCTCCTCCTACTCACTATGGAGGACCCGTTCCCACACCGCATTTAAATTCTGTTGGGCCCCCTCCCAAGTTTGTTAAAAATACTGATTTTGCTACTTGGGTGTTTTGTTTCAAACGTCATATTAATCATTGTTCCACTAACCTTTGGAGAATCATTGAGCAAGGTTTTTATCCGTATGATCCGGACAACATGACTCCAAGAGAAACTGCCGATCATCAGTTAAACGAGTCCGCACTTTGCATTCTTCAAGATTCCATCCCTCCTGAAGACATTGCTCACCTTCGTCCCTTCACTGTGGCCAAGGAAGCATGGGAGCATGTTGGCACAATGTACAAGGGAAGCACAAGTATTCAACGCTCCAACTATGAAGTGGTGCAAGATGAAGCTGATGAGTTTGCTATGATCGAAGATGAAGATCCTCGTGAACTTTATCGAAGATTAACTATTCTTGCAGTGTCTCTTCGAGATCATGGCAGTAAGGATACGGATGACAATTGGATCAAGCGCAAGTTCCTCAAGGCCATGATGCCCTATCATAAGGCCATGTCCTCTGTCATTCGTCAGAGACCGGACTTCCACACTTTATCCTCAAACGAAGTGTTGGATGAATTTGTTGCCATGAGGATCCTTGACGTAACCGCCGACAATGCGGTCCTAAGAGCTCGACGATCCAAGAAGCCTAATCTTGCTCTGAAGGCCAAGGCTTGTGTGGAAGAGGAGGAAGTGGAAGATGATGATGAGTGTTGCCCCGAGGACACCAAATATGCCTATCACGAGCACATGGCTCTTGCTTCAAGGCAATTCTGGGGCAAGAAGAACTCAAGGTCCAACTTTAACAGGAACAACTCCAGTGGGAACAAAGGGAAGCAACGAGTAAGGACATTTTTCAACTGTGGAAATGTAAGTCACTTCGTTGTGGACTGCCCATATGAGAAGAGAGAAGACTTTGGAGGCAAGCTTATTCGGAAGGACAAGTCAAAGTCCTATCCCAACAAGAACAACTTCATCAAGAAGACTCCTCCGAAAGTGTTGGTGGCCCAAGAAGAATATGTGGAGGATGATGACAATGATGAAGACGATGAGGTGACCACTATGGCTACAATTGCAATTTCTACCACTCCGCACTCATCTCTCTTCAACTCACCAAACGAGAACATCACCGCCAAGTGTCTCATGGCCAAGGCCACCAACAAGGTAACCCCAAACATCAATACTACTATCTCTTCTAACCCTTCATTGACTAATTGTATTGATGAGGGTGAGGGTATTAAGGAGGGAGAAAATGAATTTGATGTGTTCATAAAGAATCTCAAGGGCAAACCCAAGAAGCATTTTGTTGCTCTCTTGGAACAACTCGGTGAGGCCAATGACATTATCGAGGCTCACGAGGAAACCATTACTAAAATGGAAGGGCATAGTCGAGACTATGCCGATGAGATATCGGATCTCTCTAACGCCCTAGAGGAAGAGCGTGGTCTTCGTTTGACTCTTGAGGAGTCACACAACAATGATCATGCTAAATTAAAGAAAGATCTTGATCATGCTTTAGTTGTCTCTCGTGTCCTTAACTCTGAGAAGGCAAAACTTGAGGTTGACCATGCTAAACTCAAAGAGGAGTTTGACATACTTGACAAGGCTCACAAGGCCTTGAAAGGAATGCATGCTACTCTCAAGGAGTCTCATGATCAACTCCAAGTTTCGCTAACCAAGGAAAAGGCTATCTTTCCTCGCATGGTTTTAATTGATAATGCAAATGCTACTAACCCATGTTGTGAGCATGTGCATCTTGTTGAAGAAAATGCCGAGCTAAAGAAGCAACTTGAGAAAGGCCTTGTGACTTGCATACAAGGTGAGAAGAACCTCAACGCCCTTTTGAGCAATCAAAAGGAAGTTGTGGCAAAGGAAGGAATTGGGTTTGCTCCTAAGCCCAAGAAGAAGAAGAATGACAAGACAAAGCAACCACCCCCTCTCCAACAATCCTTTGTGTAAGAAGGAGAGGACACGTCAACCAAGAAGAAAAGTAGTGGTGTCAAGAAAAACTCCACCATACCATCAAACATGGCCGGCGATTTTAATCCTTCATATGTTTTATGTCGTGCTAGTGATGGCCATGTGTTTGCTAAATTTGTTGGTTCTTCTTATGAGTACATTGAATGGTCCATTTGGGTTCCTAAGACCCTTGTCACTAACCTCAAAGGACCCATTACCAAATGGGTACCTAAATCCAAGCATTGATCTATTGTAGGGGTTTGCTTCCGGTGGGGGATCATGGTTGCTCGATAGCGGAGCCACAAATCATATGACCGGAAGCAAAGACTTGGTGGTGGACGTGCATCTCGGTTCATCTATGGCCACCAACGTCGAATGGGGTGATGCTTCATCTTCTAAGGTATTGGGACTTGGCAAGGTTGTTGTCTCTCATGATCTCACGATCGAGAAAGTCATGCTTGTTGAGTCCCTTGCATACAATCTACTTTCTGTTCGCCAACTTGCACTCATGGGCTTTGCTACATTCTTTGATATTGATTCTGTGGCCCTCTTGTGGAGCAAGACTCTTAAAGTAGCCTATGTTGGGCATGTCGAGAACGGTCTTTATGTGGTTAACTTCTCGAAGCAACCCACTAAGGTCGCGACATGCCTAATGGCTAAGGTTGATGTGGGATGGCTTTGGCATCGCCGTTTGGCCCACGTCAATATGAGATCTTTGCAAAGTCTTCTCAAGGGGGACCATGTCCAAGGACTAACAAATGTTAGCTTTGCCAAAGATCGTGCTTGCAGGGCGTGCATTGAAGGAAAATTACATGAGAAGGCTCACCCTCCCACAACTATCATCTATTCAAAGAGACCTCTAGAGCTCCTCCACATGGATCTCTTTGGGCCTCCCACTTTTGATAGTCTTGGGGGTAGGAAATATTGCTTGGTGATTGTGGATGATTACTCAAGATATACCTGGGTGTTCTTCTTCAAGAAGAAGAGTGAGACCCAACAAACCGTCATCAACTTTGCAAATGAAGCTCAACGACAACATGAAGCAAAGATTTTGATGATCAGAAGTGACAATGGCACCGAGTTCAAGAACTACACCTTGGATGAGTTTCTTGGTGATGAGGGGATCAAACATCAATATGCCGCCCCGTATACCCCTCAGCAAAACGGTGTTGCGGAGAGAAAGAACCGAACCTTGATAGATGCTGCAAGAACCATGATGGCTGAATTCAACTCTCCATACAACTTTTGGGCCGAAGCCATCAACACCGCTTGCCATGCGTCAAATCGTCTCTATCTCCGCAAAGGTTTGAACAAAACTCCGTATGAAATTCTTACCGGTAACAAGCCCAATCTCAAGTACTTCCGGGTGTTCGGGTGTAAGTGTTTCATTCTCAAGAAAGGTGTTCGTTTGTCTAAATTTGAATCTAGAGCTCATGAGGGCATATTTGTTGGTTATGCTACAAACTCTCATGCTTACCGTGTCCTCAACAAGTCCACTGGACTCATAGAGGAGACGAGTAACGTAGAGTTTGATGAAAATAACGGCTCCCAAGTGGAGCAAAGTGGTACTTGTGATGCAGGTGATGAAATTCCTCCTCAAGCCATAAGAAGAATGGGTGTTGGATATATCCTACCCGTTGAGGAACCCCTTGTGGCCGAAGGAGAAGGACAATGTTCCACTCAAGTGGAACCATCACCAATCCAAGACCCACACGCTTCCGAAGAACAAAGTGAAGGCCCTCAGCCAGATGAACAAGGCCAAGTGCAAGATCAACCTCAAGTTGGTGAAGAACCACCAATTGATGCACAAGGCCAAGTTCAGTCTTCCGAGCAAGATCAAGGTCAAGAGGAAGCTCAAGATCAAGATCTTGCTCATAATGACGCTCAAGATGATCAACTCAATGCTCCTCAGTTATCACTTGAAGAGCAATTAGAGCGTCGTGCTGCAAAAGTTGCCTCCAGGCTTGCTTCTAACGAGCATCACATCGAGAACATTTTAGGAAGCATAAAAAGGGGGTAAGCACTCGTAGACAATTAGCAAACTATTGTGCTCATCAAGCTTTTGTCTCCTTTGTTGAACCTAAGAAGGTCTATGAGGCGCTCGAAGATCCTGACTGGCTCAATGCCATGCATGAAGAACTCAACAACTTCGAGCACAACAAAGTGTGGCGTCTGGTGCCAAGACCAAAGGAGAACCATAATGTCATTGGAACCAAATGGATCTTTAAGAACAAGCAAGATGCCCATGGCATTGTCATCCGCAACAAGGCACGTCTGGTGGCTCAAGGCTACTCCCAAGTCGAGGGTATCGACTATGGTGAAACCTTTGCCCCCGTTGCTCATCTTGAATCCATTCGTTTGTTGCTTGCCTATGCTTCCCATCATAACTTTAAATTGCAACAAATGGATGTGAAAAGTGCATTTCTTAATGGTCCCATTAATGAGTTGGTGTATGTTAAACAACCCCCGGGGTTCGAGGATCCTAAGTTCCCCAATCATGTGTATCAACTTGATAAGGCACTCTATGGCCTTAAACAAGCCCCACGAGCGTGGTATGAGCACCTTACCGAGTTGTTAAAAGATCGTGGGTTTGAAATTGGGAAAATCGACCCCACTCTTTTTACTAAGAAGGTCAAAGGGGAGTTGTTTGTATGCCAACTATATGTTGATGATATTATCTTTGGCTCTCCTAACAAAGCTTTCAATGATGAGTTCGCCACACTCATGACCACACATTTTGAGATGTCCATGATGGGAGAGTTGAAGTACTTCCTTGGTTTTGAGATCAAACAACGAAGAGAAGGCATCTTCATCAAACAATCCAAGTATACTCAAGACATGCTCAAGAGGTTCAACCTCAGTGATGTCAAGCCGGCTACTACTCCAATGCCAACCAAATGCCAACTTGACATTGATCCCAATGGTAAAGCGGTGGATCAAAAGGTATATCGCTCTATGATCGGATCTTTGCTTTACCTTTGTGCATCTAGACCGGATATTATGTTGAGTGTGGGAATTTGTGCACGGTTTCAAGCCTCACCTAAGGAAAGTCACTTTGTGGCCGTCAAGCGAATCTTTCGATATTTGGCTCATACCCCAAACTTTGGCTTATGGTACCCAAGAGGAGCAAATTTCAACCTTGTTGGTTTCTCTGATTCTGACTGGGCAGGAGACAAAGTGGATAGGAAGTCCACCTCGGGAGGGTGCCAATTTCTTGGTTGCTCTCTTGTTAGTTGGTCTTCCAAAAAGCAAAGTTGTGTATCTCTCTCGTCCACCGAAGCAGAATATGTGGCCGCTGGCAGTTGTTGTGCTCAACTCTTATGGATGAGGCAAACTTTAAAGGATTACGGTGTCACTTGTGACAAAGTGCCTCTTTGGTCTGACAATGAAAGTGCCATCAAGATTTCTCTCAACCCGGTACTACACTTCAAGACGAAGCATATTGAGATTCGGTATCACTTCATCCGGGATCACATAAGGCAAGGAAAAATCGAGCTTCACTACGTCAACACTCATGATAACCTTGCAGATATCTTCACGAAGCCTCTGGATGAAGCAAGATTTCACGAGTTAAGGCATGAGCTAAATATCATTGATTTGAGCAATGTGGTTTGAATCTGTGCACACGCTCCTCACACTCGACATAGCTATCTTGTCTAGATGTAGGCATGAACTTAGGGGGAGTACTGTTCTCTCAATGAACTATTCCTCCCCCCATTATGCATAAACTAACCAAAACTTTTTCATTTGCCATACATAGTTGGTTTAAATGCTTCAAGTCGAGCTTTGATCATGGGCCCAAGGATAATTCTTCGCGGTGCCATATCTATAAAACTCAAACATAGGTGGCCTCGGACACCGCCCTCTTGTGAGGAATTTGTGTTTCGTGTTTTGCTTGTGCACATGGTGTTTTTACTCTCTCTAGTGCTTAAAGCCTCTTGCTTTTTTCGTGCATTTTTTTTGAGGGAGCGGTACTACCGTGCTTGGTTATGGTACTACCGCGGAGGACATACGGTACTACCGCACCTCTAGCACGGCAGTAATTTTATACTGCCGCTGGTAGGGCGGTACTACCGCCCGACGAGCGGTACTACCGTGCGAGCGGTACTACCGCGATGACCGCGGTACTACCGCACATATCCGAACGTGTGGGGGTTATAAGCAGGCAGGGGGAGTTCCATCTCCCCCATACCCATTCACTCCTAACCCCCACGTCGTCCCTGTCTCTCTCTCTCTCTCAAGAACGCCGCCGGAGGACCTCGCCGGATCTCCTCCCTCGGCCACTGTTCTCGCTTTCCGACCGGTGGAATCGATCCCCACCACGTCCTCTTGCCATGGATGCAGGTTTCTCCCCTTTTCCCCTCTTCTTATTGCCCTGTCTGAGTTTTTAGGGTTAGGGGAGATGCTTAGTGTTCTTGTGTTCTTCGTGATCTCATCCATGGATGCTTAGAATGTGGGAGAGTGTTTTGTGCACTAGAAATATGATTAGATCTGTTGCTACGAAGTTACTATGATCAGCCGTAGTACCGTGTGTCGATCTCGTTGGTAGTTTCTAGATCTGCTCTTCTCAGATCTGTTTCGTGCGGTACTACCGCTGGAGAACCGCGGTACTACCGCACGATGTAATCCAGATCTGATCTGACCTGAGCGGTACTACCGCTGTCCACAGCGGTACTACCGCTCGGGCGGAAGTACAGATTTAGTACTGCTTGCCGAGCGGTACTACCGCGACCCAATGCGGTACTACCGCTCCGCATGCAGCACTAAGTTTTTAGTTCCGCCCCTTCGGGCGGAAGTAAAAATTTAGTACTGCTTGCCGAGCGGTACTACCGCTCCGCATGCAGCACTACGTTTTTAGTTCCGCCCCTTTGACGGAAGTAAAAAAAATTACTACTGCAACGTATGCGGTACTACCGCGTCCATCTGCGGTACTACCGCTTACGTTGCGGTACTAATATTTTAGTTCCGCCTCTTCTGGCGGAAGTAAAATATTACTACCGCAGTGTACGCGGTACTACCGCATCCACCTGCGGTACTACCGCTTGCCCTGCGGTACTAATTTTTTAGTTCCGCCTCTTCTGGCGGAAGTAAAATATTACTACCGCAGCGTATGCGGTACTACCGCATGTGACATGCGGTACTACCGCTTACCCTGCGGTACTAATTTTTTACTTCCGCAAGGGTCAGTAGTACTACCGCTTGAATCATATTTACTTCGTAGCATGATCTCTTTCCTATTTCTCCTGGTTTCTTGTGTCTTTCGAGGCTTTGGCATTGATTCTTCTTGTGTTTGTGTTGTTGTGGTTTTGTGTTTGTGTTTTTTAGGTGGTGGCTCCGGTTTTGAGGGTCGTCATACCAACCCTGTCCGCGACACCGGTTCCAAGCGCCTGCGTACCCCAAGTGACGTGCCAGAGGGCTCCAATCCCCAGCGCTGGTACAAGACTTCAGCCAACAAGCGTAAGGAATCCTCAATGTCTATGGAGGAGATGCCTGCTGCTGAGTTCATGTCTCGTAGGAAGATCAACCCGTATGGAGAACCACGTGAGCACTTTCCTGGCGATGATATCTTCTGGACCAAGCAGCAGTTTCGCATCTATCATGAGGTGCTCAAGACCAAGGCCAATCTTTATGTGGATGCTCACTGGGTGGATGTGGAGCACATGAGGAAGGACAAGAACCGGGCATACTTTGCAGAAGCCCTTGATTTGATCGAGCAGTTGGGTCTGGAGCACATCATGACCTTCCAGAACGACTTTGACCCTGAGCTAATTGCGCAGTTCTATGCCTCTGTCAATTTCCAGGCCAAGGAGGATCGCCCCATGACTTGGATGACCAATGGTCACAAGATGACCTCTACTTGGAAGGAGTTCATGGATCTTCTTCAGCTTCCTGATGAGGGTCTCCATACCCCAATTGGTTTTCGGCCTCACGCCAATCCTGAATCAGCAAACAAAGACAAACTGCTTCCATTTTATGAGGCAAAGACTCTTGCTAGTGGCAAAACGACTTGGGTGTTGAACCCCCTCTTGGACATCATGTATCGGATCTTTCGCAACACTCTGTTCCCTCGTGTTGGCGATAAGGACAAGGTCCATGCCTATCTGGTTGATATGCTTCTGATGTGTCAAGAGGCTCGCTCAGCCCAGGCTGCACCGCTTGACATTTCCCACATCATGTGGAATGAGCTCCGGTTTGCCATCTACTCTCGCAAGGTACCCATCTATGGTCCATACATATTTCTGCTTATCTCCAAGACTTGGGAGAAGTTGTACCCAGAGGAGGAGTTCGAGGCCGACTGCTACCGCCATGACCCTATCCGGCTTCGCGTCAAGACTCGTTGGGCCAACACCACTACTCGTGCTCAGGCTGCTGCTGCCCAGATGGGCACTGAGGAGGAGCCTGTGGAGGAGCCTGCTGATGTGCGCTCTGGCAGATTTGCCCCTTCTTCCTCTGCAGTGGAGAAGCCTTCTTGGGCTAAACGGCTTCAGCAGAAGATGAAGGCCCTCTTCTGCATGCAGGCTAAGGGGCAATACCGTGCTCATGTGACTGACAAGAAGACATGTCAGCGTGACAAGAAGATTCTGGCCTTGTATGGAGAGGAGGTTTCCAATGGATCCGAGGACAACATCACACCTGAGGCTACCTGGATGGCTCGCCAGGGGTACAAGTGGTCAGAGTCTGATGAGGAGTATCAGCCAGAGCAGCAGGGATCTGATGATGAGTATCAGGAGGAGCAGCAAGGGTTTGATGATGAGTACGACGACTGAGCTTCTCCCGGGCTGCCACCCGTCTTCGTGTCCTCTTTTCCCCTTTGTGGTGTCTCGATGACAAAGGGGAGAGTGATTTGCCGTCTTGTGCCTGTTCGTGTGTTTTTCGTTGAACTCTGATTTATTTTGCGTGTTTGTGTCGTGTGCGTGAGACTATCATATGGTGTAAGACATATGCCCCGTTATCGTTGAACTTATCTTTATGTCTTTAATGTTTATCCAGTGCAGTCAATGTTATATAGAGTATCTCGTGTGTAGATTATAGGGGAGCACTATACCTAGTATGTGTGTTGTGCAGTCCAAAGCACAATCGTGTGAAGGCACACATCCAGGGGGAGCTCACCTATACTCTAGGGCTTGTATTGCATACTCTATTATATCTTCTCTGTGCAAATCTCGTGTTGTCATCAATACACCAAAAAGGGGGAGATTGTAAGGGCATATTTCTCCCTAAGTAGTTTTGGTGATTGATGACAATACATTTGCGGACTGATCGTGTGCTCTAAGCTCATACAGGTATATCTCCCTTATGGCACAAGACGATTGCTTGCCCCTCGGATTCTATGAAGGACGGTGTTTTCCTTGTGCTCCCTGTCGGTGGCTTTGAGTAATAGGAAAGCCGTACTATTAAGAGGGGGTCCGCGTCGGAAAGGATTGGGTAGAATCAACACGTACACATCCTTCTCCCACTCCACCTTTCCTTGCTTCTCTGGAGGTCCAACCGGTTATCTTTCGTTTAAGCAAAACTGTGGCTTCTTAACTGATCAACTGCCTGGCAAGCGGTAGTACCGCTCAAACAAGCGGTAGTACCGCGCAGTTACACGGTAGTACCGCCTGCCGACACGGTAGTACCGCTCCCACGGTAGTACCGCGTCCCCAGAGCGGTAGTACCGTGTATCTGGCCCAGGCGCTGAGTCTAAGTACAGAAGTGGATGCGGAAGTAATTTTTTACTTCCGCATACAACACGGTAGTACCGCTTATCTCAAGCGGTAGTACCGTGTCGCGTTTTGCTACTACCGTTTTCCCTGCGGATGTAGCCACGGATGTAATTTATTTCATCCGTGGTTGTCAATCATGTCGCAATCTTTTGCCTATGCGGTAGTACCGCTTCCCAAGCGGTAGTACCGCTCAGCGAGCGGTAGTACCGCAACTCATGCGCGGTACTACCGCTCTCTGCGGGCTGAAAACTCCAATAACGGTTGGATTTGTCCCCCCACTATATATAGGGGGTCTTCTTCTCCAAGAAGACTTACCTCTTCCCCCACTACTCCATTGTTGCTCCAAAAGCTCCATTTTCGCCCGATCTCTCTCCCTAGCCAATCAAACTTGTTGATTTGCTCGGGATTGCTTGAGGAGGCATCGATCTACACTTCCACCAAGAGATATTTGATTCTCCCCACTAATCCCTTGCGGATCTTGTTACTCTTGGGTGTTTGAGCACCCTAGACGGTTGAGGTCACCTCGAAGCCATATTCCATTGTGGTGAAGCTTCGTGGTTTGTTGGGAGCCTCCAAGTTGTGGAGATAGCCCCAACCTTGTTTGTAAAGGTTCGGTTGCCGCCTTCAAGGGCACCACTAGTGGAATCACGGCACCTTGCATCGTGTGAGGGCGTGAGGAGAATACGGTGGCCCTAGTGGCTTCTTGGGGAGCATTGTGCCTCCACACCGCTCCAACGGAGACGTACTTCCCCTCAAAGGGAAGGAACTTCGGAAACACATCCTCGTCTCCACCGGTTCCACTTGTGGTTATTTCTTACCTTTATTTTTGCATGCTTTACTTGTTCAACTCCTATAGCATGCATGTGTAGTTGTTATCCTTCTTTATCTTAGTTGTCATCCTAGTAGAATATCTAGACAACTTATTTTGTCGCTTAATTTTAAGTGGTTAAGAAAAGCTAAAAATTGTTAGTTGCCTATTCACCCCCCCCCTCTAGTCAACCATATCGAACCTTTCACCTTTCTTGCAGCATAGTTAGCATTGGTTTGCGCACATAATCCTGTCAATTGCCCAGCTGTAATTTGTTTACCTCGCTTAGCTGTTTTATCATCTTTTGGGAGAGAGACATCACTAGTGAACATCATGGGACCCCGGTCCATATTACCATCACTGATTACATCCGCTATTTACTTTCAGTTCTTACTTACTAGTTGCAGTTATACCTTTCACTATTATCTCTTGCGTTTGATCCTTTGTAAACGACAAGGCCGGAGGGATTGACAACCTCTCTGTACTCGTTGGGAGCAAAGTTATTTGTATCTGTGTGCAGGTCCAGTCAGTCGCTAAGTATCTGGCGCCGTTAGCAGTTGACACCTTCTTGTTGAACCTTGGAGTCTCAGGGGAATTCAATCCTCGGTATATTTGCCAAGGGAAAACTACCGCTACACTGCATCTCAAACCTTCCACTTGGGGTAACCAACGAGGGGCGAGAAGCCATCAACCAAAGTTTTCTGGCGCCGTCGCCGGGGACTCCACTCTTCAAAATAGGGGAGTTGCACGCTATCTTTTACCTTTGCTTTTTAGTCTTGTTAGTTTACCTTTCAGTTTTGCTTTAGTATCCTTTATCAAAAATTACAAAAAAAATAGTTATCTCATTCTTTAGTTGTCATTATGTCTGGTCCTTTTGTCTTTGGTGAGGCAGAAGTTCTCACCTTTAAACAAAGAGGTGGGGAAAGTCTAAAAGATGCTTGGTATATAATTAATGATTCTCAAAAAAGAGCCACCAAGAAACAATCTACTACTATCCTACTTATAAATTTTTATGTTGGAATTACTTCTTGGAATAGGTTTATTCTAGATTCTGCTATCAATGGGAATTTCCTAGAGGCCCCAGTTTGGGAATCTCTTAGTATTATTGAAAATCTTGTTGGAAATCCCCCTGTTGTTAGCATTCAAGAGGACATCACCCTAGCTCACATTATGAAAAAACTTGAAAAGATAGAGCTAGAGATACCAAACATTAATAAGATAAATGAGTTGGATCGTAAGATCCAAGGGAATTTGAATAGGCTTGATAGCTCCATGCATAAAATTCTCAAAACTTTGGAGACCATCAAATCCCATGACTTGGATTCTTCTAGGATAGACAAGATTGAGGAAATCTTTGATACTCTAGGAACTACTTTCTCCTCAATCAAAACCAAAAAGGTAGAAACTCCGGCAAAGAAGGAGCCTAAGTTCGTTTACGTTCCAAAGGCTCCCCGCTCTAAAAGTAATCCATCTATTGCCAAAGGGGTTGAAACTGTGAAGACTTTGGAAGAAACACCTATCTTTGATAAATTTATAAATGAATCTTCCCTTGACTTTTTTCCTTTTGGTCTTCTCCCTAGAAGTATCTCTATTAGGCCTTTATTTGAAAGTCCTCTTAAGACTAGTTGTACTATTGAAGAGCTTTTTGATGATCTTGATGATGGTTCAATTGATACAACTTGATCTCTTTGCATTATGCCTAGCTTAAAGGCATAAAAGAAAGCGCTTTTGGGAGGCGCCCACAATGAATAAAATTTTATTTTGCTTTTGTTGTGTCTTGATGTTGTTACTACAGTAGCATCATCATTGTATCTTTACTTTTCAGCTTTGTGCCAAGTTTAGCCTCTGATTGCAAGAAAGTTCAAAAGTTGTGACGTGCTGTCCAGGAAACAGATTCTGTCCTTGTACAGAAAAATTCGTATAAAATCACCAGATCATCTTTTTGGTCTGAATTTTTTCGACAGCGCGCTCTATACAATTGTCTTTCGGGCGTCTGTTCTGAGTTTTTTGATTTGAGTTGCAGAAGTGCCACGAAAAAATTATTTACTACCTGCTGGTCTGTTTTTCACAGATTCTGTCCTGTTTTGCCTTTTCTTCGTTGTGCAAACCTTGAGTTTGCTTTTTCTTTGCAAAAACCTTTTGGCAATCTTGAGAAACAGTAGACCTTCAAGAATATCCTTATTTCCAGCAAGGAAAAATTATTTTATTAAGGGTACTAACCTCGCTAATCAGATTATGATGAGTTATGTATGAAGGGAGTTTTCAAGTGTGCGAGGGAAGATGATAAAAAGATTCAGGAGTGTCAAACGCTCAAGCTTGGGGATGCCCCCATGCACCCCCAAGAAATATTCAAGAAGACTCAAGCGTCTAAGCTTGGGGATGCCCCCGTGCATCCCCTTCTCCATCAACAATTATCAGTTCGTCTTTCGTTCCACTATATTTTTATCACTTCATGTGTAATGTGCTATGCTTGGAGCGTCTTGCTTTTAGTTACCTTTTTAGTTTTGTTTAGCTTTGCTTGCTGTTCATAACGAGTTGGAACTCAGCCTTCTTTGTGTGGGAGAGAAACATGCTCCACTTCAACCTAGAACATAACATAGAATTTTCATGTCTATCTTTGTTGTGTGTGTTCTTTGTCTTTCAATAGCTACTATCATGTTCAGCTCTTAGTTTTCATGCTTTACTTTTTGAAGAGCTTTTGTTTAGTTGGTCGTTGGAACTCTCTTTAGTTATCATGCTTATCTTGTTAAGAGAGTTGGCTTTTGTTGCACTGGTTGATATGTCTATGATAAAAATGCTATGTGCATAATGGTGCTTAGTAGTTCATGTTTTCTTATGGTTAGTCTCAAATAGCTGGGGGGGTTCTCAATGTGTTATTGGAGTACCAACATGATTTGTTTGCCTATGATGTGGTATGGTTCAGTGATATCTTCCTCCGAGAATTTATTTTGATTGACTTGGCATATGCTCACGCATATTTAAGACTGTAAAGAAAGTCCATCAAGCCTTGATGATCTTTAATTTCTAAGTAGCGATATAACTTCCATGCCCGATTCAATGTTGCTTTGTCGCTCTGCATGATTATGACCGTCATTGCTCTTTTAGTTGGTCGCTCCAAGTCTTTTGCTAACCTTCGCATGTACTAAGCGGACTGACTGCTTGTGCATCCAAAATCCTTTAAACCAGTTATGCCATATGAGTCCACCATACCTTCCTATACATGGTATTTACCTGCCATTCCTAACGAAGACTTTCATGTACCATCTCGAAATTAATCAAAAAAAAGCATTTCTCTTTCGTGCCTCTGTTTTAGTTCATGAGGAAGTAGTAGTTAATTCATGATCTTTTTAAGTTGGACAAGCTTCACCCCGGGATTGCATGTCTAATGTGCAAACCCTTAATAGGAGAAGGAACTGGCAAAGAGTGCGCCCGGCTCATTAAAAAATATACAACAAACAAACCCTCCTTCATGCTTTGTTCATGAGAAATCAGAAAACTTTGGCAGTGATAAACAAAGGAGATTAAGAGGATGTGATCGTCCTCATTCGGGAGCCGTTCCTCGAAACTTGTCCAGCTCAAGAAGTGATTGAGTTATCTGCTAGCATTCGTTGACGAAACATGCATATTCTAAAAAAAATATGGCCTCTATTTTTAAAACCAAGAGCTTTGGTACATGTTTAGTTTTTGTTTCCGACCACGGGTTTTCAACCTTGCCATCAAAAGCAACGGTTCGAGAGTCTCCACCTTCTTTAAAGAACCAACTATTGAGAGCATGATTGTAATTCTGAGTGTAATGTGCATTGTCCCAAAGTACCATTGTCTTTTGCATGATTAGGATATCGTTTATTCTGAAATCATTGTATCTAGTCGTCACTTAAACCTTGGAGGTGCCCTTGCATTTATGTTTTGCTTCACTAAAGGGGGCAAGCGAGGTACCACTTTATCATATTTGCACACCATGATCACTACAAATCTATTGAGTGTTTCAGTATCATATTGTAAAACTTTCAGTTCTTTGTGATTTTCTCATGAGGCAACTTAATTACTATAGACTCATTGTCTCAGTAAGCACTTGTCATGTGACTGTGAAAAGTTCTTATATGGTTAATAGCATGTCACCACAGAAATTATGCTTGTTATCATTTACCTACTCGAGGACGAGCAGGAATTAAGCTTGGGGATGTTGATACGTCCAAAACGTATCTATAATTTCTGCTTGCTCCATGCCTCTTTTGTGTGATATTGCTATGATATTTATACACTTCCATACACTTTTGATCATATTTGGACTAACCTATTAACTCAGTGCACCCTAGTGCCAGTTTCTGTTTTCTGCTGTTTTTGTATTTCAGGTTTTCCCATTACGTAAACTGCCGGAAAAATTCCGGGAAAAATATATAAAAAATCAGCGTTCCGGAAGCTTCCATGCGGCCAAAGTAGGGCCGGAGGGGGGCCACCAGGGCTCCAGGCGCCCTGGGGGCGCGGCCCCCCTCCTGGCCGCGCCGGGGGGCGCCTGGGCCCCCCAGGCCTCCGCTGATGCCCCCCTCGAGGACGGAACCCTTTTTCGCGATCTCATCTCTGTTCCGCCGCCGCCGCGCTTCCAAGATCGGGAGCACCGGGAGAACTCTTCCCGGCACCCTGCCGGAGGGGAGGATCACCACCGGGAGCCTCTCCACCACCATGGACGCCTCCCGGACGAGTTGTGAGTAGTCTCCCTTGGACTATGGGTCCATGACCAGTAGCTATGTTCTCCTCTCCTCCCCTCTTTGTCCTTCACCGATTAGACCTCGTGAGCTGCCCTACATGATCGAGGCACATATGTAATCCTTATGATGTTGCTATGATGAGTTTGCTGGGATCCGATGGATTATGAGATTATGTTCAGATTGTGTGTGAGTAATATATTTGATTTACCTCTTTTATATTTATGTTCTTGAGTAATTCTTGCATGTTCTCCGTTGCTGTTTATTGCTTTGGCCAAGTAGTAGGTAGTAACTCCAAGAGGGAACGTTATGCTTGATTCTGGGTTCATGCCCCTCGATGACTAGCTTGAGTGACAGAAACATGAGTCTAGGGGATGTGCTGTTGCCGCAAGGGGGAAAACAACGGTGCTTGTACTCGCGGGTGCAAGGATTGTTTACTTTACGCAAAGTTATTTTAATGCAGTTGTCTGTTGCTTTGAGTTTACACTATGGGTGGGACTCGCAACTTAATACCAGCGAGATGTTCTGGATAGATATCTCAAGGTGGATGATTAGTAGTAGATGCAGATGGATTCCGGTCTACTTGCCTTGGCGTACCGCCCATGCTTTTGAGCCTCTACCTTTCTTGCAGCATAGTTAGCATTGGTTTGCGCACATAATCCTATCAATTGCCCAGCTGTAATTTGTTTACCTCGCTTAGCTGTTTTATCGTCTTTTGGGAGAGAGACATCACTAGTGAACATCATGGGACCTCGGTCCATATTACCATCACTGATCACATCCGCTATTTACTTTCAGTTCTTACTTACTAGTTGCAGTTATACCTATCACTATTATCTCTTGCGTTTGATCCTTTGTAAACGACAAGGCCGGAGGGATTGACAACCTCTCTGTACTCGTTGGGAGCAAAGTTATTTGTATCTATGTGCAGGTCCAGTCAATCGCTAAGTATCTGGCGCCGTTAGCAGTTGACACCTTCTTGTTGAACCTTGGAGTCTCAGGGGAATTCGATCCTTGGTATCTTTGCCAAGGGAAAACTACCGCTACACTGCATCTCAAACCTTCCACTTGGGGTAACCAACGAGGGGCGAGAAGCCATCATCGGGGTAGGGCGTCGACGGCGAGGTCAGGGCAGAGGTGGCGACGGCGTCGACGGCGAGCAGCCTGGCGGCGTCGGGGACGAAGTGACGATGGAAATCTGAAAATCTCCAAAGAGCTGCTTATATAGCAGAAGAATTGGTCCCGGTTCGTGCCACCAACCGGGACAAATGGCCAATTTTCAGTAGCCCAAAGGGCAGGAAAAATAGGCCATTGGTCCCGGTTGGTGGCACCAACCAGGACTAAAAGGTGGGCATTGGTCCCGGTTGGTGCCACGAACCGGGACTAATGAGCACCTTTAGTCCCGGTTAGTGCCATCAACCGGCACCAACGTCCTAGTGATGCCCGCATCGTGGCCAAAAGTTTAGTCCCACCTCGCTAGTTGAGAGAGCTCGAGAGTGGTTTATATGCGTTGCTGCGCCCACCCTCTTGAGCTCCTCTCAACTGCAGGCATTCGGGCCTAATTGTGACTCTGTGCCTGTGGGCCTACTGGGCCTACTGCGGGTCTGAATCCTGGCCCATGGTTGGGTTTCTAGTCGTATTCACGCCGTGGCGGCCCTGTAGGTGGAATTTTTTAATATTTTTACCATTTTTTCTTTGTTGCTTTATTCTTTTAATGTTGTTTCTACTTTCAACCCAATACTTACTGTTGCTATATTTATTTATTTTATTAAAGTTTATTTATTCTACTTTATTAAAGTTTATTTTGTTTCCACTTATTTATTTTATTTTTATTCTACTTATTTATTTATTTATTTATTTGCTTTTTGGTTGATTCCTTTAGCTATTAGAGTTTCATTAAAGTTTTCTAGTTCATTCTTTTAGTTTATTATTTTTGCTATTAGAGTTTCATAAAAGTTTTCCAGTTCATTCTTTTTTATATTAGTTCATTTTTTGAGCTAAATGACCCTGAAATTGAAAAGCATTTCAAATGAACTCGGAAAAGGTTGAAAGTTGACATGGTATCATCATTTCACCCACGTAGCATGTGCAAAAAAGTAGAGAGGGTTACAGCAAAAACTGGATGCACTTCACGTACAAAACGGACAATCTCTTTCGAGGTACCAAGATTTCACACGATAACTCGTCTGTTACAAAGGGATTTCATTTTTTTGAACTTATTTGAACTACAGACTTTTTTTGTGTTCAAAATGCACCATTCAAAGCAGCATCATCACTTTTCAACCATTTCTGACTTCATTTGCTATTTTTCATGCATTTACTGAATTTTTTGAGCTAAATGACCCTAAAATTGAAAATCATTTCAAATGAACTCTGAAAAGGTTGAAAGTTGGCATGGTATCATCACTTCACCCACATAGCATGTGCAAAAAAGTAGAGAGGGTTACGGCAAGAACAGGATGCACTTCGTGTACAAAACGGACAATCTCTTTCGAGATATCAGGATTTTAGACGAGAACTCGTCTGTTACAAAGGGATTTCATTTTTTTGAACTTATTTGAACTACAGACTTTTTCTGTGTTCGTGGATGCACCATTCAAAGCAACATCATCAATTTTCAACCATTTCTGACTTCATTTGCTATTTTTCATGCGTTTATGGAATTTTTGAGCTAAATGACCCTAAAATTGAAAAACATTTCAAATGAACTCTAAAAATGTTGAAAGTTGGCATGGTATCATCATTTCACCCACATAGCATGTACAAAAAAGTAGAGAGGGTTACGGCAAAAACTGGATGCACTTCATGTACAAAACGGACAATCTCTTTCGAGGTATCAGGATTTCAGACGAGAACTCGTCTGTTACAAAGGGATTTCATTTTTTTGAACTTATTTGAACTACAGACTTTTTTTGTGTTCATGGATGCACCATTCAAAGCAACATCATCAATTTTCAACCATTTCTGACTTCATTTGCTATTTTTCATGCATTTACTGAATTTTTTGAGCTAAATGACCCTAAAATTGAAAAACTTTCAAATGAACTCTGAAAAGGTTGAAAGTTGGCATGGTATCATCATTTCACCCACATAGCATGTACAAAAAGTAGAGAGGGTTACGGCAAAAACTGGATGCACTTCGTGTACAAAACCATTACAGAAAATCATGGATAGATAAGTGATGAAATTAATATAAGTTCATCGTCACATGCCATTCAAAGTACATGCATATCTCTAGAGCATCTAATTAAACCATACATTGAAACTATGTAGAACATTTCAACGCAACAACAAATGCGAACATAATCGCAACCAAGCTAACAATTGTTCCAACGGCATAATGATACCAAGCCTCGGTATGAATGGCGTATTTTCTAATATTTCTAATCTTCAAGCGCATGGCATCCATCTTGATCTTCTGATCATCAACGATATCCGCAACATGCAACTCCAATATCATCTTCTCCTCCTCAATTTTTTTTTGTTTTTCCTTCAAGTACTTGTTTTCTTCTTCAACTAAATTTAACCTCGTGATAATAGGGTCCATCTTGATCTTGTGATAATCGACGACTTCCGCAACATGCAACTCCAATTCCATCTTCTCCTCCTCCGTTTTTTCCAATTTTTTCTTCAAGGAAATGTTTTCCTCTTCAACTAAATTGAACCTCTCCACAAGAGGGTCGGTTGGAATTTCTGGTTCAACTACCTCCTAGACATATAAAAACATCTATGTCAGGTTGGTCGGTGTTCGCACACGAACACATCACCGTGTACCTCCAACGCCGAGGGTGATGCACCGCAGCTCACGTCGAAGGAGACCCGTCCGGAAGCGCGGTACGCAAGCAATCCGGCGGGCGCTTTTGAAGACCCGAAACCCCACGCGTCCGAGAGGGACCCCATCTGGATGCGCGGCGGCTATGGGCTGCCCTAGGTCGACCTGATCGCCCCTAGGGCCTCGAGGTTCGCCGCCCTGCAACAAGAAGAACAGACGAAGAACGAGGAAGAAGAAGAACTAGGGTTAAGGAGAAAAGATAAAAGATAAAAAGTGGTAGATGAATTGATCGATTGTGTGTTGTTCAATCGGCCGTCACCCCTTAGGTATATAAGAGACGGCTGGACTTCCCGTGCAAGGAAAAGGCTTGGATTCACGTCCAAAACCCTAGCCAAATTCGGATTGGTTTTGTTCGAACTTTCCAAATCTGTTCGGTTTAAATTGGCTGTATCTTGCGGGTAATTTTTGAGGTGGTAAACGATTTCGGATGGAAAAGAGCCCAAAAGCAATCTTGACCGTTTCGACGAGACGAACAACTTTCATGTTGAACGTTTTCGATTTGAAGCCATCTTCTAGGCCAAAACGGTCACGCAATACAGACTGTTATTCGTGCTACCCATCAGACACATGGCTGGTGGGGCGCGCCACTTATGGCTCTGTGACAGGGCTGTGTTCGGATGGCTGTAACTTTTGCATACGAACTCGGATTGGGATGATTTTATATCAAAATCGACCGTTTCGACGAGACGCAGAACTTTCATGTTGAAACTTTTTCCATTTGAAGTCATCTTAATTGGGTTTCAAGACATTCTTTAATCTGGTGTCACCATGAGCATCTCCGAACTTGTCATAACTTTTGCATCCGGACTCCGTTTTAGACCACTTTCATATCCATCTTGATCTTCTCAAAGAAAGCCATCTCATGGTGACTTCCAATCATAAGTTTGAAGTAATATTGACATAGATTAAAGCAACTTTTACGACTGTGCCACTTTTGAGCGTCAACACATGCCCCCCTGTTTTTCGGCAAAGCAAGCGTGCCGAAAAATAATTTGTACCATGTTGGTTCTAAGGATGATGTCAACACGCCATCGGCCATTTATATGCTTAAGACGATAATTATATATCGGCCATTATTGTTCTTGAACCCTTGATGCAAACTTGGGCGAAACCTTCTCAACTTCATTAACAATCTGATGATAAAGTTCCATGGATATGTATCTCAAGGTCATCCTCCGAACCATATTGTTCCCCCTTTTGCTAGGATTTTGTAGATAATCAACAATAAACTCTCTCCAATCCTTACTATCACCTGCATCAAAATTCATTAGTGGCCGAAGCTGTGAACTTCGGTTCGGCCTTACCTATGTTGACGAGACGAAGCATCGACTATTGAGAGAAATGCAATACACCATGATTAACGTAGTAGCCGAATGCTTGTTGTGCCAACTCTTTTGAATTGTCATGTCTAAATATAAGCACAATTTTAAAGTAACCCAAGGTAAATTTTGCATCTAGACATATCTCAAGATAAACTATAAGTGATTCGTCAAAACATTGATAACCCTTGGATGTTTGTTGCACTACTCATAACGAATCACCGAAAGCCTCAATATGTATAGCACCTATAGCAAGTAAAAGAGTCAATCCGAATAACAATTCATATTCGTCTTTGATTAATCATGCATAAAAATATTCTAAGCGGCATGAGGCTTCAAAAAATAGTACCATAAGGAGATATATAAACAACACCAACACTTTGGCCATTGCTACGAATTGAACCATCAAAACATAATCTCCATAGTACTAGAGAGACAAGGCTAACATCAATATTATGCATGTCATTAAACCGATGTTCAGTAATAAAATCAGCTATGATTTGGCCTCTTATAGATCTCAAAGATGCATAAGCCAAATCATATCCAAACAAAGTATAAGACCACTAGCCAATTCTGCACTATGAATTGGTCTATGCAACATATACTCAATGACATCGGTCATGATGTTTCAACTCCATTCAATCATAATATAGGCATACATATGAATTTTCATGAGCACATACTTTGTCTCGCTCTCCATTCGAACTAAGGACGATGCTAGAATACTACACCGGCCATGCATTGACATATTCTTAGGACGATAGATAAATATCGGCCATTACCATGTAGACATCATTCAAAGCACATATAGCCGAAATAAACAAATGAAATGATAAATCAAGTATTTCGGCCCTTTGGATCAGCAACAAACTTGTAGCTAATCAAATGTATAGTGACTTGGTAATACCCTTTCATGATGTAAGAAATTATATGGCATCCATGGATTAAAATAAGCCCATTGAGGGTTACCAATCATACCTGATGATGAATTCCATGGCACATGCGTTAATGGCATAGTTGAAGAATATGGATAATGTGTAGACCGAAGATGCTGAAATCTTCGGCTTGGTCCTTCATAGTTTTCACTCTTTTCCTTCTTCACCTTTGCCGCACTTCTTGTAATGGAAGCTTGCACATAATTCTTATTTTGAGCACTTCCTTTGGGAACCCATGCCATGTTCCTTTCTTCAAGTTCTTGTGCACTACGTTTTTGTAATTTCTTCTTTTGCCAATATGATAAACCGAGTGGGCACCCCGGCTGCGATTTTATCTTGGCCAATGGCAATCCTTTTTTGGCCTTGTGCACTCTCAACTTCTTTTCTTCAGAGTTGGCACTTTGACTCTCAATATTTGGTTGCTTCATCTCATTGCCTTTAGTAGCCAATGTCAGCACTTTAATTGGTTATTTTTCATTTGAGATCAAATCTGAAGTTGCACTCTTACGACCATCTCTTTTAACACGGTAAACTTGCTTGACCACCTCTTTCTTCTTCCTTGAGCTCCGGACCGATTCCTTATAATTGAAACGGTCTTTAACATGTGATTGTTCAAATGTTGATCTTCTCGGAGCTGCATAATATTGGTGAGATGGTCTAAAATAAGATGGAGAATGCGCCCTTGTATCATACCTGTTCCATGATGGATAAGGATCTATATGAGTATAGGGAGGCATCCACGGCATTGGCATTGGCGGCCCAAAATAAGGATATGAATATGTTGCATTAAAATTATCACTTTGCCAATACCAATCCTCATATTTGCGCCTTGGGGGTGATCTTGGTTTCTTTGCATGATTTGGCCGATAAGCATTCTTCTCTTCACTCTTCTTTTGATATTTATCCAATAATTCAGTGAAGGTGATTTTTGATCTCTTACACTTGCGCTTATTCCGGCCTTTGTTTTCTTTTGGTTTGCCTTCATCGATCATTGGATTTGCTTGCTGCCCCCCAGTCCTTGGCGTCTCCATTGTAGCTTCGATGGAACTCTCGCCCTCAAGATTATGCTCATTATGCTCTTCAACAACTTCTTTACTTGATAGCTTGATCCCATCACCTGCAGCTTTTACATTCTCTTTAAATGGATCAGCTTGAAGCAGCCGATGCAAAAACTTTTTGCCACCGGGACCAATTGGAATAGACTGGTCATCTCTTGGTGTTTCAACAAACTTCAATCGTCCTTTTTCAATGGCCGATTTAACTATTTGAGGAAACATGTTGCAATCCTCAAAATTATGCTTGGATGAATCATGCAACTTACAATACATTCGTCCTTGGATTGATGGCTTAACATGGTGATCAAGAATTGTAATGTAATTATTTTTCAGCAATAAATCAAATATTTGATCACACATGCTTGAACTGAAGGTATACTTCTTGTTTTCTAGCCGATCTTGCTGTTTGAACGGCTTTGGAGATAAGCAAACAAATGGTTCAGATTTGTAATCTCCCCATTCGGCTATGCATTGTGTTTTCCAGTCTATCTCCGATGTCTTTGGATAAGATATTATATTAGCATCATTTTTCTCAATAGAATTTAACCTTGGCTTTAAATTTCTGAAACGAAGATATTTAGAACATACATGTCTCAATTGAGACCAAGTGCAAGCCAAGTACGAAATAAGGAAAGCTACCCAACTAGATATGAACTTTACATAAAGCAACGGGGAAAGCTTTGGCTGTAACAATAAGTCAATATCGGTCTTTATAAATGGCGTAATGGGTTGACCGATATGTTTCATAACAAGTTTATTGCTAACAAGTAAATTACCCTTCTTCATTGGTCTTTCAAAATTACTTATGAGAATATTTCTTATAGATGCATCAATAATGAAGTCGCGACCAAATTTGAAAATAGGTAAATTACTCTCTATGTATACCTCTTCAAATATGTTGGGAGAACATGATGGTGGTGTCACTTGAAGAACATCTTGCTCCATCTTTGGATGGCTCCCCAACACCTTTTCATCATCTTTTTCTTGATTCCATACATCATTGCTTTGAATACCCATGTCAGCCAAACTTTGTTCGGCTACTTGTTCTTGTCCTTGAGGCTTGTCAATTTCTATGGCACGAAACTCATAGGGCAGGAACTAGGTTCCATTGACTTCAGAAATATCAAGTATGACTGTTTTGCTATGCTCTCCATGCCCTTTCTCAATAATGCTTGCCTCTTTGGATTTGATGGACTCAGAATATATACTACTTGATTCGGCTTTTCTAATAACCGAATTTTCTTTGTTACCTGAATCAACAACTTTATCTTTTTGAATTTGCAAAGCTTCTCGCTCTCGTCTAATTTTAGCCAACATCTTAGCTTGGCGAGCTTTAAACTTGTTCATCTCAATTTCCATCCACTCATCATGAGATTGCCCCCCAATACTTTGAGACTCTTTCGGCAATGAGGTGTCGAAACTTTGCGATTGTTTAGGTGGTACACTGGATGGTACAGCACTGGGCAACTGCATCATTTGCACAACTCTAGCTTTTACAGCAGCAAAATCATGAGGCTTCCCGCCTTCTATTAGTTCCTGGCGAATAGAGTTGCACAAATCCCAAGAGAATGTAAGCTTGTTCTCAATTACCCAATCTGGATATGGTTGCCCCCAATGCTTTTAGACTCTTTCGGCAATGAGATGTTGCCGAAATTCTGTAATTGTATAGGGGGGACATGATATGCCACGGTAGTAGGTGAAGGCATTTGTTCTCCTGCAGAAGTTTCACTTATTCGGCCATGACCATTAAGGTGCGGAGCTGAATTATGGACATCAACAGTTGCGTATGGTGCCAATAAACTAGTAGCATGAGGTGTAGCATATGATGTTTGAGGGTAATTGGCCGAATAACTAGTAGTAGCATGGCCAATTCCCCTATCCACCAGCATGTTTGGATTATCATGTTGCAAATTAGTTGCCGATGAATAAAAAGATGAAACACTATGTTGCATGCCATTAAAAGATCCTACATGGGGTGTTTCAACTTGATTAACCGAACTCATCATGTTGCTCATCGGCATATGGATTTATGGGGTTGCCGATGCATGGGAGTTGGGATACATATGTTGCATGTTGCTAAAATTATATGAAGTAGAATCATGGAGATTTTGTTGCATCGGCCCTTGCACATAATTAGATGCATGATCGATAAAGCTAGGGCTAGCCGATACATTATGCTCATTAGATGATCTAGCAACAACATATGCATTATTTGCATCTACATATGTGAATTGGGTATTCATATTACCTTTGTAGATTGCAAACCCTAGATGACGATCTCTTCGTAGCAAGAACGGGCCGGAGACCGTTCAAAGCTTCGTCCCCAGCGGAGTCGCCAAAAAGTGTGTTCGCACACGAACACGTCACCATGTACCTCCAACGCCGAGGGTGATGCACCGCAGCTCACGTCGAAGGAGACCCGTCCGGAAGCGCGGAACGGAAGCAATCCGCGGGCGCTTTTGAAGACCCGAAACCCCACGCGTCCGAGAGGGACCCCGTCTGGATGCGCGGCGGCTATGGGCTGCCCTTGGTCGACCTGATCATCCCTAGGGCCTCGAGGTTCGCCGTCCTACAACAAGAAGAACAGACGAAGAACGAGGAAGAAGAAGAACTAGGGTTAGGGAGAAAATATAAAAGATAAAAAGTGGTAGATGAATTGATCGATTGTGTGTTGTTCAATCGGCCGTCACCCCTTAGGTATATAAGAGGCGGCTAGACTTCCCGTGCAAGGAAAAGGCTTGCATTCACGTCCAAACCCCTAGCCAAATTCGGATTGGTTTTGTCCGAACTTTCCAAAACTGTTCGGTTTAAACTGGTTGTATCTTGCGGGTAATTTTTGAGGTGGTAAACGACCTCGGATGGAAAAGAGCACAAAAGAAATCTTGACCGTTTCGACTAGACGAACAACTTTCGTGTTGAACGTTGTTTGATTTGAAGCCATCTACTAGGCCAAAACGGTCACGCAATACAGATTGTTATTCGCGCTACCCATCAGACACGTGGCTGGTGGGGCGCGCCACTTATGGCTCTGTGACAGGGTTGTGTTCGGATGGCTGTAACTTTTGCATACGAACTCGGATTGGGACGATTTTTATATCAAAATCGACCGCTTCAACGAGACGCAGAACTTTCATGTTGAAACTTTTTCCATTTGAAGTCATATTAATTGGGTTTCAATCCATTCTTTAATCTGGTGTCACCATGAGCATCTTTGAACTTGTCATAACTTTTGCATCCGGAATCCGTTTTAGAACACTTTCATATCCATCTTGATCTTCTCAAAGAAAGCCATCTCATGGTGACTTCCAATCATAAGTTTGAAGTAATCTTGACATAGATTAAAGCAACTATTACGATTGTGCCACTTTTGAGCGTCAACAGTCGGCATAATTGTCATAAACACTAAAACAAATAGTTATAAATTAAATATAATATACCACATCCGAATCGTAGACAGGACGAGGGCCGACGTGGGCGGATATCAAAACCATCGCACTATATAATAACAACCAATAATAAACGTAAGAAAATTAGACAAATATATATCTAAAGCAATAATAACAAGCAACAATAAAAGTAAGAAAAGCATGGACAGAATAAGAGGCTCACCACGGCGGTGCCGGTGACGAGATCGGCGGGGGCGATCGACGGTGGTGAAGACGGGGACGGGACGTGACTTACCGCTAAACCTAGACAAATCTCGGAGAAAATGGAGCTTGGAGTTCGAGCTTCGAGAGGAGAAAAGCTTAACTAGTGTGACTCGAGCATTTCATCGAACACCTCATGTGCATAGGAGGTGAGCTAGCTAGAGCACCACAGCTCCCCCCGGCCGGCCAAAAAACTGAGCAGTGGAAGTGGTGGGCGAGGGGTTATATATAGGAAACCCATTGGTCCCGGTTCGTACCAGGAACCGGGTCTAAAGGCCACCCATTTGTCCCGGTTCCATGCACGAACCGGGACCAATGGGTGTGGGCCAGGAGCGAGGCCCATTGGTCCAGGTTCGTGCCTGGAACCGGGACAAATGGGCCCAGACCAACCGGGACAGATGCACAACGAGGCCCGGCCGGCCCCCTGGCCGCACGAACCGGGACGTATGCCCCCATGGGTCCCAGTTCGTGGATGAACCGGGACTAAGGGGCTCGCCAGGCCTGAACCAAAGCCCTGTTTTCTACTAGTGTCTTTGTCCCATCCACGGGGTGGTCGGTCTGGTTGATTGGCCTAATCGTGCCTCGACGGAATTGGTGCAAGGGCCTCATCGTCGAATTGGGGAAGCAATTTGCATTTGGGATAGCTCTTTGTTTGGCGCTTATGGCCGTATCTCTCTTCAGCATCTAGCACTTCGTTCCTATCATTGAGCGTATCATGCTCGGCTTCAAGCCATTGCTGCTATTTTTTCAAGCTCCTTATTGTAGCAATAAGTTGTCGCTGAAAGCATTTTTTTTCGAGGGGTTCCTCTGGGACTATCAATTCCTCGTCTCCCAGGCTGACATCCTCTTCGGAGATAGGTAGATAATTATTGTCTTCGGAATCATTGTGATCAGCGAGTTGTTCGGGACTGCATTGTCCATCCTCCCGCTCGTCCTGCTCCACCGCTGGCTCTACGGGGTCTTCGGCTTTGTCCGGATCTTCATTGTCTCATGTGTTGGTGTTACTTTCCTTTCCTCGATGCAATCGTGAGCGGCGCCTCTGGCGCCGGCGTTTAGGAGGTTCATCGACGGGTTTATCCTCAAGGAAATATGCCCTAGAGGCAATAATAAAGTTGTTATTTATATTTCCTTATATCATGATAAATTTTTATTATTCATACTAGAATTGTATTAACCGGAAACATAGTACATGTGTGAATACATAGACAAAACAGAGTGTCCCTAGTATGCCTCTGCTTGACTAGCTCGTTGATCAAAGATGGTTATTTTCCTAACCATGGACATGAGTTGTCATTTGATCAATGGGGTCACATCATTAGGAGAATGATGTGATGGACAAGACCCATCTGTTAGCTTAGCAACTTGATCGTTTAGTTTTACTGTTGTTGCTTTCTTTATGACTTATACATGTTCCTATGACTATGAGATTATGCAACTCCCGAATACCGGAGGAACACCTTGTGTGCTATCAAACGTCACAACGTAACTGGGTGATTATAAAGATGCTCTACAGGTGTCTCCGAAGGTGTTTGTGGTGTTAGCATAGATCGAGAATAGGATTTGTCACTCTGAGTGTCGGAAAGGTATCTCTGGGCCCTCTCGGTAATACACCTCGTAATAAGCCTTGCAAGCAAACGACTAATGAGTTAGTCACGAGATGATGTATTACAAAACGAGTAAAGATACATGTCGGTGACGATATTGAACTAGGTGTGATGATACCTAAGATCAAATCTCGGGCAAGTAACATACCGATGACAAAGGGAACAACGTACGTTGGTATGCGGTTTGACCGATAAAGATCTTCATAGAATATGTAGGAACCAATATGAGCATCCAGGTTCCGCTATTGGTTATTGTCCGGAGATGAGTCTCGGTCATGTCTACATAGTTCTCTAACCCGTAGGGTCCGCACGCTTAACGTTCAATGATGATCAGTATTATGAGTTTATGTGTTTTGATGTACCGAAGGTAGTTCGGAGTCCTGGATGTGATCACGAACATGACGAGGAGTCTCAAAATGGTCGATACATAAAGATCGATATATTGGAAGGCTATGTTTGGACATTGGAATGGTTTCAGGAAAGTTCAGGCATTTACCGGAGTACTGGGGGTTACCGGAACCCCCCGGGGAGCATATGGGCCTTACTGGGCCTTAGTGGGAGAGAAGAGAAGGTAGCCTAGGAGGGGGCGCCCCCCCCCCCAAGCCCAATCCGATTGGGTGAGGGGGCGGGCCCCCTTTCCTTTCTCATTCGCCCTCTTCCTTCTCTTCCAGGTGGGACTAGGAAAGGGGAGTCCTACTCCTACTAGGAGGAGGACTCCTCCCCCCTTTGGCGTGCCTAGAGAGGCCGGTCGGCCTCCCCCCCCTCCTTTATATACGTGGGGAGGGGGGCGCCCTAGCACACACAAGTTGATTTGCAAGCCATGTGCGGTGCCCCCTCCATAGTTACACACCTCGGTCATATCATTGCAGTGCCTAGGCGAAGCCCTGCGCCGGTAACTTCATCATCACCGTCACCACGCCGTCGTGCTGACAAAACTCTCCTGCGATGCTCAACTGGATCAAGAGTTTGTGGGACGTCATCAAGCTGAACGTGTGTTGAACGCAGAGGTGTCATACGTTCGGTGCTTGGATCGGTTGGATTGCGAAGATGTTCGACTACATCAACTGCGTCACTAGACGCTTCCGCTTTCGGTCTACGAGGGTACGTGGACACACTCTCCCCGCTCATTTCTATTCTTCTCCTAGATAGATCTTGTGGGATCGTAGGAATTTTTTTAAAATACTACGTTCCCCAACATATCCTGCTCTGGATCTTTGTCGCCGTCATCGTCCTTCTCCTTGGGGGTGTCCATGTACGCGTCATATGTAGAAGTGGTCGTCCATCGCTCGGTGACAGGCGGGTTTTGACCTAGACCGGTTTCAATGTCGTAGTCCATCCCATCGGAGTCTTCGGAAGCGTAGTCCAGTATGTCGATTAGTTCTTCGACTGTGGCTACCAAGTTGGTGGTGGGTGGAAGCAAAATTCCCTGTCTTCCACCGCAGTTTTAACAGGGCATAGTTCGGCAGTGAATTCTCCGTAATGGCGAGAGATTGCAGTAAGTCCAGCGCCTCGTTTAAGAGTGCGAGCTGGATAGGAGTTTGCGGGTCTACGGAGCCAGGCTCGACGATGACTGCTTGGTCGAGCCCGGGGAGTGCGGATCCCAAGAGTTCAGCGCTCGTAATTTGAGACGAGTCCGGTTTTCTAGTGGCAGGGAGGATCCCGCCCAATTCTGGGTCTGTGAGCGCCTCAACCGCCGCTAAGTCTGCGGTTAAATATTCCATGGCGGGGTGTACCCTCCCGTCTTCGGACAAAGCGTTCTGCTCTGGATCTAAGGCCAGAGCCGTCGCGGGTGTCGACCCCTGGATGGAATCTGATGATAGATCTAAGACGTCTTCATCGTGTGGGCAGGGAGCAGTAGCCGTTGGTGTGAATCCATCAAAGATCAGGTCTCCTCGGATGTCAGCAACATTATTTAAGCTTCCAAACCTGATTTGATGACCAGGGGCGTAGTTGTCAACCTGCTCGAGCTGGCCATCCGAGTTGGCGCGTAGCACGAAGCCGCCGAACACAAAAAGCTGTTCGGGGAGGTAAATCTCCCCGGGGGTGGCGCCGTCGTTGATGATGAAGTGAGCCATTAATCCTTCTGTCGACGACACAGTGGAACTCTCAATGAAAGCACCAATGTCGGTGTCAAAACCGGCGTATCTCGGGTAGGGGGTCCCGAATTGTGCGTCTGAGGATTGATGGTAATAGGGGACTAGGGACACAATGTTTACCTAGGTTCGGGCCCTCTCTATCGAGGTAATACCCTACTTCCTGCTTGATTGATCTTGATGAATATAGGGTTACAAGAGTTGATCTACCTCGAGATCGTAATGACTAAACCCTAGAAGTCTACCCTATGATGTTGTTATTTTGTCTCTACGGACTAAACCCTCCGGTTTATATATGCACCGGAGGGACCTAGGGTTGTACATGATCATCTTGCAGAGGAAGGAAATATTACACCCGGACTCTAATCTTTCCATTCTACACATTTAGGAGTCCTATCCGGATATGGGGGATAATCTTCAACGATAATCTTCACGGCCCACTAGTCCGACCAATAACGAGTAATCCGGCCACCCGAGGACCCCTTATTCCAAGACTCCCTCACCTACACCAACTAGGGAAGAAGCTAATGATAATGATCATGAAACTTCAGATCAAGTTACTATTGAACCTCGAAGGTCGACCAGAACACGTACCGCACCAGTGTAGTATGGTAACCCTATCCTGGAAGTCATGTTGTTAGACAACGGCAAACCTTCGAACTATGAAGAAGCTATGATGAGCCCAGATTCCGAATAATAGCTTGAGGCCATGAAATCTGAGATAGGATCCATGTATGAGAACAAAGTATGGACTTTGATGGACTTGCCCGACGATCGGCAAGCCATAGAGAATAAATGGTTCTTCAAGAGAAAGACGGACACTGATGGTAATGTTACTATCTACAAAGCTTGACTTTTTGCAAAATATTTTTGACAAGTTCAAGGAGTTGACTACGATGAGAATTTCTCACCAGTAGCGATGTTTAACCCTGTCCGAATCATGTTAGCAATTGTCGCATTTTATAAAATCTGGCAAATGGATGTCAAAACTGCATTCCTTAATGGATTTCTGAAGGAAGAGTTGTATAAGATGAAACCAGAAGGTTTTGTCGATCCTAAAGGTGCTAACGAAGTGTGCAAGCTCCAGCGATCCATGTATGGACTGGTGCAAGCACCTCGGAGTTAGAATATATGCTTTGATGAGGTGATCAAAGGATATGGTTTTATACAGACTTACGGTGAAGCTTGTATTTACAAGAAAGTGAGTGGGAGCACTACAACATTTCTTATAAGTATATGTGAATGACATATTGATGATCGGAAATGATGTAGAATTTTTTGGAAAGCATAAAGGATTATTTAAAAGGATTTTTTCCAATAAAAGACCTCGGTGAAGCTGCTTATATATTGGGCATAAAGATCTATAGGGATAGATCAAGACGCTTAATAGGAGTTTCACAAAACACATACCTTGATAAAAAAAAATTAAGAAGTTCAAAATGGATTAGTCAAAGAAGGAGTTCTTGCCTGGGTTGTAAGGTATGAAGTTGAGTAAGACTCAAAGCCCGACCACTGTAGAAGAGAGAGAGAATGAAAGTCATTCACTATGCCTTAGCCATCTCTATACGATATGCCTTGCTGTGTACCACACCTAATGTGTGTTTTTGCCATGTGTTTGGCAAAGGGGGTACAAGAGTGATCTAGGAGTGGATCACCGTACAACGGTCAAAATTATCCTTAGAGGAATAAGGAAATATTTCTTGATTATGGAGGTGATAAAGAGTTCGTCGTAAATGGTTACGCCGATGCAAGATTTGACACTAATCCAGATGACTCTCAGTATCAATCTGGATGCGTATTCAACGTAGGAGCAATTAGCTAGAGTTGATCTATGCAGAGCATTGTAGACATAGAAATTTGCAAAGTACACACGGTTCTGAATGTTGCAGACCCGTTGACTAAAATCTCTCTCACAAGAAAAACATGATCATACCTTAGAGTGTTAATCACATAATGATGTGAACTAGATTATTGACTCTATTAAACTCTTTGGATGTTAATCACATGGTGATGTGAACTAGATTATTGACTCTAGTGCAAGTGGGAGACTGATGGAAATATGCCCTAGAGGTAATAATAAAATGGTTATTATTATATATTTCCTTAATCATGATAAATGTTTATTATTCATGCTAGAATTGTATTGATCGGAAACCTTAATACATGTGTGAATACATAGATAAACACTATGTCCCTAGTAAGCCTCTACTAGACTAGCTCATTGATCAAAGATGGTTAAGACATGAGTTGTCATTTGATAACGGGATCACATCATTAGGAGAATAATGTGATGGACAAGACCCACCCATTAGCTTAGCATAATGATCGTTCAGTTTTATTGCTATTGCTTTCTTCATGTCAAATACATATTCCTTCGACTATGATATTATGCAACTCCCGAATATTGGAGGAATGTCTTGTGTGCTATCAAACATCACAACGTAACTGGGTGATTATAAAGATGTTCTACGGGTATCTCCGAAGGTGTTTGTTGAGTTGGCATAGATCAAGATTAGGATTTGTCACTCCGAGTATCAGAGAGGTATCTCTGGGCCCTCTCGGTAATACACATCATAAGAAGCCTTGCAAGCAAAGTGACCAATGAGTTAGTTGCAGGATGATGTATTACAGAACGAGTAAAGAGACTTGCCGGTAACGACATTGAACTAGGTATGAAGATACCGACAATCGAATCTGGGGCAAGTAACATACCGATGGACAAAAGGAATAACGTATGTTGTCATAATGGTTCAACCGATAAAGATCTTCGTAGAATATGTAGGAGCCAATATGAGCATCCAGGTTCCGCTATTGGTTATTGACCGGAGAAGTGTCTCGGTCATGTCTACATAGTTCTCGAACCCGTAGGGTCCACACGCTTAACGTTCGATGACGATATTGTATTATATGAGTTATGTGATTTGGTAACCGAATGTTGTTCGCAGTCCCGGGTATGATCACAGACTTGACGAGGAGTCTCGAAATGGTCTAGAGGTAAATATTGTTATATATGACGATGGTATTCGGACACCGGAAGTGTTCCTGAGGGTACCGGGTACATATAAGGTCACCGGAAGGGGTTCCGGGCTCCCCGGCAAAGTTATGGGCTTAATGGGCTAAGGGAGGGACAGACCAGCCCACGAGGGGCTGGTGCGCCCCTACACCAGGCCGGCCAGCCCTAGGGAAGGAAAGGGGGGAGGGAAAGTCCCTCCTTCCTCCCCATTCTCAAGGTAGAAAGAAAAGGGGAGGGCACCACCTCCTCCTTCCTTCCCCTGGCGCCAATACAAGGAAGGGGGCCGAATTGGGGAGGAACCCCAAGTAGGATTTGGCCTACTTGGGGCGCCCTCCTGGCTGCCTCTTCCCCCCTCCAACCTATATATATGTGGGAGGGGGCACCCAAGACACACAACAACATCTGTTAGCCGTGTGCGGCGCCCCCCTCTACAGTTTACTCCCACATTCATATTTTCATAGTGCTTAGGTGAAGCCCTGCACGGATCACATCACCGTCACCATCACCATGCCGTCGTGCTGACGGAACTCGTCTACTTCCTCGACATCTTGCTGGATCAAGAGGACGAGGGACGCCATCGAGCTGAACGTGTGCAGAACTAGGAGGTGTTGTACATTTGGTGCTTGATCGGTCGGAGCTAGAAGAAGTTCGACTACATCAACCGCATTGTCAAACGCTTCCACTTTCAGTCTACGAGGGTACGTAGACACACTCCCCCCCTCTCATTGGTATGTATCTCCTAGATAGATCTTGTGTGAGCATAGGATTTTTTTTGAAATTGCATGCTACATTCCCCAACAGTATAATCTGAACAGAGGCCCTGCCAGGCGTTACCACAGCCAGACCCTTGGAGTAATAGGGCACCACATATGTTGTCTTTCCGATGACTGCCGCATGACTGGAATTGTGCGGGGCTAATGGAGCGCCTCCCTGGCATCCCCGCCAACCTTCGCTTACTACCCCAGACCGCTGCCGGTCTCCTGGACTAGACTGGACTGTTGCACGACCAAAATCGCGCCTCCCTAGAATTGGCGCTAACCATCGCCTACTGCCCCGACCCCATCTGTCGCGGGTGCCCACACACCAAAGGCCGTCTTGAGGACGCAAACACCAAACCAGCAAGGAAAATATAGCCCGGGAGAATCATGATGAATTGTGGAGGCAAAGATGAATCCGAGCGGTCATGCTCACATGGGAAAGATTTTTTTTTGTAAGGGATATGTTCTATATAGTAGTACAACAGAGGGTTGGGTTGAGAATTGTAAGAGGGCAATCGAGGGGGAGATAGATGATCGCTCTGTTCGCTGGTCAAGGGGTAACTGACGCTGACATGGCTGCTCTACTGTAGTAGTCGGGCCCATCTGTAAGCTGGTAATGAAACGTTGACGTGGCAGACCTGCTGAAGTGGATAGGTTGCATGTCAAGAGAAATAACATAGTAGGGATGGAATATTTAGATATTACATATTAGTAGGAATCAGAACGTTGTTAGTCATTGTTTAGTTGCCTTTGGCCGTGTGGAGGATCGCACAGTTGTGTGGCTACGATCTAGGCTTGCAGATGTTCCTATACTATGTAGGAACAACCTTATTCTTCCTTGAGCAATGAAATCCCTTTCGCTTCACAAAAAAGACCAATTTGGAGTTTGACAACATAAATGAAATAAGGGACAATCTTTGACCATTAAGTAGTATACTATGTTTTATTTATGGAATTCAAATGGGAATACAATTCTTTTTGTCAACCAACACAACCACTTGGTCCACCATAGTTGAACATATAACCCCTCTTATAATCAAAAACTAAACCATTTGCTCTATAACAATCTAGCCTATCAAGTAACTTGACCATGGGAACGCCAAACGGGTTATAAGAACGACGCAGATTTCGTATCGTCATGATCCTCATAATTGGGGAAGTGGCCGCTACCCATTGGAGGACCATGTGCATTCTTCAAGTAATTCACGAAACCAGTCAAGGCTTGTATACGTGGTATTCCAGGGCAAAGCTTCTTTGGAAAATGTCCCAATAATGATGGCTTTTCTAAATCATGACGGTACACCACCCAATCTTTAGAATTTGGATCCTGTAGTCAACGAAAGATTGATGACAACCATGAACAATAAATTTCACACACAAGAAGAGTAGAGAACAAGTTGTTAATAGCAAGAATCTTGGGTGACGTACAATTTCCCAGATTCTAATTAATGTTCCATATTTTCCTAATAAAATAAACATGGATATTACTTACTAGCCATGTGAATTTATGCCTAACTAATTTTAACTCTAATAAAATCTATCTTTGTTAACTTTAATCCTCTATTCTTAAATAGTAGCAATCCACTAATCCTCTGTCTAGGTGTGTAAGTCACCTTACGAAAACCAAATAATCCCAAAACACTTAGGCACGGTACATTAACTCCCTCCCCGTTTCTTGTTTTGTGACATATCAACCAATAAGAGACGTGGGCCGTGCATGCTTTCAATGACTTGAGACTAATAAACATGACATGCAGTGGTTAGTTCATTGCATGCCATGCTATTAATTAGCAAAAAGACATTAAGTTTTCTCGTTTTCCTCTCCGCCTTGGTCGCAGTGCACAACGTAAGATGACTTACACACCTAGATGGAGGGAGTACCTAGTTTTCTAATGAAGCATCCATGCCACATCAACAAGTCATAAAGGTTAGTTATAATTTGACTTTTCTTTCTCTACGTGTAGTCATACCACATCAACAAGTCATGCATGTTCGTCTTAAGTTATATTCTTTTTATATGTGCTTGTTTTTTTATCCATGCGGTCCTACCACACCATCAGGTCATGCATGCTCCTCATAAATTATTGCTTTGTATTAATTTTTTTGTTTTCATGAATGGATTGTGTGTTGGACACTATGAGGATACCTATGTAGTTCATGTTTCACATTTTTTAAAGAAAAATGGCATTATGTTAATTGCGATCCAACTTTTTTCTCTTTTGTAGTTGCTCTTATAGCATGGCTGCACATGTTTGATTTGATGCGGTTCTTGCACAATGCACAAGTATCATCTAATTATACTAGAAATAGTAGCACATTTGTGAGATTATATAGCTTTAGTAATCTCCAGAATGGGACAAATGGTGCACCTGGTTGAGGCTAAGCCTAATGTAGTAGTCTTGTTTGCCATAAATTGACGGAGGAGCGATGGCTTGTCCAGGTACCAGATTAGCTCCACGTGCAGAAACAAAATCCTGGGCATTTCAAGTTGTAGCACCCCCTTGATTTCAAGTCCTTCTGAGGAATAAAAAAAGGAAACATGTATTATTATGGATGTAAAGAGACTCGTGGTTAGTCCAATAATGCCTCTAACTCCTACAAAATACCAAAAACTATATGTGCACCACAATAATATATAACTTGTTAAAATGGCATTGATTATACTTACAGTCCAATATGTAAAGAAGCGAATATCTTTGTTATGGTATAACGAGGGGGAAATCTGCAAGAAAAAATTGATTATGAAATAGTGGTTTATTCAAAAGGATTTGACTTTACCAGAATGGGTGATATGTTTGTACGTGAAATCCAACTTGAATTAAGTTGTAGTTTCCTCCATCTTGACAATAGATCTGTAAGGATGCTCCAGATTCTTGAGAGTTTTCTTGATTTGGTGAAGCCCATATACTCATCTCAGCTCGAAGGCCATGGAATATTCCCGGCTCTGTGTGCCACGTTGCATACTAGTGACATAAAATTATAGCTCAAATTAGTAAATACATAGAAAAATGTATGGAGAACAACATAATAAACAAGTGAGGTTGTCTGGTTTTTGCCTTGTTATGAGGTTCACCTACCACACATTTACAATGGGGAATTTTTCATGCTCCTTTGTATTTAGTCTACATTTTTTCGTAGGCATTTGTTGAGTATATCATAATGAATTTAGCTTCCTATGCTGGATGTGGTGTCATTCCAACAAATTATACCTTTTGTGGTGATGCATGCGATGATTTAGTTCATGTGCATTGTCGATGGTGTTACTCAAATGCTTAGGCTCAGAACATCTTCTCTCATCCTTGTGGCAGGCGCAAAACAAGATTTGATTCTCTCTCTGATAGGTGTGAAGCATATTTCCAGTAGAGTGTGTTGGTATGTTAGGATAAGTCTCCAATAAAATGTGTCTTAAATGCCTTGTTGAATCTGTTATTCTCGGTATTTTGGTAGCATGTTTCGTACGTAATGATCATTTCTTTCGCGGTATATAGGGCATCAACCTTAGTTCATTTAGGTGCATGCCTTTTTATCTGGTCTTTATGTAGCATGTTGTCTCTCTGACCATTGATCATAATTTAGCTTGACGAACTATGATTTAGGTGCATCACTAATGAATGTAGATTTCTACTCTTTTCTCTTTGTGGTTTAAATATGTGATGCTTATATTAAAAATACCTTGAATTTTCCTTTTATATTTATCACATGTCGCTGTGACATACATTGTGATGTTTTTTTGGTCAGTACTCACCAAAAAATCAACAAAACATCCCAAATCTAACAAATGAAGAAGTAAAGAGATATATAGAGAGGCAGTGAAAGCGAGTGTGTGTACATGAGAAATAATGCCGCTTCCTTCATCCTTGATATTAGCTCTCCAAGGAAAATGGAAAGATTTAAGTCTTAAAAAAGTGGTGTTCTGCATAGGGAAATGTTAGTTCATGACTGCTTAGCATGTATAATTGATGTACAAAGTCCTTGAAAGATATAAGTATTTTTTTCCACATACGTATTCTACATTTTAGTTGGGCATATAAGTAACATAGAGTAGTTGAATGATGAGGACCAATAGTAATTATCAAGATTAAGTGGTCAAGTAGATATAAGAATGGGATGAATACATAAATCAATTGATAAAAGAGTTGTACATGTCAAAAGCTAAAAGTAAATATTGTTACCTTCTCATCCGTCATGAGATTGCCATCTACGTCTATCGAATCAACCAAGGTGAGTTGGCAAGTTCTAAACAAAAAGCACAAGAAAATCAGTATGACAACATAATCACCTCCCATTTGTATGGGTAACTGTGTTCCAATGAATGAAAATGTAACTATGTGATTCCTCACGTACATGTATGTTCTTTAGAGAACACAACTTATATAGAAACGAGCCACATTAATTTTTTGGAAAGCTTTAGATGGCATCGTTTGCTGATGCACTCAACGACTAATGAGTACTCATCCAGTGCACAAATCTTTCTAGAGTTGGGTGTAAATTAATTATTCAATCAATGTTCATTAAATATGGACTTGGTTTACATCCAATTAATGATTGCTTGATGGAGTATGTATTTAACAAAATAACAATATTGATATTAACAAAAAATCTTAGAGTTTGTACAATTTCTAAACAATATTTCAAAATTCATTTGATGTGAAAAAATCCCGACTAAATAGACTTAATTAATTGCACGCGTAATTAATTGTCTCCCTATTAATTGCATTAATTGCCACATTTTTTTTTGCAATAATAGCTTCATTTTCAAATGGATTTGGTGCTAGATTTGGCGTGAAAAAATCCTTATGCAAACAAACTTAATTAATAACACGTGTAATTAATTGCATGCATATTAATTTCATTAATGGTTTGATTTTCAAATTGATTTAATGTGACAAAAATCTTTACTTAAGCATACAAAATTAATTGAATGTGTAATTAATTTTCTCCCTATTAATTGCATTATTGGCTTCATTCTCAAATGGATTTGATGCTCGATTTGGCGTGAAAAAATCTTTAGACTGGTTGTAATGGTAAGTATCATATACTAGTATCATGCATATGATACTATAGTATGATACTGTAGCTGTAATGCATGATATCATATGTTGGTATCATATAAGATTACATTTATTGTCATGCATGACACAAAGTTGCACATCATTTAATATTCTACGGCATCATGATATGATACTTAAGCCTCTCTTTTTTCATTTAATTTTACCCTACCTCATCATGATATTCTCATTACGACCAGCCTTATATACACAAACTTATTTCAGAGCATGCGTAATTAATTGTTTGCCTATTAATTACATTAATGCTTTGATTTTCAAATAGTATATTTAATGTGAAAAACATCTTTATTTAACCATACTTAATTAATTGCACACGTAATTAGTTGTCTTCCTATTAATTGCATTAATGGCTTGTTTTTCAAATGGATCTGATGCTCCATTTGGCATGAAAAAAATCCTTATATAAACAAACTTACTCCCTCCGTTTCAGTTTACAAGTCTGGCTCGTAAACCTAGATTGCCAATTTTATCATCGTAATGTAAATTATATAACACCGAAATTATACTGTTTGAAAGTAGAACATCTGAAGTTTATAATGGTATGTTTTTTGTAATATATGACTTCTATTAGGTTGGTCAAATTGACGACATAGGGCACGCACACGCCTTCTAAATTGAGAGAGAATGAGTAATTAATAGCACACGTAATTAATTGCCTGCCTATTAATTACATTTAATGGTTTGATTTTCAAATTGCTTTAATGTGTAAAAAAATACTAATTGCACATGTAATTAATTGTCTCACTATTAATTGCATTAATGGCTTGATTTTGAAATAGATTCGGTCCTCGATTTGGTGTGAAAAAATCCTTATATAAACAAACTTAATCAATTGCACATGTAATTATTTGTCTGCCTATTAACTACATTAATGGTTTAAATTTTCAAATTGATTTAATGTGAAAAAATATTTACTTAAACATAATAAATTAGTTGCATGCGCAATTAATTGTCTCACTATTAATTGCATTAATGGCTTGATTTTGAAATGGATTCGGTGCTTGATTTGGCTTGAAAAAAATACTTATATAAACAAACTTAATTAATAGCACATGAAATTAATTGCGTGCCTATTAATTACATCAATGGTTTGATTTCAAATTGGTTAATTGTGAAAAAATCTTTACTTAAATGGACTAAATTATTTGGATGCGTAATTAATTGTCTCCATATTAATTGCATTAATGGCTTAATTTTCAAATGGATTCGGTGCTTGATTTGGCGTGAAAAACTTTATACTCACTCTCTCTCAGTTTATAAGGCGTGTTCGTACCCCTAGCTCGTTAATTTAACTAACCCAATAGAAGTCATATATTACAAAAATTATACCATTAAAAACTTCAGATGTTCTATTTTCAAATGCTATAATTTTTGTGTTATATAGTTTATATTACGGTGATCAAATTGGCAACCTAGGGGTACGCGCACGCCTTGTAAACTGAAACGGAGGGAGTATAAACAAACTGAATTAATAGCACACATAATTAATTGCCAGCCTATTAAGTACTCCTACATTAAATGTTTAATTTGCAAATTGATTTATTGTGAAGAAAAATCTTTACTTAAACATACTAAATTAATTGCACACGTAATTAATTGTGCACCTATTAATTTCATTATGCCTTGATTTCCAAATTGATTTGGTTCTCGGTTATGGGAAGAGTGGCGGAACGATTCCTTTTTCTTTTGTGATTGTTTGTAAAGAAATAAAAATCAGCAAGAGCAACAGAGGCCGGACGGCGCTGCAACTTCGGGACTCAGCGGTGCTCTTCGTGCACTGATGTTGGGTGACGGTGCTCTAGGATGAGAACTCCGTGCTTAGAGCCAGCGGCGGCGGCGATTTGGATCGGGGCGACGGAGGTTGAGTAAGGGCACTGTTGCGGTCGAGGTACATCCCATCCTTCATTCATCCTCTCTCATTGGCTTCGTCCCTCGCTCTCCCCCGGCAGGGCCGCCGTTAGCCCGTGGCCGTGGAACAACTAGGAACTCTAGCGGCAGGGAACGGGGAGCACTGGTGCTCTGCTGGCAAACGCACGTTGTGGGGACAGGGAGACCTCGGGCGATGGGGAATGGAGAGAGCTTTGGCAGATAGTCATGTTCTCTTTGGATGCAACATCTCTCTCGGTTTTTGTGTGTGTGTGTGTGTGTGCAGATAGCAGAGAGGAACACTGCTGGTGAGAGGATTCTTATGACTACCAGCAGATAAAGCCTTCCCACGAGTTACTTGCCAAGGATTTGCATGGAGCGAAGTGAAGGTTCCACCATTTTAAGAGGTGAGATCAATGTTATTGTACTGCTTGATCAGGAGTATGGTATGCAACGCCTTATTTTGATGTATACTACAGTATTATTTTGTTGCTGGCAAACGTTATTTCCATCTAATATATTTTTAGAGGCAGAGAAAATTATGCTCACAAGGAGGTTATTTTGTAGGCTTTTTAACTAAGCACAAAAACAAGACATGTTCTGCATAAAGGATAGGAATTATAATATGTTAATCATTGGAATGCTCTGCATCAAGGATAGAAAATTATGCTGACATGGAGGTTATTTTGTAGGCTTCAGTAAAAAGTATGCGCATAAAATGCTATTGTTTTTCAGTTGGCAACATTGCATACAGAAGTTGAATCTTAATTATTGGAATTCAATGTTCCATAGTGGAAGTTCCTGAAGAGCTTGAGTAATCCATTTTGTATGGGATTTGTCAATCCACCTATACCAAATAAGATTGTTTCGGGAGCCTGACAAATAATGCATTGTTTTTTTTTTAGATTTTCACCTTAGGATAAGCATGGCATGTACAAAAACTGCTTGAAGTCTCTTTCTACAACTACATTAGTATTAGCACTGTCATACATTAAATGGAAAATAGCTGATGTAAAATATATCTGCGAATGACCCGTTCGCATAATAAGAATGTGCATGGTCTGGTATGCTAATTATGAAGTAAGGAGTTTATCCCGTTTCTATTTATTTCTTGTAAGGAGTTTGTAGAAACTCATCTAGTTTGACTGCTTTTGATGTGTGACATACAAATACTAATGTGATTTTATTTTTCTAAAAAAATCATCTCAATATTAAGGGGGAAATTCCTTTGTATCGTTATTCGTGCGTTGCACGTGCACGCTTACTAGTTGATTTGGTTCTCGGTTGTGGGAAGAGTGGAAGAACGGTTCCCTTTTCTTTTATGATTGTTCGTAAAGAAATAAAAACCAGGGAGAGAACGTGGTGGGAGGTGGGACGAAGAAAATCCAAACGAAAATAGATTGTATCAGACTACCACCTTCCCTCCCTTTTGGGAGTAGAGTTCAAAGCTGGCCAAACGGGTCGACCCAGCTAAGCGTGCCTGGCCCGGCCCGGCCCACAAGGGCTCAATTATTAGACGGGCCCATGCACGACCCAGATGCTAATCGGGCCAACCCGCGTGCTCAGCCCAGCAGCCCAAGCACAGCCCAGGGCGTGCCACGTACGGCCCGTCTATCCCTGTTGGCCCGGTCCGTTTGGCAGAGGATAACATGCGGAAAAAATAAAACATGATTTTGAGCCTGTCACACTGCAAGAGGAAAAAAAGAGGCTGGCCCGCACTCAGGCCTGGAGGCAGAAGTGCCCCTCGCTGGCACCGTAATTACAAGAAAACTGCCACCGAGTGATAATACCCTGCGCACCTGAGGAAATCCGCCTCCCCCATCCCACCCGCATCTCATTCCCCACCGAGCAGCGGCTAGGGTTTCCTCCCCACCGCCGCCGCCCGCCGCCCTCCGCCGGCCGGAGCCCGCCCCGTCCGTCCCCGCTTCTCTCTGTCGCCTCCCCTCCCTCCCACCGCCCGTCCCCGCCAGATCCCCCACCTCGCCGCCAACCCACCTCGTCCGTCCACCTCGCTGTCGGCTGAGATAAGCACCCCCCTGGAGCCTGCAGAAGCTCTCCACTCGCGCCTCCTTCCTCCCCCGACGGCAGCGCCAACCGCCTCCGCCTTCGCCGCCCAGCAGCAGCTGCCGCAGAAGCCTCCGCCCCCGACGACGAGAAAGAAGCAAAGGTGAGGATGGGAGCAGCGAATCTCCGCCGCCCGACCCCTTCCAATTCTCCGTGCCACACGTTTAGATCCAGCTTGTATACTCTGCTAAGCCGGTAGAATTTCGCAAAGTAGCAGGGAGAAACATGGTCTGTGGGGAGCAGTGGAGGAAACTGCATGCACTTGTTTGTGGTATGAGTCCAAAGGTTATATATCTATGATGCTTGTTCATTAAATATACTGCATTAGCGTAACAAGCACCGATGCAAACAAATTGCGGGCACGGGGTACACGGGATAAGGCGTTTCCCAGAAACGGACATGCTGCGACAGGGGGAGTGTACAACAGCGAATCTCAGTCCCCAAACCCTTCCAATTCTCTTTGACCCAATTTCTATCCTTTGATTTGCATCTTTGTTATGAATTAAGCCATTAGAATTTTGCACGGTAGCATTTGGGGCTGTTGCAGGGTGAAAATAGACTATGCAGGGACAAGGAAACTGCATGCATTTGCTTGTGATATGGCTCCAAAAGTTATGTACCCACGATGCTTGTTCATAAACGAAACTGTGGTGACCTAAGAAGCGACAATACAATGGATACTGGGCACGGGGGGCATGGGATGATAAGGCGTTTTCCAGAAACAGCCATGCGGCAACAAGGGAAGTATACGTAGATAATTCAAAAGATATATCATGTAGCGACAAAATTATAGTATCTTTGAGATGTGAGATCAAAGTACTGCCTGTTTGTTATCTCCTGAATCAAGCCTATTCAGTGGACCACTCAGAAGCATGGCTTTTGGGCTGCTTCCTCTGCCATGTCCTGAACGTATCCGCGGCAAACTGGTGGCATATACCTATTTCCTTCTTTTTTCTAAATTCGGAAAACAGGGGATACTCGGGATATGTTTACCCGTCCCTGGCGAATTCGGCGTGTTGCTGTTTCCCACGCGCTTTGTAAGGGATATGGCAGACTTTGGTGTATTCAGGCTTTGTAGGTTTTAACATGATGTTTAAGTTGTTCGCTGGTAGTTTTTCTGTTTTTATATATGATGAGATAGTTATGTACATCGATAGAAAGCATCAAAGGTAGTTCTTTTTTTGTATATCAGGTAGTTTTGCTTTTATTATTCTGTTATTAGTATATCAGGCAGTTTCCGTTATTCCGATGTGTTAATTTGGATCTGATTCTAGATTTGTGTCGCATGAGCATACGTGCAAATGAAAAGAAATTGTACATCTTAAGCCCATGTTCCTGTGTTTATCATATTAGAAACATTGATTATGATGACTAGCTGCCACAACTTACTAAATCTGAACATGTTTCCTTTTATTTGCCTTTATGCTCGTGTGTCATAAATCAAGTGACAGGTCCAGCTTAGCACGACAAAATAAATGGCTCCATGCAGTAACTATGCTAAAATCCTTGCTGTAGTCCCCAAACTACGCAACATATGCCTATATTTTGGCTTTCTTCCCATAACTGAGACTTCGCCCTCACAAAAAGTTGTTTTTGTATTCACCTAACATTTAAACATCTGCTTGATTCCTCCAGAGTCTAGGGGTTACATCGAAATAAAATGAAACTAAGCTAACTAATCTAATACTGATAGACTTGGTCTGAATATTTGGTCGGCTCGCTGCTGCCCCATTTGACCTAGGGTTCTTTTATCGAGCTGAGATTATGGGAAATCCTCGTGCCCTGATGAGACATTCGACGTTAAAATCTTGGTGACATTTGAGTTTAACTCACACTAATAAACATCTCTTTTGCTGACCTGTTGGTAAGTTGCCAGTTTTAATGCCTTAGTGTTCATGGGTTTTGAATCCCAGTTGCGCATCGATTTTGTGCTACCATTGTGTACCCAACAATGGTCATGGGTTCGAGTACTGAAAACAGCATCTTGCAGAAATGTAGGGAAAGGCTGCGTACAAAACACCCAAAGTGGTCAGACCCTTCCCCGGACTCTGCGCAAGTGGGAGCTATTTGCACTGGTCTTCCCTTTTTTTTTTTATTGTGTACGCAACACAAGTTCAGAAGCTGGCATGTAGGTCCCATCCCCAGGTAGTAATTTAGAGAATATTACCAAATTGGTAAATGTAGCATCAACTGATTGAACCCGCAATGGTCAACCCAAGGAGCAGGGCTCCAACCACCATGATGAAAGTGTTGCTCTGTTTTTCTGGTATGCCCTCAAGTTCTTGCTTGACTTATGATTTTGAATTTAATAATTTGCTTGAAACTATTTGGTAGTAAAATCCCAAGTCCCCTGTAATATTTTTGAAGCTGTATCCAAAACCCTGGGTTGAGCTGCCACAATACTTGTCCTTGCTGCTGCTTTGACATGAAACAGCAGCAAAACTACCTGCTGATGCTACCAATCTGGTGGTCTTTTCTGACCCAACAGGCCTAAGTACCTGCTACGCTACATCATGGGGAAATTGGGAGGCCAAATGAGCACAAATGTTTAGGCTGTGTGGAGAGGCGGGATGTACCTTGATTTCCATAGCACATTACATTTTACCAGTGATTTTTTATTAAGAAATGGACAATTCAAGAGAACCTCATGTAGTATAGGCAAGGAAGAAATTTGGCTTTCTTACCAACAAAATAGACCGGTTATTACAGATCTGAATGTGTAATATCGTTAAGAGTGAGTTTCTAACAGTTTACTATTGTTAATAATTTTTGCTGCAGCAACAATAATTTTTGCTTGCATTGATTCCGTTGTAGTTGCAACTATTTACCTCGGGCTGAGTTACTCTGTTTGAATGCATATATGTAGTTGAAATCTTCGCCACTTTGCCAGTATAATCAATCCTACCCTTTGTAAGCACAGAGCAGTTTTTAAGGGAAACTATTGAATCCCTGCGTTACACTGAAATCGTTTAGCATACCATCATGCTCTCTAATTCTCTGTTGGAGCAGAGCAGCTTCAGAACAAATCTACTCGCTGGGAAAATTCCATTCGTAATTAGTTTATTGCTAGATTTTGTTTCTAATGGTGTCTCAGATCTGTTTGGTTCATGCAAAAATTAGAAGTTTTTTTTGCATGTAGTGCATGATAGAAATACAAATATGCAAACCTCATTCAATGAATAATTCTTATATGCGATTTGGAGTTATTTATCTGTAAGTTACGTCAGCTCTTGATTTTTTAATTTTCAACGTGCACTCCACAGAAGTTACTAAAATTAATTACTCACGCCAACATTTTTCATATACTTGTTTATGAGGACAGGCAACAGAACAGAGTCTTGCAGCAGTATGGACCACCGACAAGTCAGGGATGACCATGTAAGCAGTTTGGTCGCTTTCTTTCCTAAACTGCTGTCTCTATCTTGCTTGTATTTATGATGGATGGTTAACATACATAACATGGGTGCAGGAAGGCGTGCAAGTTGTTGGATTCGAAGTCCCATCATCACCGGACTCGAGCTACAGCAACCCTATCCCTGGAAACGAAGACGAAGCTCGAGAGCCCCCATTGGTCCCTCCTCACCTGCAGCACACACTGCTGAGCTTCCCGCCGAGCCATGACGACGGGAGCAGCCTCCCTCTGCCGCAGCCCGTGGTGCTCAACCACCTCTACATAGAGAAGGAGAACTCGAGATCCGTGGTCGCCCTGGGGATCACCCACCGGTTCAAGGCCAAGTATGTGACTGTGGTGCTCTACAAGCCAGTACAGAGGCGGTAGCGTGGCAGCGAACATCTATGAGGGTTTCCACCCATTGGAGTTGTGTCTGTTGTAGTCCCGGAGAAACAGAGACGATGCTGATGCCCTTCATTCTCAAATGATTTGGTCATGTACTTAATTGACTGGTGTTTGCTGGTCGTGATGATGAAGATGGTCGTCTAGTTGGATGTTTGTCAGCTCTGCATCTTTGGTGACAAAATGTTGAATGGTGGTGTTCATGTCCGAAATCCTTGTAGCGAATCGATGAGGATCGATCAAGAAACCGAACAGTACACCGCTAGTCGAGCTAATAAAAGCTGAGTGTTTGCTGATGCTAAGAAAACTGAGGGTCTATTTTATTTATGCAGGCAACAGTATGCTAGTTCATATTCTAGTTAAAAAAATTGTAATGATTAGTTCAGATTCTAGTTGAAAATTGCATTGTAGTAACTAGAAACTAGAGGTATTACTAAAGAAAAACCATGAAGCGGAGTGGGCAAATATTTTTTGAAAATAGGGAATAATCTTATTCTATCTTTAAGTGTCAAAATTCTGTTTTTTTTTTCCCACATGTACATATACGTGTGTTCTGTGTGTGTAAAATTTCATTAAGAAATAGCTTACCATGTGAGCTGCAGAAAAAAGACATTCATGAGTCTTATCGCAAACAATGTATATTCTGGTTGCAATTTTGAAATCCGCGTATTTGCTTATTCCATGTAAACATATACTATATATTAGTATTAAATAATTGTCCTCGGACTGCGATAAGAGATGAGTGAATATTTTGCTAAACTAATTACCTTCTCCATGAGAAAAAGCCCCGGCCCAATCCCAGTGCTGTTTGGAGCGCGGCATCCGCCCGCCAACAACAGCTTTCGAGCTTAGGGTGACCGCCACGATAGAAGTTGATGAGGAGTGCGCGCCGAGTTGGTGGGGACGAAGTGGGCAGAGGGTGATGGTTTTCTTTTTTCCTTCTGGATGTGAGGGTGAATGCACACGGTTCGCAGAGCCGTCGGAGATGAACCGCGTGCAAAAGTAAATCAATTTAAAAAAAAAGTAAATCACTGATATTGAAGGGGAATGCAAATTTCTTTCCTAGCTTTTCGCTCAGTCCTTTTGTACGATCAACATACCCCTCGAATGCGACGTGTTTAAATCTGACATTTTTTCGGGCTCATTTACCATATTTAGGGGATTACTGGCAAAAGGATCAGTGCGTTACAACGGGTACAAAAATCATAATGTCCAATGATGATGACCACATTTTGTTCACATCTCATTGCATGATTTTTAAAATTTGTTCACAAATGCATGAAAATGTTTTTTCTCTCCAAAATTCAGAAATCAAAGCAATGTGCACATTTTCAAAATAATACTGTGGTTTTCAAAAAATTGGTAATTCAAAGAATTATTCTGAATTTAAAGAAACACATTTAAAAAATACATACTTTAATATTTCAATCCACCCCAGTAGTTAATTCTTCAAAATTCACGCGGGTATATAGTCACAAACATTCAGAAGCATTACCGTTTAAGTACCTACCTTCGATCATTCATCAACATTTTTATGAATTTGGGAATATTTTAAAAAATCTTGAATATTTTTTCTATTTACAAACAGTATTTAAAAATAATGAACATTATTTTGTACTGAGGATGGTTTTTAAGCATTTTCTTTTGAATCGGTGAATAATTCTAGAATAGACGAACATTTTTTTTTAAATTCACGAACATTTTATGAAACAGCAAACATTTTATGAATCAATAAACTCTATTATAGTTCACAAAGTTTAACTGAGCAAGGTGGGACTATTGACTATTGAAGGTAATCAGTTTAACTGAGCAAGGTGAGACATGTCTGCTAACTGAGCAAGGTGGACACATCTGGCCGGGCCAGGTTGGGTCGGGCCGACCGGGCCGGGCTGCCCATGGCCAGGTCTAGCCTGCTCTATCCCTTGCGGGAGAAGGTAGGATTCTTTAAAAACAAATAAATAACCTTTTTTTGGAAACAAAACTGAAACAACCTGAGGGGCTTGATCACAACGTACGTGGCCCAAGTGGGGGAACTCAGCCCCAACTCAGCTGATACGAACCTTTTTTAATAGCCGATACGAAACTTTGCTCTACAAATTAGTACCATCTCATGTATTTCACGTAACGTAAAATTAGATGCGGGATGAAATCAAGAATATCAGCTTGCTTTAATAGTAGGTATAGACAGATGTGCCTTTTCTAGGCTTCAATGCACATAATTCAAATTCAAATAATTTGTGCATGAAAAATTGC
>LR738709.1:10496636-10522899 GCA_902687465.1 Secale cereale
GGGGGGGGGGGGGGGGGGGGGGATGATGAAAGATATAGCAGTAGCGCGGGGTTAGGAAAGCGCTACAGCTAATTAATAGTAGCGCATTCACGAAAAGCGCTGCTGATATAGTCGATAGTAGTAGCGTGGGTATGGACCGCGCTACTACTAAGAGTTACCAACACTGCTGATAGCCTCAAAACCCGCACTACTACAAGTGTTTTCCCTAGTAGTGCCATGTAGAGAGATGATTTGGCAATACAATATTCGTTGTATTGATTGGGTGCTGGTGCACGTATATACAAGTACAGGTAGGCCTCGACCTCAACTATACACAACTAGGAGGTGGGCCACAATATACGTGATACATGCAACACATATATACTCAACAGAGATCATTTCCGTTGTGCTTCTTCCAGAAGCTTGCTTTTGTCGAAGGAATTTTAAATCACAAGTCTCTCTTTAGATCAAGGACAGTAGGGCAAAGAGAGTTTTGGTTCTCTATTAAATCACAATTCTCTCCAACGAGACGTAGCACTGTGGCATCATTATGATCCAGGTAAAAGAAAGTGGCCGTTGAGCACCATGGTTCTTTTACTTACCCGCGTTTCCTTCTTTTTTTAATTTGCATATGTTTGCGATGAAGAACCCCCTCGAGTTTTCTCTCTATGATCAGTTCTTCGAAACTACCATGTATTTTCCTTACTGTTGCTCGTCATGTCAGTTTTAGTTTGCTCTCTTGCAGTACTTGTATCCATGTATGCTCACCAAGGTTTCATTTACTTCTACATAGTTTATCTCCTATCTTAAATTATGTTAACTTTAACTTTGCAGAATTACCAAGTTATTTCTCCAAGTCCTTTACTGCTGCGGTTATGTCTCCTTGGAGATCATTTCCATTGTGCTTCTTCGAGAAACTTGCTTTTGTCGAAGGAATTTTAAATATCCCAGCCCCCTATAGTTGACTTTTGATCCTACAATTTAAAATTTCGACCATCACCATGAGGCAAAAATCGGTGGCTGATATATGAGTCACACGGGAAGTGGCCGTATCTCAAAGCATCAGTATATGCTTGCGGGTTCCCATGGACAGCCTCTATGCAAAGTTGCGAAGACGATGCTCTCCAAGATATGAAGCGTTGAAATGGTCGATAATTTCCATGTTAGTCTCTTGAAGGCAAGAAATGTGATAGGTAGAAGAGGCGATCGTCTCATGGAAGGCCGTTCGGTCTATCCATGCAATTCAGGTCTCACCTTGCAACTCAAACAACCATCTTTGTGTATGCGTAAACTTTATCTTTAAATCTCAACCCTAAAAAAATCAGTATAAAGGTCGAGATTTTGGAAAGGACATGCATGATCACTTAGGAGAACATGTGCAATGTGGGTCCTCCAAAGCCAAAGAGGTAATAGCACCGCAGGTTCTACAACTTGTCATGCATGTGATGATTTGGTTCTAAAACTTGCAAACGTGGATAACTTGATCCTACAACTTGTCATTGAGGTGCAACTTTGGTCCTAGGCCAATCAGCAACCGCCAAGTGGAGCCTGCTCACCCCAGCTGGTCAGCGCCGCACATTTTGCATTTTGCCCGTGCCTTTACTCGTTTTCAACCCGCAGGACACCCCGTGGCCGTCGAAGGAAATATCACATGAATTAATTTTGTTCCACTCCCTCCCCCCAATCATTCGTTCCACTTGTCCTCTGTCTGGGTCTCACCGACCGCTCGCACTGGGTGCTGGCTTATGTCATCATCCATCGCGTTGTCACCGGAGTTCATCGGCGGTCTGCAGCCTCCTCCTACCGCGCACCAAGTTTGCTCGCCCGACGTCTTCCCTCCCGATTATGGTGCGTCTTCCCCTCTCTGGTCCGTACCTCCTCCTCCAGTGTTGTGCGTGGCACCGACAGACCACTCTGTTTGGAGATCGTTGACGGCCCGCACGGTGGATGGGTGTGGCCGTAGTGCTTCCCGTTTTGTGAAGATGCTTATTTGGTCGGCGATTTCAGTCTAGGGTTTAAGGCTATGAAATTTGGGATTTCAGCAAGAAGGTAGGGTTCTTCTGTTTCATGTTCTTTCGGCCACAATGTACTGTTTTGGGTAGTATGCACACATTGTTTTGCAATGTGTGCGCAATTTGGCCTAGGGTTTTGCTGTGGGGTGTATATTGACCAGTAGGGCACAAGTTTGTAGTTCTAAAAATCTGAACTTGGTAGTTGTAGCAGGCAATGTAGGGAATAACTTCACATCAGTCATGCAACACTCAGCAGTTTAGTAATGCAACTACATTAGTAGTTTACTGAATTTGATCATTTAATTTGCTAGACGCAGTTGACTGAATTTATTCAGTTAACTAAATTCAGTTTGCAAGATGCAGTTTACTTTATTTCTTGAGTTAACTCCGTTTGTGCAGTCCATCAGTAGTTTACTGTTGTTGTTTGAGTTGTGTTGAAGATTGTGCTTATTGTAGGAAAGCAGCAATATCTTGTTCTACAAACTAGCATACATCACTGAATGTATTCGGTTGACTTGCAAAATGCAGTTAACTAAATAAATTCAGTTAACTTGGAACATGTAGTTAACTTGCAAAACTTGCAACATGCAGTTAACTAAATTTATTCAATAAACTTGCAACATGAAGTTAGCTGAATTTATTCACTGTACATCAGTAGTTCACATGAATCTATTCAGTTAACTTGCAAGATGTAGTTAACGGAATTTATCCAGTTAATTGAATTCAGATTATAAGACGTAATTTATTGTATTGTTTAGTTACCTACAAAGAGGTTGTTTGAGTTGTGTTGATGCTTGTGCTTACATTCTGCACTTTGTGAATGTAGTTTGTGATTCAGCAATGGGACAAAGTGTGGACACCTTTTTCTTCACACTGGAATTGGAGCATGGTGGGTTTTTCTGTGGAGCAAGAAATAACATGGAGTACTTAAATCCTTCCATGGAGGTGCTTGACTATGTTGATGTTGGCACATTCTCATATGCAGCCATTGAAGAGCACCTAATATGGTTGGGATATCATGTCAATGAGCACATAATTTATTGGTGCATACCTGAAAAAACTATTTCAGATGTATGGCGAGAATTAGAGGTGATGATGATGTGCAACACATGATCGGAGCTAGTGGTCCGCATAAGGTGCTTGCAATAATGGTTAACCATACAGATTTCATCAGTAATTTCATGGAAGATTTGATATGCATAGTGCCAACAGTTCATAGTTCTGTGAGAATGACCAACTCAAATGTTGTTGCAGCCAGTGCAACATCTTCTCACAACTTCATTTCAGTCAATGTTGAAGATCCAATTTTAGAGGTGGCAGCAGATGACACAAAATTAGAAAATTTGCTAGCTAATGGAATTGAAGCGGAGAATTTGTTGACTGATGGTGCAGAAGAAGAGGACTTGCTGACTGATGGTGCAAAAGTAGAGAACTTGATGACTGATGGTGCAGAGGATGTAGGGCTCTCAGATTTAGAGTTCAGTGACAGTAATTATGACATAGATGATGAAGATGATGATCTATATGAAGACAACATTTACTTTGATATTGATGAACAACCTGTGCAAGAGGAGGAAGAGGTGGAGCCTGACTATGTACTTGAAGATGATGATCTGAAAACCTCTCCATTGAACAACAAGAGCAACTTAAGTACAAGTTCAAAGCTTTCAATTCCAAGGTGGACATGAAATGCAATGTATTTAAAATAGAGATGATATTTACTAATGTGGTTGAGCTGAGGAAAGCTCTTACTATATATTCAATAAGGAACATAGTGCAAATCAAGAAGTTGAGGAATGATAAGATCAGATTAGATCCTGTTTGTCAGAGAGGTTGCCCATGGATGCTTACAGATGGCAATGATAACATGATTTGAGTATTTGTCATCAAGGTCTACTATCGAGAGCATGTCTATTAAAAAAATTATGAAAAACAAATCATCATAAGAACATTTTCTATATCCGTCCATCCATACATACACGGGGAAAAAATTCCATGAAAAAAAATTTATGAAAAAAAAAATCATCATACGAACATTTTATATATACATCCATCCATCCATCCAGCCATACATACATACATACATGGAAAAAAATCTATGTACAAAAAAAAATTATGAACAAAAAAAATCATCATATGAACATTTTCTATATAAATCCATCCATCCATCCATCCATACATACATGGACAAAAATATTGTATGAACAAAAAAAATTCTATGAACTAATTATCTTATGAACATCAGTAGTAATTATTTTGATAATTATTTGGCCTCAAGAAAATTCTTTTATTAGTATTTTCAAACTATAGAATGACCTTATTGCAATAGAACTATTTCAAATAATTCCTTTCAAATGCCACAAAATTTTGGGAAGTCCTCTAATGCCTACAGATAATTTTTATGCAAAAACCCACTTTGGTCATTTCAAAAATTTGAGCACAACTTCCATTTTTCAATTTTGGTCCAATCTTGGCATTGAACTACAACCCTAGTTTTCCTTGATCAAATAATTTTGATTTTTTTGCATCTTATAGTCATTCCAACTAAACCCTTAAGTCTAGAAGGGCAACCCCAATTTCATCTTGCAAGTCCACCAAATAATTCCCTATAGTTTCTGTCCAGAACTAAATTCTAATTAAACTTGCACTAACAGGTTTTTCCTTTTATCAAACCAACTTGACCATCATCACTAACATCCAAGGAGACATCATCCTGCCAAGTTTCACATACAACAAAGTTCCCTAGCTAGCCCTAGCATTTCATCAAACACCTTGTGGACATGGTTGAAACCTTGCAACTCTCTGAACCCTATGTGGCACTAGGTCTGGCCAAACTATGGGGATGGACGAAGGAATGGAGGAGGGAGTACCTGGCCATCCGGCTATGGAGCGGCGGCATCGGAGAAGGGGCACGACGGCGTCGGGCAGAGCAGGGGCTGAGGGGCCGGCAGGGCACGGCTAGGGCGTCGGTGATGGCGTCGACGTTGAGGTCCGGCAGCCTGGCAGCGTCGAGGTGGTCTTCGGCGTCATCAGGGGAAACTGCAGATGACTTTGCAAATTTTGCAAAGTCCCACTTATATAGCCCCCCTTTTTCCCGGTTGGTGGCTCCAACCGGGACTAATGGCCCCACTATAGTCCCGGTTGGAGCCACCAACCGGGACTAAAGGACAATTTCAGCAGCCCAAAGGGCGGGAAGCACGACCCTTTTGTCCCGGTTGGTGGCTTGAACCAGGACGAAAAGGGGGCATTTAGTCCTGGCTTGAGCCACCAACCGGGACTAAAGGGTTGTGCTGCCGCAACCAAAAGTTTAGTCCCACCTCGCTAGTTGATATGCATAGTGCCAACAGTTCATAGTTCTGTCAGAATGACCAACTCAAATGTTGTTGCAGCCAGTGCAACATCTTCTCACAACTTCATTTCAGTCAATGTTGAAGATCCAATTTTAGAGGTGGCAGCAGATGACAAAAAATCAGAAAATTTGCTAGCTAATGGAATTGAAGCGGAGAACTTGTTGACTGATCATGCAGAAGAAGAGGACTTGCTGATTGATGGTGCAAAAGCAGAGAACTTGATGACTGATGGTGCAGAGGACGTAGGGCTCTCAGATTTAGAGTTCAGTGACAGTAATTAAGACATAGATGATGGATATGATGATCTATATGAAGACAACATTTTCTTTGATATTGATGAACAACCTGTGCAAGAGGAGGAAGAGGTGGAGCCTGACTATGTACTTGAAGATGAAGATCCGAAAACCTCTCCATTTAACAACAAGAGCAACTTAAGTACAAGTTCAAAGCTTTCAATTCCAAGGTGGACATGAAATGCAATGTATTTAAAATAGAGATGGTATTTACTAATGTGGTTGATCTGAGTAAATCTCTTACTATATATTCATTAAGGAACATAGTGCAAATCAAGAAGTTGAGGAATGATAAGATCAGATTAGAGCCTGTTTGTCAGAGAGGTTGCCCATGGATGCTTACAGATGGCAATGATAACATGATTTGAGTATTTGTCATCAAGGTCTACTATGGAGAGCATGTCTATTAACAAAAAAAGCATCATAAGAACATTTTCTATATCCATCCATCCATACATACACGGGGAAAAAAATTCCATGATTTTTTTTATGAAAAAAGATCATCATATGAACATTTTATATATACATCCATCCATCCATCCAGCCATACATACATACATGGAAAAAAAATATGTACAAAAAAATTTATGAACAAAAAAAATCATCATATGAACATTTTCTATATAAATCCATCCAAACATACATGGACAAAAAAATTGTATGAACAAAAAAAATTCTATGAACTAATTATCTTATTAACATCAGTAGTAATTATTTTCATAATTATTTGGCCTCAAGAAAATTCTTTTATTAGTATTTTCAAACTATAGAATGACCTTATTGCAATAGAACTACTTCAAATAATTCTTTTCAAATGCCACAAAATTTTGGGAAGTCCTCTGATGCCTATAGATAATTTTTATGCAAAAACCCACTTTGGTCATTTCAAAAATTTGAGCACAACTTCCATTTTTCAATTTTGGTCCAATCTTGGCATTGAACTACAGCCCTATTTTTCCTTGCTCAAATAATTTTGCTTTTTTTGCATCTTATAGTCATTCCAACTAAACCCTTAAGTCTAGAAGGGCAACCCCAATTTCATCTTGCAAGTCCACCAAATAATTCCCTATAGTTTCTGTCCAGAACTAAATTCTAATAAAACTTGCACTAACATGTTTTTCCTTTTATCAAATCAACTTGACCATCATCACTAACATCCAAGGAGACATCATCCTGCCAAGTTTCACATACAACAAAGTTCCCTAGCTAGCCCTAGCATTTCATCAAACACCTTGTGGACATGGTTGAAACCTTGCAACTCTCTGAACCCTATGTGGCACTAGGTCTGGCCAAACTATGGGGATGGAAGAAGGGATGGAGGAGGGAGTACCTGGTCGTCCGACTGTGGAGCGGCGACATCGGAGAAGGGGCGCGGCGGCGTCGGGGCAGAGGAGGGGCAGAGTGTAGGGTAACGCAGCAGAAAATAAAAATTTCCGACCTACGCACCAGCCCAGGACCACTATGAAGACTGCATACAAGGTTTTGATCATATTCGTTACCGACTCGTAGCGCAGCGGAAGTAGAGTCGATGACGATCGTCGGTGCAGATCCCCGCAGCTAGGATTTACAACCTCCCAACCGCGAGGATGTATACCCTCATCCGCTCCTCGGACAGCCCTCCGGGAGACGGTCGAACAGTCCCCCGGACGGTGTCGCGGACAGCCCTCCGGGAGGACCTTCGAAACTCGAACGGTCACCCGGACAGCCCTTCGGGAGGACACCCGAAACTCCAACTGTAACTCGGACAACCCTTCGGGAGGCACCCTCGAACTAAGACCGAAACTACGATCTCTCTACAGAGTTGCACACATACGGTGTCAGCTATCCGGCAAGGCTTCGCCGTCCAGAACTAGTTCCTGCCGGAACCCAGACAGCCTTTCGGCTCTACGAAACTATTTCGCTGGGAGGGAGAGAGAATGCCAGATCATGCATGGCTTGTGTGAGAGCAAGGGATTGAAGGAGATGGCAGCCCCAACTCCTCCTTTTATAGGCCAAGGCAAGGGGTGGGGTGGGACGTGGAAATACCAAAATACCCAAGCTTCATGTCACACATGAAAGGGCATAATGGTAACACAAGGGGGGCACCAAGGGGACACTCCCATGGCAGCCCAACACCTTGTCCCCCCCATGGGGGGGGGCCCCCAACAAGCCACCAACATGTCTCCATGAAACATGCATGCTCCCTAGACAAAAAGCCACCAAACATGCAACCCCCGATTCGTGGGATCTTGTCCCCTCGCACTGGGACAAGATGTTTTCCGCGAAACTTTTTTCTGAAAAATTCCAGAAGGTCCCAGAACATTTCCGGTACCCTCTAAAATTATTCTGGGCATGATCCGAAACATTTTCGGTGCTGTGGTTTTTATCAGCGGAAAGCATCAACAGCGGTTACGGCAGTTTCGGAACATTTCCGGTTTTTCTCTCTGAAAATTCCCAGAAGTTCCCAGACCAATTCTGGCACCCTCTGATAATTTCCATGCGGTGCCGAAACCCTTTTTGACCTAATAATATATTCCGAAACATATTTTCGGTTTTACCGAAACTCTTTCGGTGTTCTCTCTCCGGAACTCTTCCGTTGTCTCCGAAACCTTTTCGGTGATTTTCTCTCAGACTCCCTGTCTAGTATTCAGCAGATAGATGACCCTTAAGCGTGTGACCCTATAGGTTCGGTGAAGTATAGACATGACACGGAACCTCTTCCGATCAATGATCAACATCGGAGCCGTGGACACCCATATTGACCCCCTATACCCACACGAATGAATATTCGAGTGAACCTCCAGTTGCTGTGTGCTATTCCTTTTGCTTCGTGATATGTCACAAACACCCGAGGTGAGATTTATTGCATCCCCGTGGGCAAACACTTTGTCCACTATGCAAGTTACCTCGTTACCGGTTTTGTTCTCTTTTCTCGTTTTCGTGTTTCGGCATCCCAGTGATCAAATCACCCTGTGTCTGGCCAGACGATGATGGATACCGTAACACCGAGAGGGCCCGAGTATATCTCTCCATCGACGGAGGAGCAAATCCCAATCTTGAGCTATCAAGTTACTTAACACACTTTTCCATGAACCCGTAAGCCGCCGTAATAGCCACCCATTTACGGATGACGTTTAACAAACCCCAAAGTTCATGAATCAAGCATGAAGAAACTCGATACTCTCATGGTCTAAGGAATTATGCAAACATTAACTATCTCTGTGTTATAAACCATAAACTTGTGACGAATGTATCTCATAGCATAACATCAATTCGGGTCGATTCAACACAAATGTTCCTCTAACATTGTGCCCTCAAAGTTGCTGGCATAGACATGCCCATGATTGGGAAAACATAATCATCATGCAACACTTGAGCTAGTCTTAGAGGCACGACTAGGAATACAATTCACCGTTTATTATACCACACGTGCACATGGGTTTTCCCCAGAGCCTTTATGGATATACGGGCTCGGGAACCACAGCAGTTATAGCATGGAATATAAACTTAATTATGAACAGTGAGATAAATAATAGAATTTATCATTGCCTCTAGGGCATATCTCCTACAGACTCCCACTTGCACTAGAGTCAATAATCTAGTCAATGCTAATGCACTTTACACCTATGGCACATTGGTGTAAATATGCTTCGCTTGTGGTATAGCCTGATGTCCAACGGATCTGACGACTTCAGCTCCGTGTGTATCTTTGCATATCCTTCGCGTTTTCACGCCTTCACAAAATTCATATTTTGTGTGGACTTGCCTTTGTATGTATGTGAATCACAGGTCGAACCTGGATTCCTCAGACTGAGTTATGGAGCAACTACCTGCAGTAGTGTCCCATTGACAAAAGCCATCTTGGAACCATACTAAGTTCATGAATGAACTATATGATTCAACATCTTCTTTGTCGCTTCAAAAGCGGCAACATACTTCGCCTTTGTTATAGAATTCGCCACAGTAACTTGTTTGGAACATTTTCCAACTAACTGTGCCACCACATTGTGTATTACACAAAACCCTTAATTTAAATCGAAAATCGCACGGGGAAAAGATGAAGACTGTATCGATGTAACATTTTACAACGAACTCTTCATGATCTCCGCTTGCGAGAAACCATGTCATCAGTACTACTCTGGTACTAAATGACATCTTTCACTGTTGTCCTATGATCAGTACTTTGATCACTTTGGTATCCATACTCGCAACACCTTTGGAGTATTGGACATATCTGGTTGTTCTACATACCATGGAATACATGATTAATCCAAACACGAAGGTGTGTGGAATCTCCATCATGTATTTTGCTCATCAGTGTTTTAGGGACACCGAGTCTTGCAAAAACTCTTTCCATGTGACTTCGGCAAGAATCACTCCTTGGCGTTTTATATGCTAAAAAGTTTTAGCATCTTGTCAATATGTATTCATTGCTTAGCCCCATTAGGTAAATCTATCTCCATAGATCATCATGCCTAATATCAAGGCTATTTAGACTAAGCACTTCATCGAAAAACTATTTTCAAATGAAGTCCTTAATTTTTGTCAAGAAATTTATTTCCAATTACCAATGTGTCAAGCACACAAGGTTTTTAGAAATAATATTACGCTCCCACTTACTTTCTTGAATTTCAAGCATCTTCGTTACCCATTGATGAAGTCAAAACTCCTTTTGACCATTTCATCAAAACACGAAGATTCCAACTCCATTTTGCTCTCTTCTGTCCATTGCTGGAACTCTGAAGTTTGCATACCTACTAGCATCCTATGGATCGACAAATTACTTTGGACTGTATCACATACAAGTCCTAGGTTTCATTTCCATTAGATGGAAATTGTTTTGTCATCCATGTTTCATATCTCAAGATTGAAATATTTATTAATTGCTAGTTCAACCCGAACCGACTTTAAGCATCGCTACGGTGAGACAATCTCATCGTAGTCAACTCCTTGAACTTGTTTATTGCAACAAGTCGAGCTTTATGGATAAAACATTTTATCCATATCAGTTTTAAGTTCCATAAATATTCGTCAGACTCTAAGTCTTCCGAAAGGTGTATCAAGGTTTTAATCTTGAATCACTTATATGGAAACTAACTCGGGTTGTATTGGCATTCAGCCAATTCCGGAGTCAGGGCCCATCAACGCTTCCTTGTGTATCGTAGGTATATTGTTGTCTAACAACAATATCTCGTCTGCGCACCTGAGAGGTTTGCACGAGCCTTGCCTACGTGGTTCAGCTGCAAGTTCGACCGAAGTCTATACATTTTATTGTAGAGACTTTCGTATCAGTCGCAGTAGGAAACTCCGGAATTACTTCCAAGGTTTCTTTCCTTTGACCTGATGACGAAGATACTGTTATCTCGTCGAGTTTGCACTGTCCTCCCACTCACCTTTTTGAAAGAACTATTCTCTTTAAAAGCATACCGTTTCATGGCAAAACTATTTGCCTCGGTATAGTGAGGGAGGAATACCCAATTCCTTGGGATAACCTACAAAGTAGCACTTGTCTGATTTGGAATAGGTTTGTAACCTTTTACACAAGCCCCATATTCCAAATGTTAAGAAAAGATATAACATGGTTGGGCGTACCATACCATGGTGTCATTTCAACAGACCCGATGGAGCTCTTTTCAGTGTAAAAGCCGTAGTCTCTAAAGCATCACTATAAAAGGGATAATGGCAAATTTATTTATGTCATCTTTGATCTTACCATTTCATAAATGGTTTGATTACATCTTCACAGACTTTCCACTTGCAGTGGTGTTCCGGGAAGTGCAAGTTATGAAACCCCTTTCACAACTCATCAGACATTCGCTAAACTTGTAACTCAAATATTCCTTTCTGCAATCGAATTGTAGAAACATAATTTTCTTGTTACAATAACTTCTACTTCATTTTTGAAAACCTTTCGAATGATTTCAAAAGATCCAGACTTACGTCTCATCAAGTAAATATCCATATATCTACTTGAGTCATTTCTGAAGATAGATAAATCCACTACTAACAACATTTATCGGACTACACACATCAAATGTATGATCACCAATAAGTTCGTTACTCGTTCCTTATGGCCTGTGAACGGTATTTCAGTCACTTCACTTTTCGGAGGAAAGTTGCAAGTGTCAGATGATTCAAAATCAAACGACTTCAAAATCCATCATAATGGAATTTTCCATGCGGGTTTCTCCAATGTGACCAAATGTAGTGCCACACTTGTGTGGTATTTTTTTAGTCTTGCGACATTTAGCGTCAGTGTTATGGATGTATCATATTACCATCAATATTCATAACATACATCCCATCTTGGATGGAAGCATGGCCCTTCATGTTATTCATAATACTGAACAACAATTGTTGTTCTTATGAACAACCCTTTTGCAACAACCATTGTGCAATGGGCTAGAGTGTATGAAACTCTAAAATGAAACAAGAAAGTAAACCCAGAGGTAATGTATTATTATCAATATTCATAACATACATCTCATTCATAATGAAAGTATGGCCCTTATGTTATTCATAACACCGAACATCAGAAGTTCTCTTATGAACAACCTTCTTGCAAGATACCTTATGCAATGGGCTAGAGTGTGTAAAACTCTAAATGAATTATGAAAATAAATACAGACGGTAATACACCGATGGAAGGTATAGTAACATTTACTATGTTCCCTGTGTATACCTAAACCTTATTCCTGGTTAGTCTCTTAGGCCATAGTAGTTCTTACATCGAGTTGCAACAGAATGCAATCGAGCGGGTATCTTTGTGATTAACTCACAATACCCAAGAATCAGTGATCAACAATTTAATCATAATTCCCAAGGACTATATCTTTGACCAGCCTTCTATACATCAAAAACTTGTATGACATTCATACATGAGCTGGATATTCCAGTCTTCTTTCTTATTTCCATTATACTTCTAATAGTTTAACTTTTAGTATTTCTCCTACTCTCAGAAGAAGCACCCAACTTAAGAGTGGCGTTAGCCCCGGACTTCTTAGGCGTGAAAGTCTTACTAACACCCTTCGGATACTTCCTTTCTCTTTAAGTTGTTGTTTTATTCACCTTTCATCATATGATAGGCGTTCTACTGGATCCCTCTCTTATCAGTCTAATGCATAGTAAACTCCTTTACTAATAGTTTGCAAACAAACACTGCTTTGGATATCTCATATCTTTCAGCCTTTGTCTGTCTCTGAAAATGATTTTCAGATTCCATGAATATCATATAACTATCCCAACTTTCGAAGTTCGGGTCTCATGGAAGCAAACATATTGCATTTGACCGTAACAGAATTCTAGCTTTTGGATCGAGGGACGAGAGTCACATGATCCATAGCATTAGCGGGAGAATACCGAAAGTATGCGATAGGACAAAGTCCTTCTCGGCACTCTTGAGGACAATCCTCACATTACGTTACCAACCGTAAAGTTTTAACCAGATATTTAACAGCTATTCAATTTTAATAGGGAAGGTGAAAATGCGAGCCATTTTTCTACAACTATTATGCAAACCGAACTCAGACAGTGTTCAAAATTAATTGCACTGAGAATTAAACAAGTTAATTCAGCAGTGCGCTCCCACTCAAATCAATATCTCTCATAATTGATTGTGAGTGATTCAAGATCCGCATTTCAATTCAACGCCACGGTTCGAGATGAACTCAAATGGCGCGAACTTCAATCGGTAGGCAAACTTGCCAATCACATCTCTATGTGATTCTTGTTCATCTTTCGATGCGTGTGTTCCGAGCTCATGACTGTCATGCCTGAACGTCAAGACAACCAAGTGATCTCGCTGCGAGGTCTCAACTCACCCGCCTCACACATCCCTAATCGTTCGCACCCATGGAGATCATGTGATGCCCCGAAAAGTTAGGTGCCGTGACGGTGCTACACTTGGGAGAACACTAACTACTTGATAATTTTGTGAGAGATCACCCTAATAAAAAGCGACTACCGCGCAATCAAGAAGGGTGCATCAAAGGGATAAACATCTCAGGCAATTCATAATTAGCATGATATGGTATAGCCCTTTCTGACGGAGAAGTCTTGCATTTCTTCGTCTTTGGCATTCGCGTCGGTGTTCACCTTCGCGAAGATTGCCACCACCTTGTCGATGCACCAGATAATATTGCTATCTCTATAGCTAATAAAATAATGCATTACAACAAGGTTGACACGCAGGTCATTTAAAGTGCAATCATATGGCTCCAGCCATCATGCCGAATCATGACACGCAGGTCATGTTAATCGATTTACATTATATAGCCATCTCATACATAATCAAATTATTATGAGCACTGCTATACCACATCATATGCACATGCAAACCCTCCTGCAAAACCAAGTTAGACGTCTCTAATCGGTTCATGCAAAAGTTTATCTTACGTGGCTTCTAAGGTTTCGAAACAAACCGAAGCTACCAACGTCCATCATCAAGTATGATAATTCAAGTTGCTAGATTAACTTTCCAGGGTGTATGAAACACGAGAGAATAAAATCTCGAGCCCCATACTAAACTTCGTCATACGCATGACCCCCGTGCAGATCATATCTGCATTGCCCTTTCGTCTGCGAAACATCCATCTTTCTTTGACTAAAGTGGAACCCAAAGAACTGTTAGCACTTTGTTGATCTGTCAATCAGCATACTCAGGAGCAGCATGAAAGGATCGCGGATTGCCAGAACTTTGTCAGATTCCACAATGCTGTCAAGATCAGGACTACGCAAATTTTAAGGGAAGCAACAAGAACATCAGGTAACAGATTTCATCTGCTACCCGCACAAATAATTTTCAGTAATAGATCTTATCTACTACCTAATTATATTGTGCAACACCCATACATCTCCATGTATTCTAGATCGCAACCTGCATCTACGCATAGCACGGCTCTTGATGCCACTGTAGGGTAACGCAGCAGAAAATAAAAATTTCCGACCTACGCACCAGCCCAGGACCACTATGAAGACTGCATACAAGGTTTTGATCATATTCGTTACCGACTCGTAGCGCAGCGGAAGTAGAGTCGATGACGATCGTCGGTGCAGATCCCCGCAGCTAGGATTTACAACCTCCCAACCGCGAGGATGTATACCCTCATCCGCTCCTCGGACAGCCCTCCGGGAGACGGTCGAACAGTCCCCCGGACGGTGTCGCGGACAGCCCTCCGGGAGGACCTTCGAAACTCGAACGGTCACCCGGACAGCCCTTCGGGAGGACACCCGAAACTCCAACTGTAACTCGGACAGCCCTTCGGGAGGCACCCTCGAACTAAGACCGAAACTACGATCTCTCTACAGAGTTGCACACATACGGTGTCAGCTATCCGGCAAGGCTTCGCCGTCCAGAACTAGTTCCTGCCGGAACCCAGACAGCCTTTCGGCTCTACGAAACTATTTCGCTGGGAGGGAGAGAGAATGCCAGATCATGCATGGCTTGTGTGAGAGCAAGGGATTGAAGGAGATGGCAGCCCCAACTCCTCCTTTTATAGGCCAAGGCAAGGGGTGGGGTGGGACGTGGAAATACCAAAATACCCAAGCTTCATGTCACACATGAAAGGGCATAATGGTAACACAAGGGGGGCACCAAGGGGACACTCCCATGGCAGCCCAACACCTTGTCCCCCCCATGGGGGGGGCCCCCCCAACAAGCCACCAACATGTCTCCATGAAACATGCATGCTCCCTAGACAAAAAGCCACCAAACATGCAACCCCCGATTCGTGGGATCTTGTCCCCTCGCACTGGGACAAGATGTTTTCCGCGAAACTTTTTTCTGAAAAATTCCAGAAGGTCCCAGAACATTTCCGGTACCCTCTAAAATTATTCTGGGCATGATCCGAAACATTTTCGGTGCTGTGGTTTTTATCAGCGGAAAGCATCAACAGCGGTTACGGCAGTTTCGGAACATTTCCGATTTTTCTCTCTGAAAATTCCCAGAAGTTCCCAGACCAATTCTGGCACCCTCTGATAATTTCCATGCGGTGCCGAAACCCTTTTTGACCTAATAATATATTCCGAAACATCTTTTTGGTTTTACCGAAACTCTTTCGGTGTTCTCTCTCCGGAACTCTTCCGTTGTCTCCGAAACTTTTTCGGTGATTTTCTCTCAGACTCCCTGTCTGGTATTCAGCAGATAGATGACCCTTAAGCGTGTGACCCTATAGGTTCGGTGAAGTATAGACATGACACGGAACCTCTTCCGATCAATGATCAACATCGGAGCCGTGGACACCCATATTGACCCCCTATACCCACACGAATGAATATTCGAGTGAACCTCCAGTTGCCGTGAGCTATTCCTTTTGCTTCGTGATATGTCACAAACACCCGAGGTGAGATTTATTGCATCCCCGTGGGCAAACACTTTGTCCACTATGCAAGTTACCTCGTTACCGGTTTTGTTCTCTTTTCTCGTTTTCGTGTTCCGGCATCCCAGTGATCAAATCACCCTGTGTCTGGCCAGACGATGATGGATACCGTAACACCGAGAGGGCCCGAGTATATCTCTCCATCGACGGAGGAGCAAATCCCAATCTTGAGCTATCAAGTTACTTAACACACTTTTCCATGAACCCGTAAGCCGCCGTAATAGCCACCCATTTACGGATGACGTTTAACAAACCCCAAAGTTCATGAATCAAGCATGAAGAAACTCGATACTCTCATGGTCTAAGGAATTATGCAAACATTAACTATCTCTGTGTTATAAACCATAAACTTGTGACGAATGTATCTCATAGCATAACATCAATTCGGGTCGATTCAACACAAATGTTCCTCTAACATTGTGCCCTCAAAGTTGCTGGCATAGACATGCCCATGATTGGGAAAACATAATCATCATGCAACACTTGAGCTAGTCTTAGAGGCACGACTAGGAATACAATTCACCGTTTATTATACCACACGTGCACATGGGTTTTCCCCAGAGCCTTTATGGATATACGGGCTCGGGAACCACAGCAGTTATAGCATGGAATATAAACTTAATTATGAACAGTGAGATAAATAATAGAATTTATCATTGCCTCTAGGGCATATCTCCTACACAGAGGGGCCGGCAGGGCATGGCTAGGGCGTCGGTGATGGCGTCGATGGTGAGGTCCGGCATCCTGGAAGCGTCGAGGTGGTCTTCGGCGTCATCAGGGAAAACTGCAGATGACTTTGCAAATTTTGCAAAGTCCCGCTTATATAGCCCCACCTTTTGTCCCGGTTGGTGGCTCCAACCGGGACTAGTGGCCCCACTATAGTCCCGGTTGGAGCCACCAACCGGGACTAAAGGTCAGTTTCAGCAGCCCAAAGGGCGGGAAGCACGACCCTTTTGTCCCGGTTGGAGGCTTGAACCGGGACGAAAGAGGGGCATTTAGTCCTGACTTGAGCCACCAACCGAGACTAAAGGGTTGTGCTGCCGCAACCAAAAGTTTAGTCCCACCTCGCTAGTTGAGAGGAGCTCAGAGTGGTTTATAAGCGCTGCTGCGGCAACCCTCTCAAGCTCTTCTCTAATGCAGGCAGTATATGCCTATTTCTTGCCATGTTGGGCCTGCTTGCACTGCGGGCCTGCATCATGTAAGGTTTCTAGTCGTATGCAGGCCGTGGGTGGCTTAGTAGGCGGGCATTTTTTTTAGTTTTTTTGCATATGTTATGTTTTTAAAATTTTAGTGTTATTTTTAGTTATAAGTTTAGTTCCATAATTTTTTTATTGATTCTTTTCGGTTGATTCCTTTTGCTATTCGAGTTTTATAAAACCTTTTTAGTCGAAAATGCCAAACGGAGACCGAGCTCCATGGAGGCCTTTATTTGAAAACTTTAAAATTCAAACTTTTCAGTTTCAATTTTTTTTGAAAATAAATACACATATACCTATATACACAATGTACATGTGTGCAAAATTTCAGACTGAAATACATTAAAATGTGAGCTGCACAAAAAAGACAGATCTAGAGCCTTTTAGCATATGTACCATTCATCTATAAAGTGCATGATTTTGGTTTTTTTGTACAGCTTGCAATTCAAGGTATTTCATCCTCAAATTTTTCACACATACACTTTACATCCTTGCATACATGTGTATTTTTTTTCAGAATTTTTTGAAACTAAAATTTATGAATTTTGAATTATTCAAAATAAAGGGCTCCATGGAGCTCGGTCTCCAAAATGCCCTACTCCTTTTTAGTTTGCTATTAAAGTTTGTAACAAAAACTACTTTATGAAAATTATTTTTACTATTAATTTTTTTAACAAAAAATACTTTGATAATTTTAGTTAATATTATTTTGATTCTTTTTAGTTGATTCTTTTTGTTATTGAAGAATATTATAGTTTTGTTTTAGTTGATCATAACAAAATATTTTAATTGATTCTTTTTAGTTCATTCTTTTTGCTATTAGAGTTATATAAAAGTTTTTTGTTCATTCTTTTTGCTAGAAGTTCATTCTTTGAGATAAATGACTCTGAAAATGAAAATCACTACAAATGAACTCTGAAAAGGTTGAAACTTGGCATGGTATCATAATTTCACCCACATAGCATGTGCTAAAAAGTTGAGATGGTAACGGGAAAAACTGGATGCACTTCGTGTACAAACTGGACAATCTCTTTTGAAGTATCAGGGTTTCAGACGAAAACTCATCTATTACCAAAGGAATTCCATTTTTAAACATATTTTAACTCCAGACATTTTGTGCATTCAATATGCACCATTCAAAGGCACATCATAAATTTCAACCCTTTTCTGACTTCATTTGCTATTTTTCATGCATTTAATGATTTATTTTGAGCTAAATGACCCTAAATGGAAAAGAACTACAAATGAACTCTGAAAAGGTTGAAACTTGGCATGGTATCATAATTTCACCCACATAGCATGTGCTAAAAAAATGAGAGGGTTACGGGAAAAACCGAATGCACTTCACGTAAAACTTGACAATCTCTTTCGAAGTATCAGGGTTTCGGACGAAAACTCATCTATTAGAAAAGGGATTTCATTTATTGAGATGTAATTGCAGTGATATTCTAGATCAAAGACATCATCAGATAGTTGTGGAGAGAAAGTATTAACTTTTGCTTCGCGTGTGTCCCTTGCTTATTGCGCCGCAACCATGGATAATCTTCATCGTTTAACAGGATGCTTGGGTCAGCCTTCACTTTGAAAGGAGGAATTTCATGAAACTTTTCATAATCTTGAGACATGTATGTCTTGCCCTCCACTCCCACGATGTTTCTTTTCCATGAAAGAACTATGTGCCACTTTGGCTCATCATATGATGTATTCGCTTCCTCATCTTTTCTGTTTCTCGATTTGGTAGACATGTCCTTCACATAGAAAACCTGCGCCACAACATTGGATAGCACAAATGGTCCTTCTGTGTATCAAAGATTGTTGAGATCCACTATTGTTATTCCGTACCGTGGGTCTAGGGGAGACGCCACTAGCCATACAGTACCCCATCCTATATAACGTTGTGGAACGTAAGGAGGATTAAGTAGGCACAGTATTTCAATCAATTCCCTTGAATATTCAGTTCAGACGAACATTAGTTGGTGAGCGATGGAATGCCTGGATGCACTTGGTACGGAGATTGATAGATGTTCAATTATATCCGACCAGCCCAATTCGATGCACTGGAAGTTAGCTAGAAATGGGGTGTTTACGGTGAAATATTTTTACATGGATCTAATTAATTCTAGCCCAATCTCGCGATCGTTGCATATTTGGAAGGTTATGGTTCCCTTGCGTATTAAATTTTTTATGTGGTTCGTACACAAGCAAGTGATCCTCACCAAAGATGACTTATTAAAGAGGCAGTGGGTAGGCAGTTCACGCTGTTATTTTTGTGATCATGATGAAACAGTACAACACTTGTTCATAGAGTGCGCACACGCAAAATTGCTTTGGAGAACGATCCATATAGCCTTTAACATTAATCCTCCAGTTAACATTGAATCGTTATTTGGGACGTTGTTAGCTAGGCTCTATCATATTACCGCGGCTCATATTCGGATTGGAATATGAGCGCTTATATGGGCTATATGGAATTGCAGGAATGATATGATTTTTAACAGACAACCAACTTTAACTTTCTTGTAGGTCATTTTCAGAGTTACCACTTGGATCTGTACGTGGTCCTTACTCACTCCTACAGACTCCAGGGAGCCATTGGTTACAGGGTGCAACCAGTGGGAGATAGTAGCATGGGCTATATTCAACCGGTTTGGATGACGGTCGCTTTACAGGATAGGAGTATAGGGAGTTTGTCCTTTACATTGTCATACCAGTTGTGATATTGAGCATTTACATTTCTTTTCCTTTTTGCTCCGCTTGCGAGCTGTAATACTTTTATGACTTTGTGATACTTCGAGACTTTTTAATAAGATGGCTGCATGCATCATTTCGATGCAGAGGCCCGGGGCAAGCCTCCTTTTCCAAAAAAGCTTGGCATTCACGACTAGTCAATAAGTGTAAATGCACATAGAGTGACCAACATTTGTTGATCAACGTGCAAGCAGTCTTACTATCACTAGTGATATATATGATCCAGGTTGGGCTGCTGAACGTGGACGACTACTTCAATTGTTTGCTATCATTCATCGACAAGTCCGCAGAGGAAGGGTTCATCATGCCAGCCGCTGGACACATCATCATGGTTGCCACCACATCGAATGAATTGGTCGACAAGCTACATGTATACATATTCTTACCTGATATTGTGATATACATTTGAACGAGATACTGTTTCATGGTTTCGATGTGAAATGCTGATCCTTGGATCATCTCTGTGCTGTTCTCAGGAGTATTCTCCTCGACATGAGAAAGTCTGCCCCAATATGATGTGGGACAATGAACAACTCAGTAGCTATATGAACTGCAGCATCCCTGTGGTGAAAGAATGAACGTCAGTCATCTCACGGCCGTGAAGCAGCATGTCATGACTTAAATTCAAACCCATTGGATGCTTATATCATATCATGCTTTACATCAAAGCTCCCTATGACCACGTATACGTCGATCTTGTTGGTTGTTCTAATTCCTGTAACTTTGGCAGATGATGCCTAATGTGTTGAAATCATGTGATCCACACACATTTGGTTCGGGCAAACTCTATTTCTTTGGGACCTCGCAGTTTGATGATTTCAATCGAATAGATGTTGAATTCTCAGCTATGTGACTGACAGAATACTTGGGACTTAAGGTTAGAGTTCCCCCCATCATGTGTTTGCTTGTTTGTGAATAGTAATTAAATCCCTAAATTTCCGTGCCAGCTGAAATATAGGGTATGTTATATCATTGTGTGTATCACTGCATTGAAGCTGAGCTCTAAGATACATGACACCGTTAGGTAGGAGTAGGACTGAGTAAATTGCAAGAAGTGGCAGAGGATCCTTTGCAGGACTCGTGTATGCGATTCAATACATTGATCCAGTGGTGTTAGACACACCACACAAATTTACATATAGGATTCAGGAGGCTAGGGACTAAGCCAATCCAACATGGAAATTAGCTCGTGTACTACTCGGACTACAACCATGGTTATTATCCAAGCATCCTAGCCAGGTTGGCGAAAAATATTTAAACCATGCAGGAGACTTGCATGCATTTCACTACATAGAAAGTAGACTAAAACGTCAAAAATGCGACTGACACAACACTAAAGAAGGCACGACCCGACTGCAAAGCCAGAACCTAAACTACAATGGACGACCTAAGAATCCCGGCACAAGCTCATGCGACCAACGGCTACACAAAACAATAGAACCCAAGCAAGTGCAAGCACAAGACACAAATATCCATGAACGTGTTGACCATGCGCCGAAGAAGCTAACGTAAATCTGAGAGCAACGGCCACGACATTGGAAGCTCAAGCCTCCAGAATAGCAACATACACCAACTCCAAGTGAACGAGCTTGCATGGGCAATGAAGAGAATTTAAGATTTAAAACATTAGTACACAGATCCAAGGAGTTTGTCTCCGATACATTTTATTAACAAACAACAAGGGAGGTGGGGGGGGGGGGAGGCTCCCCACCTGAATGCATTACTCAAGGTGCCATGGACACAAGATTACCGAGATGTGCTAGCCACGAGGAAATGGTGCCATGACATGGTGCTGACCTTCTGATGATGCCCCCTAAATCTAGAAGTCTAAAGTTTGACGTCATGTACAAACTCCATGTACTTCCATGACACCTATTAGTTTAACCATGGACACCATCCAGAAGTCGACGCTGACAAGCAAGCATATCCCATCTATTAGCCCTACGGTGATCATTCATCCACTTACCCTCACGTGGTGGAGACACATCCGATTGATTGATCGATACATTTACTGTACTTTATTCTCACAGCTTCCCGCCTCCTGGCGTTCATTCCTCAAAAGGTCGCCACACTCGCCTTGTCACCCACCTCCCTACCCGCTATCGAAGCATCACAGTGTGCCAGCGTCACATTACCCCACTCGCCTTAATACTGGTAAGCGAAAATATAACAAGACAACCCATCAATCTCTTTTAAAATTTATCTCCATTTCTTAAATAAAATCTTCCAGAAGACAGAAAATGTATTGCTTAGGTTTCAAACAATTTCATTTCAGGCAAAGGGAGTTTCAAATATTAAAGATACTACAACTGCATATTGGATATTTTCCAACATTTGGGACTGATGCAAATTTCTGTTGAAACATATTTGTTTGAGATTTAAATTAATGTCAATTTCAAAATTTGGGAGTGCCTTTTCAATTTTGATTATCATGTTTGTTTTCGTAGTTTCGAGTTTTTATGCTTTACTATTGGTTAACTTATGATCATCTTTACTATTGAGAGAAGTTCATTTTTGTCCTGGGTCCGCTCTTGTGGATGGTTATATGCGCATAGTGGCTAAATTGTTTTTGTAGTCCCAAATTTTGGAGTTATCTATGACACATATGCCAGGGAAATACTACATGATGTAGATATCATGACTTTGAATAATACAATGGAAAATACTACAGGAATGTGACACGAAGATAAATTATTAGTCAGCAATCAGCTAGCTGATTAAAAGCAACCTCGAGCTAAAAACATTACTCATTCGAAATGGAAAACACCATCCACTACACTCTTGATACCCACATTTTCAACAACCAAATTATACTCCTCTCCCACATCATTATCCTTGCTAAAGCGACATGATTCCACTCCTTTATCATTGCGGTTTTGAGTATTGATAGTTTCTCGGTTCAACATAGTGGAGAAAGCCTTTGTCCTCGAGCTAGATGTTTCATCTGTGCTTAACACTATGACAATGTCCTCCAGCTTGACCATGTCATTGCCATTGCAGCCCATTGTAGCTTGACCTTGACCTTTTTTTTAGAAACAAAACTGAAACAACCTGAGGGGCTTGATCACAATGTACGTGGCCCAAGTGGGGGAACACAGCCCCAACTTAGCTTATACGAACCTTTTTTAATAGCCGATACGAAACTTTGATCTACAAATTAGTACCATCTCATGTATTTCACCTAACGTAAAATTAGATGCAGGATGAAATCAAGAATATCACCTTGCTTTAATAGTAGGTATAGACAAATGTGCCTTTTCTAGGCTTTAATGCACATTTTTTAAAATCAAACAATTTGTGCATGAAAAATTGCAAAAAGAAAAAAAACGGTCTGAAAAACCATGCTCTTGCTATTTAGTAAATTCTCATGCCATTTTACATGGAATGAACAGATATTTCAAGGATATGTGTGCCTAGAGTCAACCACAAATGTGTCCATTATTAATTTTTCAACTATAGTAAAATGAAATACATGCTTGAAAAACATGATGCCATGGTAAAAATTTAAGAAGGTTATATGAAGTGCGCTACTGCTACAGATCATAGCAGTAGCGCATTCCAGCTATACCCGGTACTGCTAAGTTTACTACAAAATTTTAGTCCCACCTCGCTCCGCGAAGAGGGTTTCTGCCGCTTTAAATATGTTACTTCTCAAACTATCACAAGCACTTGGTCTTCATTGAACTGTATGTGGAGAATATGTGGCCGCAATATGAGTCTTCACCGGTTTAACCGGTGAGGACTCATATTGACAAATCAGATCAGATTGTACACAAACAGATCATTGATGATCAATGTATTTTGTATGTTTATTTTTACATGCTGACACATAGCAGTAGCGCGTTGTGATTGAAAGGCGCTACTACTAGGTCGTTTAGCAGTAGCGCGTGCGACTGAAAGGTGTTGCTGCTAGGTCGTTTAGTAGTAGCACCTTTACCTATAGGACACTACTGCTAATCCATTCTATCTTCCACCCCTCACTCTCCTCTTTCCGATCCACTCACACTTGCACTCACACTCACTCGATCTCCCTAACCCCTCGTGCCGGTCCTCCCCCGCCGGCCGCCGTCGCCTACCCCTCCTCCCTTTGCGCCACAGTCACCTCCTCCTCCTCGCTGGACTCGGTAATCCTTCGCCGGACGCCCTCCTCCTCCGTCCTCCCTCCACTCCTCCGTTCGCCGCCGGCCGGCCCCTCCTCGCTCCACCTTCCTTCCTCCTCCAGTCACCCCTCCTTCCTCTCTCCTCCCTCCTCCAGTCGCCACTCCTTCTCCCTCCTCCATCCACAAGCCCTCCTCCCTGCTACATTTTGATTTGGTAGGCTAGGTCATATGCACCATTTCGATTTAGTTGATATGATTTAGTTGATTTAGTAGGCTAATTGATTTAGAACATTTTGATTTAGTTGACTTAGTAGGCTAGTTGATTTAGTAGGCCAGTTGATTTAGTTGATTTAGAACATTTTGATTTAGTTGATTTAGTACGCTAGTTGATAGCTAGATGCTTGGAAAGAAATGCACCCTTTTATTGTTATTTTTTCTGTACATGGGATAGCTAGATGCTTTTGTTTTTCTGTAATAATTTATTTTTTGGCAAATTGTAGGTGCAAATTTAGTTGAAATGCTTTGGTAAGTGGTACCGTGATCTGGTAGATATTGTTAATCCTTTGCTCATATTGCTTTAGGAAAATATCGCCACCACCACCACCATGTCGACTGTGCAAGTCAAGGTGCGCCAGCAACCTTAAAACAGGCAAGATGTTCGACATCTACTTCCAGTCGAGTTTTCATCATGCGGCGGTAAGAAATTATAGAAATGTAACAACTGTTTTATTTTTAGTGTTGGCATTACTGCATTGTGTCATTTTGCTTTTTTTATACACAGATTGTCCCATGCAATGTGAGGTTGAAATTCAACAAGCTGACAGGAGACATTGTGACATTTGAGGCTCCTGAGGGGCCCTACACTATGGAGGTCGATAAAGGACTCAATATGTCGTAGATTGGAGGAGATGGATGGGACCGTTTCTCGCCCGCATGCATCTTACTGGTGGTGAGTTGATCAGCTTCTCCTTCAGAGCAGAAAGACCCAAGCTGGCTGTCATTTATATCAACCTGGTGGAAGATGATGAAGATTATGAAGATGACGAGGACCCACTTGATGAAGATGATGAGGACCCACTTCATGAAGCCATCGTAGCTCAAAGAATGAGGGTGAGCGAGGAGGAGGTGTGCAAGCTATGGGACATAATTCCGCCACGTGATGACTTTGTCGGGGTGCCATTCGTGACCCGCCTGACAAGTACCATGGTCGATTGGCATGATATCACCAGTAGAAAAAGGGTCTAATGTGAAGCACATTAGTCCCGGTTTGCAAGAGAACCGGCACTAATGTGAACATTATTGCCAGTTCCAATGACTAGGTGGGCTCAGACCATTAGTACCGGTTCGTGCCACGAACCGGTACTACAGAGGCTGCCATAGGCTGTGGTCAAACTGGGGACCCACCTGCACCTTTAGTGCCGGTTCGTGCCACAACCCGATACTAGAGGTTCCTAGTTGATTCATTCTGCAACGCTTTTTAGTCCCACCTCGCTCCTCTAATTGAGTTTTTACCACCTTAAATATGTTACTTCTCAAACTATCACAACCACTTGGTCTTCATTGAACTCTATGTGTAGAATTTGTGGCCACAATATGAGTCTTCTCCGGTTTCTAAACCGGTGAGGACTCATATCGACAATTCAGATTGTACACCAAAAGATCATTGATGATCAATTTGTTTTTGATGTATTTCTGTGTAGTAGTAGCGCGTTTTGGCAGAAAGACCGGCACTTCATTTTTTTAAACTTTGTTACAACTCCGGACTTTTTTTGCGTTCAGTATGCATGATTCAAAGCCACGTCATCAACTTTCAACCCTTTCTGTCATCATTTGCTACTTTTCATTCGTTTACTGATTTGTTTTGAGAGCTAAATGACCGTGAAATAGAAAAGCACTACGAAATGAACTCTGAAAAGGTTGAAACTTTGCATGGTATCATCATTTCACCCACATAGCAAGTGCAAAAAAGTAGAGAGGGTCACGGCAAAAACTGGATGCACTTCCTGTACAAACTTGACAATCTCTTTCGAAGTATCAGGGTTTCGGACGAAAAAACTCATCTGTTACACCGGCACTTCATTTTTTTAAACTTTGTTACAACTCCGGACTATTTTTTGCGTTCAGTATGCACGATTCAAAGCCACATCAGCAACTTTAAACCCTTTCTGACATCATTTTCTATTTTTCATTCATTTACTGATTTGTTTCGAGAGCTAAATGACCGTGAAAT
>LR738709.1:10524809-10540969 GCA_902687465.1 Secale cereale
AGGGTCACGGCAAAAACTGGATGCACTTCGTGTACAAACTGGACAATCTCTTTCGAAGTATCAGGGTTCCGGACAAAAAAACTCATCTGTTACACCGGCAGTTCATTTTTTAAACTTTGTTACAACTCCGGACTTTTTTTTCGTTCAGTATGCACGATTCAAAGCCATGTCATCTACTTTCAACCCTTTCTGACATCATTTGCTAATTTTCATTCCTATACTGATTTGTTTTGAGAGCTAAATGACCGTGAAATAAAAAAGCACTACGAAATGAACTCTGAAAAGGTTGACACTTAGCATGGTATCATCATTTCACCCACCTAGCATGTGCAAAAAAGTAGAGAGGGTCACAGCAGAAACTGGATGCACTTCGTGTACATACTGTACAATCTCTTTCGAAGTATCAGGGTTTCGGACGAATAAACTCATCTGTTACACCAGCACTTCATTTGAAATTGAAAAGAAATGTAGCCCCTGTTCCTTCGGAAATGGTTTTAAACTTTGTTACAACTCCGGACTTTTTTTTCGTTCAGTATGCACGATTCAAAGCCACGTCATCAATTTTTCAAACTAAATTATTCACAAAGAAACTCTAAATACAGCAAAAGACTACTCAGAAATAAATAAAAGAAAAAACTATGTAAAAAATTACTTGCACGCTGCCCAGTGGGCCTGCTAGACCTTGGGCATGTATATTCAGGCCCATAAGGCCCAGCAGACTCACAGGGCAGCGCGGCAAAGTTAGGCCCAGAAGCCTGCTTTAGATAGTAGCTCAAAGAAGCAGTCGTGGCTGGGTTTATAAACCAGTGCGGCTGCCTTTCGCTCGGCGAGGTGGGACTAAACGTTATGCACGGCGGGATGGGAGCGCGCCACCTATATTACCGGTTCGTGGCTCTAACCGGTACTAAAGGCGGGGTCTTTAGTACCGGTTGGAGCCACGAACCGGTATTAAAGGTCTGCCTTTCCCGCCGCTTCGCTTGTTGCAAAATTGACCTTTAGTGCCGGTTGGTGGCTCCAACCGGTACTAAAGGCCACTCCTATATAAACAACACTTGTAAAATTTTAGTTAGTTTCTTCTTCGTCTTCGTCGCGCCCGTCCCCGTCGCCGCCTCCGTCGCGCGTGCCCGTCCCCGTCGCGGCCTCTGTCGCGCGCGCCCGTCCCCGTCCCCGTCGACGTCGCCGCCCACCCCATAGCGCGCACCTGTCCCTGCCCTCGTCGCCGCGCGCGCCCGTCCCCGCCGCCCTCATCACCGCGTGCGCCGGCCGGTCTTCGCCCCGGCCCGTGCGTCCCCGTCGCCGCCCCCCTGTCGCCTCGCATCGCTGCCCATCGCCCCGCTGTAATATACATAGAAATGTTATATGTTAATCTCAAATGTTAGATGAATTAATTAGATAGAAATATATGTTAGATATGAATGTCAAATGTTACATGAATTAGATGAATTAGCTAGATATTAATGTTAGATGAGTTAGTTTTTATACTTTTAGTTATAGATGAATTAGATATATATATTAATGTTGGATGAATTAGATATATTAAATTTAGGTATATGAGATTTGATCGTCTAATTAAAATTTTACTATATAGAACTACCTATTTTATTTTTAGTAAGAAAATTAATAGAACTAGTTTATTTTAAGTAAGTGCTTATTTGAATTAGTTGAATTAATAGAACTAGTTGAATTAATAGAACTAGTTGAATTAGTTGAATTAATAGAACTAGTAAGTGTTTATCTACCTATGTTTCACATATGAACATAGGAAATGTCGTCCGGCGACGAAAACGATTTCGTTATGTGCGAACACTGCGAAGACGAGCGCGGTCTGTGCGATAAAAATTTCCTAGTTGATGATAGGCGCTTCAGCATCAAGCTGGATGAGACCTTCGAATTGGATACAGTAAGTCACAACGACAAGTCTTTTTTCGTAATTAAGCATGACTTATATGCTTCATTTGCTTCAACTTATAATTTTAAATTTTCACTATTCTACTAGCGTATCCCTGCCATGCAAGAATTTTTGCCTTGGATAAGATAGGTTTCTGTCCTAACAAAACTATGGAGGTAAAGAGAGTTTATTTGAAGACCGAGCATGGTTATACCTTCGACGTCAAATTATACAATGGAAACACGTACACCTATTTTGAATGCAAAACTTGGCAAGCACTATGCAAGGCTTATGCATTTGAGCCTGATATGCTTATCACCTTTGATATTCGTCCGGAAGATGATATTGAAGATAATAGAGACATTTGCGTCGATGTGCAGACGTCTCCAGTTCTACCATTATGTGAGTTTCTTAACCATATTTATGTCTTCGATATTGTTTATTCATAAATAGTTGACAACTAATTTCTATTGACAGCTTATTTCCATTCAAGCAAACATGTCCATCGCTTGGTAGACAGGACTGTCCACTGTCCCGGGGCTGAACTAAACTGCGAGGTGATAAGTCATTATGTTTCATGGCTTGAAGATCTTGATGCTGTTAAGAGAAATTATTTTACTGAATTTGAAAATCTTAGTACTCAAAACGTGCGACCAATAGTGTTCGTATTGAACTACGGTCACATCTATTTATGAAAGATGGTAATATTTTTACTATTTGTCCTCAGTGCATCTTTTGCATACATTATTTTTCGAGTTAAACTTCATTAATTGCTAAGTATGTTACTATATGATGTTCTTTAACAAGGACTCCCGATGACAGTTGTGCCTCAGTGGATCGGTAATCAAGGTTGCATGTCAATTATTAGCTTACGGCCAAGACATCCTACATTGCACATGAGTGCATTCAGGATTTCTAAAACCGAACAATGCTTAATAGTAAAAGACGGGAGCAAAATGTGTATGATCGTAGAGAAGTACTAGGGGGCAGCAATCAGAAGCGCAACCCACGATTAGGAGACAGGTTTATCTGCATGCTCCAATATGATGAATCGGGAGAGCTACACATGTTCTATGCTATTTTACCCGAGAGAGACCAGCAGGAGTGATTAGCTAATTCATGCTCTTAGTACTTGTCCTCTCATGTCCGTGTTCTTCGTCCTAAACTTAATCTCAAAGTGATTTGCTTTTGGGGTCTTATGAACGCTTATAATCTCATGACCATGTTGAAATCGATGATATCTTTGCTTTTGGTACAAGTGAATGTTTTTTCTTTAAGCTAGAGTTGGTGGTGATTAGATAGCGGTAATGACTATGATGATTAAATAGTGGTAATGACTACTATGATGATCATTAGCTAGCTAGTACTGTTGTTGGTGATGATATGATGCAAGAGTTTTTATATTAATATGATGATGATGATGAGTTATTATATCATTTATGAAAGAAACCGCATATTATAATGAGTTGTTAAATCAGTAGGAGTACTGCGGATTAGTGAAGTGGATATGGATCGTCCTAAGTGATCAAGTAATATGGATACGGCATATACTTGATCACTTATAGGACGATTCCATATCCACTTCAAACTAGCTAATCCGCGGTACTTTCACATAGTGATTTAACAACTCATTATAATGTAAAAACAATCTCTAAATTAAATTGATAACACAAATTAAAGGAAAAATAAAAAATAAAACCAAAACCCCCCAAACCTTTAGTACCGGTTAGTAACATCAATCGGTACTAAAGGTCTCCCTGTCCCCCGCCCAGACTCGTGCCACATGATGGGACTTTAGTGACGGTTCGTGCTGAACCGGTACTAAAGGGGGGGACCTTTAGTCCCCACCCTTTAGTGCCGGTTACAGAACCGGCACTAAAGGCCCGTACGAACCGGTGCTAAAGCCCGGTTCTGCACTAGTGTATGATATGTTATACTAACTGTAGTCATTTGATGATATATGTATGCTTTATTGTTAGACTTACAAATGCAAATTATCCGATGATATGCTTAGTGTAGAGTTCAATGATATGCTGTGTGGAATCTAGTCGATGATATGCTTTAGTGTAGAGTACGATCACATGCTTATTAGTGTCGAATCCAAGGAACTATTAATAGTGTAGATAATCCATATATACTTATTAGTAGAATTCATGCTTAGTACAAATGTGTAGTACTGTGTCTTCTAATAGTGTAGAAATCTATACTTAATAGAAATATGTTTGCAAGAGTATGTGCGAGGCTATTTGTTAATTGATATGTTTTTCTTATTCAAAAATTGCCAAAGAGCATATCTGCGAGTTGTGGTATCGAGCCTGATGAAGAAGGCTCAGCTGGACTATGCCTTACCGTAAGGGGCTCCGTCACCACCTGTACTTACCGCATGGACACGGATGGTCACACACACTTAAACTCGGTTGGGTGGAAGAGATTCCTCGTTGGCAATAATCTTCGTGTTGGACATGCCATCCTAATTACTATCAGGAACACCCACCGCCCTGGCTTGAGGATGATGATCATCGTCGATATCATCTAAAACTACATATGTGTGTGGCTGTATGACTATATATACCTAGTAGAACTGCTATATATGTGTGGCTATAAGACTACCTGGTACTGCTTGATGCTTTATGAAATTGATATCTAGTAGTACCTACTATTTGGAAATTGTAGTTTATTGAAACTGAAACGGGATAGGAAGCCGGGGAAAATGATGAAAGATACAGCAGTAGCGCGGGGTTAGGAAAGCGCTACAACTAATTAATAGTAGTGCATTCACGAAAAGCGTTGCTGATATAGTCGATAGTAGTAGCGTGGGTAAGGACCGCGCTACTACTAAGAGTTAGCTGTAGCGCCGTAGTAGTAGCGCGGCTACCAACACTGCTGATAGCCTCAAAACCCGTGCTACTACAAGTGTTTTCTCTAGTAGTGCCATGTAGAGAGATGATTTGGCAATACAATATTCGTTGCATTGATTGGGTGCTGGTGCACGTATATACAAGTACAGGTAGGCCTCGACCTCAACTATACACAACTAGGAGGTGGGCCACAATATACGTGACACATGTAACACATATATACTCAACATAGATCATTTCCGTTGTGCTTCTTCCAGAAGCTTGCTTTTGTCGAAGGAATTTTAAATCACAAGTCTCTCTTTAGATCAAGGACAATAGGGCAAAGAGAGTTTTGGTTCTCTATTACACCACAATTCTCTCCAACGAGACGTACACTAGTAGAAAACAGGGCATTGGTCCAGGCCTGTCCAGCCCATTAGCCCCGGTTCAATCTAGAACCGGGTCCAATGGGGGCACTGGACCCGGTTCGTGAGCCGAGGGGGCCGGCCGGGCCACGTGGGCCATTGGTCCCGGTTCGTCTGGACCTTTTGGTCCCGGTTGGAGCGACAAACCGGGACCAATGGCTCTTGGTCCTGGCCCACTACCATTGGTCCCGGTTGGTGATATGAACCAGGACCAAAGGCTCCCCTTTAGCCCCGGTTCGTAGCACCAACCGGGACCAATGAGGTGCCTATATATAACCCCTCACTCAAGAGCAGAGATCACTGCTCTGTTTTTTTTTCTGGCCGAGGGGGAGAGGGGTTAGTGGTGCTCTAGCTCACCTCCTGTGCACACAACGTGTTCGGTGGAATGCCCGAGCCACACTAGTTAAGCTTTTCTCCTCTCGAAGCTCTATTTTCTCCGAGATTTGTCTAGGTTTAGCGGTCCATCACGTCCCGTCCCCGTCTTCACCGCCGTCGATCGCCCCCGCCGATCTCGTCACCGGCACCACCGTGGTGAGCCTCTTGTTATGTCCATGCTTTTCTTACTTTTATTATTGCTTGTTATTATTGCTTTAGATAGATATTTGTCTAATTTTCTTACGTTTATTATTGCTTGTTATTATATAGTGCGATGGTTTTGATATCCGCCCACGTGGGCCCTCGTCCTGTCTACGATTCGGATGTGGTATATTATCTTTAATTTATAACTATTTGTTTTAGTGTTTATGATAGTTATGCCGACCAACCTGACATGCATAGATGTTTTATTATGTCTAGGAGGTAGTTGAACCGGAAATTCCAACCGACCCTCTTGTGGAGAGGTTAAATTTAGTTGAAGAGGAAAACATTTCCTTAAAGAAAAAATTGGAAAAAATGGAGGAGGAGAAGATGGAATTGGAGTTGCATGTTGCGGAAGTCATCGATGATCACAAGATCAAGATGGACCCTACTGTCGAGAGGTTAAATTTAGTTGAAGAAGAAAACAAATTCTTGAAGGAAAAAATAAAAAAAATTGTGGACGAGAAGATGATATTGGAGTTGCATGTTGCGGATGTCGTCGATGATCACAAGATCAAGATGGATGCAATGCGGTTGAAGATTAAAAAGATTAGAAAATATGCCATTCATACCGAGGCTTGGTATCATTATGCCGTTGGATCAATTGTTACCTTGGTTGCGATTATGATCGCATTTGTTTTCGCATTGAAAAGTTTTACATAGTTTCGATGTGTATGGAGAGCTATATGTTGTTAGATGAGAACTATATATGTATGTTCTTTGGTTTTAATGTCATGATGAACTTTTATCCATTTGGTCACTTAATTATCTATTTATGATGTTCTGTAATGGTTTTTGACACACTTAATTATATATAATGCACGCAGATGAACCGGCAATGGATGTACGGTGACAGACACACCTCCGAGTACATTAAGGGCGTGCATGAGTTTCTAAATGCGGCTGAGGCAAACAAGCAGAATGGTTTTATGTGTTGTCCATGCACTAAATGTGTGAATACGATGTCTTACTCTAACCGGAAAATCCTTCACTCCCACCTGCTTTACAAGGGTTTCATGCCACACTATAATGTTTGGACGAGGCACGGAGAAATAGGGGTTATGATGGAAGACGGCAAAGAAGAAGAGTACGATGACAACTATGTGCCCGCTGAATACGGTGATGCTGCAATGGGGGGAGCTGGTGAAGATCAAGAGGAACCAGACGATGTGCCCAATGATGTTGCAACGGGTGAAGCTGCTGAAGATCAAGAGGAACCAAATGATGATCTCCGCCGGGTCATTGTCGATGCAAGGACACAATGCGAAAGTCAAAAGGAGAAGCTGAAGTTCGATCGCATGTTAGAGGATCACAAAAAAGGGTTGTACCCCAATTGCGAAGATGGCAACACAAAGCTCGGTACCGTACTGGAATTGCTGCAGTGGAAGGCAGAGAATGCTGTGGCTGACAAAGGATTTGAGAAGCTACTGAAAATATTGAAGAAGAAGCTTCCGAAGGATAACGAATTGCCCGACAGTACATACGCAGCAAAGAAGGTCGTATGCCCTCTAGGATTGGAGGTGCAGAAGATACATGCATGCCCTAATGACTGCATCCTCTACCGCGGTGCATACAAGGATCTGAACGCATGCCCGGTATGCGGTGCATTGCGGTATAAGATCAGACGAGATGACCCTGGTGATGTTGATGGCGAGCCCGCCAGGAAGAGGCTTCCTGCGAAGGTGATGTGGTATGCTCCTATAATACCACGGTTGAAACGTTTGTTTAGAAACAGAGAGCATGCCAAGTTGATGCGATGGCACAGTGAGGACCGTAAGAAAGACGGGAAGGTGAGAGCACCCGCTGACGGGTTGCAGTGGAGAAAAATCGAGAGAAAGTACTGGGAGGAGTTTGCAAAGGACCCAAGGAACGTATGGTTTGCTTTAAGCGCGGATGGCATTAATCCTTTCGGGGAGCAGAGCAGCAATCACAGCACCTGGCCCGTGACTCTATGTATGTATAACCTTCCTCCTTGGATGTGCATGAAGCGGAAGTTCATTATGATGCCAGTTCTCATCCAAGGCCCTAAGCAACCCGGCAACGACATTGATGTGTACCTAAGGCCATTAGTTGAAGAACTTTTACAGCTGTGGAATGGAAACGGTGTACGTGCGTGGGATGACCACAGACAGGAGGAATTTGACCTAAAGGCGTTGCTGTTCATGACCATCAACGATTGGCCCGCTCTCAGTAACCTTTCAGGACAGACAAACAAAGGATACCACGCATGCACGCACTGTTTAGATGACACTGAAAGTATATACCTGGACAAGTGCAGGGAGAATGTGTACCTGGGCCATCGTCGATTTCTTCCGACCAACCATCAATGTCGAAAGAAAGGCAAGCATTTCAAAGGCGAGGCAGATCACCGGAAGAAGCCCGCCATGCGTACCGGTGATCACGTACTTGCTATGGTCAATGATTTACACGTAATCTTTGGAAAGGGCCCCGGCGCACTAGCTGTTCCGAATGACGCTGAGGGACACGCACCCATGTGGAAGAAGAAATCTATATTTTGGGACCTACCCTACTGGAAAGACCTAGAGGTCCGCTCTTCAATCGTCGTGATGCACGTGACGAAGGACCTTTGCGTGAACCTGCTAGGCTTCTTGGGCGTGTATGGAAAGACAAAAGATACAGCTGAGGCACGGGAGGACCTGCAACGTTTGCACGAAAAAGACGGCATCCCTCCGAAGCAGTATGAAGGTCCTGCCAGCTATGCTCTTACGAAAGAAGAGAAAGAAATCTTCTTTGAATGCCTGCTCAGTATGAAGGTCCCGACTGGCTTCTCGTCGAATATAAAGGGAATAATAAATATGGAAGAGAAAAAGTTCCAGAACCTAAAGTCTCATGACTGCCATGTGATTATGACGCAACTGCTTCCGGTTGCATTGAGGGGGCTTCTACCGGAAAACGTCCGATTAGCCATTGTGAAGCTATGTGCATTCCTCAATGCAATCTCTCAGAAGGTGATCGATCTAGAAATCGTACCAAGGCTAAGGAGTGATGTGGCGCAATGTCTTGTCAGTTTCGAGCTTGTGTTCCCACCATCCTTCTTCAATATCATGACACACGTCCTAGTTCATCTAGTCGACGAGATTGTCATTCTAGGGCCCGTATTTCTACACAATATGTTCCCCTTTGAGAGGTTCATGGGAGTCCTAAAGAAATATGTCCGTAACCGCGCCAGGCCAGAAGGAAGCATCTCCATGGGCCATCAAACAGAGGATGTCATCGGGTTTTGTGTTGACTTCATTCCTGGCCTTAATAAGATAGGTCTCCCTAAATCGCGGTACGAGGGGAGACTGACTGGAAAATGCACGCTTGGAAGGGACTCAATAATATGCAGGGACGGATATTCTTGGTCTCAAGCACACTACACAGTTCTACAGAACTCTACATTGGTGACCCCGTATGTCGATGAACACAAGAACAGTCTGCGCTCCAAACACCCGGAGCAGTGCGACGACTGGATTACACGTGAACACATCAGGACTTTCAGCAGTTGGTTGGAAACACGTCTCAGAGGTGACAACACTGTTTGTGATGAGTTGTACTTGTTGTCCAGGGGACCATCTTCGACTGTATTGATTTACAAAGGATACGAGATAAATGGGAATACAATTTACACGATTGTCCAAGATCAAAAGAGCACCAACCAAAACAGCGGTGTCCGCTTTGATGCAACAACCGAGAGGGGAAAGGACACATATTATGGTTACATAGTGGACATATGGGAACTTGACTACGGACATGATTTTAAGGTCCCTTTGTTTAAGTGCAAATGGGTCAATCTGTCAGGAGGCGGGGTACAGGTAGACCCACAGTACGGAATGACAACAGTGGATCTGAAAAATCTTGGATACACTGACGAACCGTTCGTCCTAGCCAATGATGTGGCACATGTTATCTATGTGAAGGACATGTCTACCAGACCGAGAAAAAGAAAAGATAAGGAAGCGAATACATCATACGATGAGCCAAAGCGCCACATAGTTCTTTCAGGAAAAAGGGACATCCTGGGAGTGGAGGGCAAGACAGACATGTCTGAAGATTATGAAAAGTTTCATGAAATTCCTCCCTTCAAAGTCAAGGCTGACCCAAGCATCCTGATAAACGATGAAGATTATCCATGATTACGGCGCAATAAGCAAATGACACAAGCGAAGAAAAAGTAAAGACTTTTTTCGGCAACTATTATGATGATACCATGCCAACTTTTTAACAAACGAGTATGATACCGTTGTCAGTTTGTACTATTCAAATTTGCACTAACAGAAAGTTTGTAATTGGTTTTACCAGAAAGAATTAAAAAATAAAGCAAAAAACAAAAGAAAATAAATAATGCAGAAAACAAAAAAAAACTTGCAAAAAAAATAAAAAATAGCAACAATAAGTATTTCATTGTAAGTAGAAACAAAATAAAATAAATAAAGCAACAAAGAAAACAAATAAATTCAAATTTAAACTATTCAAATCTGAATACTACTTGCACTAACAGAAAGTTTGTAATTGGTTTTACCAGAAAGAATTAAAAAATAAAGCAAAAAACAAAAGAAAATAAATAATGTAGAAAACAAAACAAAAAAACTTGCAAAAAAAAATAGCAACAATAAGTATTTTGTTGTAAGTAGAAACAAAATAAAATAAATAAAGCAACAAAGAAAATAATGAAAGTTTATAATTTTTTTGACCTAAAAGAAAAAAGAAATCACTAAAACACTATAAGTATTTAGTTCTAAGTAGAAATGAAAAAATAAATAGAAAAAAAGAAAAAAAAATGCCACCGACTGGGCCAGCACGGCCTGAATACGACTAGAAACCCAACCATGGGCCAGGATTCAGGCCCGCAGCAGGCCCAGTAGGCCCACAGGCATTGCACTGTCAAATTAGGCCCGTAAGCCTGCACTTCAGATGAGTTCGAGAGGAGAGAGGCAGCGCAGCTTATAAACTGGTGCTGGCCACTCTCAACTAGCGAGGTGGGATTAAACTTCCCACCGCACCGCGCCAGCAAGGCCTTTGGTCCCGGTTGGTGGCGCCGTCGCCCCCAACGCCGCCCCGTCGCCGTCGCCCCCAACGCCGCCCCGTCGCCGTCGCCCCCCGCGCCGCCCCGCCCCGCGCCGTCGCCCCGCCCCGTCGCCGTCGCCCCGTCGCCGTCGCGCCGCCCCGCCCCGTCGCCGTCGCGCCGCCCCGCCCCGCCGCGCGATGTGAGGGTTTTTTTTGTTTGTTTATATATAGTTGTTGTTTATATATATATATGTATATGTGTGTATATGTGTTATGTATATATAGTTGCTGTATATATATTTTGTATATGTGTATATTTTTTTTATTTTTCTTAGGAATTTGCTAAATATATATGTTAAAAATGTTTTTTTTTTCATATAATGTTTTTTGTTATATATAGATAGTTACAATTGTGATGTATAGTTGCTGTATGTGATGTGTATGTGATGTATATATATGTGTATGTGGCTATATAGTTTTTTGTTTATATATGCTAAATATGTATAGAAAGTTTTATATATATGCAAAAGTTACAAATTTAGAAAAAGAAGGATAGGAAAGAAGAAAATAAGAAAGAGGAAAGAAAGAAGAAGAGGAGAGGAAGAAGAAGAGAAATAAATAAGAAGAAGAAAGAAGAAGAAAAAAAAGAGGAGAAGAAGAAAGGAATAGAGGAGAAGAAGAGAAATTTTCTCTTCTTCTCCTCTATTCCTTTCTTCTTCTCCTTTTTTTTTCTTTTTTTTTCTTCGATCTTCTCCTCTAGCGGTTCCTTTTTTCTTCTTCTTCCTCTTTTTTTTATCGGATATGTCGTTGTCGATATACACCCTCCCCGATAACTTCGACATTAGGGGGGGGGGGTCAAGGGTCGTCGAGGGACCGAGGGTCGTCAAGGGTCGAGAGATCGCCGAGGGGCCAAGGGTCGTTGAGGGGTCGAGAGGCCGAGGGTCGAGGGGTCGAGAGGCCGAGGGTCGAGGGGTCGTCGAGGGGCCGAGGGTCGTCGAGGGGCCGAGGGTCGTCGAGGGACCGAGGGTCGAGGGGTCGAGAGAGGTTGCCTAGCTAGTGTCAAAGTATTGAAGAAATCCATGACTTCATCATTTGCCAGAAGTAACCGGGGCATGTTTGTACGAAGTTATGCAAAGTTGTTCTGGAACGAAGTTCCTGATAGGATAATCCGTCTTTTGTTACGAATTATCCTTTCTGGGACTCCGTTCCAAAACCACTTTGAAGAGCTTCGTACCATCATGTGACTGTTACTTTCGCCTAATGATGAAGTATTGGTTTTGTTGAATCCTTTGACACTAGACAAAATGTGACATGATCGGGGTCTAGGGTTGTGGATCGCCGAGCAGTCGGGGGTCGAGGGGTCGAGAGGTTGCCTAGCTAGTGTCAAAGTATTGAAGAATATAATACTCTTTCCTTACAACTTCAAGTGAGTGTTACTGTCTTGTGCATATTTGGTTTCCCTTATATATCAGTCAAGGTTATAGTAATGTAATTGATGAGTTCATGCATGCGTGCGCAACTTCCACTATATTCTCTTAGAGATTAAGCTTGAGAAGGGAGTAGTAACTGTCTTGGACTCTAAACGTAAAGATCCCGAGGAGTATGCGGACATGACTCAAATGCTCGACAGGTAAGTTAAATCGATCAATATTATCCACCATGCATATCAGCAACTTCATTTCTGATATCAACTAATTGTTTTCTTTGTCTGGCAGGGTTTGGAGAAAATTCACCAAAAAAGCTCCGGGACTGCCGAAGAAGCTAGAATTTAGATACCCGAAAGTAAGTACTATATAGTAGCATGTTCCGCGCGCGCATCTCCTATATCTTGATTCAAGCGCTAGTTTCATCAATACCATTTGGCATTCTTGCTTATCAGTTTGATTGACCTCTATTTCTAGTAAAGTGGTTGTGGCAGGAACCCGAGAATGATTACTGTGGATACTACATTTGCGAGTCCATTCGCCACACGACCTGTGAGCGGGGCTACTCTGAAGCACAATTTGAAGTGCGTAAGCAATTAATAATATTCACAAATTTATAGCATCATTTCATGTATTGACCCCCTACTTCAAATTAGATGTTTCGGATGCGGGATGAACTCCTAACACCAGATCGTCTACGAGCAATTCAAGAGGAATTGGCGGCATTCTTCCTTGAACACGTGATCGCGCCAGACGGAGAATACTATGTGGACCATGCGTCCATCCTATAGGAGATTATATTTGTAAGAGATAATTATTGTATATATGTACCCGGTAGTGTCAGATAGATATACGAGAACTTGTTGTTCGACCAATCTCTCGGAGAAGGAGAGGTGGTCGATATTACTTCTCTCTGTATGCATATATATATATATGTTGATTATACGATCTTCTGTTTCTTTCGTTTGCTTTACTAGCTAGCTACCTAGCTAGCGTGTCTAGTCCTCTCTATACGTATGTGTAGTACGTAGCGTCGACCAAGCACGGACATAAGAGAGGACACTTCTCTCTATTAATTAGCTAGCTAACACAATATGAAACACCTAAATTAACCCCCCAAAACCTCCAACCCCCCTCCCCTTTAAAAAAAAAACAAAAACCACAGCCACAGAAATGCTGACGCGTGGATGCCTTTTGGTCCCGGTTGGTGCCACCAACCGGGACCAAAGCCCCTCCTGCCTGGGCTCGGCGCACAGGCCACATGGACACCCATCTGCCCCGGTTCTGGATTGAACCGGGACTAAAGGGTCAGAGCATTAGTACCGACACTTTTGTCCCGGTTCAGGAACCGGGGCTAAAGGCCCAAACGAACCGGGTCTGATGACCCTTTATCTACTAGTGGTAGCACTGTGCCATCATTATGATCCAGGTAAAAGAAAGTGGCCGTTGAGCACCATGGTTCTTTTACTTACCCGCGTTTCCTTCTTTTTTAATTTGCATATGTTTGCGATGAAGAACCCCCTCGAGTTTTCTCTCTATGATCAGTTCTTCGCAACTACCATGTATTTTCCTTACTGTTGCTCGTCATGTCAGTTTTAGTTTGCTCTCTTGCAGTACTTGTATCCATGTATGCTCACCAAGGTTTCATTTACTTCTACATAGTTTATCTCCTATCTTAAATTATGTTAACTTTAACTTTGTAGAACTACCAAGTTATTTCTCCAAGTCCTTTACTGCTGCGGTTATGTCTCCTTGGAGATCATTTCCATTGTGCTTCTTCGAGAAACTTGCTTTTGCCGAAGGAATTTTAAATCTCCTAGTCAGAACCCCCAGCCCCCTATAGTTGACTTTTGATCCTACAATTTAAAATTTCGACCATCACCACGAGGAAAAACTCGGTAGCTGATATATGAGTCACACGAGCAGTGGCCGTATCTGAAAGCATCAGTATATGCTCACGGGTTCCCATGGACAGCCTCTATGCAAAGTTGCAAAGACGATGCTCTCCAAGATATGAAGCGTCAAAATGGTCGATAATTTCCATGTTAGTCTCTTGAAGGCAAGAAATGTGATAGGTAGAAGAGGCGATCATCTCATGGAAGGCCGTTCGGTCTATCCGTGCAATTCAGGCCTCACCTTCCAACTCAAACAACCATCTTTGTGTATGCGTAAACTTTATCTTTAAATCTGAACCGTAAAAAAATCAGTATAAATGTCGAGATTTTGGAAAGGACATGCTTGATCTCTTAGGAGAACATGTGCAATGTGGGTCCTCCAAAGCCAAAGAGGTAATAGCACCGCAGGTCCTACAACTTGTCATGCATGTGATGATTTGGTTCTAAAACTTGCAAACGTGGATTACTTGATCCTACAACTTGTCATTGAGGTGCAAATTTGGTCCTAGGGCAATCAGCAACCGCCAAGTGGAGCCTGCTCACCCCGACTGGTCAGCGTCGCACATTTTGCATTTTGCCCGTGCCTTTACTCATTTTCAACCCGCAGGACACCTCGTGGCCGTCGAAGGAAATATCACATGAATTAATTTTGTCCCACCCCCTCCCGCCAATCATTCGTTCCACTTGTCCTCTATCTAGGTCTCGCCGACCGCTCGCACTGGGTGCTGGCTTACGTCAGCATCCATCGCATTGTCACCGGAGTTCGTCGGCGGTCTGCAGCTTCCTCCTACCGCGCACCAAGTTCGCTCGCCCGATGTCTTCCCTCCCGATTATGGTGCGTATTCCCCTCTCTGCTCCGTACCTCCTCCTCAAGTGTTATCCGTGGCACCGACAGACCACTCTGTTTAGAGAGCGTTGATGGCCCGTACGGTGGATGGGTGTGGCCATAGTGCTTCCCGTGTTGTGAAGATGCTTATTTGGTCGGCGATTTCAGTCTAGGGTTTAAGGCTATGAATTTGGGATTTCAGCAAGAAGGTAGGGTTCTTCTGTTTCATGTTCTTTCGGCCACAATGTACTATTTTGGTTAGTATGCACATATTGTTTTGCAATGTGTGCGCAATTTGGCCTAGGGTTTTGCTGTGGGGTTTATATTGACCAGTAGGGCACAAGTTTGTAGTTCTAAAAATCTGAACTTGGTAGTTGTAGCAGGCAATGTAGGGAACAACTTCACATCAATCATGCAACACTCAACAGTTTAGTAATGCCACTACATTAGTAGTTTACTGAATTTGATCATTTAATTTGCTAGATGCAGTTAAATGAATTTATTCAGTTAACTAAATTCAGTTTGCAAGATGCAGTTTACTTTATTTCTTCAGTTAACTCCGTTTGTGCAGTTCATCAGTAGTTTACTGTTGTTGTTTGAGTTGTGTTGAAGATTGTGCTTATTGTAGGAAAGCAGCAATATCTTGTTCTGCAAACTAGCACATATCACTGAATGTATTCAGTTGACTTGCAAAATACAGTTAACTAAATAAATTCAGTTAACTTGGAACATGTAGTTAACTTGCAAAACTTGCAACATGCAGTTAACTAAATTTATTCAATAAACTTGCAACATGAAGTTAACTGGATTTATTCACTATACATCAGTAGTTCACATGAATCTATTCAGTTAACTTGCAAGATGCAGTTAACGGAATTTATCCAGTTAATTGAATTCAGATTATAAGACATAGTTGTTGGGGAACGTAGCAGAATTCAAAAATTTTCCTACGCTTCACCAAGATCAATCTAAGGAGTCATCTAGCAACGAGCATAAAGGAGTGCATCTACATATCCTTTGTAGATCGCGAGTGGAAGCGTTCGATGGAACGTGGATGATGGAGTCGTATGCGTCGTGATCCCTACCACCAATGATCCCAGCGCCGAACGGACGACACCTCCGCGTTCAACACATGTACGGTACATCGACGTCTCCTCCTTCTTGATCCAGCAAGGGGGGAGGAGAGTTTGATGGAGATCCAGCAGCACGACGGCGTGGTGGTGGAGGCAACGGGAAAAGCTACAGGGCTTTGCCAAGACCCTGCGGGAGGAGGGAAGGTGTA
>LR738709.1:10541109-10555869 GCA_902687465.1 Secale cereale
GGGGGGCGCAGGCCCTAGGAGATTGGATCTCCTTGGGGGGCGCCCCCCACCCCTAGGGTTTCCAACCCTAGGCGCAGGGGGAGGCCCAAGGGGGGTGCGCCAGCCCACTAGGGGCTGGTCCCCTTCCCCCTACGGCCCATGGGGACCTCCGGGATGGGTAGCCCCACCCGGTGAACCCCCGGGACCCTTCCGGTGGTCCCGGTACACTACCGGTGACCCCCGGAACTCTCCTATATATAATTCTTTACCTCCGGACCATTCCGGAACTCCTCGTGATGTCCGGGATCTCATCCGGGACTCCGAACAACATTCGGGTTACCGTGTGCATATATCTCTACAACCCTAGCGTCACCAAACCTTAAGTGTGTAGACCCTACGGGTTCGGGAGACACGTAGACATGACCGAGACGACTCTCCGGTCAATAACCAACAGCGGGATCTGGATACCCATGTTGGTTCCTACATGTTCCTCGATGATCTCATCGGATGAATCACGATGTCAAGGATTCACTCAATCCCGTATGCAATTCCCTTTGTCTATCGATATAGTACTTGCCCGAGATTCGATCGTCGGTATACCGATACCTTGTTCAATCTCGTCATGGCAAGTCTCTTTACTCGTTCCGTAATACATCTTCCCGTGACTAACTCCTTAGTCACATTGAGCTCATTATGATGATGTCTTACCGAGTGGGCCCAGAGATACCTCTCTGTCATACGGAGTGACAAATCCCAGTCTCGGTTCGTGCCAACTCAACAGACACTTTCGGAGATACCCGTTGCGTACCTTTATAGTCAACCAGTTACGTTGTGACGTTTGGCACACCCAAAGTATTCCTACGGTATCTGGGAGTTGCACAACCTCATGGTCCAAGGAACATATACTTAACATTGGAAAAGCTTTAGCATTACGAACTACAACGATCTTGAGCTAGGCTTAGGATTGGATCTTGTCCATCACATCATTCTCCTAATGATGTGATCCCGTTATCAATGACATCCAATGTCCATGGTCAGGAAACCGTGACCATCTGTTGATCAACGAGCCAGTAACTAGAGGCTTACCAGGGACACGTTGTGGTCTATGTATTCACACATGTATCACTGTTTCTGCATAATACAATTAAAGCATGAATAAAGACAATTATGATGAACAAGGAAATATAAAAATAACCATTTTATTATTGCCTCTAGGGCATATTTCCAACAGTCTCCCACTTGCACTAGAGTCAATAATCTAGTTACATTGTGATGAATCGAACACCCATAGAGTTCTGGTGTTGATCATGTTTTGCTCGTGGAAGAGGTTTAGTCAATGGATCCGCGACATTCAGATTCGTATGCACTTTACAAATATCTATGTCTCCATCTTGAACATAATTCCGGATGGAGTTGAAACGGCGCTTGATGTGCTTGGTCTTCTTGTGAAACCTGGGCTCCTTGGCAATGGCAATAGCTCCAGTGTTGTCACAGAAGAGAGTCATTGGGCTTGACGCGCTTGGAATGACTCCTAGGTCGGTGATGAACTCCTTCATCCAGACTCCTTCCTGCGCTGCTTCGCAAGCAGCTATGTACTCCGCTTCACATGTAGAATGCGCCACGACGCTCTGCTTGCAACTGCACCAGCTGACTGCTCCACCATTCAAAATATACACGTATCCGGTTTGTGACTTGGAGTCATCCAGATCTGTGTCGAAGCTAGCATCGACGTAACCCTTTACGAGGAGCTCATCGTCACCTGCATAAACGAGAAACATATCCTTAGTCCTTTTCAGGTACTTCAGGATATTCTTGACCGCTGTCCAGTGTTCCATACCTGGATCACTTTGGTACCTCCCTACCAAACTTATGGCAAAGTTCACATCAGGTCTAGTACACAGCATGGCATACATAATAGATCCTATGGCTAAGGCATAGGGGATGACACTCATCTTTTCTCTATCTTCTGCCGTGGTCGGGGACTGAGCCGTGCTCAATCTCATACCTTGCAATACAGGCAAGAACCCTTTCTTGGACAGATCCATATTGAACTTCTTCAATATCTTGTCAAGGTATGTGTTTTGTGAAAGACCAATGAGGCGTCTCGATCTATCTCTATAGATCTTGATGCCTAATATATAAGCAGCTTCTCCAAGGTCCTTCATTGAAAAACTCTTATTCAGGTAGGCCTTTATGCTCTCCAAGAATTCTATATCATTTCCCATCAGCAGTATGTCATCCACATATAATATGAGAAATGCTACAGAGCTCCCACTCATTTTCTTGTAAATACAGGCTTCTCCCCAAGTCTGTATAAAACCAAACACTTTGATCACATCATTAAAGCAAATATTCCAACTCCGAGATGCTTGCACCAGCCCGTAGATCGAGCGCTGGAGCTTGCATACATTGTTAGCATTTTCAGGATCGACAAAACCTTCCGGCTGCATCATATACATCTCTTCCTTGAGGAAGCCATTGAGGAATGCCGTTTTGACGTCCATTTGCCATATCTCATAATCATAGAATGCGGCAATTGCTAACATGATTCGGACGGACATCAGCATTTATTTTCTATGGTGTGCCGATCATCGGGCAAGTCCACCAAAGTCCACACTTTGTTTTCATACATGGATCCTATCTCGGATTTCATGGCTTCAAGCCATTTGTTGGAATCCGGGCCCGCCATCGCTTCTTCATAGTTCGAAGTTTCACCGTTGTCTAACAACATGATTTCCAAGACTGGGTTGTCGTACCACTCTGGTGCGGACCGTGTCCTTTTGGACCTTCAAAGTTCAGTAGTAACTTGATCTGAATCTTCATGATCATCATCATTAACTTCCTCCCCTGTCGGCGCAGGGACCTCAGGAACAATTTCCCGCGCTGCGCTACTTTCCGGTTCGGGAGGGGTGACTGTCACCTCATCAAGTTCTACTTTCCTCCCACTCACTTCTTTCGAGAGAAACTCTTTCTCCAGAAAGGATCCATTCTTGGCAACGAAGACTTTGCCTTCGGATCTGAGGTAGAAGGTGTACCCAATCGTGTCCTTTGGGTATCCTATGAAGACGCATTTTTCCGATTTGGGTTCGAGCTTTTCAGGTTGAAGTTTCTTGAGATAAGCATCGCAACTCCAAACATTCAGAAACGACAGCTTAGGTTTCTTGCCAAACCAAAGTTCATACGATGTCGTCTCAACGGATTTTGACGGAGCCCTATTTAAAGTGAATGCGGCAGTCTCTAAAGCATAACCCCAAAAAGATAGCGGTAAGTCGGTGAGAGACATCATAGATCGCACCATGTCCAACAGAGTACGATTTCGACGTTCGGACACACCATTACGCCGAGGTGTTTCGGGCGGTGTCAATTGTGAAAAAATTCCACAGTTCCTTAGGTGTGTGCCAAATTCGTGACTTAAATATTCACCCCCACGATCCGATCGTAAGATCTTTATTTTTCTGTCACGTTGATTCTCAACCTCATTATGAAACTCCTTGAACTTTTCAAAGGTTTCAGACTTGTGTTTCCTTAAGTAGACATACCCATATCTACTCAAGTCATCTGTGAGGGTGAGAACATAACAATAGCCTCCGCGAGCTTCAACCTCATTAGACCGCACACATCGGTATGTATGATTTCCAATAAGTTGGTTGCTCGCTCCATTGTTCCGGAGAACGGAGTCTTGGTCATCTTGCCTAGGAGGCATGGTTCGCACGTGCCAAATGATTCATAATCAAGAGACTCCAGAAGTCCATCTGCATGGAGCTTCTTCATACGTTTGACACCAATATGACCAAGGCAGCAATGCCACAAGTATGTGGGACTATCATTATCAACTTTACATCTCTTGGCATTCACGCTATGAATATGTGTAACATCACGTTCGAGATTCATCAAAAATAAACCATTGACCAACGGGGCATGACCATAAAACATATCTCTCATATAAATAGAACAACCATTATTCTCGGATTTAAATGAGTAGCCATCTCGCATTAAACGAGATCCAGATACAATGTTCATGCTCAAAGCTGGTACTAAATAACAATTATTAAGGCTTAAAACTAACCCCGAGGGTAGATGTAGAGGCAGCGTGCCGACGGCGATCACATCGACCTTGGAACCATTCCCGACGCGCCTCGTCCTTCGCTAGTCTCCGCTTATTCCGCAGCTCCTGCTTTGAGTTACAAATGTGAGCAACTGCACCGGTAACGAATACCCAGGAGCTACTACGAGCGCTGGTAAGGTACACATCAATAACATGTATATCATATATACCTTTGACGTTGCCGGCCTTCTTATCTGCTAAGTATTTGGGGCAGTTCCGCTTCCAGTGACCCGTTCCCTTGCAATAAAAGCACTCAGTCTCAGGCTTGGGTCCATGCTTTGGCTTCTTCCCGGCAACTTGCTTACCGGGCGCGGCAACTCCTTTGCCGTCCTTCTTGAAGTTCTTCTTACCCTTGCCTTTCTTGAACTTAGTGGTTTTATTTACCATCAACACTTGATGCTCTTTCTTGATCTCCACCTCCGCTGATTTCAGCATTGAATACACCTCAGGAATGGACTTCTCCATCCCTTGCATATTTAAGTTTAACACGAAGCTCTTGTAGCTAGGTGGGAGCGACTGAAGGATTCTGTCAATGACCGCTTCATCTCGGATATTAATTCCCAACTGAGACAAGCGATTGTGCAACCCAGACAACTTGAGTATGTGCTCGCTGACAGAACTATTCTCCTCCATCTTACAACTGTAGAATGCATTGGAGACATCATATCTCTCAACTCGGGCATGAGCTTGGAAAACCATTTTCAGCTATTGGAACATCTCATATGCTCCGTGGTGCTCAAAACGCTTTTGGAGCCCCGATTCTAAGCTGTAGAGCATGCCGCACTGAACCAGGGAGTAATCATCACAACGTGACTGCCAAGCGTTCATAACATCTTGGTTTGCCGGGGCGGGAGCGTCACCTAGCGGTGCTTCTAGGACATAAGTTTTCTTGGCAGCTATGAGGATGATCCTCATGTTACGGACCCAATCCGTATAGTTGCTACCATCATCTTTCAGCTTGGTTTTCTCTAGGAACACGTTGAAGTTGAGGGTGACATGAGCGTGGGCCATTGGATCTACAAGACATATTGTAAAGATTTTTAGACTAAATTCATGACAAATGAGTTCATCTAATCAAATTTAATGAACTCCCACTCAGATAGACATCTCTCTAGTCATCTAAGTGATACATGAACCGAATCAAATAGCCCGTGTCCGATCATCACGTGAGACGGACTAGTCGTCAATGGTGAACATCTTCATGTTGATCGTATCTTCTATACGACTCATGTTTGACCTTTCGGTCTTCCGTGTTCCGAGGCCATGTCTGTACATGCTAGGCTTGTCAAGTGAACCCTAAGTGTGTTGCGTGTGTAAATCTGGCTTACACTCGTTGTATGCGAACGTTAGAGCCTATCACACCCGATCATCACGTGGTGCTTCGGAACAACGATCCTTAGCAACGGTGCACAGTTAGGGGAAACACAATTCTTGAAATTTTTTGGTGAGAGATCATCTTATTTACTACCGTCCTTCTAAGCAAATAAGATGCATAAACATGATAAACATCATATGCAATCAAATAAAGTGACATGATATGGCCAATATCATTTTGCTCTTTGATCTTCATCTTCGGGGTACCATGATCATCCTTGTCACCGGCATGACACCATGATCTCCATCATCATGATCTCCATCATCGTGTCTTCATGAAGTCGTCTCACCAAATATTACTTCTACTACTATGGCTAACGTTTAGCAATAAAGGAAAGTAATTACATGGCGTTATTCAGTGATACGCAGGTCATACAATAAAATATAACAACTCCTATGGCTCCTGCCGGTTGTCATACTCATCGACATGCAAGTCGTGATTCCTATTACAAGAACATGATCAATCTCATACATCACATATATCATTCAGCACATCTTGTTTGGCCATATCACATCACATAGCACATGCTGCAAGAACAAGTTCGACATCCTCTAATTGTTGTTGCAAGTTTTTACGTGGTTGCTATAGGTTTCTAGCAAGAACGTTTCTTACCTACGCCAAAACCACAACGTGATATGTCAATTTCTATTTACCCTTCACAAGGACCCTTTTCATCGAATCCGATCCGACTAAAGTGGGAGAGACAGACACCCGCTAGCCACCTTATGCAACTAGTGCATGTTAGTCGGTGGAACCTGTCTCACGTAAGCGTACGTGTAAGGTCGGTCCGGGCCGCTTCATCCCACGATGCCACGGAATCAAGATTGGACTAGTAGCGGCAAGAGAATTGAACAAAATCAACGCCCACAACTTGTTTGTGTTCTACTCGTGCAAGATGCTACGCAAAGACCTAGCTCAGATGCCACTGTTGGGGAACGTAGCAGAATTCAAAAAATTTCCTATGCTTCACCAAGATCAATCTAAGGAGTCATCTAGCAACGAGCATAAAGGAGTGCATCTACATACCCTTTGTAGATCGCGAGCGGAAGCGTTCGATGGAACGTGGATGATGGAGTCGTACTCATCGTGATCCCTACCACCGATGATCCCAGCGCCGAACGGACGACACCTCCGCGTTCAACACACGTACGGTACATCGACGTCTCCTCCTTCTTGATCCAGCAAGGGGGGAGGAGAGATTGATAGAGATCCAGCAGTACGACGGCGTGGTGGTGGATGCAACGGGAAAAGCTGCAGGGCTTCGCCAAGACCCTGCGGGAGGAGGAAGAGGTGTAATGGGGGGGGGGAGGCGGGAAGAGGCGCCAGGGGCTGAGGTGCGGCTGCCCTCTCCCCCCCACTATATATAGGGGCCAGGGGGGCGCCAGCCCTAGGAGATTGGATCTCCTAGGGGGGCGGTGGCCAAGGGGGTGGTTTGCCCCGCAAGCGTAGGGGGGAGGCCCAAGGGGGGTGCACCAGCCCACTAGGGACTGGTCCCCTTCCCCCTACGGCCCATGGGGCCCTCCGGGATGGGTGGCCCCACCCGGTGAACCCCCGAGACCCTTCCGGTGGTCCCGGTACACTACCGGTGACCCCCGGAACTCTCCCGATGGCCGAAAATGGACTTCCTATATATAATTTTTTTACCTTCGGACCATTCCGGAACTCCTCGTGATGTCCAGGATCTCATCCGGGACTCCGAACAACATTCGGGTTACCATGTGCATATATCTCTACAACCCTAGCGTCACCGAACCTTAAGTATGTAGACCCTACGGGTTCGGGAGACACGTAGACATGACCGAGACGAATCTCCGGTCAATAACCAACAGCGGGATCTGGATACCCATGTTGGTTCCTATGTGTTCCTCGATGATCTCATCGGATGAACCACGATGTCAAGGATTCACTCAATCCCGTATGCAATTCCCTTTGTCTATCGGTATAGTACTTGCCCGAGATTCGACCGTCGGTATACCGATACCTTGTTCAATCTCGTCATGGCAAGTCTCTTTACTCGTTCCGTAATACATCATCCCGTGACTAACTCCTTAGTCACATTGAGCTCATTATGATGATGTCTTACCGAGTGGACCCAGAGATACCTCTCCGTCATACGGAGTGACAAATCCCAGTCTCGGTTCATGCCAACTCAACAGACACTTTCGGAGATACCCGTTGCGTACCTTTATAGTCACCCAGTTACGTTGTGACGTTTGGCACACCCAAAGTATTCCTACGGTATCCGGGAGTTGCACAACCTCATGGTCCAAGGAACAGATACTTAACATTGGAAAAGCTTTAGCATTACGAACTACAACGATCTTGAGCTAGGCTTAGGATTGGGTCTTGTCCATCACATCATTCTCCTAATGATGTGATCCCGTTATCAATGACATCCAATGTCCATGGTCAGGAAACCGTGACCATCTGTTGATCAACGAGCCAGTAACTAGAGGCTTACCAGGGACACGTTTTGGTCTATGTATTCACACATGTATCACTGTTTCCGCATAATACAATTAAAGCATGAATAACAGACAATTATCATGAACAAGGAAATATAATAATAACCATTTTATTATTGCCTCTAGGGCATATTTCCAACAGTAGTTTACTGTACTGTTTAGTTACCTACAAAGAGGTTGTTTGAGTTGTGTTGATGCTTGTGCTTATATTCTGCACTTTGTGAATGTAGTTTGTGATTCAGCAATGGGACAAAGTGTGGACACCTTTTTCTTCACACTGGAATTGGAGCATGGTGGGTTTTTCTGTGGAGCAAGAAATAACATGGAGTACTTAAATCCTTCCATGGAGGTGCTTGACTATGTTGATGTTGGCACATTCTCATATGCAGCCATTGAAGAGCACCTAATATGGTTGGGATATCATGTCAATGAGCACATAATTTATTGGTGCATACCTGAAAAAACTATTTCAGATGTATGGCGAGAATTAGAGGTGATGATGATGTGCAACACATGATCGGAGCTAGTGGTCCGCATAAGGTGCTTGCAATAATGGTTAACCATACAGATTTCATCAGTAATTTCATGGAAGATTTGATATGCATAGTGCCAACAGTTCATAGTTCTGTGAGAATGACCAACTCAAATGTTGTTGCAGCCAGTGCAACATCTTCTCACAACTTCATTTCAGTCAATGTTGAAGATCCAATTTTAGAGGTGGCAGCAGATGACACAAAATTAGAAAATTTGCTAGCTAATGGAATTGAAGCGGAGAATTTGTTGACTGATGGTGCAGAAGAAGAGGACTTGCTGACTGATGGTGCAAAAGTAGAGAACTTGATGACTGATGGTGCAGAGGATGTAGGGCTCTCAGATTTAGAGTTCAGTGACAGTAATTATGACATAGATGATGAAGATGATGATCTATATGAAGACAACATTTACTTTGATATTGATGAACAACCTGTGCAAGAGGAGGAAGAGGTGGAGCCTGACTATGTACTTGAAGATGATGATCTGAAAACCTCTCCATTGAACAACAAGAGCAACTTAAGTACAAGTTCAAAGCTTTCAATTCCAAGGTGGACATGAAATGCAATGTATTTAAAATAGAGATGATATTTACTAATGTGGTTGAGCTGAGGAAAGCTCTTACTATATATTCAATAAGGAACATAGTGCAAATCAAGAAGTTGAGGAATGATAAGATCAGATTAGATCCTGTTTGTCAGAGAGGTTGCCCATGGATGCTTACAGATGGCAATGATAACATGATTTGAGTATTTGTCATCAAGGTCTACTATCGAGAGCATGTCTATTAAAAAAATTATGAAAAACAAATCATCATAAGAACATTTTCTATATCCGTCCATCCATACATACACGGGGAAAAAATTCCATGAAAAAAAATTTATGAAAAAAAAAATCATCATACGAACATTTTATATATACATCCATCCATCCATCCAGCCATACATACATACATACATGGAAAAAAATCTATGTACAAAAAAAAATTATGAACAAAAAAAATCATCATATGAACATTTTCTATATAAATCCATCCATCCATCCATCCATACATACATGGACAAAAATATTGTATGAACAAAAAAAATTCTATGAACTAATTATCTTATGAACATCAGTAGTAATTATTTTGATAATTATTTGGCCTCAAGAAAATTCTTTTATTAGTATTTTCAAACTATAGAATGACCTTATTGCAATAGAACTATTTCAAATAATTCCTTTCAAATGCCACAAAATTTTGGGAAGTCCTCTGATGCCTACAGATAATTTTTATGCAAAAACCCACTTTGGTCATTTCAAAAATTTGAGCACAACTTCCATTTTTCAATTTTGGTCCAATCTTGGCATTGAACTACAACCCTAGTTTTCCTTGATCAAATAATTTTGATTTTTTTGCATCTTATAGTCATTCCAACTAAACCCTTAAGTCTAGAAGGGCAACCCCAATTTCATCTTGCAAGTCCACCAAATAATTCCTTATAGTTTCTGTCCAGAACTAAATTCTAATTAAACTTGCACTAACAGGTTTTTCCTTTTATCAAACCAACTTGACCATCATCACTAACATCCAAGGAGACATCATCCTGCCAAGTTTCACATACAACAAAGTTCCCTAGCTAGCCCTAGCATTTCATCAAACACCTTGTGGACATGGTTGAAACCTTGCAACTCTCTGAACCCTATGTGGCACTAGGTCTGGCCAAACTATGGGGATGGACGAAGGAATGGAGGAGGGAGTACCTGGCCATCCGGCTATGGAGCGGCGGCATCGGAGAAGGGGCACGACGGCGTCGGGCAGAGCAGGGGCTGAGGGGCCGGCAGGGCACGGCTAGGGCGTCGGTGATGGCGTCGACGGTGAGGTCCGGCAGCCTGGCAGCGTCGAGGTGGTCTTCGGCGTCATCAGGGGAAACTGCAGATGACTTTGCAAATTTTGCAAAGTCCCACTTATATAGCCCCCCTTTTTCCCGGTTGGTGGCTCCAACCGGGACTAATGGCCCCACTATAGTCCCGGTTGGAGCCACCAACCGGGACTAAAGGACAATTTCAGCAGCCCAAAGGGCGGGAAGCACGACCCTTTTGTCCCGGTTGGTGGCTTGAACCAGGACGAAAAGGGGGCATTTAGTCCTGGCTTGAGCCACCAACCGGGACTAAAGGGTTGTGCTGCCGCAACCAAAAGTTTAGTCCCACATCGCTAGTTGAGAGGAGCTCAGAGTGGTTTATAAGCGATGCTGCGGCAACCCTCTCGAGCTCCTCTCTAATGCAGGCAGTATATGCCTATTTCTTGCCATGTTGGGCCTGCTTGCACTGCGGGCCTGCATCATGTAAGGTTTCTAGTCGTATGCAGGCCATGGGTGGCTTAGTAGGCAGGCATTTTTTTATTTTTTTGCATATGTTATGTTTTTAAAATTTTAATGTTATTTTTAGTTATAAGTTTAGTTCCATAAATTTTTATTGATTCTTTTCGGTTGATTCCTTTTGCTATTCGAGTTTTATAAAACCTTTTTAGTTTGCTATTAAAGTTTGTAAAAAAAACTACTTTATGAAAATTATTTTTACTATTAAAGTTTTTAACAAAAATACTTTGATAATTTTAGTTAATATTATTTTGATTCTTTTTGTTATTGAAGAATATTATAGTTTTGTTTTAGTTGATCATAACAAAATATTTTAATTGATTCTTTTTAGTTCATTCTTTTTGCTATTAGAGTTATATAAAAGTTTTTTTTCATTCTTTTTGCTATAAGTTCATTCTTTGAGATAAATGACTCAGAAAATGAAAATCACTACAAATGAACTCTGAAAAGGTTGAAACTTGGCATGGTATCATAATTTCACCAACATAGCATGTGCTAAAAAGTTGAGAGGGTAACGGGAAAAACTGGATGCACTTCGTGTACAAACTGGACAATCTCTGTTAAAGTAGAGGGTTTCGGATGAAAACTCATCTATTACCAAAGGAATTCTATTTTTTTAACATATTTTAACTCCAGAAGTTTTGTGCGTTCAATATGCACCATTCAAAGGCACATCATAAATTTCAACCCTTTTCTGACTTCATTTGCTATTTTTCATGCATTTAATGATTTATTTTGAGCTAAATGACCCTAAATGGAAAAGCACTACAAATGAACTCTGAAAAGGTTGAAACTTGACATGGTATCATAATTTCACCCACATAGCATGTGCTAAAAAAATAAGAGGGTTACATGAAAAACTGAATGCACTTCGCGTAAAACTTGACAATCTCTTTCGAAGTATCAGGGTTTTGGACAAAAACTCATCTATTACAAAAGGAATTTCATTTCTTGACATGTAATTGCAGTGATATTCTAGATCAAAGCCATCATCAGATAGTTGTGGAGAGAAAGTATTAACTTTTGCTTCGCGTGTGTCCCTTGCTTATTGCGTCGCAACCATGGATAATCTTCATCGTTTAACAGGATGCTTGGGTCAGCCTTCACTTTGAAAGGAGGAATTTCATGAAACTTTTCATAATCTTCAGACATGTATGTCTTGCCCTCCACTCCCACGATGTTTCTTTTCCCTGAAAGAACTATGTGCCACTTTGACTCATCATATGAAGTATTCGCTTCCTTATCTTTTCTGTTTCTCGGTTTGGTAGACATGTCCTTCACATAGAAAACCTGCGCCACAACATTGGATAGGACAAATGGTTCTTCTGTGTACCCAAGATTGTTGAGATCCACTATTGTTATTCCGCACCGCGGGTCTAGGGGAGACGGCACTAGCCATACAGTACCCCATGTTATATAACGTTGTGGAACGTAAGGAGGATTAAGTAGGCACAGTATTTCAATCAATTCCCTTGAATATTCAGTTCAGACGAACATTAGTTGGCGAGCGATGGAATGCCTGGATGCACTTGGTACGAAGATTGATAGATGTTCAATTATCCGACCAGCCCGATACGCTGCACTGGAAGTTAGCTAGAAATGGGGTGTTTACGGTGAAATCTTTTTACATGGATCAAATTAATTCTGGCCCAATCTCGCGATCGTTGCATATTTGGAAGGTTAAGGTTCCCTTGCGTATTAAATTTTTGATGTGGTTCGTACACAAGCAAGTGATTCTCACCAAAGATGACTTATTAAAGAGGCGGTGGGTAGGCAGTTCACGCTGTTATTTTTGTGATCATGATGAAATAGTACAACACTTGTTCATAGAATGCCCACTCGCGAAATTGCTTTGGAGAACGATCCATATAACCTTTAACATTAATTCTCCAGTTAACATTGAATCGTTATTTGGGACGTGGTTAGCTAGGGTCGATCATATTACCGCGGCTCATATTCGGATTGGAATATGAGCGCTTATATGGGCTATATGGAATTGCAGGAATGATATGATTTTTAACAGACAACCAACTTTAACTTTCTTGTAGGTCATTTTCAGAGTTACCACTTGGATCCGTACGTGGTCCTTACTCACTCCTACAGACTCCAGGGAGCCATTGGTTACTGGATGCAACCAGTGGAAGATAGTAGCATGGGCTATATTCAACCGGTTTGGATGGCGGCCGCTTTACATGATAGGAGTATAGGGAGATTGTCCTTTATATTGTCATACCGGTTGTGATATTGAGCATTTACGTTTCTTTTCCGTTTTGCTCCGCTTGCGAGCTATAATACTTTTATGACTTTGTGATACTTCGAGACTTTTTAATAAGATGGCTGTATGCATCATTCCGATGCAGAGGCCCGGGGCAAGCCTCCTTTTCCAAAAAAGCTTGGCATTCACGACAAGCCAGTAAGTGTAGATGCACATAGCGTGACCAACATTTGTTGATCAACGTGCAAGCAGTCTTACTATCACTAGTGATATATATGTTCCAGGTTGGGCTGCTGAACGTGGACGGCTACTTCAATTGTTTGCTATCATTCATCGACAAGTCCGCAGAGGACGGGTTCATCATGCCCGCCGCATGACACATTATCATGGTTGCCACCACATCGAATGAATTGGTCGACAAGCTACATGTATATATATTCTTACCTGATATTGTGATATACATTTGAACGAGATACCGTTTCATGGTTTCGATGTGAAATGCTGATCCTTGGATCATCTCTGTGCTGTTCTCAGGAGTACTCTCCTCGACATGAGAAAGTCTACCCCAATATGACGTGAGACAATGAACAACTCAGTAGCCATATGAACTGCAACATCCCTGTGGTGAAAGAATGAACGTCAGTCATCTCAAGGCCGTGAAGCAGCATGTCATGACTTAAATTCAAACCCATGGATGGTTATATCATATCATGCTTTACATCAAAGCTCCCTATGACCACGTCTACGACGATCTGGTTGGTTGTTTTAATTCCTGTAACTTTGGCAGATGGTGCCTAATGTGTTGAAATCATGTGATCCACACACAATTGGTTCGGGCAAACTCTATTTCTGTGGGACCTCGCAGTTTGATGATTTCAATCGAATAGATGTTGAATTCTCAGCTATGTGACTGACAGAATACTTGGGACTTAAGGTTAGAGTTCCCCCGTCATGTGTTTGCTTGTTTGTGAATAGTAATTCTTTCCCAAAATTTCCGTGCTAGCTGAAATATAGGGTATGTTCTATCATTGTGTGTATCACTGCATGGAAGCTGAGCTCTAAGATACATGACACTATTAGGTAGGAGTAGGACTGAGTAAATTGCAAGAAGTGGCAGAGGATCCTCTGCAGGACTCGTGTATGCGATTCAATACATTGATCCAGTGGGGTTAGACACACCACACAAATTTACATATATGATTCAGGAGGCTAGGGACTAAGCCAATCCAACATGGAAATTAGCTCGTGTACTACTCGGACTACAGCCATGGTTATTATCCAAGCATCCTAGCCAGGTTGGAAAAAATATTTAAACCATGCAGGAGAGTTGTATGCATTTCACTACATATAAAGTAGACTAAAATGTCAAAAATGCGACTGACACAACACTAAAGAAGGCACGAGCCGACTGCAAAGCCAGAACCTAAACTACAATGGACGACCAAAGAGTCCCGGCACAAGCTCATGCGACCAACGGCTACACAAAACAATAGAGCCCAAGCAAGTACAAGCACAGGACACAAATATCCATGAACGTGTTGACCATGCGCCGAAGAAGCTAACGTAAATCTGAGAGCAACGACCACGACATTAGAAGCTCAAGCCTCCAGAATAGCAACAGACACCAACTCCAAGTGAACGAGCTTGCATGGGCAATGAAGAGAATTTAAGATTTAAAACATTAGTACACAGATCCAAGGAATTTGTCTCCGATACATTTTATTAACAAACAA
>LR738709.1:10555908-10573478 GCA_902687465.1 Secale cereale
TCCCCACCTAAATGCATTACTCAAGGTGCCATGGACACAAGATTATAGAGATGTGCTAGCCACGAGGAAATGGTGCCATGACATGGTGCCAACCTTCTGATGATGCCCCCTAAATCTAGAAGTCTAAAGTTTGACGTCATGTACAAACTCCATGTACTTCCATGACACCTGTTAGTTTAACCATGGACACCATCCAGAAGTCGACGCTGACAAGCAAGCATATCCCATCTGTTAGCCCTACGGTGATCATTCATCCACTTACCCTCACGTGGTGGAGACACATCCGATTGATTGATCGATACATTTACTGTACTTTATTCTCGCAGCTTCCCGCCTCCTGGCGTTCATTCCTCAAAAGGTCGCCACACTCGCTTTGTCACCCACCTCCCTACTCGCTATCGAAGCATCACAGTGTGCCAGCATCACATTACCCCACTCGCCTTGATCCTGGTAAGCGAAAATATAACAAGACAACCCATCAATCTCTTTTAAAATGTATATCTATTTCTTAAATAAAATCTTCCAGAAGACAGAAAATGTATTGCTTAGGTTTCAAACAATTTCATTTTGGGCAAAGGGAGTTTCAAATATTAAAGATACTACAACTGCATATTGGATATTTCCCAACATTTGGGACTGATGCAAATTTCGGTTGAAACATATTTGTTTGAGATTTAAATTAATGTCAATTTCTAAATTTGGGAGTGCCTTTTCAATTTGATGATCATGTTTGTTTTCGTAGTTTCGAGTTTTTATGCTTTACTATTGGTTAACTTATGATAATCTTTACTATTGAGAGAGGGTCATTTTTGTCCTGGGTCCGCTCTTGTGGACGGTTACATGCGCATAATGGCTAAATAGTTTTTGGAGTCCCAAATCTCCGAGTTATCTATGACACATATGCCAGGGAAATACTACATGATGTAGATATCATGACTTTGAATAATACAATGGAAAATACAACAGGAATGTGACACGAAGATAAATTATTAGTCAGCAATCAGCTAGCTGATTAAAAGCAACCTCGAGCTAAACACATTACTCATTCGAAATGGAAAACACCATCCACTACACTCTTGATACCCACATTTTCACCAACCAAATTATACTCCTCTCCCACATCATTATCCATGCTAAAGCGACATGATTCCACTCCTTTATCATTGCGGTTTTGAGTATTGATAGTTTCTCGGTTCAACATAGTGGAGAAAGCCTTTGACCTCGAGCTAGATGTTTCATCTGTGCTTAACACTATGACAACGTCCTCCAGCTTGACCATGTCATTGCCATTGCAGCCCATGATTTTCCCTGTTGCAATGAAGTTTTTTATTTCAATTTCTGACTCATAATCTAGTTGGTTTATACCGTCGATAAACACAACACGATGAGGGTTTTCTTGTATAGCTTCCAGCAATCGTCTCATAACATATGTATTATCACCTTCTCGTGACCTCTTGTTCTTGTTGGCACGATTGCACGCGCCGGAGCTGTCTCTGGTGTTCAGCAAGGCGAGCACACTATAAGAACCAAATATGAGGTTCGAGAGCTCACGGGCCATGTCCTTCTTGCCATAGCCATCAGGCCCATGGAAGAACAACGAAGTTGCCGACGAGGCCAAAGCGTTCGCCCTCCTCATCATGCCAGATCGGCACCAGAGCACAGTGCTAGCTATGCTGGCGATGATGTCCTTGTGTTGTGGGATGCGCAGCGCAAGCTCATTGCACATGATCTTAAAATTTGTGGCGGAGAGCTCGGTGAACTTCGGTTGATGCCAGGTAGCCTACATTTCCGAACAAGAGGGCGATTATTAGGAACTTATAAAATTGCCTTTGTATTGTACACCTTGTTTACGCGACTTTTGCTAATTTTGTAGTATGTTGAAGTCTTCTATAATCCGAAGTCACGTACCAGAAGAGTGGTGCTGCAGCATCTAAGTATTCCTTCTTGGTGGTGGCGGAGACACGATGGAAGGATTGTCGTCGCTGCAGACTGGGCAACAAAGGGAAGCAACCCCTCTACTGTTTTTGCTGGACTTGGATGATCGCTTCTTAAAGAAGAAGAAGAAAGGGCATTTCATTAATGTTAGACGTAGCAAGCAAAGGATGGATCTAGATTGGCTGAGACCCAGCATGGATGCACACGTTTTAACTCGGAGGAGCAAACACGCTGCATATTTTCGTGTATTTATTCACTCATTTTAGTCTGAATGTAGTCCATATTTAAGACATCTTATATTTGTTTACAGTGAGAGTAGTATGTAAAGGAATCAAACACGTGAATCAGGGCGAGGTTCAGCCGCCCAGGTTTGGAACATATAAGTCTGTAAATCGTACCAGGTGGCTTATTTTCCTATTTCTTTTATTCTTGGGCATCTCTGTGCTATGGCCCCTGCCGTCGGTTTTAGTTTGAGATTCGAATGCTTGTTGTTTGTATCATTGCTTTATCTATAAAGCGGGGCGAAAGCCTATTTCAAAAGTATGTGCATTGTACCTGCTATCGGAGCTGAGGTTTGAGGCATGGGGCTCCAGCGATTTGCCCTTGTCCACCAAGTTGGGCCTAAGCCTGGAAATTGAACAAGGCTTCTTCATGGCGCGGTGCACGCTCGGGTCGTCCACGATTAGGGATGTCAATCGGGTCCCATTTAATCCCGTTTAAACCCACTATATAATCAAACAGTTCAAACGTTTGTTTCTTTTTCTTTGAAAAAATGAACTATGGAGCTAGGAAAAGCCAACTAAACGGGATTTGCGGACACCATTTATATGCCACTTACATCCCTATCCACGATGGCACCGACGAGATGCTCCAGCTCAATCTTGGCGGTGCCCAGGTGCGACCGCCGGCCCCGCCGCCAGCCTCCGGTCGACCGCTGGTGTGCGCGCTTCAGCACCGTGAGAAGCGCATTCGACATGGGCAACGGGGGAGCAAGCATGGCCGCGTGTGGTGGTGGGCATGCCATCGGCATGCCGCTCAGGGCGGCGTGCAAGCACGGCCCAAGTTTCTCCTGCCAGAGCTGCTGGGTGGAAGATGGCATGAGGAGGCCGCGGGCCGTCGCCGCCGGCGTGGAGGAGAGGATGGCACTGGCTAGGTGGAGCGGCGTGACGCGCGCGTGGCCATACCGCCTGGCCAGGCTCTCCGCCTCCGACACCGTGGCCTTGGCCTCAGCTCCCATTGCCTGATGCATCAGCTCGTAGCCGCGACTCAGCATATCTGATTGATCGCTACAGGGATTATCGTTAGGTCTATATATGTCTATACCGTCTGGAGTGGTTTAACTAGCTGTGCAGTACATTCTGCATTGCCTCGATCCCAGTATCTTATCCACAGCAGGTACGTCCAACTATGTCCTACGGCTACAACCTAAGAATATAGCCTACATACTGCATGTGGAACACCTACGTACGTACTTGCAAGGTAGATATGGGCGTAAGTAAATTATACGTACATAGATAGTACGTACTCAATTAAGTTTACTCAACAGCCATGCATGGAATCTTCGTCCTTCTGGGCCAAATTTGCTTCCCTCGCGACGTCGGGGTCCGAGATCGCCATCCTAAACACCTCCGGATCTTCTGCCTGCGCATTTATATGGGGACTTCGAATTTCTGGGACATGGATGGTCCACATCTTCTCACTTTGCCACCCGGTAAGTCTTAAGTTCTATTCGGCGCATTTTTCCTGCTTTCATTTCCCCTTTTATTGACAGATGGGACCCCTGGGGCCTTTTTCATGAAAAAAATATTTCTGAGATTTTATTTTTGTCTAAATGATACGCGACAAAGGTTTTGTTTACCGAATGAGGCATTTTTACCGAGGGGGACTGGTAAACGTGGTTACCACTGTTATCGAGAAATATCGAGAATATTTCGAATGAATTTTATAGTTGAATTTTGAATTCAACTAAGTGAATGAACGAACATTTCAATCCGAGACCTCTCAAAACAGGAATTAGGTTGCTACAGACACGCTAGAGGCAACTCTCATGGCATTAATTAGATCCGACGTACTTTACTATAAATCGAGTGTTTGAATTAAAAAAAAATTGTATTTTTTTCCTCGGTATGAAGATTTACCAAGGGGCACGGAAATACGTGGTAACCATGTAAAATATTGAAATTTCGACCGGTAACCAAAACCATGCATGCCACACGCCTCATTGCCACCTGCCAGTCGCTGACAGTGGGTCATGTGCCTCGCTGGCACGGCTCGCCAACACTGTTTTTGTATCCTAATGTTATTTGCACCATATATGTACGCGAGAGCCAAGTTTTAGAATTCATTCAATGTATACCACCGGTTAGAGCACCAAAGTGAGTTTTCTAGCCAAGTTTTAGCACTCATTCAATCATATATGACCAACTTCGAAGTTGATCATAAACTAGAGGACTTTCTCTTCAAGTCTTCTATCTCCCCCCGCGTCGCTCCCGCAGGGGCGACTCGGGCGGCGTAACCCTAGCCCGCCGCCGGCCCTCTCCCCCACTTCTCCTCTCCCTCGTCGCCACCGGAGGTGGCCGCCGGCTCGCCGCTCGGCCGCCGGTGAAGGTGGCGGCGAGGATGTGGCCGTCCCGTTCTTCCTCGGGGGGCTTTGGATCCGTGGCGGCGGCCTCAGCTGGTGGATCAACACCGGGTCTACGGTGACTGGTGCTTGTTGGTGCTGGCCATTCTTCGTCGGCCGTGGGGGCGGCGAGGCGGTGGCAGGTGGAGGCTGGGGTGCGGGCGTCTCGGCGGCGCCCGATCCAGATCTGAAGGCCTCCGTCTACTTCAACCAGGGCTGCCTCCGATGGTCCTGCTTTGGGCGGCCTTTGTCGCCGGAGTGGTACATGTTTGGCGGCTGGAGGTGGGAGGTGGCTCCGGAGGTATCCGAGGCCAGCAGTGTTGGCCACGACGGCGGCGACGCCCGAGGGCGCCGTACCCTTCTTGTAGGCGCCGTCCAGGTTGCCTCCTTCCCCTATTCCTTCCACCCAGCTCGTATGCCGGGCGAAAGCCCAAATCCTTGCCGGATTGAGCGACAGCGGCGCTCCGGGCGTCGTCACCCTCTTGGGGGTGTTGTTCGTGGTGAGCTTTGGGTGGATGTGATGCTTTGGTTGCTTGGCGGCGGTTGGTGGCGTGGTCGGAGTTCGTCTGGTGGTGGTGCGTTGGCGCTCTGCCGCCTATGTGCTCAGCTTCGAAGTCCTTCTTCACGGTGCTTGGTCTTCAGCAGCCCTGCCGGACTCGGCGGAGCGGTGCTTCATCCTACTCATTGATGGCGGCGTATCTCGTCGGCGTGGCGCAGTGGAGATTCGGCGTCCGATGTGTGGCGATGGACTCGCGCAGGAGGACGAAGCTGTCTGGTGTCGTGGTGACGTCGATGGCTGAGTGGCCAGACAAGGTAGAAGCCTCAATATTTGCTCTGAAGACGGACCTGTGGAAGATGGCCGCGACGACACACGAGTGCGTCGGACCGGTTTGTACCCCAGACCCGGTATGTGGCTCGGCTGGGGCTTCCAGGTTTTGATGTTAGGCTTAGGTGAGTGGTCTGGGTAGTGGCCCAGCTAGCACCCCTTCATCATTTTGATATTAGGCATAGATGAGTGGTCTGGGTAGCGGCCCAGCTAGCACGCCTTCATCATTTTGATAGGAGTAGCGGCATATGTTGCCAAGATAGCGGATTCAGGCATATTGTTGTAATACTTTGTAAGTGACCGCATGCATCTCCCAGATGCAGAGGCCGGGGGTCATCATCCTTTTCTAAAAAAAACCTTCAAAGTTGATGCTTGCAAGGACAGCCCTTTCTCTGTGGCCGTTGCCATCTCGAACCATATGCATGTGACCGCTGGTGTCTCACATTAGTACGTAGGGCTATTGCCAGGTTCCCTTCGAAAGCATGTGCCCCTGATGTACATATGTTTACCCTCCCTTTTTTACAGTTCATCAATGAAAAGTACAGCTGCAATCAAGAAAAAACACGATGCTGGGTACCTTCAATATGCAACGTGTGCACTATATATGTGTTTCTACTCAATTAAAATCCTGGACCATGACTGCAGACCACTGCGGCACGTAAATGAGCATCAAATTACAGCCCGCTGCTGTTGTTGGTGGAGCATGTGATACGGGGGATCCTGCTACAGCAACCTGCATGCATAAAGATTTCTGCCTCATCTGACACTACTGTAGCCGGCCGTAGCCAAAAGACACTTCGAAAAAGATTGAATGACCTCGAGACAAAAATAACTGGGAAGAACTTGAATGCATATGTACCTACGTCCACTCTGCCCAACTCTATACTCCCTCCATTCCATAATGTAGTGCTTCCTCTATCCTCGTGCTTCAACTTTGACCGTAAATTTAATCAACGAGACCGTCTGCGGCGGGAGCAAAAGTTATACCAATGAATTCGTATTCAAAAGAAGTTTTCAATCATGTAATTTTTTCTCCCGCCGCAGTCGGTCTCGTGGGTTAAATTTATGGTCAAAGTTGGACCTCGGGAAGCGCGGGCGCACTACATTTCGGAATGGAGGGAGTATTATTTTGGCTTCTGAGCACCCACGTTGCACATGTTCTCCTCAGGGATCATGCATGTCCATTCTGAAATCTCGACCTTTTTACTTAGTGTCTTCCCGTCTCCGTCCTAACCATCGTTGGTCAACCGCACCGTCCCGCCGCCGGCACCATCTGGTGGTGAGCCTCTTGTTCTTATCTTTTTTATATAAAAATATCATGTTTGCATGATTTAGATATATAGTTACTTGTATAATTTTCTTACTCGTATGTTGCTTGTTATGCATAGTGCCATGGTTTTGATATCCGTCCCCGTCGGCCCTCGCCCGGTTTATGATTCGGATGTGATATGTTGTCTTTTATAACTATTTGTTGCATTTCGTGTTTATGACAAATTATGCCCATCAAGTTGACATAGATATTTTTATCCAGGAGGTATGTGCACCGGAAATTCCAACCGACCCTATTCTCGAGAGGTTAAATCTAGTTGAAAAAGAAAATGAGTATTTGAAAGAGAAATTGAATAGAATTGAGGTGGATAAGATGGAATTGGAGTTGCATGTCGCCGATGTCGTCGAAGATCACAAGATCAAGATGGACAAAATGCACTTGAAGATTAGAAAAAATAGAAAATATGCCATTGATAGTGAGGCTTGGTATCATTAGGTTGTTGAATCAATTGTTACCTTAGTTGCGATATTGATCGCATTTGTTGATGCATTTAAATGCTTTAGCTAGAGAGTAATTTGTATGTTGAATTTAAGTGTGGTAGGAACTTTATGTATGAACTTGTATTAATTTGGTCTTTTCGGTGTTGTGTAATGAAGATGAGCCGGCAATGAATGTACGATGACCGATGCTCTCCCCAGTTCATTAATGGCGTGCATACTTTTCTTCTTGCGGCTGAGGCAAACAAGCAGGCGGATGGTTTTATGCCTTGTCTATGTGCTGGCTGTAACGAATGATCGGAATTACTCTACGTTAAAAACCATTCGCATCCACCTGTTTGAGTCCGGTTTCATGCCCCACTATAATGTTTGGACCAAGCATGGAGAAAGAGGGGTTATGATGGAAGACAATGAAGAAGAAGAGGACGACGAAACCTATCGTGGCCATGGGTTCCCTGAATACGATGGAACAACCATGGGTGAAGAAGTTGAGCCGGCAATGCGGGAAGAAGCTGAGCCGGCAATGCGGGAAGAAGCTGAAGAAGAGGCATCAGATGAGCCCGCTGATGATTTAGGTCGGGCCATTGCCGATGCAAAGAGAAACTGCACAAGTGAAATGGAGAAGAAGAAGTTGCAGTGCATGTTAGTGGATCACAAGAAATTATTGTACCCGAATTGCGAAGCTGACAAGAAAAATCTGGGCACCACACTCGAATTGCTGCAATGAAAGGACAATGAATTGCTCGAGGGTACATATGAAGCAAAGAAGGTTGTCTGCCCTGTAGGGTTAGAGGTGCAGAAGATACATGCATGCCCTAATGACTGCATCCTCTACCGCGGTAAGTACGAGGATTTGAACACGTGCCTGGTATGCGGTGCATTGCGCTATAAGATCAGCCACGATGACCCTGGTGATGTCGAGGGCGAGCGCCCCATGAAGAAGATTCCTGCCAAGGTGATGTGGTATGCTCCTATAATACTACGGTTGAAACGTTTGTTCCAAAACAAAGAGCATGCCAAGGCGATGCGATGGCACAGAGAAGACCGTAAGAAAGACCGTAAGAATGGCACTAGTGGTATGCTCGATGGCGAACAAACGACGGCGAAACATGAGAGGGGCCGGGCATGGGACGATGTAGAGGCTGACGGGGGAGCTACTAAACATGGAGGGACGTCGAGACGCAGAGGGAGCGGACATGAATAGTGACCGAAACAAGCCGAAGCTTGCTGTTTGCATGACGCAAGCGTGATCACCGCGTGCACACGAGGATTGCTCGTGCTCTGGGTTGCCAAAGCTTGTCTAGCAGAAAGACCGTTCTACCCTTAGTTCAAATGAAGAAATAAATGAGTCCGAGGGCAAAGAAGATATTAGCACTTCGCTCCAATGCAGATGAACAACAACATGTTTGTTGTGGTGAGGAAGATCCGAGAGAGGCAAGACTCTAGTCTTTGGCATGGTATTATTGAATGCTAAGATGATGGTGATGACCAAAAACCAGCTTAAGAGGAGGGGTCTAGAAAGCGCTTGCTGTACAAAGTGCCAGATTGTACAGATTTCTAAATGATGAAGTAGCACTCACATAAATGATTGGATTAAGCTTATATTTGGTGTTGATGAGTTATTTTATGATAAGAAGCTACTGTAAAAATTTCATACCATTTGGAAATACGAAAATGGCACTTGCTTCACAAAGCTTCATTCTGGACAGAAACTTGGAAAAATTGCACCAGGCAAATGGATATGCTAATTGAGCCAAAACTTGGTGGAAAGGGGTAATATGGACATGAGAATGGCCTCCTAAATTTTCAGCCATAAGGAAGCAATATAAAATATAGTTGCTTCACAAATTGAAATTCTGACCAGAAACCAAGAATTGATGCTGAGCTCACATAGAGATGTGTCATGAGCTCAAATTTGGAGGAGATCTATGATTTTATCATAGGAAGGATGTGGCAAAGTTTCAACTCATTTGAATATTCCTAGCTTATACCTCCTTCACGAAGTTCCTTTCTGGACAGAAACTTTGGAAAATTGCTCAAGAATATTTAATAGGAAAATTGATTTTAATCTTGGCATGAGGCAATGATATGGACAGGAAAAAGTGTCCAAATTTTTTGAGGTCAATCATGCAAATAGAAATAGCACTTCCTTCACAAAGTGTCATTGGGGGCAGAATAGGAAAAGAAATATTTGAGGATTATTTTTTAACATGGCAATGAAAAGTTTTGCCATATTTGAGGAAGATAGGATCCAAACAATTTGTTATAATCATTTGGGATTTTTTAGAATGACAGAAATATAGGTTGCTTCACAGCGTAGGGCAAATAGGGTTATTCCTTTAATAGAAAAGGAATATTCCCAATAAAGGGAATATTGGCATTTGGGCTAGGATGAAAATGACATGAGCTAGGGAGGGTTTTTAGGATGACAAGCCACTATGAAACCTAGGAAGACATGATCTTCACAAGATTTAGGATCACAGAGCCACGGAAAAACAAATCAAACAATAACTCAAAGGAAATCAAAAGAAAAAGGAAAGTCCAAAATCCAGGATGTTACACAAATCTATCGTCAGATGCTATTGTCTGTAAGTATTATTTCTGTAATTAAGTCTCTAGCTCAGATCGTTCATTGAATATATAATTATTCTCATTATATTATGCAGAATGAAGGTTCTCCAATGCAGTAGAGGACAAATCTATGACATTGGGTTCATTAACCCAAATACCATAAATGAATTTACGGTACAAAGAACCCCGAGGATACTGAGAAAAACTTGCTAAAGGCGTTCATTGCACACCAAACCAGAAGGGAAATACTATTTCCTTCCAACTTCAAGTAAATATTAATTATTGTCTTGTACACATTCTGTTTCGATTACTCGATATTATGTGTAATTGATGAGTTATGCGTGCACAGGTTCCACTTTATTTTTCTAATCATTCGGGTTGACAATGGAATCGTACTTGTCATGCTTGAATAGCTCCCGGATAGCACTAAGGGACGAGTTGTTACATAGAGGAACTACTCCCAGCGACGGGGCAAACCACTCCGGGTGCTTGGGGTCATGCTTGAATAGCTCCCGGATCATCCCTTTGAGTTCCAAGACAGTGAAGTTGTAGTTGAGGCCGGGGCGTAGCCTCATGCAGTCTGTCGCGTTGCCGAATTCCCAAGCAGACCTCTTCCTCTCCTGCAAGGGGGCAATGCGGCGGCAAAGGAAGTCCGCCCCGACCTCACCTACAGTAAGGTTGGCTTGCCGGAGGCGAAGGATCCTAGTGAGGGCAATCTTCAGCTTCTCGTCCTCCGGGGCCAGGTCACTCCAATCCTTGCCGCGCACTATTGCAGCTCGGCGCGGGGAGGTAAATTGCTGAGGTTCATCTTCCATAACCCAGCACCAATCGGCTCTCCACTCCTCCCACTTGCCGCGGAGCTCTCCAATCAAGTACGCCTCTTTCTTGTTGAGCCTAAAGATCCAAGAGATGCCACCAGACAGAGGAGACCCAGACTCTACTCGAGGTGTGAAGAAATGGCGGAAGAGAGCTACGTTGGGGGTGACTCCGACAAAGTTTTCGCACAGATGTGCGAAAACGGCCAAGGTTAAGACTGCGTTCGGGGTGAAATCTAGAAGATGGAATCCATACGTGTTCATAACGTCGCAGAAGAACTCGGTGTATGGAGGGCAGAGACCGCAATGGAAGAACAGAGCAAAGTAATGGTAACCTCCCGGATACATGTCGCAGGCTTCGGCGGGGAGAACTCTGGTGCGCGGGTGAGCCTTCGTCTCCCTCGACCAGAACAAGTAGTACTTGTCCTTCAACTCCCTCGCGCCGAGCCTCGGCGGGAAGACCACCATCCTCTTCCGCATTGCTGCTAGCCTCGCCGCCCGGTCGGACTTCGCATTTTTCGCCTTGTCGCTCTTCGGGGCCATGGCGAGGACGGCGAGTGGGGTCGGCGGCGCTGGGGAGGCTGGCGGCGGCGGAAGAGGGGTGGAGCTCGGCTCTCTTTCAACCTTTGAGGAGGAGAAGAGCGGCGGGGGTTTCTGGAGGTTGAAGACGCAATGAAGCAATGGGGGAAACTGCCCCTGTTTCCTCTGCTTTTAAGGGGGAGCGGGGGACGTTCCGCATTTTCCCATTAAAGAAACAGGCCACGACCTCTCCCACGACGCCGCAATCGACGCGTGCCGTTAGGGAAGGATGCGGCGGATACGGAGTGGGATACGGCGCGCCGTGGGCCACGAGTGTCCGTGCACTGTTTTGGGCCTGGCCCAACAGCGCTCGGCACCGTGTGTGGCCCAGGCCCGGGGGCTCCTGTCGGTGTACTAAAGTAGGGGTACCTTAGTATCCCGACTTGTGCACGGGCAGTAGAGCGTCCCGTGGCAGGGCTTGCCACGCGCTCGCCAAGGCCCACCCTAGTTCCTTTTGAGCCATTCAAGAACAAAGTATTCAAGTTAAGAAACAAGACCCCGGCAAGAGGAGCTTGCCGGGAAGGCCGCTCCAGGCTCAAGACCACCCCTCTAGCGCAAGACCCTGGCAAGAGGAGCTTGCCAGGAAGACCGAAGAACAGCATTTCAGAAGACTTGCCGTGGCGCATCGCGCGCCCCGGCAAGGTCCGGAGAGTGACAAGCTTCCGGACCCGGCAAGGTAGCAACCGCGGCAAGACGCTCGCCGCGGCAAGCTTCCACTATGTGCCCGCGCTCCAGCTCCTCCGGCCATGCGTCGCCCTGGGGCCCTTCCAGGGGCACGTGGCGGAAGGCTGTGCAGCCTGGGGGACACGGTGGCGAGCCACGATGACAAGGCCACCGTCGTGGCGAACGGAGACGCCCGGACAGACGCTTTTTGCACTATTTGGGGCGACGGCGACGGGCATTCAATGCCTTTGTCCCCCACCGTCAGGGTTAGGTACAAAACACTGTGCATACACTGTTACAACTACCACCACTTTTACGTTTTTACCCTCGTCTACGTTGCCACCTGTTGGAGACCCCTTCGACCTATAAAAGGAGGCCCATGCACAACGTAGAGGAGGTTCCGAAACTCGATCACTCCCACGCTCGGCGTAGTTAGCCTCGAGCACTGTAGATCTTCTTGCTCCAGAGCCAAGAATTCAATAACAAACCAAGGCAGGAGTAGGGTTTTACGCATCCGTGCGGCCCGAACCTGGGTAAACTGCTCGCGTGCGCGCCTCGATCCGCTCTTTGTGCTCCCTCCGCTCCCTTGCCGTACCGAAAAGGGGCTCCGGTCCCATAGGTGTTCGTGGGCGATCAGTTTCCCCGACATGCATGATATGAATATTTTGTGTGATAACGAGGGAGCATAGCCAAACTATATGATTTTGTAGGGATAACTTTCTTTAGCCATAGTATTTTGAGAAGACATGATTGCTTTGTTAGTATGATTGAAGTATTATTATTTCTAATGTCAATATAGACTTTTGTCTTGAATCTTTCAGATCTAAACATTCATGCCACAATTAAGAGAATTACATTGAAAATTATGTTGGTTAGCATTCCACATCAAAAATTCTGTTTTTATCATTTACCTACTCGAGGACGGGCAGGAATTAAGCTTGGGGATGCTTGATACGTCTCCAACGTATCTATAATTTTTTATTGTTCCATGCTATTATATTATCCTTCTAGGATGTCTTATGGGCTTTTATATACACTTTTATATGATTTTTGGGACTAACCTATTAACCCAGAGCCCATTGCCAGTTTCTGTTTTTTCCTTGTTTTTGAGTTTCGCAGAAAAGGAATATCAAACGGAGTTCAATTGACGAGCCAATTTTTGATGATTTTTTCTGGACCAAAAGAAGCCCCCGAAGCAAAAGAGTTGGGCCAGGAGAGCCACGGGCTGCCCACGAGGTTGGGGGCGCGCCCTCCTATCTCGTGGACAGCCCAGAAGCCCCCCTGACGTGTGTCCTACGCCAAAAAATACTATAAATACTGAAACCTTCGGAAATTAACCTAGATCAGGAGTTCCGCCGCCGAAAGCCTCTGTAGCGACCGAAAACCAATCTAGACCCTGTTGCGGCACCCTGCCGGAGGGGGGAACCCTCATCGGTGGCTATCTTCACGAGGAGGGAGTAGTCCACCCTCGGGGCTGAGGGTATGTATCAGTAGCTATGTGTTTGATCTCTCTCTCTCGTGTTCTTGAGATGGCACGATCTTGATGTATCGCAAGCTTTGCTATTCTAGTTGGATCTTATAATGCTTCTCCCCCTCTACTCTCTTGTAATGGATTGAGTTTTCCCTTTGAAGTTATCTTATCGGATTGAGTCTTTAAGGATTTGAGAACACTTGATGCATGTCTTGCACATGCTTATCTGTGGTGACAATGGGATATCATCTGTCTACTTGATGTATGTTTTGGTGATCAACTTGCGGGTTCCATGACCTTGGGATTCTATGCATAGGGGTTGGCACACATTTTCGTCTTGACTTTTCGGTAGAAACTTTGGGGCACTCTTTGAAGTTCTATGTGTTGGTTGAATAGATGTTTCTGAGATTGTGTGATGCATATCGTATAATCATGCCCACGGATACTTGAGGTGACAATGGAGTATCTAGGTGACATTAGGGTTTTGATTGATTTGTGTCTTAAGGTGTTATTCCAGTACGAACTCTATGATAGATTGAACATTACTACGGACTCTTGAACAGATCGATCAGAAAGAATAACTTTGAGGTGGTTTCGTACCCTACCATAATCTCTCCGTTTGTTCTCCGCTATTATTTACTTTGGAGTGACTCTTTGTTGCATGTTGAGGGCTAGTAATATGATCCAATTATGTTATCCTTGTTGAGAGAACTTGCACTAGTGAAAGTATGAACCCTAGGCCTTGTTTACTATCATTGCAATACCGTTTATGCTCACGTTTACCACTTTCTACATTGCTGTTTTTATATTTTCAGTTTACAAAAACCTATATCTACCATCCATATTGCACTTGTATAACCATCTCTTCGCCGAACTAGTGCACCTATACAATTTACCATTGTATTGGGTGTGTTGGGGACACAAGAGACTCTTTGTTATTTGGTTGCAGGGTTGTTTGAGAGAGACCATCTTCATCCTAAAGCCTCCCACGGATTGATAAACCTTAGGTCATCCACTTGAGGGAAATTTGCTACTGTCCTACAAACCTCTGCACTTGGAGGCCCAACAACGTTTACAAGAAGAAGGGTGCGTAGTAGACATCAGGTGGCGGTACTACTGCTAAGGGTAGCGGTAATACTGTTTGCGAGCGGTACTAAAAAATTACATCCGTGCCTACTACCGCTGGACTTGTGACGAGTTTTTGGTCCGGAGCGGAAGTAGCCACGGAAGTAAAAAATTACATCCCCTCCAAGCGGTAGTACCGCTACAACCCTTCTGGGACACCAGAACTGACATAACTTTTGTAAACGGACTCCGAATTCAACGAAACCAAGTTTGTTGGAAAGCTAACGACATGGCCTAACACAATCTTGATAGAAATAACAACAAGAAGCAAATGAGAAAAGGCCCATAAGAAAATGGTGAGAACCCTTCCTCGAAAGAGACCGGTAAAACCTCCAACACCGAAAACACAATAGAAGAAGCATGTGAACTCCGTTTTCGATGAACTCAAGCTTGTCAAGAACATGACAATAAGCTCCAAATCTCACAAGAATAAAGCCAAACAAGAACCAAGAAATATGATGCAAGCATGCAATGGTTTGAGCTCTCTACAAATGATATGATCAAGCTACTCACTTGAGAGCCCCCCTTGATAGTACGGCAATCGATCCTATAACCCGGTCTCCAAACTACCACCATGATACTGGTAAAATAGAGAACCTATCAAGGGCAAACCTTTGCCTTGCACAAAGTCCACTTGAGCTAGATGTAGACGATCTTGACTTCCTCAAGTTGGACCACCTTTCTTGATTGCGTTGGCTCGGGGAATACTAGTAGTTTGCTCCCCCATACTCCACTATGGGTGAGCCACTCTTCGGCATATCTTCACAAGTCCATTGTCACCAAATGGACGGCAAGCTTCAAGCACTTGATCTCCTCGTGATGCATCACTTGAACTTGCACACCACAACCTTGATTTGATGTCATCCTCCATGGGTTGTATGTGATCTTCCTCTTGACGCAAGCCCATGGAAGATAACCTATCCCCACATAGAACTCTCACAAAGACCATGGGTTAGTACACAAAGCGTAATTGACAATGATTACCATACCATGAGATCGCTTGATCCCTCTCAGTACATCTTCTACGCTTTGTGTGTTAATCAACTTGAAACACTCTCTGTACTTGTCTTGATCAACCTTGAATCTTTCCAAATCTCTTCATTTGGATGATGTCTTGAAGGTAAACATGAATGATCACACACTTTTCTTCTTCAAGATATGCTTGCAATAAGCTCAACACTCACAAGACCAATCTTTGGATAATTCCTTACTAGCACCTTGGTCATCACAAACTCTCCTTGAAACCAACACATGGACTCCAAGAAAAGCCTATGGAAAAACCCTTCAAATATAACTCAAGGCAACCATTAGTCCATAGAGATTTTCATAAATTACCAAAACCAAACATGGGGGCACCGCATGTTCTTTCAGCGACGAAGAGGATGAGGAGTAAAAAGAAATCCTACTCTCCGATAGTCTGACCCTGTGTGACCCTGTGAGGAGTAAAACTAATCCAGCAAGACCTCCCGGCGTGCAGGATTTCGTCCGTAGTCTGACCCTGTGTTATTTGGATGAATGTATGCTATTGTATTCATTGTGTGACGTGGCGAGTGTAAGCCAACTATTTTACTCTTTCATCACTGTTCCTTTACATGAGTTGTGCAAAGATACCACACTTGCGATCATTCCAGAATGCGCTTATGTCTCTAACTCGTGCCTCGACACGTAGGAGATATAGTCGCATCATGGGCATTACATCTCCCATTGCATGAAATATCAATCTAGTTGGCCAAACAAAACCGATATTTCAAAGAGAATTACTAAGATATTAGATCATGCATATAAGAATTCAGAAAATACTCAAATAATATTCATAGATAATCTAATCATAAACCCACAATTCATCGGATCTTGACAAACACACCGCAAAAGAATATTACGTCGGATATATCTCCAAGAACAACGAGGAGAAAATGGTATTGAGGATCCAAGAGAGAGAAGAAGCCATCTAGCTACTAGCTATGGACCCGTAGGTCTGTGGTGAACTACTCACGCTTCATCGGAAGGGCAATGGTGATGATGTAGATGCCCTCTGTGGTCGATTCCCCCTCCGGCAGATACCGGAAAAGGCCTCCAGATGGGATCTTGCGGGAACAGAAGGTTACGGCGGCGAAAAAGTGGTTTTGATGGATGTTCTGATGTTTCTGTAATATATGTGAATTTATAGACGGAAGAATAGGTCAGGGGAGGCATGAGGGGCCCACAAGGTAGGGGCGCGCCCTACCCCCTGGGCATGCCCTCCACCCTTGTGGCCGCCTCGCAGATCCCCCGGCGTGTACTCCGAGTCCATCTGGTGTCTTCTGGTCCAAGAAAAATCTCCAAAAAGTTTCGTTCCGTTTGAACTCCGTTTGATATTCCTTTTCTGCGAAAACTCAAAAACAAGGAAAAACAGAAACTAGCACTAGGCTCTGGGTTAATAGGTTAATCCCCAAAATCATATAAAATAGCATATAAATGCATATAAAACATCCAAGATAGATAATATAATAGCATGGAACAATCAAAAATTATAGATACATTGGAGACGTATCAGGTATATTCTGAAACCTCCTAGATTCTCCAAAATTTCCCATAGCGCTTCTAACATGGCTTCTTGCTTCTCCAAGTGATCTAAAAATCATTTTTCACGCATGCATCTTCTCCTAGCGTCTGGATGACCTAGCAGCCCAGCCCGGGTACCCAAAGGCCTGCTTGCTTCCACCTTGGTCCGGCCGGAAAGAGCCCATGGTGTCGGGGCTAGCTCCTCCAGCCATCGGATCGCAGCTCCTGGCACCCCATGCGACTGGAGCCACTGAGGATGGGACCTAGTGGGAAACAAGCTGGGATGACTGGATATGTAGGCCAAGGCTAGGATTAGGTCGACGACGGGGGCAACCGGGTGTGGTGACGGGGAACGGCGGCCGTAAGGATTTAAGGGAGGAGAGACGAGGGAGGGGGGATGTGAGTGAGCAGTTGCGTGCGGGTTCGATCGAGAAGGAGCTGATGAATCGTTTTTCTTGGTGGTGGCATTACGACTGCAAATAACTCTAGTTTCAGATTAAGAAAAAACATGGAGCTAGAAATCGATAGCTTCAGAAAAATGATCTACAGCCCACGATGGCTTCCTGGAGCTATCACGTTCAGGTTGGCTTCAGACCAAAATTTTGTGAAGTTTGGAGTGCGAGGAGATCAGATTAGGCCATAAGTTGAGCGGGAGGT
>LR738709.1:10573561-10611487 GCA_902687465.1 Secale cereale
CCCCCCCCCCAATTGTTTTCATGCATTTCTTGAAAAAACGTGAACAAGTTTTCCTACATTTCTTGCAAAAAAATGTGATTTGTTTTCTAAAAAATGTAATGTTTCAAAATCATGAACAAATTTCAAAGTTCGAACAGAGTTCTAAAATATGCACAAATTTTGGAGCAGTGAAGAAAAAATTAAAACATAAACAAATTTGAAATGTCGAGCATTTATTGAAATTCTGAATAATTTTTTAAAACATTTTTGTAATATACTTTGAGCAATTTTTAAATACACAATGATATTGTGATATAAAATGAACACTTTTTACAATAAACATTGAACTTTTTTTGATATACTCTAAACATCTTCTGAATACACAATGAACATTTTTTTAGAAACATATGTTGAGCATTTTTGTATATATACGATGAACATTTTTGTAACACGCTGGGACTCTTTGTAATAAAAAAGAGAAAAAGAAATAAAATATCAAAGAAAATACCATAAGGAAAAACGAATCTGTAAAAGGAGAAAGAAAACCCCGAAAGAGAAAACTGGATAAAAGGGGGGAAACCCGAGCAGCAGCCAATGACCAGCAGCAACACCGAGGACGATTCTTCAGTGAATCCACCGCTATTGGTAGTACGCGGGCGTCCAAATAGGATTCGCACCCCCCCCCCCCCCCCCCGCCCCCCCCTAGAGTTCCTAGTGGACCCCCGTGTGCGTCTACTAGATGAGCTTTCGGTGAAGGGGTGCGATAACTGGTCGGACCGTTCACAGGCAGGCGTCGACCGAATGAAAAAATGCCAGGAAAATAACAGTGCAGGTGCGGAGTCAAATTACAGATTCTTGGAAAATACTATGTCAAGCAGGAGGTCCCTTTTTCCTCCAATTTTTCATACATTTCTTGGAAAAAAATTTGTTTACATTTTTCTTTAAAATGTGAATAGTGTTTGAAAACCGTGAAAATATTTCAAAATCCTAACAAAGTATTAAACATGAAAAATGGTGACAAAGTGAATAAAAAAAGAACAATTCTTGATTTTTTTTTCAAATTCTGAAAATTTATTGATTTTTTTTTAAAATATATGATGAACAATTTTAAGATATACATTGGATTTTCTGTAATATACACCGAACAATCTTTAAATATAGATTGAACATTAGTTTCATATATGTTGTACAATGTTTCATTAAACATTCAACACTTTTGTGATATATGCCGAACAATTTTCAAATACACAATGGACATTCAAATTTTGAAAAGTACCTTGAACATTTTCATATATATACGATGGACATTTTCGTGATATGCTGGAACTCTTTGTATAATGTAAAGAAAACGGAACAAAAAGAAATAAAAAGAAAGAAAAACGGATGAAAAAACATAAGAAAAAACAAATCTGCAAAAGAGAAAACTGGAGAAAAACAAAACGGAAAGAAACCCGACCAGATGTTATTTCAATTGGCCAGCGACCGAAATGACCAAGCAGATGTGATACGTGCACTGGCCCACCTTACTCCACCGGGACTTTTCTTGCAAAGCCATTTCTATTAGATGCACCCCGGCGTTCAATAGGATTATTCCTTCAATTGGATATTTTAAAAATCTGAAACATTTTATGAAACGGGAGAACATATTTGAAACCCATGAACATCTTGTGAAATTTTCAATTTTTTAAATTTGATATATGTTTTATTTCTCATGACAGTTATTGAAGTTTGGGAACATTTTTTTTCATGAAAATTAAAACATGAGCACACTGTGCAAATTCATGATAATTTTATTTTTTAGTAAAGGAACATATTTTTAAACACGCAACAATTTTCAATTACATGAATATTTGTTCAAATTAGGCAACAATTTCTCAAATTAATGTATATTTTTTGAAATAAGAAGACAATTTTCAAATTCACGAATATTTTTTGAACACCGGGAACATTTTCAGAATTCGTATAGAAAGTCATCATATATTTTCACACTTTTGGATATTTGGGAAATTCAATACATTATTTGAGTCCAAGAATATTTTTAAAATTCATGAACATCCGGGAACATTTGTCGAAATTTCTAAACTTTTGTGAAATTCAAAGGGGTGCCCCACCCCACACATGGGCGAACCCGTTTTTTTATATATTTGATTCTTAATAATCCATCTTTTTAAAGAAGCAAAGAAACCAAAGCAGAAAAAAAAGAACAAATACTGAAAGGAGGAATAACGAAGAAATGGAAGGAAAGAAGGGGCGCCACACACATGAGCATTCAGAGGCCAATTAGTAAACTCTGCACTGTTGATGAAGAGGTGACAACTAGTTTTGGAAATGTTCGTGATAGATTCTGGAAACCCTCTAGAACGTTCATGATCATTTTTCCCTTTTATCTGCTTTTCTTATTTTCGGTTTGTTCTTTTCTGTTTCCTATTTCTTTTTTATTTACATTTTCCTTTCTTTATTTACATTTATAAATTTAAGAAAAAATCAAAATCTACAAAATCTGTGCAAAATTTCATAAATTTTTGCTTCTTCAAAACAGGATTGGGTATTTTAAAACTTGTTTACCTTTTTTTTAAACTTGAAATTTGGAAAAATGCTCAGATTTTGCAGGAATGTTTCAACATCAACAATTCGATAGAATTTAGTATTTTTTACGATTTTAGTGTTTTGTTTTCAGATTTCATGAACATTTTTCAAGTACATGATTTTTTATTAATATTTTTAATTCATAAATAGTTATGATATAATTAATATTTTTCTAAATTTTGGAATGATTTTTAGTTGATTTTTTTGGAGTTAGTTTTTTTAATTTAGCGAACATTTCAAAAAAGTTTGTGCTTTCAAAATTAGTTCTGAATTTCAAGAAGTGTTCCCTCTTTTGTAAAATTTTGACATATTAAAAAATGTTTGAGAATTGAACAAATGTTCTCATTTTGAAATACATTATCGAAATTTAAAAAATATACCATTTTCAAATTTTGTTCACAAATTCAAAAAAAAAATATGGAGTTTTTAATTTCTTTTTGAAAAATTTGTCATGTTCTTGGAATTCATAAACATTTCCTACATTTTTTTTTTGCAACTCATGACTATCCACAAAAATTCTAGAGGAAACCAACGTTTGAAAAAAAATCAACCACTTTTGTAGTTTAGGTGATGTGTGGCGTCCTCCACCTTTGGTTTACGGACGGATGAAGATTATTTACGCTGCGAGTTTGGGGGTTGTTAGCAAATTCGGCAAGCGACCTCCATATATCCTCGTGGGATTATATTAGTGTCTGTACTAGTGTTGATGAAATTGAGCTTCGGGCATGCCTTGCCAGTCATTACATCGGCATCACTCTTCATATGCCCGTTATTTTGAAAACAGACCACTCTTTTGTGGTTTTCTTCCTAGCACATGATAACATTGATAGGTCGTCTCTCATTGAAATGAACAAGAAGGCTTTAATCATCACAAAGCTACTTCCGAATTTTAAGACGACGAAGATCAATAAGCGGGCTAATATGGTGGCACACCAGATCGCTAAATTTAGTTGTGATAATGTTTTCTTTGTAATATATTTCCGCCCTACGTGGCATATGCTGTAAGAAGCGATTGTATTAAACCTTTTGCTTAACTAATATTTTTTTAAATGCCCCAACTTTGTCGAACTTACTGTGCGTACCGTGATCCGAAATAAGTAAAAAAGATGTGCGAATGACACAGCGTTGATTCCCAGGTTGACCAATTCTATATGGTGAGTATGTGATGTGACCCTAAAAATATTATGACATGTCAGGGAATGTCGCCGTGTTGTTTGTTTCCCAAGAGCTGAAATTAGCCGTTATAAACAAAAGGAGGGAAAGTGGAGGGGCAACATGTAAAAAAGCAACGACCGGGGTATTACGGAGAAACCACAGTCCACCAACAGTGCCGCATTCTTCTTCCTCGCAGCCAGGTTGGCGATGGACACTAGGCAGCTAAATTTTTGAGATAGAGGTAATACACCGGGGAGCCGCGAGGCCGGTCAACTCGCTCGAACGGAGAGCTCGAGGCCTTGAGACAAGGCGACCACACTGAACTTGGTGTGGTACGTTGATGGGTGACCCATCCGGAGAACAGCAGGGGCTTGCCCCCTGCGATTCTGACAGTAACCCCTTGTTGAAAGAGAAAGAAGAAGCCATGATTGATGGGTAACTCCTCTTCCTGTTCCATTTGCAAACGGGTTCTTGTTGCTATCTATCAGAATAGCTGTTTTCGCTCCGTTGCAAATCGATGTAGTCTGTCTTGCCGGCCGACCGATGGACACTTCAATTTAAGATTTTGTTTCGGCTGTTTGAGATGCTGGGGTATTACGATATGATTGTAGGCTTTGGATTTGGCGTGGAACTTTTGCGGCTCTTCTGCTTGTATGCGGATTCCATGTTCGTCAAGGTCTCGGGGAAGAACTAGATTGTGTACGAGCACGGTCCGCTAGTGATTGTAGGGAAAGTGTTGATTAAGTTTATCTACTGATCGGGAACTCGCTACAATTAAGTCATAGACCCCCTTGTCCCAAATCAAATTGTCCGCATCCAGCGGCTTCATCCGTTTGCTCGATTACTCTTCATTAGCCCAACATTAGAGATATATGATTAGCTTGTTGGTGCACTGTTTGGCGTCACTTTGCGGGATGTGGATGGCAATCTATACGGATTGCGCAACTACATCAAAGTTCATTTTATTCTTATTTGCAAGATGGTGATAAACTTGTGCATCCTATTTATGCAAAGGATGGGGTTGGAAGTCTTCAGTTATGCCAACTTATATGCTTAGGAAATCAACAATAAACTTGCATATTACCATAGAACAATTGAGCACCCAGTTTCCACCTCTACATAAAAACAAGTCTACAACAAGAGCAAAGGTGGGCCTATGTCATACTAGCTTTTCCGCTTCTATACTTCTTTTTAACACGGTATAGACGCAGACACCCATACACTAATCCCTATGAACATATGCACACACACTCTACCCCTATGAGCACTTTTTAGAGACTGAGCTGACACATCATCTTGAGACTGCGAAGTTGCGACATACACCTTCGTAGTCGACGGAAACGTCTCCTTCCACTGAACGCACATCTTCAGAAGGCCTGAAATAAATTCAGAAAAATGCGAGCACCGGTGTCAAGTCTAGGACTTGAACTCCAGTGAGATGGGATACCATTGTCCTCCTAAGCATCCAACCACAGGTTCCGCTTCTATACTTAGATCAGTCCAAACACAATGTGGCTATGCATCCTCTAACTTGAACTTGATTCATGTTTATAAACTGGCCGTGTGCATCCTGTGATGCAGAGGCCGGGTACTCCCCTTTTGGGGGAAAAACACAATGCGAGTTTGCAAAATCCTTCCCATTTTACATGAGTCTTATATGCTACCATCGGTTGTAAATAGTGTGGGACAGTTGTTTTTGACTATTTACATCTTCCAATAATTATAAAATAGATACGGGGAGCGGCGCCGTCTCTTCCCCTTCCATCACGGCCACAAGCACCCATTGCCTAGCAAAGCTCACAGTCCATATGGTGCGAGACATCACACGGGGGATTAGGTGTGCGGTGCCGTGCTCGTTCCTACTTGCTTCGATGCCTGGAGGGCACCCTCCTAGGCCTAGCTAAGCGTGCGGTCAGCGAATCACTGATTGTTGGCGCTCTATGGGGTGTTTTTTTCCTAGCCGGCATCACCCTTTCCTTTAATTTCTTCACTCCTGACGAGTTAATGCAATAGGATTGCCCTTCTTTCTGGATTTATGCTTGTGCCCAACGTGGGGTCTTGGTATAGTCTGATCGTCTAGTGTTGCTCTCAATTTGGTTGTGTTGTTGGATGGTTCAGCTCGGCTATATTGTGTCCTTCATATGCTCTTATGGATCTTCACACAACAGTGAGTGTCTGTGCATTGCCAACCTATTTGGGTGTAGTATCGGCTCTGTGATGCCCTTTGATTTTGTTCCATCGGTGGCATGAATGCCGTGTCATACCCTCGGTTGCACGTGACCTTTGAAATTCATTGGCGGTGTGGTTTGTTCTTTGGGTGTAGTCTCGGCAGTGGAACCCTTCGGTTCCGCCTCTGGTCCTTGTTACTCTTTGACTACTTCTCCTAGGCTCTCTGGTGTTAGAACGTGGTCTTGGTTGTGCATTTTCCATCAGTTATGTCGATTGTATCGAGGTGCCATGGGTTTGCCTCGGTATATCGGAGTTGTTTGTGTGTAGTGGTGGTGATTCTCATGCAATGTACCTCCCATTTTTTTTCTTAGTCTTGGTGGAGGGGGGAGGCTCCTCTTTCTCCAATAATCACGGTTTCATGTGAACCAATCTTGTAAGAGGCTGCAAAGAGTCATAAGAAAATGTGTATGAAGAATATTCAGGTTGGGATCCATTCTCCCCTAGTGATCATTCAGTTAAAACTTAAAAGTCATATGTGTAGATAAGATTTTGGGACGTAGTCCATCCTGTGATGCCATTGTTATGGATGCAACTTGGACACCTCTGATGGTTCTCAACATGAAGATGAATCAACGTCGAACCCTTTAAATGAAGACATGGTTATTCCCACGTGTCGAACCCTTTCGTCCTCTTAGTTTCATCCACTTTCACAAATAAAGATCCTTACAAAATGTGCATGTTATAATTTTCTCTCCTAAAAGGGGATCTCCCTGGCATCGACGTTGATTGAAACATTGGTGTTATATGGGCTCTGGAAATTCTAGTTTACTGCTCTTATTGGCATTGTCACTGTGCTGTTTATTGGATTTGCTCATTTATTCCCTAATGCGACTTTGCACCCTTCACTCTACAACACAACTGCCACCCTTTTGGTCTAGACATGGATGCCACATGCTAATTGGTCATAACACTTACTATCTTAGTTTTATCCTCTGCTTTTCAAGAGCATGATAATCTAATACTCCTGCTCTATTCCAGTTTGATGGTTATGTACATTTTGTCAATGGATTTGGTTTGAAGTCTCAGTTATATCATCCTTATGTAAATGATTAGTAAAAAAAATATAATATTGGAACATATGGCCTTTGTTTTCTAGAAAGTATTGCAAAGGTACGCTTAGGACATACAAGCTTTGCACGATGCATGCCTGCCCTTCACTAATGAATAAAAACTGTCCTGATGATTGGCGAATGCAAAAACTCATGATCTGCATGCATTCCCATAAAGTTCTGCCTATAACTTATTCGTCTCAAACAACAATTCAAGTAATTCAAATTCTTCTCTATTATAATATTTCTTGTACTCTAACCTCAATAAGATTGTTGGACATGGATATGGTCAATCATATATTGGCTGGTGATTAACATTTTTAAAATATTTTGATTGATTGCTTAAAATTGTACATGTGTATATTTTTCGCATCATGACAATTTTATTCACTTTAATATGAAATAGCCATCAAATTAGACTTCACAAACATTTTTAATATCCAAATTGAATAACGACTGGAGGACATATTTCCATAAGCAAGTTCATGCTAATATAATCAACCATATGGCTTATGGCATTCAAAAGTGTGTTTTTAGTATCTGGGCTCCGATTAGTTTGTTATAGAAAATCACATTTGAAAGTTCCAAAAAATTCTGAAAATGTTTGTAGATGTTGCTATGGATGTGCAGTGCATGTGTGTAACGTTAACGCCGAAATATATTACCAAGTGAGCTACACAAAATAATTGTGATTTCAATAGTACACAAACGCCATACTCCCATAGCCGGCCTTCCTCTTTCACTGGAAAATCTAGCTGATATTTTGGGATATTGCCTTCCATGAGGATATCACTGTTATGCATTCAGCTTGGACTCCGCTGATGATATTTCCCCTAAGAAATGAATTATGAAAACTTCATCAAAGGGAGGGGCTCGGCTACTCTATGTCATCGCAAGCACATAGAGAAAAACCATTGCAGTTCATTACATAGATAGTTTGCGCACACACATGCTTTCAGATTATCAAAATTATGGTGGCAATTGGATTTGCTAGCTTGATCCACTAACATCTGTCTAATCTGGTCATGCGAGCATCTCTGCCACACAACATGCACCAGTGACAGGTTCAAAAATCCCATCACATTTAACTGTGACATATTCAACTCCTGTTATAATTTTCTCTCTTTTCTTTTACAAAAAATTATCTCATAATTTAAATCTTAAGAAATTAATTTACATTCTATGTAATATTTAGAAATCAAGTCTCCAATTCCGCGGGGACATCCAGGATAGCATCCACCCTCAGGTATTGCTCCCTTGTCTTACTGATCTTAATCTATCGATGATTGAACCACTGCTCAATTTATAAACAAAGTGGCGGTGTTCTTGTTTTTGATATAATCATCCAGGATACCACAGGTTATTTTGTCTTCTTTGACGAGGTGTACTTACTTAACATTCCAATACTAGTTAAATTATTAGAAAGCCAGATTGGTAGCTCCCAGTAATAATTATTCACTCTATTGCGAAATAGATAAGAGGTTGAATGACATCGGCGTAATTTGCACCATAACTTCTGTTGCCTCTAGCTACAGGTTTCAAAAATATTGTTATTCATTTATTTCAAACATATATGATAAAACTAATAATTATCATTTATTATCTTGTAGGTTTAAATATTATTATATATATTAGCAGCTGAATAAAAAAGAAAATCACACATACTTTCTAAGAAGATACTATTTATTCTACTCTTTAATGTGTATAACAATGTCATATTTAATATTTTATTGTATGTATTTTTTGTATTCATTCCTTCATATGTGACATGTGCTCAATGGGTTTAAAAAGTTAGAATTTTTTTTAAGTGAGCGACATCGTAAACTTCAGAAGTCAAATTCGATGGGAGTAGAAAAATTGGCAAGTGTTGACATGGAGGTTGTCGGCGAGTCTATGGTTATACTAGATGATGAATCACTAGACACAAAAAGAGCATCATAGTTGAGGCATCCATCATCCAACATATGTTGTGTATGCAAATTATGAGTTGTCACGGCATATATATTTTGTTTCTAGGTAAAATTGGGATGCCATAGAGTACATAAGACATAGATTGAAGATAGAAAGGATAATAAGAAGAGACGATGTGGTCGAAGAAAAATTTATCTAAACATTTTAACAGAAAAAGTGATGGTAAGTGGATAAAGAAAGAATAACATGCAAATAAATTATATTTCGATTAATTAACAATTATGAATTGTCGTTCCCAAAGATCAAATTAAAATTTAAGAAATGGGCATTTATATGCTCGAAATAAAACTACATAAAAGAGTAGCATGTTTCACACGCAAAAAGCAAAAGTGTAGCATGTTTCAGTTGTGTGCTTTAATTATGTCTTAAATTCATCCTGAATTTCGAAATTTTAGTAATTTCTATGTTGATCGAGGTGGGCAAACTATCTTAAGAGGTAAAAAATAATGCATATTTCTAACGTAATTAAATTTTGGCGTTAACAATAGTTTTTGTATGCCAGATGCTAACTGGGTGTATAAATTGTCCAGTAAAAGCACTACAGGCAAATACCGGTTCTATGCGGACTCGGGGGCGAACATTCACGCCACTGGTAACCGGAACCTCATCTCCAACCTGACCACGGAGAACGCGGGGACCCTGATTATGACAGCCAATGTGCACTCTCATTTGATGTCACACGGATGTGGATACGTGAGGTCTGAGAACATCCAATTGCCAGATGTTCACTACGTCCCAGGGTTGGGCATCAACATTGTGTCCGTTTCAAAACTTAATGAGCTGGACTACACAGTAATGTTCGTGCCAAACGCCGGATGCTCCATCTCTGACAACAGAACCAATGAGCTAGTTGGCAAAAGTCGAGCCGTCTCGGGCCTATTCCTGCTCGATTATCTCAGGATCCCTCTTGACCGGGCCTGAGATGAACAAGAGGATCGTTTGTGTGGGTCGTTGTCTCCAGATAAGCACCCAATTAAGTTCTGGTGACAAACTACCTGAGGCTCCAACACCATTCATGCCGGCCTCGCTGCTATATTGAATAAAGATGGACCGCTGGAATTTTCATGCATGAATATTTGTTGTGGTATGATTATTGACATCGTTTGAGGTTTCCTCCTGCACGCTCATATTATTTCTATTCGTCTGCCATGGGCTGGTACCTTGAAGGCTTGAACCTATTATATTATACAAATACTTGTATCTTATTGTTCACGCAAATGAAGAAACCATATGAATGATTGTGAAGAACTGACATTTATGACCAAAATTGTGAAAATATCGTGCTTTGAAAATTGAGTTCGGTTGGTTTTCCTCAACCATATACGCTCATTATTTTTATTTTCTCTTAGGGCCTGGTATATCTACATGCATCCAGCTTTTCACTGCACCCATCATAAAATATATTTCATATTCTATGTAGTAGTATTTGGTATTGTACATGTTGATATCTTTTTCCTACAAAGTAGGTTAAAATTGTGAATTTTGCATAGAACAAATGAATATGCACCATATTTTAACATGGAGTATATCACACCACCGGCCTAATGTTGCCCTATTTTTTCCCTTCCTCTTATTACTGTTACATGTTAAAAGCATGTGCTTTTTTTGCGAACACCCTCTAGAGAGAGATGAAAGGGTCATGCTGCACCTCTGTTCCTTTCCTTCTTTTTCGTCATCTTTCAACCTCACTGGCACTATGTTTTAAATTCATATATTGTAATGGTTTCATCATAGTTGCCATGCTATGTACTCCTCTTGTTGATGACTTTGACCTCGTTGCCGCATCAACTTTAACAAAAATGGATGGGTGCATAACAATGATGCAGAGGCCGGAGGTTTTGACCTCTTTTTGAAGAAAAAACAGAGGCTGGGTCAAAAAAGACATCTCATCGGCCTTACGTTCAACCAATGTATATGGCCATGGATGATACAAATTGTTGGCGATTTCACTAAACCATCCGTACACAATAACTTGCACGGGACCAAGTCAGAAGAGAATCGACACTGTTGTGGGAAACAACAAAAAACATTTTGTATTTGTTACATATATAGAATGTAATGGAAGTTTCTGGAACTTCTTGTACTTGTACACAAATACGACATATGTGGATTTTTGTATCTCGTACATCTACCATATTCAAGAATTATGGTTTTTCTTCTTCGAAAAAGAATATATTAATACCGTGAAGATACCAATTACACCCAGTCTTTGCATCAACAAGATGTCTCAAGGACATCCAGGATGCACATATCCTGGAATAAAAGATAAAAGAAAGGAAAAAAAACAGCACCACAGTGATCAAGTCCTCTCGGCAGCAGCACACAAACCACCACAAAAGACAACACTCAGAAAACATAAAATGTCTCCAAAAGGGACACCTTGAAGAAGGAAATAGTGCACAAGCGCCGTCGTTTGAGCCAAGATCTTAAGTTTTCACCCTCAAGAAAGTCCGAGCTCTCAAAACAATACCTTCAGCAAGACAATTGCCAGCCACAACCAATGAAGGTCGGACCTTAGATTTTCACCCTGAATGTCATGACTTGGCACCGAAGGAGCACCACCAAAAATGAAATCCTTCAGGGCTACCGCCCTCACTTGTCACTGCTACTTCTGAAAGTTATCAAACACCGGGCTGACTCCATGGCCTCCAAGGCCCTCTCCGCCTTACTGATCATCCAATGTCAGCCAACATGACCTTCTCCACTGCTGTCTATGCCATGGAAATCGAGATACCGACATGTCTCATTGTGTCAACAAATAATAGAGATTCACGCCGCGTCCTCACGGAGTTGCGTAGGCTGATATGGAAGCAAACAACTGGATTCTATCGGATCCAGATATCCTTGGGCAAGATCTCCGACGGCAATTCCGAAACACGTCGACAACCAGATCGAGGAGGACCGATCATGTAGATAATTGCCATGACGCAATAAGACCTAGAGACGCCACCACACTGCTGCCTCCACCACACCGACACCATTTCCAGTAAGATGGAGGACACCGGCCCGTGCTCCCACAGCCCGCGCCGCCGGGTGAAGATGCCCGCTAGATCGGGCCGGATTTCGATCTGCCACCACCCCCTCGCCTGCACGATCTGCCACCTTGATACGTCTCCGTCGTATCTACTTTTCCAAACTCTTTTGCCTTTGTTTTGGACTCTAATTTTCATGATTTGAATGGAACTAACCCGGACTGACGCTGTTTTCATTAGAATTGCCATGATGTTATTTTTGTGCAAAAATCAAAGTTCCCGGATTGACCTAAAAATTTACGGAGAATTTTTATGGAATATATAAAATATACCGGTGCAAGAAATAACCAGAGGGGGGCCACCCAGAGGTCACAAGCCCTAGGGGCATGCCCCCCTAGGGCGCACCCTCCCGGCTTGTGGGCCCCCTGGACCTCCTCCGACCCTAACTCCAACTCTATATATTCACTTGCGGGGAGGAAAGAAAATCAGAGAGAAGGATTCATCGCGTTTTACGATACGAAGCCGCCGTCACCTCCTGTTCTTCATTGGGAGGGCTGATCTGGAGTCCGTTCGGGCTGTCGAGAGTGGAATCCATCGTTGTCGTCATCATCAACCTTCCTCCATTACTAATTTCATGATGCTCACCGCCGTGCGTGAGTAATTCCATCATAGTCTTACTGGGAGGTGATGGGTTGGATGAGATTTATCATGTAATCGAGTTAGTTTTGTTAGGGTTTGATGCCTAGTATCTACTATGTTCTGAGATTGATGTTGCTATGATTTTGCTATGCTTAATGCTTGTCACTAGGACCCGAGTGCCATGATTTCAGATTTGAAACTATTATGTTTTCATGAATATATATATGTGTTCTTGATCTGATCTTGCAAGTTGTAGACACCTATTAATTACGTGTTATGATCCACATACCCCAAGGTGAAAATAGTTGGGATTCTTTCCGGTGATTGCCGTAGTTTGAGGAGTTCATGTATTCACTAAGTGATAATACTTTATTCCGGTTCTCTATTATAAGGAGCCCTTAATATCCCTTAGTTTCTATTAGGACCCCGCTGCCACGGGAGGGTAGGACAAAAGATGTCATGCATATTCTTTTCCCTAAGCACGTATGACTATATACGGAATACATGCCTACATTTTATTGATGAATTGGAGCTAGTTCGTTGTTGCCTTAGGTTATAGCTTCTACATGATGAATATCATCCGACACATATCATCACCGATCCATTGCCTACGAGTCCGTCACATATTGATCTTTGCTAAGTTACTTTCGTTGCTATTGCTGTTACAATCACTACAAAACGGTTACCATTACTATCATACCACTTTGCTACTAAATACTTTGCTGCAGATATTAAGTCTTTCAGGTGTGGTTGAATTGACAGCTCAACTGCTAATACTCATGAATATTCTTTGACTCCCCTTGTGTTGGATCAATAAATTTGGGTTTAATACACTACCCTCGAAAACTGTGGTGATCCCCTATACTTGTGGGTTATCACACCTCGAAGCCCATCATGCACCGCCGGTCATGACGGCCACCGACGTGGGGATCCGACGCTACACCACCGTGATACTCGCCATCGTGGTGTCCCGACCCAGTCGCGCCGCCCCGGGGTGGAAACCCTGCATGAGAAGGCGAAATGCCCCACCGCCGGAGACGCCGGCTCGCCTTTACCCGGCTGCATCCTGTGGCAGTGGTGAGGAAGGAGGGACGAAGAGGAGGGTGCGAGCAGCGACAAGGGAGGAGGGAGGGAGAGGAGGCTGCTAGCGGCGGCGACGGAAGTGCCCTCCCCATCACCCACAGGAGCGGCGGCATGGAAGGGTGCTGGACGAGATTGTTGTTGAGATCTTTCGGTCCCTACCAATGTCACTTCTGATCCCTACCACTTATTGACTCCCTACTATTGCCACATGCGAGCTCCTCTCTACCTCTTCATATCCACTCCAGCTACCTTCCCCTCCCTTTACTCCAATGCCCCTCCCCGCCAAATCCTCTGTTCATCAAACTTCACCTCCATTCCATCCACCTCGTCAGGCCCCACCTTAATAGGACATCGTCTTCGATTATCACCTTTGATGGATCCACTATATTTGACTACCACCTTCATCGGATCCTACATCAATCAGTGTGCTCCTGTGGTGGTGAGACACTAAGTGTCCCCAGATGATCATGGTTTGTGAATGCAAGTCATCACCTCATAAGTGGGAGGGAGACCCGAGGGATTCTAGGACCAACCTGGAGCTCATGAGTAGGAGGCTAGAGAAGTAGCCACCACCGGGGCCCAACGAGAAGGAGGCGCGACAGTCTATGAGTAGCGCGACAAGCTCTTGGCTCATCATGTGTTGTCGTCCTCACGAGTGAAAATAGCATGGTGTGTGCATGACATCTTCTTCTAACATTGTCACGAGCACCCTCCCCTCTTTCCACCGTGGACAAAATGATGCACTCCTAGAAGGTGGCATCGATGAGCTATGCCGGCGGGCCACAAAATGGTTGCGAAGGCCTAGTCCCATAGGGATATTTTTGGGTTGTTAGATCTATCTCCACTAACAGCCATTCGCTTCTCGCTTGTCACTAGTGTTGGACCTCCGTTGTGGGATGCTTGGTCATCAGTATAGAATAACTCTACACTGACTGTCAATGGGGATAGTTTTGGGGCCATCATTGGACTTCGTTACTGTGGTAGTGGTAATAATACAATATATCAACAATGAGGACAATGGAGGAACGTTATTGAAAATGATCATCAATCTGTCACACAAAATCAATATATCTTCCATGTCTAAATAGCCGGCTCCCACTACTCTACTTCGCTCAACATCCAAGCATGCAACATGCATAGAAAAAAGGCCCCCCACCACACGCAACATGCATTAAAAAGCTACCTGAACATGCAAACATGCACAAGGATTTCAATTATTTTATGTTATTCATATTTAATAAATAATTTACAACAATACAATAGTCATACACAATGAATACTATGTATTTTCAATTTTAGTTCTCATATTATTACTCCAGGTATTCATGTTCCGTACAAAGCAAATATCACTAAAATATATTGCAAAACACTTCCTTCACAACACACGGGGTATCATCTAGTACGGAAGACCAAATTTCACGCCAGGTTTTGGCTGTGCAAGCTGACCCGGCATGTCCTTGCGTAAGCAATTGTACAAAAAGGTTGACAGTAATCAAATTTGTAGGACGGTTTGCTGACAAAGTACACACCTCCTCCCAAACATCACACATTGTTATTATCGGATGGAAACGAGTTTGAAATTGTGCTCACATTGCTACCCAGGGAAATAGTAAGAAAATTGCTTTTTTTTAATACCTTGTCTCGTGTATTTGGAAGGTAGCTCGCACAAGCAGAATAAAGAAACTCTTATTCTAACAGCCTGAATAAGAACGTCTTCTTTTTAGGAACGTCTTTGTAGCTGTCTACATAGAACTCATAAGAGACTCCGCACCATTCACCAGGGAAACGGTCTGGGGAATATAAGGGGCTGTTGCAGAAATTCCAGAAATCCAAGGTGTAACGGAATTGAAATCCATGTGACTGAACGTCGTAAACGAACTAGAGGGGTAGCATAGTAAATGGCCTTCTTCAAGCAAAGCTAGTAGTCAAAGGCGCCTCATCGTCTCTTGTGATTTCCCCTGGCTCAGCTTTGGCGCCTCACAAATCAGAGTTTAGCTGGGAGAGTGATTCTCATGGATAGAAGAGTGCTTCCCATGGATCCGTTTAGGGAGGAGAGGGGATGGGAACGAGGAACGGATGCAGAAGAAATTCGAGGGAGAGTTGCAGCTGTGCGGCATAATCTTCTTTCCGAATTTAATGAAGCGACTAGGGCGATGGTGATTCTGCCGGGGTGTGGTGATCTACAAACAGCCCAAGGAGCAGCTCACGAGAAATGGCAAGCTGCGCTGTATTATCTTCTTCGTCAACATCCCATCGGCTGGCCTTGGCCGTATTGGCCAACAACAGAAGCTGAAAGAATATACCGCGCCATTCAAGAACTGCGGTATGATGTTGATTTTCTTCCAGTCCCTTGCATGGTTATCTCCTCCTGAAGGTTAATTCTGTTTTTGGATAATTATAACCTTAGCTACATGGGAATTAAAAGGGAAAAACTATTTCTTTATTCGTAGACATCCGGTTTGTGTTGGGTGCTGGGTGCTGGGCTACCAGGTCAATTATGTTTTTTTATCAGCAAAATCGATAGCGTTGGATCAGATTTTAATTACTAGCGCTTCCATGGCTGTGAGATGCACATGAGATCCTGACGAAAATTGCTTTAGAAACCTAATCTGTTTTTTTTTTTTTTTTGAAACCCAACCCATATATTGATTAAAGACCAAGGTTCTTACAATCATTCAATACATAGTTTGCCACACAGGGCGGAACACTATTACATAATACACCGTCACTCCTGCTATCAAAACTAAATTTCACAATCTCATGCGCCACCGTATTTGCCCGCCTGTCAATCTTCACAATCTTGAAATCTTGAATATACTTAGAGACGCTCATCGCTTCTTTTTTCAGATCCTAATCTGTTTCTACAAACCTGCAGAGCCGAGATTTGGACATACAGAGACTGGGGTGTGAAAATTTCGGCCGAGGAGCATCGTTTCACCGAAATGCTTAAAACTGTTCTTGATAGAGCAGACAAGTTCTTACATGGCCAAGCTCAGGTAACAAAGGGAGGAAACACTCTACTGGTCAGCCACAAGCTCAAGGACTTTCTGAAGTCTCTGAATGCTATTTCTGATGAGGTCGTCCAGATTTCTGGGAAAACTTCACCCAAGCAAAGCAGTTACATTACGAATGGTTCTTACCCGTTATATGCCGCGAACTGTGCCGGGTAAAATGAAATTCTTCAATCGTTCTTACAGTCTATGTTTTATGAGGGCAATATGGAGTAACCGAAACTTGTTATCAGTGTACGTGCTGCTGGTTGCATAATGGAAGGTCTCAGTGTGCAAAACTACATCGCGGATCCTTATGAATCAGGTGGCATTTCTGAGAAGCCCAAACCCCAGTTACCAAATAGTTGCTCAGCTGAATGCAAGGGTGTGCATGGTCTAACTGGCGCTGAACCGGAAAATCACTGGTAATTTACTTATCGCTTCTGGTACCTTATTATCCTTATTTTCCTGGTGCATGGATCCATATGTTTTGACTTATTAACTCTGAACAGCGTGTTTTTCGCCTCAACTGACCCAATCGAAAAAATGGAGTTTCTAGGATTCCATTGCGAAGACATCACGCGTAGGAGCTGGGCTGACAGCAGATTAATCAGGTTATTTTTTGCATCCAAATTGATATAGTCTAGGGCCTAGGCTCAGATTTTAGTGTCTAGAGCTTCGAGAGAGATCCTAGCAAACATCATTTGACAAACCTAATATGTCTTCGCCATACCTACAGGGAAACCTTTATTCGGGCATGTTCTGTTGTACATGTGGATTTGCCCCTGATTCAGATAAACACATGCATAATGGGGATGATGCGAGATATAGACACCATTGAGGAGGTTGCATTGCACAAAGATCAGACTTCTTCTGTTGAACGTGAAGCATCATCGTTCGTCCAATTTTCTATCGAAACTTCGCCCAAGGGAGGCGTTGACATTAAGATTGGTTCATACAAAATACATGTGCCGAAATATGGCAGGTAAATAAAATTATACAATGATTTTTACACTCCATGTTTCATGATGCTAATGGAGTAACTGAAACTTCCTTGTTATCAGTGTACAACGCCCAATCGTTCAACTGCCACCCTCTGCTCGCATAATGGAATGTGTCACTGCGCCATATATTGTCGTTGATCGTTATGAAACAGGTCACACATATGAGAAGACAAAACCCCAGTCAGCTAATACTGGCTCAGCATTCAAGTATGTGCATGGTGTAACTGACGCTGAACCCGAGAATCATGGGTAGCTAATTTATCACTTTTGGAATCTTATTTGGTTTATTTCCTTGTTCATACTTTTGGTGTTCATAAATTTTGACTTCATAACTCTGAACAGCACGTTTTTGGCTTCCACTGACCCAATCGACAAAATGGAAGGTCAACCATGGAGAGACAGCACGCTCATGAGCTGGGCTGCCAGGTTAATTAATATATATTTTTGCATAGAGTGGAAACAAATTTTAATCACTTGCGCTTCCATGGCTGCCGGTACATGAGAACCTGACCAACATCATTTAACAAACCTAATATATTTTTCCCATACCTACAGACAAATCTTATTACTGGCATGCTTGTACGCATCTGTGATGTTTACGCTGCGCACATGGACCACGCGGATACTTGGAGATCCAACGGACCCTTTGAAGTACGAAGATCAGACTTCTTTTGTCGGAAGTGAAGTCCGAACCATCAGTATTTTTTACATTCCAGGTGTGATACATGTATGGCTGATTTATGCTCCAAAATTTCAAAGGTAAATGATTTTTTCTTCAATCTTTTCGACACTCCATGTTTAATGATGGCAACATATATGGAGTACGAGTTTGAGTAACTTAAACTTCCTTGATATCATATCAGTGTACACCACCGGCCACTCGTTCAAATTGCGCCATTTGCTTGCACACTATATGATGGAACATTAGCATGTGCCAAATCCATTGTGCCCAAAAGCATCATTGATCTTTACGAATTAGGTTGCATTAATCAGAAGCCCAGACCGCAGTCAACTAATCCAAATGTGGATAAGCTCACTCACGCTGAACCGGAAAATCATGGGTAACTTCTTTGTCTTTGGTATCTTCAAGTTTATTATCCTGGTGCCATCGATCAGTAAATTTTGAATTTCAAACTCTGAACAGTTTAACTCCTCGTATGGATAAGAATATCTTTGTAGCAGATCACAAAGTCATATAATTCTGCACGCATCCAAATTATGGAAGACAAACTAAAATATGTCATAGAAAAGGTCAATAGTAATACGTGAACACTACTCTGTGTAAATGGCGTGTCAGGTTATGATTGGTAAAAGATAAGCTCATCCAAGAGCGAGGAAGAGAGAATATTACAGTTTTTTTTGTGTGCTTATGCCCCAATTAATTCATTGTATTAGGGGGTCATGCGATGGACACTATTTTAGTACGACCGATATTTTGATGCATGACGTTGACCTAATCAGATAACACAAGTGCAATACAGTCAAATATGATACTATTATAGGCATTTTTGCATCAAAGTTTGAGCTTTTAACCGCTACACTCAGATTATTATTCTTTCATTCTATTTTGTCGGAAACATCATCTGTTGCTTTGAAACCCAACCAGTGCTCTGGATTCCGCGGACTGTGGCATCACTGAGGCAAAGGACAAAACCGCAGCTACCTGGCTAATCGACACCGGTGCTGTGCACCACGCAACAGGAAAGCTTTCACTCCTCTCTGACGTAACAACTGTAAATGATAATGATCTCTTCATCACGGCGCGGGATGGCGTTCGCATGCGGGTCCATGCCCAAGGTTCTGTGGTAACCGATACGGTGGTTCTCCCGGACGTGTGGTACATCCCAGGTCTCACCAAGAACGTTGTCTCTGCTTCGCAGCTCAATCAGCTCGGCTACAGCATCGGGTTCACCCGGGGCACATGCTTCATCAGGAATGCTACTGATGGCAATCTCATTGGCAAAGGGCATGTTTCAGAGGACGGGCTCTTTGAGACGGACTTCGTCAAAGTCAGTTAGATCATCAACTCCTTGGCGACATTATATCATTGGATACATAATAATAAAAGGCCTCTCTGCCAACCTACGTGTTGCAATTGGTAAACTTAATTTATCCCCGTTCCCCATGTTGTGGATTGATCAGTACTGGAAACAATGGTGCTTGTGGCGTGTAAGCTAAATAAGTAGTGCATTGGCTGTAGCCAAATGCAGCTTAATTCGTTAGCACCATGATGCCTAACGAATTATGAAACCATGATAAATCAATTCGCTATCTATGCTATCTATGTATGACTATGTCATAGTCTGGGTCTACTTGTGATGCTTACAATGGTAAACTGTATTAAATATCTTCTGTTGTATCAACCATTTCCCACGTTCCCGTGCACATTAATTGGTTCCCTTGGAAGAATTTCACCATTTACTAATGGTATCGTTATGAGATTAAATCACGTGCTTCATACGCTGGAGGTCTCAATCAGGAGAAAGGTATATTTCATTTTGTTTCTAATCTATGTGCAGTTGCCTAGAACCAGCAATGTGAGGTCAGAGAATATTTCTCAAAAAAAAAAAAAAATTCTCATTCGTGACACGACCTGCCATGGGGAGAGTCGCCAAAATCCCTCCACCTAGTTCTTTTCTTTCCATTTCACTTCTCTGATGGCAGCATCAGCTGGCGGTCGATTTGATAGTGGTGCTGCACCCACTTTGGTATGCTTTCATTGTGGTATCCATCGCCGGGGTGCAAACCCTCTTTGTCGTGCCTTGGTTGTACCATCGCTTGCCGGGGGAGCATGAAAGCTCTTTTTTTCTTGCCAAAACTGTCTAAGGTGACGGGAGCACAAAACCTTCTTACGACATTTTGTTATCACTGATGCCTAGTTTGGCTCCTATGAATTGCAACTAGAATTCAAGAATTGGAATTAGATTCCATGCAATGGTGATCACACATGCATGTAATACAATATTTATCTTTTGAAATTGTGATAAAAAATGCATGTATCACGCACTCACTCTATCCCCTTACAGATTACATCACCTACTCAGAAAAACATCAATCACCCTCTTCTCATCTTGTCTCACCGCATAGACATGCTCCCGAGCAATCCCCTCCCGTTAGCACCCCTAGCCGATAGCTCAGTCCCTTCCATAATTGAAGAAACCTTACAACATCGCCTGGTCCGTCGATCATGTATCCACAGAGCTCCGCCATGTGCAAGTCCATCAACTTTGGCATCACTGAATCTCTCTTCTCCGACTAGGTCTTGCAATCAGCCGAATCTAGCTAGGATGATGAGACGAGTTCATCCCTCTTGGATTTGACCAAACATGCAACCGGCGATAGTGCACTGTCGACACGCTCCATTAAGTTTGCCACTCGACTGTATCATCATTCATTCGATGGAGGGATAGACGGAGGAGGCGCCGCCTCACAGGTTCTGTACTTGAGTTAGTTCTCCACAATAATTGATATCCTCAGCTCACAACACATTATATTTCCATTTTTTTTAATTTTACCCTTGCTCCCTCGGTCACCATGAGTTCCTCTCTCTCTCTCTCTCTCTTTCTCTCTCTCTCTCTCTATCTATCTATCTATCTATCTATCTATCTATCTCTCTCTCTCTCTCTCTCTCTCTCTCTCTCTCTCTCTCACACACACACACACACACACACACACAAAGAGGTGCCAAAGTGCAATCCTCCTTCAATATCTCCACCTTGTTGCTAGAAGAGCTCGGTGATGCGCCTCTATTGTCAAATCACAATCGATGTGCCTTCCTTTCCCCCAATGCAAGGGTCTCCTGGTCTCTTCAGTACTGGATCGTCGTAGCAAAAAGCGCATCACCGAGATACTGTGGCAACACAGTGGAGATGGAAGGAGGATTGAACTTGATAGAGTGCAGTTACCAGGGCATAGTTCTCCCGCATCATGCACGTGTGTCTACCTCGTTGTGGTGTACGGCGAGGCACGGCCACCTACATGGAGGGAGGCACCAGAGTGGTGTGTTAGGGGACCTATCTATGGTCAGCTGCATGCTATCACTGATGGGAGGCCAAGTTCTCAGACATCATCCGTGACAATTTGGCTTCCATTGGCCATTCTTAGTCTTGAAGTGTTCAACTTCTTCTTCTCTACATTGTTCTAGTTATAAGCACATGAAAAACGTGTGGTTTTTTGGGTGGTTGATGCCAATGTGTTATCAATCATCATTAACTACTGCGGTCAGGTTATAACAAGGAGACAACTCATGGTTTGTGGCGGAAGTTGCTTCTCTATTGCCTTCTCTAATCGCGATGCGATTCCTTAGCTACCAGTTTCCAAAAAAATGGCCAAAATGACCAAACTTTACGCCTTGCTTCTGCGGCTCCTTTGCTCACACTCATCCTCTGCAGAATGTTTTGAGTACCAATTTGAGAATGATTGGAAAACGTTGAGCTACTTATGATGGCATCATGGCTCGTATGGCCATGACCCTCTGCAATAATAGCAACATGAAGCCAATTAGTATACAATGATGCACATCGAACCATTCGTGCTTAGAACAAAACTGTAGTACACCATTGGATTTATTGTCTGGGCAGAAATTACATAGAAGTATTGTGTATGTAGAGGTTCCGTCCACATAAAGATCAGCCACTCCCCCATCTTTCATGTGCTCATTGATCTTAAAAGTTAAAACAACTACTTTCATCATACAGAAATATCAATCCATCTAACATGGCTCCACCACGAAGAAAAAAGTAGTATTTCACTGATTACATCCCTGTGGAAATGTGATTTCCAGTCTAATCCTGTCTTCAGTCTGAGCCATGTCAGTGCAACGCGATGTGGGCCGCTAATGACCTGGATTGGTGAGTTTACAGGACTAGAAGTTCAAGGTTTGGACCCGACCACCTCAACAAGTTACGCGTTTACAACAAACTTGACTCTTATTCTTCAGAATGAAAACCTAGCCGCACATCCATCGGTAGTTAACAGGGAAACTACGCTGAGCATTGCGATCTGGCGCCGAACAAATGAATACCGACAGACCAAACAGAAAATTCAAAATCAGGACTACCGACAGTTCACAGCGAAACTAGGTCGCGCTGGTTTTCATTGGTTTAAGTCCACAGGGAACGTACAATTGAGTCGTGTTGCTAACCCCGCCAATCGATGGGTACAAGGTCTTGCAAACGAACTAGGAAACTAGCCAAGAAGCCGGCCGGCATATTATATTATTGTTTGTGTCGCTCTCGCTCCATATAGCTGTGAGCTCATTCAGCTTATGGTTTTCATTCTCTTGCATGATTGCTGGATAAGGCCTGAATAATCTCATTTTTCGTCGCGTTTAGTTTGGTATGATTCCATCCTTTCATTGCGCTCTTACAAAGACAAATTACAAGCATATTTGGCTGACCGGAGCACGTTGATTTGTGCTTGTATGAAGAGAAGAACAGGTGTTGGAGAGGGATGGTCGATGTACTGGGCAGTGTGGTCAACATTGTGGAGATTGCTATCCAGATCAAGGATGTAGTGGAGACTGTCAAAAAGAACAAGAAGGTTTGCCGTGAGATTGCAGATCGCGCGAGCAGACTCGGTGACATCTTGTCAATGCTGAAGGATATGGGGGTGATACACCACTACCCCGCGATATGCCGTGTGATTATCGCTCTCAAAGACATCTTGGCTGAGGCCCTCGATCTTGTCAAGGCCTGCCAGGAGAGGACCACCCTTTGTAATCTCCTTAAAGTCTATGAGCTCCGTGAAGAACTGAATCTGGTGAACAGAGGCATCTTGGATCGGACTGTGGACGCCAACTTGGCCGTGGGCTGTGCTCAGCTCGTCACCATTCGGCTTGTCTGCTCGACGCCCCTGCAGGTATTTTAACTAACACACGTGCACCTCCATATGTACATCTCATCAGGACTAGTCATATATTTTGAACTTCGAAAAAGGGTTTTAAATAGACATGTGATAGATATGTTGAACAAATTGAGAATTATGTGCATCTCTAGTCCTACTGGGCCACTAGCTCTTTCATTATTTTGTTTATTATAAGGTTTTGCACCGAAAATACTAAGGTGAACATGGGTGTGCGCGCACCCACATGAATAGTAAATTCATAAAAAACAATAGAAAAAAACTGAATGTTCGCGGTATAAAACTTAGTCGATCATTTTACTCACTTGTGAAGTTTCATGATCTATTGACACCAATAGTATTCTTAATGAAGAAAATATAATAGCGACCGCATTATTAATGAAACAGTTTTCTAATATAGCTTCGATTAGATCGAAAGTACCTTTCTGCTCCCGGGCTCAAATGAGCCCGGTGAACAGTAAAATCGAAAAAAAATCGAAAAAAAATCAAAAAAATCCAAACTTTTTTTTGGATGAAACATTGACAAAAGTTCTAAGTGCATGCAAAAATTCGTCAAGGAATCACATTCCTAGAAGGCGTGCCAAAAAAAAACAAAATCAGTGCTCCAAAATGCTTTTGAAAGTAGCATTTTCAGAGTACTGATTTTGTTTTTTTTGGCACGCCTTCTAGGAATGTTATTTCATGACGAATTTTTGCATGCACGTAGAACTTTTGTCAATGTTTCACCCAAAAAAAAGTTTGAAATTTTTTGAATTTTTTTTCGATTTTTTTTCGATTTTACTGTTCACCGATTAGATTCAATTTTGTCATTTTTGCCCAGATTACCACCGGATGTGATTTCTTCGTGAAACTTCATATGCGAGTATACCGGTTGACTATGTATATTACAAAAATAAATTCGGATTTTTTTGATTTTTTTTCTAGCATTTTTTTGAATTTACTATTCATAAAGGGTGCGCGCGGTCCACTTTATATTTATAAGAATGAATTAGACATGCAAAGCTATCACTTATGGACATATTATTCTGCCATGTAAGATCGACAGGTTGAATATGATACTTCCTCCGTTCCATAATGTAGTGCCTATAGATTTTCTGAAAAGTCAAACTTTGCAAACTTTGACCAAGTTTATAGAGAAAAATATTTATGTCTACAACAGCAAAAATATATAATGTGAAACTACATCTTATGATGAATCTTGTGATATATGTTTCGCACTCTAGATGTAAATATTTTTCTCCACAAACTTGGTCAAAATTTGTGAGGTTTGACTTTTTAAAAAATCTATAGGCACTACATTATGGAACGGAGGGAGTACCTTTTCTATCTCAGGGTGCTACAGTGTCTGGATCTTCTTCAATTAACTGTTGTCTGGGAATAAATATGGAGGCTGCGGCAGTATCACCAGGTAAGATCAAATTACTCGCACCCTCTATGTCATGATTAATTCCCATGCTATTACATATTGGACAACTCGTTCAGTACTTTGCTGCTCTAGTTCACTATTTTTCATAATCTCATTTATGTATGCTTGTGTGTGTGTGCTCCTTTTCCACCAGGCTTCACAATTTTCAGTATATCTGTGATAGAAGGTGCTACAAATAACTTCTCAGGAAATAATATTATCCGAAAGACTAGCCATGTTGCTGTCTACAAGGTACGTTATATGTTTGACTTTCCCAGGTTATAGCTGAACTAAAATTCGTCTAAAAGCCTTGTATATACGACGCTCTTGTTGTATTTCAATGTTATTTTGTTTTACTTTATCTTCTAAATTGACTATATGTTCTTACACCTTTTCCGAAAAGGAGGATTACCCCCGCCTCAGGACGATACATCCTGCCATTTATTATTAATAATGCATATGTTTTTTACACCTATAATATAGTTTTACTAAAAAAATACACACGGGCAAGCACACAAGCGACTATTAGAAAACAATGTGGCTTAGTGCCGGGAATTGGTGTAAAGTCGATTGATATCAAGCAGGTGGTTCTCTCTAAGCAAATGCTATCAATATCTATAAAAAAGGATGGGTTTGCTCTCAATTCTTCATAAGTTCAAGCACGGAGGTTTAACTGCTACAAAACAGGTTAAAGAGTCAGTTCAACATTGATGGACCTAGGTCAATCCATCAGTGGTAGCTGGTGGGGAGTGTTGACAAGCCGATAAGGTGTGCTCAGCGTTAATGACCGGCAATGCCCATATGGCACGTCGTGACATACCTGTTACCAGGGTATTATGTTCATAAAATTAACTCCTAGCTTAACATGTCGCGCATAATTTTCAGGGTGTATTGTCCGACGGACTCGAGATTGCCATCAAAAGATTTGAAGATCCCGAGACACAAGCTCGTGTTTTGCCAGTGTGGCTTCAGCACGAGAATGTGGTTCGTTGCGTGGGATATTGCCATGAAGCCACTCAAGATATGGTGGTGGAAGAGTACATGCCGAACGGAACCTTGTCTGAGATTATCAATGGTATGATTTCTCTATATTATTGTAGTTACTCTCAATAAATTATGTCTATGTCGTCCCCTCCAAAAATAAATTCGCATGCTCTAAAGCAAACTTCAAATGTATGTCTGTATGACCAAAAAAAAAGGAAAAGAGAATGTGTCTGTATGTATGAAAAGTTCATTTTAAACTTTGCAGGATCGTCAGAACAGTTGGATTGGTCTTCAGCTCTCATGACAATTCGGGAGGTAGCAAAGGGTGTAGCTTATCTGCACTCCAACTGTGTTATCCATATGGATCTGACGCCAGCCAACATTGTCTTCGGTCCAGATATGAACCCCAAGATTTGCGATCTTGAGAAGGCTAAAATACTAAATCAAGGAGTCACTCAACAACAGACGTCAGAATTAGTAGGCACATTGTAAGACTTCATCCAATATAAACTACTCCCTCTGTTTACAAAAATGAGGTGTATATTTTTTTCTGAAAAGGCAAATATTTCCATGGTTTACCAGGTTTGTAGGAAAAATATCAACAACTACAATACCAAATAAATAAAATATGAGAATATATTTATTGATGAATCTAATGATACTGATTTCGTATTGCAAATATTTGACATTTTCCTCTATATAAGTTTAGTCAAATATACAGAAGTAGAATTTTTAATCAGTAATTCTTGTATTTTGGAACGGAGACAATAGTATTTTTATTACCTAGATATCCATGAAGCTCTTATATAAATTTCTCTATACTATTACCACTACTGACCTTTCGAATCACATGACATCAGGGGCTACATTCCTCCGGAATATATTGCAGATGGTATTATCTCACTGAAGAGCGATGTGTTTAGTTTCGGCGTCCTCCTCCTATACACTATTAACCGAAAAATTAAAAAGGCAGAGCTTGACAAACATTCAATTGTTTGCGTAAGTAGACCTATTTGGAAATATATTATATTGTAGATATTGAAATAATTTGCTGCAAGCATGGGATGATAACTCTTTGTAAGTAAATGCTATAAAGTCACATGATGTATTATGAAAATGTTATTCGCGAGAACCCAATAGCAATATTTCTACCTTACTAATAAAAAAAAAATCAGTTTTTCATGCATTCACAGCCAAATAGAAATTTTTGACTCCGTAAATATTAAAGTGTCACGTACTTTATTGTAGAAAACATATTATTTCCAAGCTTTTCATCTCCAGTCGTAGTACTCGTTATGCGAGTACTTGCATGTGGTGTGTGTCTGTGCACTTATAAATTTTTATGTTTTTTCTTTGTGTGTGGCATTCTGGTGGGTTATCATAATCCCCTTTCCCAGCCGGCTTTGGCATATTGTTCTTTTGATTACCCTTTCAAATTATAATGTGCTGAAAGCCAACTTGGAATCATATCTTGGAAAACAATGATAAAATAGTTGAGACGTCAGCGACAAAAGTGGGATACGAATAAATATGAGAACATACTTTGCAAGCTTAACATATGAATAAAATTTCCCAGAAGAGGAGTTAATTAAGTAACCCACCCAGCTCTTTGGTGAGTGTTATTATTAATTTGGTTTGTTCTCTTAACAAATTAGTTTGGGTTGTGAAACGGAATGCCTGCTTTTCCATATTAGATTACAAAAAGAACAACAAGGCACAACAAAGTTTAGCAATTGAGTCTACAAATCATGCTGGTTACTACAACTGAAATATAGTTGTAATAAGTGATGCTATTTTTCTCAGGCTTGGGAGGTACGAGAATCTCAGAGGATGAAGGAGTTATTCGAGCCTTCGACGTTGCTAACGGAATTGGAAAGATTCATAGAGATCGGACTGCTTTGCGCCCAGGAGGTTCCGGAAGATCGACCCACCATGCCGGATGTTCTCGAGATGCTAAACGGCGAGGATAATCTACCAACCCCAAAGAAACCAGGGTTCATTATAAGGGCTGCATCGGAGAGCTTGCCTACCGTACAATAGCTATTGTTTGAAGGCATCTGATTGAGCCATTGAATGTGCATGAATCAAAGGGGGTGAAACACTTCTGTGTCATGGGCACGGACTGCTTGCCTACCATGGTAGTTGGACTTGGACATATACTAATTATGTTTCCAAACTGAGAACTTCTACCCAGAAATCAGTTAATTATTTACTATGTTTGTGTCATGGTAGCATCTTTAGGTACTTGTGGAAAGATTTCTTCATGAACGGGAACAATATTCTGGTTTGATAGAGATATTTGCTTCAAAGAATCTGTTCTCCGCAATTTCTTTTAATATTTTGTTCTGCAACTATCCATGTGGGAATAGCTGTGCAGTGGTTCTTGCCGCCATAGCCTGTGGTAGCAGAGCCCACCACCGTAGCCCGTGGACGCATGTTGGATATCACAGGATTTCGTACCCGGTTATGGTGGTGTAATAGCATCGGACGACGTGTCGCACTAGCCGCCACTGTGGAACAGGATGACACGTGGTGAAGGAAATATGCCCTAAAGACAATAATAAAGTTGTTATTTATATTTCCTTATATCATGATAAATGTTTATTATTCATGCTAGAATTGTATTAACCGGAAACTTAGTACATGTGTGAATACATAGACAAAACAAAGTGTCCCTAGTATGCCTCTACTAGACTAGCTCATTGATCAAAGATGGTTATGTTTCCTAACCATAGACATGAGTTGTCATTTGATCAACGGGATCACATCATTAGGAGAATGATGTGATGGACTAGACCCATCCGTTAGCATAGCACTTTCATCGTTTAATTTTACTGCTATTGCTTTCTTCATGACTTATACATGGTCCTATGACTATGAGATTATGCAACTCCCAAATACCGTAGGAACACCTTGTGTGCTATCAAACGTCACAACGTAACTGGGTGATCATAAAGATGCTCTACAGGTGTCTGATACGTCCAAAACGTATCTATAATTTCTGCTTGCTCCATGCTTCTTTTGTGTGATATTGCTATGATATTGATGCACTTCCATACACTTTTGATCATATTTGGACTAACCTATTAACTCAGTGCACCACAGTGCCAGTTCCTGTTTTCTGCTGTTTTTCTATTTCAGGTTTCCCCCATATTAAAAGTGCTCCAAAAATTCCAGGAAAAATATAGGAAAAATCAGCGTACAGGAAGCTTCGCGAAGAACCAAAGATGGGCCAGAGGGGAGCCAGGGGAGGCCCAGGTGGCCACCTGGCGCGGCCCCACCCCTGGCCGCGCCAGGGGGGCGCCTGGGGCCCCTGCTCCGCCTCTGGCTGCCCCCCTTCGCATATATATCCCTCTCGTCCCGAAACCCTCGAGGACAGAACCCTTTTTCGCGATCTCGCCTCTGTTCCGCCGCCGCAGCGCTTCCAAGATCGGGAGCATCAGGAGAACTCTTCCCGGCACCCTGCCGGAGGGGAGAACCACCACCGGGAGCTTCTCCACCACCATGGACGCTTTCCGGATGAGTCGTGAGTAGTCCACCTTGGACCATGGGTCCATGATCAGTAGCTATGTGATGTTCTCCTCCCCTCTTTGCTCTTCATGGTTTAGACCTCGTGAACTGCCCTACATGATCGAGGCACATATGTAATCTTTCTGCTGTTGCTTTGCTGAGTTTGCTGGGATCTGATGGATTATGAGACTATGTTCAGATTGTGTTTGAGTAATATATTTGATTCACCTCTTTTATATCTTTGTTCTTGAGTAATTCTTGCATGTTCTCCGTTGCTGTTTATTGCTTTGGCCAAGTAGTAGGTAGTAACTCCAAGAGGGAGAGTTATGCTTGATTGTGGGTTCATGCCCCCTGATGACTAGCTTGAGTGACAGAAACATGAGTCTAGGGGATGTGCTGTTGCCACAAGGGAGAAAACAACGGTGCTTGTACTTGCGGGTGCAAGGATTGTTTACTTTACGCAAAGTTCTTTTAATGCAGTTGCCTGTTGCTTTGAGTTTACACTTTGGGTGGGATTCACAACTTAATACCAGCGAGATGTTCTGGATAGATATCTCAAGGTAAATGATTAGTAGTAGATGCAGATGGATTTCGGTCTACTTGCCTTGGCGTACCGCCCATGCTTTTGAGCCTCTACCTTTCTTTGCAGCATAGTTAGCATTGGTTTGCGCACATAATCCTGTCAATTGCCCAGCTGTAATTTATTTACCTCGCTTTGCTGTTTTATCGTCTTTTGGGAGAGAGACATCACTAGTGAACATCATGGGACCCCGGTCCATATTACCACCGTTGATCACACCTTCTATTTACTTCCTGTTTTTATTTCCTAGTTGCAGTCATAGCTATCATTATTATCTCTTGTGTTTGATCCTTTGTAAACAACAAGGCCGGAGGGATTGACAACCTCTCTGTACTCGTTGGGAGCAAAGTTATCTGTATCTGTGTGCAGGTCCCGTCAACCGCTAAGTTTCTGGCGCTGTTGACACCTACTTGTCGACCCTCGGAGTCTCACGGGATTAGATCCTTGGTATCTTTGCCAAGGGAAATTTGCCGCTACGCTACATCTCAACCTTCCACTTGGGGTAATCAACGAGGGGCGAGAAGCCATCAAGCAAGTTTCTGGCGCCATTGCCGGGGACTCCACTCTTCAAGATAGGGGAGTTGCACGCTATCTTTTATCTTTGCTTTTTAGTCTTGTTAGTTTACCTTTCAGTTTTTGCTTTAGTGTCCCTTACCAAAAATCACAAAAATAGTTATCTTGCTTGCTGCTGCTATGGGTTCCACCGAGAACACCAAGTTGTGTGACTTCACTAGTCATAACAACAATGACTTTATCTGCACGCCTATTGCTACACCTGCCACTTCAGCACCTTCTTATGAGATTAAACCTGCTTTGCTGAACCTAGTTATGAAAGATCAATTCTCCGGTGCTGGAGATGATGCTGCTTTGCACTTAAATAATTTTGTTGAGCTCTGTGATATGCAAAAGTACAAAGAAGTAGATGGTGATATTGTTAAGCTTAAGCTTTTTCCTTTCTCCTTGAGAGGAGGAGCTAAAATCTGGTTTCAATCCTTGCCTAGGAATAGTATAGATTCTTGGGACAAGTGCAAGGATGCCTTTATTGGGAAGTACTATCCCCCTGCTAAAATTATCCAATTAAGGAGTAACATAATGAATTTTAAACAATTGGATAATGAACACGTTGCCCAAGCTTGGGAACGCATGAAATCTCTTGTCAAGAACTGCCCTACTCATGGTTTGACTACTTGGATGGTTATCCAAACTTTTTATGCAGGCTTGAACTTTACCTCGCGGAACTTGTTAGATTCGGCCGCGGGAGGAACCTTTATGTCAACTACACTTGGTGCTGCCACGAAACTTCTCGACAATTATCCCCAATGGCACACCGAACGCGCTCCAACAGGTAGGAAGGTAAACTCTGTCGAGGAGATTTCCTCCCTAAATGAAAAAGTTGACTTGATCATGTCTCTACTTTCCAAGCAATCTTCTATTGATCCTCATGATGTTCCTTTAAATTCTTTGATTACTCAAGATCAAGTAGATGTGAACTTTATCTCTAGAAACAATTTCAATAACAATGCTTATAGGAGTAATTTTGGTAGCAACCCTAGACCGTTCCCCTCTAATTCCTATGGGAACAACAATACTTATCCTAGCACCAAGAACTCCACTTCTGAACTAGAGATTATGCTTAAAGACTTCATCACTACCCAAAAGGCCTTCAATAAGAGTGTAGAAGAAAAACTAGACAAACTAGATAATCTCTCTTCGAAGGTAGACAATTTAGCCCATGAGGTAGAGTTGCTTAAAATTAGAACTTATCCTCTTGAGGAGAGGAAGACCACTCCTATGAATGCTATTCAAGTGCAAATTAATGAAAACATTAGGATGATGGCTAAACTTAAAGAGAGATGGGCTAGAGAAAAGGAGGAAGAAGATAGAATTAAGAGCCTTCCTACCCACCACACTATTGCTACTATCCAAGTTGTTGAGGATATCCAAACTCTTAGCACCCAATGCACTCCTAGTCCCATTGGACCTATTAATGGTGATTCTATGACCTCAACCGTAGAAGAAGAAACTCCTATAACCATAGAAGCTACCAAACAAGTGAGCCTAAAGGACACGACTACCACTTTACTTGATAGTAGTGACCTTGATTTTGATAATTGCACCCTTTCTGAAGTTATTGGTTTTCTTCACAAGATGTCTAGAGATCCCCACACTAGCACACTTAATCTTGCCTTCACGGAGCATATCACTAATGCTCTCATCAAAGCTAGGGAGGAGAAGCTTAGGGTAGAAGCCTCCATACCTAGAAAGCTAGAAGATAGTTGGGATCCTATGATTAAAATTAAGTTGAATAACTTCTCTTGCTATGCTTTATGTGATGTTGGAGCTAGTACCTACGTTATGCCCAAAAGAATGTATGATATGTTTGAATTGAAACCTTTTGATCCTTGTTCTTTTGGTGTTCGTCTTGTTGATTCTTCCGTAAAGAAACCTTTGGGGAAGATCGACGATGTTCTTATCATTGTCAATGACAATTATGTTCCCGTTGATTTTACTATTATGGATATTGAATGTGAACCTTCATGTCCAATTATTTTGGGACGTCCTTTTCTTCGCACCGTTGGTGCTATCATTGACATGAAAGAGGGGAATATAAAATTCCAATTCCCTCTCAAGAAAGGGATGGAACACTTCCCTAGAAAGAAGATTAAGTTGCCTTTTGAGTCCGTTACACGGGCTAGCTATTCTCTTACTCTTGATAAAACTTGATCTTCTCTTTTTGCATCATGCCTAGCTTAAAGGCATAAAAGAAAGCGCTTTTGGGAGGCAGACCACAACGAATTAGGTTTTATTTTGCTTTTGTTGTGTCTTGATGTTTGTTACTACAGTAGCATCATCATTGTATCTTTTCTTTTCAGCTTTGTGCCAAGTTTAGCCTCCGATTGCAAGAAAGTTCAAAAGTTGTGACGTGCTGTCCAGAAAACAGATTCTGTCCTTGGACAGAAAAATTCGAATAAAATCACCAGATCATCTTTTTGATCTGAATTTTTTTTACAGCGTGCTCTATACAATTGGCTTTCGAGCGTCTGTTCTGAGTTTTTTGATTTGAGTTGCAGAAGTGCCCCGAAAAAATTATTTACTACCTGCTGGTCTGTTTTTCACAGATTCTGTCCTGTTTTGCCTTTTCTTCGTTTTGCAAACCTTGAGCTTGCTTTTTCTTTGCAAAAACCTTTTGGCAATCTTGAGAAACAGTAGCTCTTCAATATTATCTTTATTTCCAGTAGGGAAAAATTATTTTATTGTGGGTACTAACCTCGCTAATCAGATTATTGTGAGTTATGTATGAAGGGAGTTTTCAAGTGTGCGAGGGAAGATGATAAAAGAAGATTCAGGAGGGTCGAACGCTCAAGCTTGGGGATGCCCCCGTGCACCCCCAAGAAATATTCAAGAAGACTCAAGCGTCTAAGCTTGGGGATGCCCCCATGCATCCCCTTCTCCATCAACAATTATCAGTTCGTCTTTCGTTCCACTATATTTATCACTTCATGCGTTATGTGCTATGCTTGGAGCGTCTTGCTCTTAGTTTCCTTTTTTTAGTTTTCTTTAGCTTTGCTTGCTGTTCATAACAAGTTAGAACCCAGCTTTCTTTGTGTGGGAGAGAAACACGCTCCAGTTCAACCTAGAACACAACATAGGATTTTCATGCTTATCTTTGCTGTGTGTGTTCTTTGTCTTTCCATAGCTGCTGTCATGTTTAGCTCTTAGTTTTCATGCTTTTCTTTTTAAAGAGCTTTTGTTTAGTTGGTTGTTGTACTCTCTTGAGTTTTCATGTTTATCTTGTTAAGAGAGTTTGCCTGTTGCACTGAGTTGTGTGTCTTAACTTAAAGTAGGTAATTGAGGTTGCTATTTAATTTTAGTAGTAACTTGCAATAGTTTTGAGGTATTGCCATGAGTAATGTCTGAACTTTTGGTGTCAAGAGCTTTAGCCTATTAGTGATAGATGTCGTATTTTGGGCAATCCGTGTTTATTTTCGAAAACCTATAAAATAGTTGAGAACTTTAGCTACTAGATGGATCACTAATCTTTGGAGGGATCGAATATTAGAGTACACTCATGTACCATGAGTCGAGGATGCGCAAGGATAACCAAACCCCCATACACTCCTCCTCGGGGTACTTGTCTCTTTGTGAACCTCCTAATTAGATTGAGAGTTACCAATAATAAGTGCATGAGTTCTTCGGACTAATGTGAGTATTCGAAAGTTGACACTTCCACCTAGCCATATTTTTCTAGCCTCTTCGGTACCGTGCATTGCCCTTTCTCACCTCGAGAGTTGGCGCATACTTCGCCGGTGCATCCAAATCCTTGGCACGATATGCTCTGTCATCATAAGCCTCATTATATCCTTCCTCAAAACAGCCACCATACCTACCTATCAAGGCATTTCCATAGCCTTTCCGAGATACATTGCCATGCAACATCCATCTTCTCATGACTTGATCTTCATGTCATACATGCTTTTGCTTGATCGATGAGCCGCATGCTAGTTGGGCCCTGCCCTAATCATTGCTACATGACGCGCTAGTATCATTGCATATCCTGCTACACTGGCAGAGGCATACATTTGCATACATCATGATAGTTTCATCTTATTTATGTTGAGTACTCTTGTAAAGTGTGAAAGATCTTCTATACTTCTTGTAATTTATAGAGTGTTGCCCCTAAAGTGAGGAAAAGATCCCAAAGAGGACAAATCAAAAGATCCCAAAGAGGACAAAATCAAAAGATCCCAAAGAGGACAAATGAGAGTTAAATAGAAAGAGCCATTGAGGCCACAAAAAAAATAAAAAAAATAGAAAAAAGAGAAAAAGAAATAAAAAGAGAGAAGGGGGCACACTACTATTCCTTTTGAGAGATCCACACTCGTACTTCATCTTATACCTTGTACTCCATAGAGATTATCATTCATGCATATAGCTATGTGGGGACCTTCACACTATAGAACTTGTCTTGTATATTCCAATGATGAGCCTCCTCAAAAGAGCTCTAGGTCTTCTTGAGCGAGCAAGTTGGATGCACCCCCACTAGTTCCATTGGAGAGCTTACCTTAGCTCATATGTGCATCCGTTGCATGGCAATCCCTACTCCTCACATCATATCTATCATTTGGCTTTCTCTCGCCTATGATTGTCCTCATTGATGTGAGCCTTTCACACCTTTTTTGTCTTCCCCCTTCATCATTTTTCTCTCTTTGCCATCCTAAGTGTCAACTTTCTTGCTTACGCTCATCCATTGCATGAGTGCTCAAAATATCGAAAGGGAGTGGATCATTTCGACTTGTACCTGGCTAGTGGTCTGGGGATGAGTCAAGATAAGATTCCAAAGAAGACCAAGTGTGAAACTTTAGTAGATTAAGTTCTCAACAATACAAAAACTATGTTTTACTCTCTCGTATATCCCTATCCCCTTTCTTGCACGCAAACACCATTTGGAGACATTCGAGTCACGGACAGCGAGAGCTCTTGCACCTTTATGTTCTTATGTTGCTTGTTACAATACTAATATAGACTCTTGCTTGTTTTGACTTGAATTGAATTACATGCCTTGATTGCTTTACTTAAAAATTTCTTATATGGTTGGTAGCATGTCACCACAGAAATTATGCTTGTTATCATTTACCTACTCGAGGACGAGCAGGAATTAAGCTTGGGGATGTTGATACGTCCAAAACGTATCTATAATTTCTGCTTGCTCCATGCTTCTTTTGAGTGATATTGCTATGATATTGATGCACTTCCATACACTTTTGATCATATTTGGACTAACCTATTAACTCAGTGCACCACAGCGCCAGTTCATGTTTTCTGTTGTTTTTCTATTTCAGGTTTCCCCCATATTAAAAGTGTTCCAAAAATTCCAGGAAAAATATAGGAAAAAACAGCGTACAGGAAGCTTCGCGAAGAACCAAAGATGGGCCAGAGGGGAGCCAGGGGAGGCCCAGGCGGCCACCTGGCGCGGCCCCACCCCTGGCCGCGCCAGGGGGGCGCTTGGGGCCCCTGCTCCGCTCTGGCTGCCCCCCTTCGCATATATATCCCTCTCGTCCCGAAACCCTCGAGGACAGAACCCTTTTTCGCGATCTCGCATCTGTTCCGCCGCCGCAGTGCTTCCAAGATCGGGAGCATCAGGAGAACTCTTCCCGGCACCCTGCCGGAGGGGAGAACCACCACCGGGAGCTTCTCCACCACCATGGACGCTTCCCAGATGAGTCGTGAGTAGTCCACCTTGGGCCATGGGTCCATGATCAGTAGCTATGTGATGTTCACCTCCCCTCTTTGCTCTTCATGGTTTAGACCTCGTGAGCTGCCCTACATGATCGAGGCACATATGTAATCTTTCTGCTGTTGCTTTGCTGAGTTTGCTGGGATCTGATGGATTATGAGACTATGTTCAGATTGTGTTTGAGTAATATATTTGATTCACCTCTTTTATATCTTTGTTCTTGAGTAATTCTTGCATGTTCTCCGTTGTTGTTTATTGCTTTGGCCAAGTAGTAGGTAGTAACTCCAAGAGGGAGCGTTATGCTTGATTGTGGGTTCATGCCCCCTGATGACTAGCTTGAGTGACAGAAACATGAGTCTAGGGTATGTGCTGTTGCCACAAGGGAGAAAACAACGGTGCTTGTACTTGCGGGTGCAAGGATTGTTTACTTTACGCAAAGTTCTTTTAATGCAGTTGTCTGTTGCTTTGAGTTTACATTTTGGGTGGGATTCGCAACTTAATACCATCGATATGTTCTGGATAGATATCTCAAGGTGGATGATTAGTAGTAGATGCAGATGGATTTCGGTCTACTTGCCTTGGCGTACCGCCCATGCTTTTGAGCCTCTACCTTTCTTTGCAGCATAGTTAGCATTGGTTTGCGCACATAATCCTGTCAATTGCCCAGCTGTAATTTGTTTACCTCGCTTTGCTGTTTTATCGTCTTTTGGGAGAGAGACATCACTAGTGAACATCATGGGACCCCGGTCCATATTACCACCGCTGATCACACCTTCTATTTACTTCCTGTTTTTATTTCCTAGTTGCAGTCATAGCTATCATTATTATCTCTTGTGTTTGATCCTTTGTAAACAACAAGGCCAGAGGGATTGACAACCTCTCTGTACTCGTTGGGAGCAAAGTTATCTGTATCTGTGTGCAGGTCCCGTCAACCGCTAAGTTTCTGGTGCCGTTGACACCTACTTGTCGACCCTCAGAGTCTCACGGGATTCGATCCTTGGTATCTTTGACAAGGGAAATTTGCCGCTATGCTACATCTCAACCTTCCACTTGGGGTAACCAACGAGGGGCGAGAAGCCATCAGTGTCTCCGAAAGTATTCGTGGTGTTGGCATAGATCAAGACTAGGATTTGTCACTCCGAGTGTCGGAGAGGTATCTCTGGGCCCTCTCGGTAATGCACATCATAATAAGCCTTGCAAGCAAATGACTAATGAGTTAGTCACGAGATGATGTATTACGGAACGAGTAAAGAGACTTGCCGGTAACGAGATTGAACTAGGTATAGAGATACCGACGATCGAATCTCGAGCAAGTTACATACCGATGACAAAAGGAACAACGTATGTTGTTATGTGGTTTGACCGATAAAGATCTTCGTAGAATATGTAGGAGCCAATATGAGCATCCAGGTTCCGCTATTGGTTATTGACCGGAGATGAGTCTCGGTAATGTCTACATAGTTCTCGAACCCGTAGGGTCCGCACGCTTAACTTTGATGACGATCGGTATTATGAGTTTATGAGTTTTGATGTCCCGAAGGTAGTTCGGAGTCCCGGATGAGATCACGGACATGACGAGGAGTCTCGGAATGTCCGAGACGTAAAGATTGATATATTGGACGACTACATTCGGACACCGAAAGTGTTCTGGAAAGTTTCCGAATTTACCGGAGTGCTGGGGGGGGGGGGGGGG
>LR738709.1:10611536-10636901 GCA_902687465.1 Secale cereale
GGGGTTACCGGAACCCCCCGGGGGAATGATGGGCCCTGGTGGGCCATAGGGGAGAGAGAGGGCAGCAGCCAGGAGGTGGCGCGCCCCCTCCCTAGGAGGAGTCCGAATAGGACTAGGGGAGGGGGGCGCGGCCCCTCTTTCCCTCTCCCTCTCCCTCTCTTTCCTTCCCCCCTTTCCTTCATTGGTGGACTCCTACTAGGAATAGGATTGCAATCCTATTCCTAGTAGGATTGCTCCCTAGCCGCACCATAGGAGGGCCGAACGGCCTCCCCCCTTGCTCCTTTATATACGGGGGCAGGGGGGCACCCAAAGACACACAAGTTGAATTGTTCTAGCCGTGTGCGGTGCCCCCCTCCACAGAAACACACCTCGGTCATACCGTCGTAGTGCTTAGGCGAAGCCCTGCGCCGGTAGATACATCATATCCGTCACCACGCCGTCGTGCTGACGAAACTCTTCCGTGAAGCTCAACTGGATCAAGAGCTCGTGGGACGTCATCAAGCTGAACGTGTGCTGAACGCGGAGGTGCCGTACGTTCGGTGCTTGATCGGTTGAATCGCGAAGAAGTTCGGCTACATCAACCGCGTCACTTGACGCTTCCGCTTCCGATCTACGAGGGTACGTAGACACACTCTTCCCTCTCGTTGCTATGCATCTGGTAGATAGATCTTGCGTGATCGTAGGAAAATTTTAAAATACTACGTTCCCCAACAGTGGCATCAAGAGCCAGGTCTATGCGTAGATGATATGCACGAGTAGAACACACTGAGTTGTGGGCGATACTAGTCATACTGCTTACCAGCATGTCATACTTTGCTTCGGCGGTATTGTGAGATGAAGCGGCCCGGACCGACATTACGCGTACGCTTACGCGAGACTGGTTTCACTGTTATGAGCACTCGTTGCTTAAAGGTGACTGGCGGGTGTCTGTCTCTCTCACTTTAGCTGAATCAAGTGTGGCTACGCCCGGTCCTTGTGAAGGTTAAAATAGCACATACTTGACGAAACATCGTTGTGGTTTTTGTATGCGTAGGTAAGAACGGTTCTTGCTAAGCCCGTAGCAGCCACGTAAAACTTGCAACAACAAAGTAGAGGACGTCTAACTTGTTTTTGCAGGGCATGTTGTGATGTGATATGGTCAAGACATGATGAGTTATACGGTTTTGTATGAGATGATCATGTTTTGTAATGTTATCGGCAACTGGCAGGAGCCATATGGTTGTCGCTTTATTGTATGAAATGCAATTGCCATGTAATTGCTTTACTTTATCACTAAGCGGTAGCGATAGTCGTAGAAGCAATAGTTGGCAAGACGACAACGATGCTACGATGGAGATCAAGGTGTCGCGCCGGTGACGAAGGTGATCATGACGGTGCTTTGGAGATGGAGATAAAAAGCACAAGATGATGATGGCCATATCATGTCACATATTTTTTGATTGCATGTTTTGTTTATCTTATTATGCTTCTTATTTTGCTTAGTTCGACGGTAGCATTATAAGATGATCCCTTACTAAATTTCAAGGTATAAGTGTTCTCCCTGAGTATGCACCATTGCGAAAGTTTGTCGTGCCGAGACACCACGTGATGATCGGGTGTGATAAGCTCTACGTTCAAATACAACGGGTGTAAGCCAGTTCTGTACACGCAGAATACTCGGGTTAAACTTGACGAGCCTAGCATATGCAGATATGGCCTCGGAACACTGGAGACCGAAAGGTTGAGCGTGAATCATATAGTAGATATGATCAACATAAGATGTTCACCATTGAAACTACTCCATCTCACGTGATGATCGGACATGGTTTAGTTGATTTGGATCACGTGATCATTTAGATGACTAGAGGGATGTCTATCTAAGTGGGAGTTCTTAAGTAATATGATTAAATTGAACTTTAATTTATCATGAACTTAGTCCTCGTAGTATTGGCATATCTATGTTGTAGATCAATAGCTCACGATGTTGCTCCCCGTTTATTTTTTATATGTTCCTAGAGAAAACTAAGTTGAAAGATGTTAGTAGCAATGATGCGGAATTGTTCCATGATCTGAGGATTATCCTCATTGCTGCATAGAGAATTATGTGCTTGATGCACCGCTAGGTGACAGACCTATTGCAGGACCAGATGTAGACGTTATGAACGTTTTGACAAAAGCTCGGTATGATGATTACTTGATAGTTTAAGTGCACCATGCTTTACGGCTTAGAACCGGGACTTCAAAAACGTTTTGAACACCACGGAGCATATAAGATGTTCCAAGAGTTGAAATTAGTATTTCATACTCATGCCCGTGTCGAGAGGTATAAGACTTCTGACAGTACTTTGCCTACAAGATGGAGGAGAATAGCTCAACCAGTGAGCATGTGCTCAGATTGTCTGGGTACTACAATTACTTGAATCAAGTGGGAGTTAATCTTCCAGATAAGATAGTAATTGACAAAGTTCTCTAGTCACTATCACCAAGTTAGTAGAACTTCGTGATGAACTATAATATGCAAGGGACGACGAAAGGAATTCCCGAGCTCTTCGCGATGTTGAAGTCGGCGAAGGTAGAAATCATGAAAAAGCATCAAGTGTTGATGGTTAACAAGACCACTTGTTTCAAGTAAAGGGCAAAGGGATAGAAGGGGAACTTCAAGAAAAATGACAAGCAAGTTGTCACTCCCGTGAAGAAACCCAAAGCTAAAACTCAAGCCTGAAACTAAGTGCTTCTACTGCAAAGGAAATGGTCACTAGATGTGGAACTGCCCTAGATACTTGGCGGATAAGAAGGATGGCAAAGTGAACAAAGGTATATTTTGATATACAGATTATTGAGGTGTTCTTTACTAGTGTTCATAGCAACCCCTGTGTATTTGATACCGGTTCAGTTGCTAAAATTAGTAACTCGAAACGAGAATTGCAGAATGAACAGAGACTAGTTAAAGGTGAAGTGACGATGTGTCTTGGAAGTGGTTCCACGATTGATATGAGCATGAATATGATTTGATCATATTTGTTGCAATACGGTTATTCATTTAAAGTCATAGAATAATTGTTATTCTGTTTACATGAATAAAACCTTCAATGGTCATACACCCAATGAAAATAGTTTGTTGGATCTCGATCGTGGTGATACACATATTCATAATATTGAAGCCAAAAGATGCAAGGTTAATAATGATAGTGCAACTTATTTGTGACACTGCCGTTTAGGTCATAATGGTGTAAAGCGCATGAAGAAACTCCATAGTGATGGACTTTTGGAATCACTTGATTATGAATCACTTGGTGCTTGCGAACCATGCCTCATGGGCAAGATGACTAAAACTCCGTTCTCCGGAACAATGGAGCGAACAACAGATATGTTGGAGATCATACATACAGATGTATGTGGACCAATGAGTGCTGAAGCTCGCGGCGGGTATCGTTACTTTCTAACCTTCACTGATGATTTGAGCAGATATGGGTATATCTACTTAATGAAGCACACGTCTGAAACATTTGAAAAGTTCAAAGAATTTCAGAGTGAAGTGGAGAATCATCGTAACAAGAAAATAAGAGTTTCTATGATATGATCGTAGAGGTAAAATATTTGAGTTAGCGAGTTTGGCCTTCAGTAAAAACAATGTGAAGTAGTTTCACTACTCACGCCACCTGGAACACCACAGTGTAATGGTGTGTCCGAACGTCATAACCATACTTTATTAGATATGGTGCGATCGATGATGTCTCTTATCGATCTACCACTATCGCTTTTGGGGTTATGCATTAGAGACAGCTACATTCACGTTAAATAGGGCACCATCTAAATCCGTGGAGATGACACCGTATGAACTGTGGTTTGACGAGAAACCTAAGCTGTCATTTCTCTAAGTTTGGGACTGCGATGCTTATGTGAAAAAATTTCAACATGATAAGCTCGAATCCAAATCGGAGAAGTAAATCTTCATAGGATACCCAAAAGAAACTATTGGGTACACCTTCTATCACAGATCCGAAGGCAAGGTCTTTGTTGCTAAGAGTGGATCCTTTCTAGAGAAGGAGTTTTTCTCGAAAGAAGTTAGTGGGAGGAAAGTAGAACTTGATGAGGTAATTGTACCTTCTCCCGAATTGGAAAATGGAACATCACATAAACTAGTTCCAGTGATTCCTACACCAATTAGTGAGGAAGCTAATGATGATGATCATGAAACTTCAGATCAAGTTTCTGCTGAACTTCGTAGATCAACCAGAGTTCGTTCTGCATCAGAGTGGTACGGCAACCCGGTTCCGGAAGTCATGTTACTGGACCATGATGAACCTACGAACTATGAGGAAGCGATGATGAGCCCAGATTCCGCAAAATGGCTTGAGGCCATGAAATCTGAGATGGGATCCATATATGAGAACAAAGTGTGGACTTTGGTTGACTTGCCCGATGATCGGCAAGTGATACGTCCAAAACGTATCTATAATTTCTGCTTGCTCCATGCTTCTTTTGTGTGATATTGCTATGATATTGATGCACTTCCATGCACTTTTGATCATATTTGGACTAACCTATTAACTCAGTGCACCACAGTGCCAGTTCCTGTTTTCTGCTGTTTTTCTATTTCAGGTTTCCCCCATATTAAAAGTGCTCCAAAAATTCCAGGAAAAATATAGAAAAAATCAGCGTACAGGAAGCTTCGCGAAGAACCAAAGATGGGCCAGAGGGGAGCCAGGGGAGGCCCAGGCGGCCACCTGGCGCGGCCCCACCCCTGGCCGCGCCAGGGGGGCGCCTGGGGCCCCTGCTCCGCCTCTGGCTGCCCCCCTTCGCATATATATCCCTCTCGTCCCGAAACCCTCGAGGACAGAACCCTTTTTCGCGATCTCGCCTCTGTTCCGCCGCCGCAGCGCTTCAAAGATCGGGAGCATCAGGAGAACTCTTCCCGGCACCCTGCCGGAGGGGAGAACCACCACCGGGAGCTTCTCCACCACCATGGACGCTTCCCGGATGAGTCGTGAGTAGTCCACCTTGGACCATGGGTCCATGATCAGTAGCTATGTGATGTTCTCCTCCCCTCTTTGCTCTTCATGGTTTAGACCTTGTGTCGGGGGAAACTGTCCTCCCACGAGCACCTATGGGACCGGAGCCCCTTCTACGTTGCGGTAAGGGAGCGGAGGGAGCACGAAGAGCAGATCGAGGAGCACACGTGGGCAGTTTACCCAGGTTCGGGCCGCGCGGACGCGTAAAACCCTACTCCTGCCTTGGTTGTATTGAGCTCGGGAGCTTGAAGAGCTACAGTACTAGCTACACCGAGCGAGAGAGTTGTCTAGGTTTCGAACCTTTTCTACGTTGTGCATGGGCCTCCTTTTATAGCTCAAAGGGGTCACCAACAGGTGTCAACGTAGATGAGGGCAAAAAAGTAATTTTGGTGGTAGTTGTAACAGTGCGGGAATAGTGCGTGAACAGTGGATGAACAGTGGTCTTCACCTAACTTTGACAGTGGGGGACAAGGGCATTAAATGCCCGTCACCGTCGACCCCAAAAGTGTCCGTCCATGCTTCTCCGTTCGCCACGGCGGTAGCCTCGTCACCGTGGCTTGCCACCGTGTGCCCCAGGCTGCACAGCCTTCCGCCACGCGTCCCTGGAAGGACCCCAGGACGACGCGTGGGCAGATGAGCTGGAGCGCGGGCACACAGCATAAGTTTCCCCCGGCAAGCACCTTGCCGGGGTCTTGATCTTGCCGGGTCCGGAAGCTTGTCGCTCTCCGGGTCCTGCCGGGGCGCGTGATGCGCCGAGGCATTTCTTGAGGTGTGCATTCCTTGGCCTTCCTGGCAAGCTCCTCTTGCCAGGGTCTTGTGCTAACGTGATAATCTTGAGCCTGGTGCGGCCTTCCCGGCAAGCTCCTCTTGCCGGGGCCTTGATCTTCTGACTTGTATACTTTGTTCTTGAATGGCTTCACAGGGACCGGAAAGGTTCTTGGCGAGCACGTGGTGAGCCCTGCCGCGGGAAGCTGCTACTGCCCGTGCACAAGTTGGGGTACTAAGGTACCCCTATCTTAGTACACCGACAGGAGCCCCCGGGCCTGGGCCACACACGGTGCCGAGCGCTGTTGGGCCAGGCCCAAAACAGTGCACGGGCACGCGCGGCCCACGGCAAGCCGTATCCCCTTCCGCATCCGCCGCATCCCTCCCTAACGGCACGCGTCGATTGCGGCGTCGTGGGAGAGATCGTGGCCTGTTCTTTAATGGGAAATGCGGAACGTCCCCCACTTCCCCCTTAAAAGCAGAGGAAGCAGGGGCAGTTCCCTCCTTCGTCTTCATTGTGTCTTAACTCTCCAGAAACCCCCGCTGCTTCTCACCTCCACCCCTCCTCCGCCGTCTTCCGCATCCGCGGCGCCGTCGAGCTCCTCGCCTCTTCCCTCGCCGCCTCCGCCATGGCTCCGAAGAGCGAGAAGGCGAAAGCGGACAAGGCCAAGAAGGATAAGTCCGAGCAGGCGGCGAAGCTGGCCGCCCTGCGGAAGAGGAGCGTGGTCTTCGCGCCGAGGCTTGGCGCGAAGGAGCTGCGGAGACCAAAGCTCATCCCCGCACCAGAGCCTTCCCCGCCATCGCCAAAGATCTGTTCCCCGGCGGGTACTTCTTCTTCGCTGCTTTTTTCCACTGTGGATTGTGCCCTCCGTTCTCGGAGTTCTTTTGTGATATCATGAACACATATGGCCTCCACCTCCTAGACTTTACCCCCAACGCCATCCTTACGATGGCTGTTTTCGTACACTTGTGCGAAAACTATGTTGGGATCCATCCGAACGTAGCCCTTTTCCGCCATTTCTTTATGCCTAGAGTAGAGGCTGGCGCTCCCCTTTCCGGCGGCATCTCCTGGATCTTCCGGCTGAACAAGAAGGATTCATACCTGAAGGGAGAACTCCGCGGCAAGTGGGAAGAATGGCGTGCAGATTGGTGCTGGATAGTGGAGGATAAGCCGGAGCCCTTCACCGCGCCGCGCACAACTGCCATAGTGTGCGGCAGAGATTGGAGCGAATTGGCCCCGGAGGACAACAAGCTCAGCATTGCCCTCATTAGGATTATTCGTCTCCGGGTCGCCAATTTGACTATCGGAGAGGTTGGAGCAGATTTCCTCCGCCGCCGCATTGCCCCTTTACAAGAAAGGAAAAGGCCCGCCTGGGAATTCGGCATGACCCGGCTGCGCCCTGGATTGAACTTCAATTTCACTGCTTTGGAGCTGAAGGGGATGGTCCGAGAGCTCTTCAAGCATGACCCGGCCCACCCGGAGTGGTTTAGACCTCCCCGGGGAGTGGTGCCGCTGTGCAACAGCACCGCCCGGGATTCCTTGCGCGCGATGATGCCTGCGTGCGACTCCCACGGCGTCGACCCCACTTGGATAGAGCCTCCGCCGGATGCAGTGCTGAGCTTTTTCGACCACTTGGTCGAGACGCCCAAGAACACCGAGGAGAACAGGGGCCTCACCCAGGCCACTACGGCTCGGGATATAGCCTACATCGCTTCTAGGATGGAGGAAGCCGCCGCAGCTGCGGCGGCGGGTGATTTTGGATACTCTGTGGACGATGCAGAGGCTGCAGACGCGTCGTGCCAAGCAGAGGAGGCGGAAATCCTTAGGCTGCTCAAGCTTCCGCCCGATGAGTTTGCCGGGGTTCCTTCCTTGAGGCTTGCCGGGATAGCCGGGGTTGCCGGGGTGAGCGAGGCCGCCGGGCAAGGTGCTTGGTCCAGCGGGCCTGCCGGGGAGGAGGAGGAGGACGTCGAGGCTGATGAAGATACTGGTGGATCTCTGGGACTTGACGACGATGCCTCCTCGTCCTCAGAGAACTCCCCGCCTCCGGCAAGTCCCACGCAGCAACCAAGGAAACGCCTCCGCAAGGTGGCTACGGCGACGAGGCCACAGGCGCCTCGACAGCAGCCTGCGCGCCGGGCGACGCGCGCTACCAAGGCGAGCCAAGTCGCGAAGGAGGCGCCCCGCGCACCAGCGCCAAGCGGAGGAGGATCCTCCCGGAGTGGAACGGCTGCTACTTCCGCTCCTCGGCCCTCGGCGACAACGGAGGCTGGGTCTTCGCAGCCCACAGCCCCGGAGACCGCCAAGCGCCCGAGGGAGCCTTCTCCTCCTGCTCCTCGCGCGGGAGCATCTCAGGTGGAGTTCGACTTCTCCGCCCTCAGCTCCGACGACGAGGAAGAGGAGTGAGTACTTGCAACTTGTAATTTCTTTGACTTTGTCTTGATCTTCCTTGATGATTCTGATCTTGCTTTTGTTTTGCTTTCAGGACCCTGGCACAGCGGATGGCAAAGAGGGCCAAGATCCCTGTGGTTGAGGTGGAGGACGACTCGCCCGCCGCAGCGACCGGAGACGCGCCAGCGGCGAACTTGCCGGATCAACCCGCTGCTCCGAGGAGCAGCCCCCAGCGCAGCCCCCAGCGTAAGTCTGGTAGTTATTATTTTCTGTTGGTTGAGCGCGCTTGAGGTAGTTGCCTGTGCTGATGTCTTGGTTATTTTGTGCAGAAGTGGAGCCGCAGCCGCAGGAGCGCCCGGAGACTGCCCCCGATGAGCTACTTGCTCCACCCTCCCCACCAAGGGTGAACTCCCCGGCAAGGGAGAACGCTCCGCCAAGGACGGGCACCCCGCCAAGGGCGGGCACCCCGCCAAGGGTGAGCACCCCGCCAAGGGAGGGCGCGGGCGGCCCTCCGCCAGCAGGGGCCACCACTCCGCCGCCAAGGGTGGATTCCCCGGCGAGGGAGCCTGTCGTCGAAGAAGTCCGCGAAGGTAAGTCTTTGTAGCTTTTCCTTCTTGAACTTGTCTTTTTGGATATTTGCTTGATCTTTTCTTTTTTTTTCTTCTGCTAGATCCTCCTGCACCGGAGCGGATGGAGACGGAGACCGCCGGCGAGGAGGGCGCGCACGGCGACGGCGGCTACGCCACTGCTACTGAGGGCATGGCCGGAGCCGACGAGCCTGCCGCTGAAGAGACCGCCCCGACCGCAGACGCCGCGGCTGAGGGAGGAACCGACGACCACACTGCTGGCCCGGAGGTAGCAGGAGCGTCAAGCGCTGCACCGGCCGCCGACCCCTCCGCCTCTACAGAGCGGTCGGGTGTTTATCTTGAGGCCCCCAACGGGATCTTTATACAAGTCCCGTGGGCGTCCTCGTCGCGAGCCCCCGTGGAGGGAGAGACCTACGACGGAGAGGTCCTCGCCTCCGCGGGGTTGAAGGTTGTTGAAGCGCTTGGCGGTGGAGACGAGCCCGAAGAGGAGAAGCTACTTCGCCGGCTCCTGGCTCTGTACCGGGCCAGGCAGGCGAAGCTGAAGTCCCGGGAAGCTCTTGCCGCCAAGGCCGGAGTTGATCTGGATAAGCGCGCTGCGGAGCTCCGCGCCGCCAACCAGGCAGCCCTCCGCAACTTGGCGGAGGAGCGGGAAGAGCTTGCCGGGGAGCAGCAAGCCTTCCTCCTGGAGAAGGCTGAGGCAGAAGAGCGGCAGCGGCTGGCCGCCGAGGAGTTGTCTCGGCGGGAGGGGGCGCTGAACCAGCGGAAGGTCGAGCTCGACGCCCATGACGACGAACTCACCGCCCGGGAGCAGGCCATCGGCGGGGCCTTGAAGGAGGCAAAGGATGCCGCCGCCGCCGCAGAGACTGCCAAGAGGGACCTGGGGCTTAAGGTGGAGCAGCTGGAGCGGTACCTGAAGGCGAGCGAGGACAGAGTCACCGCGCTCAATATGGAGCGGGAGAAAGATGCCCACACCAACTCTGACTTGCAGGTACGTCTCTCCAAGAAAGGCGACGAGCTCACTGCCGCCAAGGATTCAATTGCTGACTTAGAGTTGAAGGTCTCCACTTTGACTGACTCGCTCGACGCCGCCCGGGACCGCGAGACGAAGCTGAAGGACGAGCTCCGCAAGGAGCGGAACTTGGTGGAGAGCGCCGCCGTCTCAGCGAACAACTTCAGCCGGGCAGTGGAGCAATGGACCGATGAGCTGGTCACCTCCGCCGCCAGCATTGATAAGGAGATGATGGCGCTGAGGGCGGAGCACCTCGTGTACTCTCCCGACGAGGGCCTCCCCCACAGCGCCAAGTTAAGTCTCTTCTTCAGGGGAATCGCGCCGGCGCTTGCACGGCTGCGGGAGAAGCTCCCCGTGCAGCTGGCCGACGAGTCGCGTCGGCTCTGTGCGGGCACTCTGGAGCGCGTCTTGACGAAGATCGTCTACCTCAACCCCGGCATCAACCTCGTCAACGTCCTCCGCTCCTTGCCGGACGACGCTGACCAGGAGGCGTTGAAGGCGCAGGTCGCCCACATCGTCGCCAAGGTGAACAAAGTCACAAGGCGTGAAGGCGACCGCGTAGATTAGATTTCTTCCTTTCTGTTTCCTCTGCCGCTGCAAATTATGTTATGGACATGAATCGATTAGTTATTGCGGCAAGTTATCCTTGTAATATACAATCTTATTTTGATCAGTCAATGCAGTGTTATCTCCCTTGCTTTTGGTCCTCCACTTTGTATGCTTTCTACCCTACGCTTTGAGGGAACTTGCCGGCAAGGGCCTCTTGCCGCGAGCGCTGAGTGCTGGACTCTGAGCAGCCTGCTGGCAAAAGACCTTGTCGGCAAGCAACCTTGCCGCAGCTAGTCGCAACACGCTTAGCTTGCTGAGCGAACTCAAAAACGAAGCAAGGGCGCGACACTTGTCGCAGCTCTCTCAAGTTGTTGAGCGTGCTCGAAAACAAAGTAAGGGTGCGGCTAGCCACGGGTAGGTTCCTCCGCGCACAGGTTTTCCATACAAAGTGTGGTTGTTCAAGGAAGACAACTAAAATTTAAAAATCTGCACAAATTCTGGTAACTTAGCTTTCATAGTTCGTTCGTTCCCCAGCAAAGCTTCTCTTTCTTGAACAGCACTTGGTTCATCCTCCACCTCCTTCCTCCCCGGCAAACTTGTGCGCGAGGAACGCTCCTTCTGCTTAAGAGGGAAAGAAAAAGAGGAGGGAAAACAAGTATAGGACCTCTTGGCCTGCTAATGCTTACCGGGGATGTGTGTTGCACAAGATGCCAAACAATGCATGCAAATAACAAAAAAGCATGGAAATGGCAAATAGTGCGAAACACAAAAGCTTTACTGATGCACGGGATCTGCGCCCGACTTTGTACAGAGGTTTACATGCGACAGCGGCAAGACTTGTACAAAAGGTGGTTGCCGGAGCGGATAACGGCAACCGCGCCTTATGGGTGAAACTTGCGAAGATGCTCTATGTTCCAGGAATTGCTCACCGGTAAGCCTTCTTCGGTCTCAAGGCGGACAGCTCCGGGCCTTGTGACTTGTCTCACCCGATAAGGGCCTTCCCACTTCGGCGTCAACTTGTTGGAATTCTTGGCGGACTGAACACGCCGAAGAACAAGGTCGCCTTCCTCGAGACTCCTGGCCTTGACCTTGCGGCTATGGTAGCGACGCAAGGCTTGCTGGTATCGAGCAGCTCGTACAGCAGCCTGGAGACGTTCCTCCTCAAGGAGCAATGCATCGTCTTGTCGCAGTTGCTCTTGCTCGAGCTCATCATAAGCGAGCACTCGAGGAGATCCGTATACGAGTTCCGTGGGGAGAACTGCCTCTGCTCCATAGACAAGAGCAAAGGGTGTCTGTCCGGTGGCTCGACTTGGTGTCGTTCTGATTGACCAAAGAGCCGCCGGTAACTCCTCTATCCAGTTTTTTCTGCACTTGCGCAGCCTGTCGAAGGTTCTTGTCTTGAGCCCGCGCAGCACTTCAGCATTGGCCCTCTCCGCTTGACCATTGCTCCTCGGGTGAGCAACAGAAGCAAAGCAGACCTTGGCGCCAAGGTCTTGGACGTACTGCATGAAGGTGCGGCTTGTAAACTATGTGCCGTTGTCGGTGATGATCCTGTTGGGGATCCCGAAACGGCAAACAATTGATCTGAAGAACCTGACTGCTGACTGTGCTGTCACCTTTCTCACTGGTTCCACTTCTGGCCACTTTGTGAACTTGTCGATTGCTACGTACAAGTACTCAAAGCCCCCGACAGCATGGGGAAAGGGGCCGAGGATATCGAGCCCCCAGACCGAGAAGGGCCAGGACAAAGGGATCGTCTGGAGAGCTTGAGCTGGCTGATGAATTTGCTTGGCATGGAACTGGCACGCTTCACACTTGGTTACTTGTGCAGTTGCATCTTGGAGGGCTTCTTGCCAGAAGAACCCTTGCCGGAACGCCTTCCCGGCAAGTGCCCTTGCGCCAATGTGGTGGCCACATATGCCTCCATGTATTTCTGCCAACAGCTTCTGCCCATCTTCTCTGGAGATGCACTTCAACCTGACACCGTTGAGTCTTCTTCTGTACAGTTCATTGTCGACGAACTTGTACATACTGGACTGTCTGGTTATTCTCTCTATCTCTTCTGGTTCGTCGGGAAGTTCTCCAGTTTGCAGAAAACGGACGATCTGTTGTGCCCATGCTGGAGCCCGAGGCTCGACGGCGAGGACTAAAGGCAGGAGGGCTGCTGCGGGGACCTCAGCTTCTACGGCAAGAACTTGTGGTTCTGCCGGAGCTGATGATCCCCCGGCAAGCCTGCCGGGGCAGGGCTTGTCGGGAACGCCTGCTTCAACTGTACAGATCCTTGGACCTGCAGGAGCAAACTGTTCCTCAGCATCTTGGCCGTTGATCTTGGGGACCTTGGCGGCGGCTTCGGGAAGATCCGCCGGCAAGTAGTCGCCGGAGACCAACTTTCTCTTCTTGTTCTGCCCAACTGATGGTGTAACGGATGGTTGAGTTAGCTTGAGCAGGAAGGTCCCTGGTTCCACAGGTAACTTCATTGCAGCACACTTTGAGAGGCCATCTGCAATATCGTTCTGAGCCCTTGGGACGTGCTCCATTTGCAGACCTTCAAAGTTCTCTTCAAGCTTCCTCACTTCATCGACATAAGCTTCCATCAAAGGGCTCTGATAACTCTTATTCACTTGTCGGACCACCAACTGTGAATCTCCCCGCACAATCAACTTCTTGATCCCAAGCTCGGCCGCAATTCTGAGGCCGGCAAGCAAACCCTCATACTCAGCAGTATTGTTTGTCGCTTGTTCCTTGGGAAAATGCATCTGGACAACATACTTGAGGTGCTCTCCGGTGGGCGCTATGAGTACCACGCCGGCACCGGCGCCTTGCAGCGAAAAAGCACCATCAAAGTACATTACCCATTCGCTACTTGCTTCTTGGACGGGGACGCTTGTCTCTGGAACTTCTTCATCTGGCGTTGGGATCCATTCAGCTATTAATTCTGCCAAAGCTCTGCTCTGTATAGTTGAAGTACTCTCAAACTTGAGACCAAAGCTCGACAGCTCCAGTGCCCACTCGACGATCCTGCCTGTTGCTTCGGGGTTCTGCAATATCCTCTTCAAAGGAAAGCGAGTGACCACTGTTATCTCGTGTGCTTGGAAGTAATGGCGCAGCTTTCTTGAGGCCATGAGGAGGCCGAACAACAACTTCTGCACCCCGGAGTATCTTGATCTAGCCCCCTACAAGAGGGAACTTACAAAATACACTGGGCGCTGCACCATCTTCCTTCGCACTTCTCCTTGCTCCTGCGTAGAGTTGTCCTTGTCGGGGCCAGAGCTTGCCGGTGGAGCCCCCTGCTTGTCGCTGGATTCGCTTGCCGGAGGTGTGGGCTCTTCCTCTGCCTCCCTTTCCGCTACAAACGCAGCACTAACCACTTGATTGGTTGCCGCTAAGTACAGCAGCAACTTCTCTTGTGGCCCTGGTACCCTTTCAAGTCTTGCAGCGCTGCCTCCGCTTCCGGAGTCCATTTCATAGGACCTGCCTTTTTCAAGATTTTGAAGAAAGGCAGGGCGCGTTCTGCAGACTTTGAAATGAACCTGCTGAGGGCAGCCACACAACCAGCAAGTCTCCTTACGTCCTTGACGCGCTTCGGGGCTTCAATCTGCTCGATGGCTTTTATCTTGTCGGGATTGGCTTCAATCCCCCTCTGGGACACAAAGAACCCGAGAAGCTTGCCGGAGGGGACTCCGAAGACGCACTTCTCGGGGTTCAACTTGAGCTGGATCTTGCGCAGATTCTGAAATGTCTCTTCTAGATCTTGTATCAGGGTATCTTTGCTCTTACTCTTGACCACTATGTCATCCATGTAGGCCTCTACATTTCTGTGGATCTGTGGCTCAAAAGCAGTGTGCACCACCCGTGCAAATGTCGAGCCTGCATTCTTCAATCCAAAGGGCATGCGTATGAAGCAATATGTGCCGAATGGAGTAATGAATGCAGTCTTCTCTTCATGTTCCTTGGCCATGAAAATCTGGTGGTACCCTGAATATGCATCAAGGAAGGAAAGCAGCTCACATCCAGCGGTGGAGTCAACAATCTGGTCAATACGCGGCAAGGGAAATGGATCCTTGGGACATGCTTTATTCACATCAGTGAAGTCTATACAAAGTCTCCACTTCCCATTGGCCTTGCATACGACAACTGGATTGGCCAACCACGTAGGATGGATCACGCCTCTAACTAGGCCTGCTGCTTCCAACTTCTTTATCTCTTCGGCGATGTATTCTTGGCGCTCCACGGCTTGCTTCCTGACCTTCTGCTTGACTGGCCGCGCATGAGGACAAACAGCAAGCTTGTGCTCAATTACCTTCCTGGGAACGCCGGGGATGTCAGATGGTTGCCACGCAAACACATCGGCATTCGCCCGCAGGAAGGCAACGAGGGCGCTTTCCTATTTGTTGTCGAGCGTAGCACTGATGGTGAAGGTACCACCAGTGCCGTCCTCCTTGGCGGACACCTTCTTGGTTGCCGGTGGAGCTGCCATCCCTTTCTTGCACTTGCCGGTGGAGCTCGATGGTGCGTCCTCGACGGCAGTGCAGCACTCCGAGGAGGTGCGTTTGCCGGAGTGGGCCCCAGAGCTCTTGCCGGACATGGTCTTGGTCTTCCCTCCGGGAGCTTCAGCGACAAGTGTGTTGCTTTCTGCTGCGGCTGCTGCATCCCGGTATATCTTGTCGGCGCAGATAAGCGCGTCCTTCTTGTCGCCATGGACAGAGATGACGCTTATCGGCCCCGGCATCTTGAGTACGTTCTAGGCATAGTGGGAAGCTGCCATGAACTTGGCGAGGGCAGGACGTCCAAGTATCCCATTGTACGGTAATGGGATATCGACCACGTCAAAGGTTATCCTCTCCGTCCTGAAGTTGAGCTCCCCGCCAAAGGTCACAGGCAGTGTAATCTTCCCCTTCGGCTTGCTCCTTCCTGGGTTTATTCCTTGGAACGACCCGGTTTCTTCGAGCTCACCGTCTGGGATCTGGAGTTTCTTGATCACAGCTGAGGAGATCAAGTTCAGGCCGGCCCCGCCGTCAACCAACATTTTGGTGACCTTGAGGTTGCGGATAGTTGGTGAGACCAACATCGGCAAGCACCCGACCGCCGTTGTGCGGTCAGGGTGATCTTCAAGGTCAAAAATGATGGGCGTGCTGGACCACTTCAGCAGCCTGCGAGACTCGACGGGCGGCTCAGCTGCGTTTACTTCCCGCACCCACTGCTTGAGTTGGCGGTGGGAAGTGTGCAGAGAGGCGCCTCCGTCGACACACAGAACTTCTGTGGCCTTCTGGAACTCCTGCTCGATGTTATCACCTTCCTCCATGTCGTCGTCGTCTTCTTCCTCATCCTTGTCGCGGCCCCGGGGAGGTCTATCACCTTGCCGCTGCTTGGCCTTGCCGCGGCGTCCTCCCCGGCCATTGAATGGCCGCTTCTTGCTGGGTTCTCCTCCGCCACCTTGGGCCTTCTCTTTGTCGCGATGCTCGTATTCAGCCTTCTGCTGTTCTACGAGGTACTCGACTTGCTTGCAATTCTGCAGATCGTGGCCCTTGGTGCGGTGGATCTTGCAGTATTGCTTGTCGGAGCCATCCTGCTTGTCGGCTGCCACTGCAGGGGCAGGCTCCTTGCCGGATCCGCCAGCCTATGCCTTCTTGGCGGGAGCCTCCTTGCCGGACTGCTCGACGACCAGCACTTCCTTGCTCTTCTTTCTCCTGTTGTTCCGCCGCCGGCTCTTCTTTGCCGGGGCGGCGTCCTCACTGTCGCTTCCTCCTGCGCCAGTATCCTCTCCGGGGAGTCTCCTCCCCTCTTCGGCGCGCGCGCACTTGTCAGCCAGAGCATAGAGCTTGCTGACATCCCGAATCTTGGTCATGGCCATCTCTTCCCTCATGCGGCGGTTGCGCATGTTCTGGTGGAACGCGCTGATAACTGCGGCAGGGTGGACGTCGGGAATGTTGTGTTGCACGCGGCTGAACCTCTGGATGTACTTGCGCAGGGATTCTCCCTCCTTCTGGGCCAAGATGTGGAGATCGCCCTCCTGGCCGTGGGGTTTGTGGCCGCCCGTGAAGGCGCCAACAAACTGGTGGCACAGATCTGCCCACGAAGAAATGGAGCCCTCCGGCAAGTGCATAAGCCAAGAGCGGACGTTTGGCTTAAGCACCAGCGGGAAGTAGTTGGCTAGTATCTTCTCGTCGCGTCCCCCGGCAGCCTGCACCGTGATGGCGTAGATGCTGAGGAACTCCGAGGGGTGCGTTTTGCCGTCGTACTTCTCGGGTACGTCGGGCTTGAAGTTTTTCATGCTGGGCCACTGGACGCGCCGCAGCTCACGGGTGAACGCAGGGCAACCTGCCGCGTACGGCAAGTCGCCTGGTTCACCGGGCGCGTGCGTGTCGACAGCGGTCCCAGCGCGCTGATCCGATTGTCGCCGGGCTTCTCGTCGGCGCTCGATGTGCGTCCGAGCATCTTCTTGCCGCCGATCGTCGAGGACTTGGCGCTGGTCCCGACGAGCCCGCGGGTCCGACGATGCCGTGGAGTCGTCGTCGACGTTGATCCGGCGGGGTGGCGTCTTCTGCTTCCGCGGCGGGGAGTGCACGGTGGTCGCACCCCCGGCGGTCTTGTCGCCATCGGCCTTCGTCTGGTCGACTTGCCGTGGCCGCGATGTCGCCGGCTGCTGCGGCGTGTCGTTGTTGGCGAAGGCGATGAGGCTTTGGATCGTCGCCCTCCAGTCCTCGGCTTTATCTGCCGCTGGAGGGAAATCGAGGAGCAGTTGTGCTCTTGCTAAAGCTTCTGCTGGAGAGGAGGGGAGCGGCGGCGAGCGGTGCGAGGAGCGAGATATGCTCGGACTTCTAACAGGGTTAGAAGGAGCAGTTTCTCGCCCCGGCGACCGCGCCTTGCTCGTACCAGGACGGTGGCCTTGAGCGTCCCGCGATCCTCCGGTTTGTCCTTGCCCCAGCAAATGAATGGTACCTCCTGTACCACGGCGCTGCTGGCCTGGCGTCTGCTGAGAGAGACGCGGTGCGTCCACGGACACCGAGGCTTTGGAATTTGCCCGGTCGTCCGTCTTGTCCTTGGACTTGGTGGCGCCGTGAGTTTCCTCGCCGGCGACCACCCTTCCGCCGGCATCTCCTCCACCAACCGTTGGTTCTGGTGGTGGTGGGATCGACGCAGACGGGCCTGCGACCTCCGAAGCCTTCTTCTTCGGGGCCATGTTGTTGCAGTTGGTGAAGTTGATGAAGCTGGAGAGGTTGATGAAGAATGCGCCTGCGTGAGCGCCGGATCAGGTTCGCACAACCTCGACGCCCCCTACCTGGCGCGCCAAAGATGTCGGGGGAAACTGTCCTCCCACGAGCACCTATGGGACCGGAGCCCCTTCTACGTTGCGGTAAGGGAGCGGAGGGAGCACGAAGAGCAGATCGAGGAGCACACGCGGGCAGTTTACCCAGGTTCGGGCCGCGCGGACGCATAAAACCCTACTCCTGCCTTGGTTGTATTGAGCTCGGGAGCTTGAAGAGCTACAGTACTAGCTACACTGAGCGAGAGAGTTGTCTAGGTTTCGAACCTTTTCTACGTTGTGCATGGGCCTCCTTTTATAGCTCAAAGGGGTCACCAACAGGTGTCAACGTAGACGAGGGCAAAAAAGTAATTTTGGTGGTAGTTGTAACAGTGCGGGAATAGTGCGTGAACAGTGGATGAACAGTGGTCTTCACCTAACTTTGACAGTGGGGGACAAGGGCATTAAATGCCCGTCACCGTCGACCCCAAAAGTGTCCGTCCATGCTTCTCCGTTCGCCACGGCGGTAGCCTCGTCACCGTGGCTTGCCACCGTGTGCCCCAGGCTGCACAGCCTTCCGCCACGCGTCCCTGGAAGGACCCCAGGACGACGCGTGGGCAGATGAGCTGGAGCGCGGGCACACAGCATAAGTTTCCCCCGGCAAGCACCTTGCCGGGGTCTTGATCTTGCCGGGCCCGGAAGCTTGTCGCTCTCCGGGTCCTGCCGGGGCGCGTGATGCGCCGAGGCATTTCTTGAGGTGTGCATTCCTTGGCCATCCTGGCAAGCTCCTCTTGCCAGGGTCTTGTGCTAACGTGATAATCTTGAGCCTGGTGCGGCCTTCCCGGCAAGCTCCTCTTGCCGGGGCCTTGATCTTCTGACTTGTATACTTTGTTCTTGAATGGCTTCACAGGGACCGGAAAGGTTCTTGGCGAGCACGTGGTGAGCCCTGCCGCGGGAAGCTGCTACTGCCCGTGCACAAGTTGGGGTACTAAGGTACCCCTATCTTAGTACACCGACACCTTGTGAGTTGCCCTACATGATCGAGGCACATATGTAATCTTTCTGCTGTTGCTTTGCTGAGTTTGCTGGGATCTGATGGATTATGAGACTATGTTCAGATTGTGTTTGAGTAATATATTTGATTCACCTCTTTTATATCTTTGTTCTTGAGTAATTCTTGCATGTTCTCCGTTGTTGTTTATTGCTTTGGCCAAGTAGTAGGTAGTAACTCCAAGAGGGAGCGTTATGCTTGATTGTGGGTTCATGCCCCCTGATGACTAGCTTGAGTGACAGAAACATGAGTCTAGGGGATGTGCTGTTGCCACAAGGGAGAAAACAACGGTGCTTGTACTTGCGGGTGCAAGGATTGTTTACTTTACGCAAAGTTCTTTTAATGCAGTTGCCTGTTGCTTTGAGTTTACACTTTGGGTGGGATTCGCAACTTAATACCAGCGAGATGTTCTGGATAGATATCTCAAGGTGGATGATTAGTAGTAGATGCAGATGGATTTCGGTCTACTTGGCTTGGCGTACCGCCCATGCTTTTGAGCCTCTACCTTTCTTTGCAGCATAGTTAGCATTGGTTTGCGCACATAATCCTGTCAATTGCCCAGCTGTAATTTGTTTACCTCACTTTACTGTTTTATCGTCTTTTGGGAGAGAGACATCACTAGTGAACATCATGGGACCCCGGTCCATATTACCACCGCTGATCACACCTTCTATTTACTTCCTGTTTTTATTTCCTAGTTGCAGTCATAGCTATCATTATTATCTCTTGTGTTTGATCCTTTGTATACAACAAGGCCGGAGGGATTGACAACCTCTCTGTACTCGTTGGCAGCAAAGTTATCTGTATCTGTGTGCAGGTCCCGTCAACCGCTAAGTTTCTGGCGCCGTTGACACCTACTTGTCGACCCTCGGAGTCTCACGAGATTCGATCCTTGGTATCTTTGCCAAGGGAAATTTGCCGCTACGCTACATCTCAACCTTCCACTTGGGGTAACCAACGAGGGGCGAGAAGCCATCAAGCAAGTTTCTGGCGCCGTTGCCGGGGACTCCACTCTTCAAGATAGGGGAGTTGCACGCTATCTTTTATCTTTGCTTTTTTGTCTTGATAGTTTACCTTTCAGTTTTTTGCTTTAGTGTCCTTTATCAAAAATCACCAAAAAATTATTTGCTTTTCTGTTAGTAGTCCTTTCTGTTTAGTCAAGCATGTTAGGACTTGGTGCTTTGAGGGAATCAGAAGTTCTAGATTTCCATCAAAGGGATGGAGAAAATATGAAGAAGGCATGGGACAGAATTTCTGATGCACATAGGAGAATTATGCCTTGGATACCTATAAAAATTGTGCTTAGAAATTTTTACCATGGTCTTTTTAAATGGTGTAAACACTCTCTTGATATTATAGCTGAAGGAGATTTCCTAGAGTGTGATGAAGCTAGAGCTCTTGAAATTATACATGGTCTATCTAGTTACTTTGTTTATGATAATAGTTTTGATACTGTCATGGATAGACTTGCTACTATTGAGAAGAGAATGGATGCTCTAGACTTGATGAAGGTAGAGAAACCCAAACCCAATAAGAGAGATATTTTGGAAATAGACAATGATTGGGAACCTTTTGTTAGGATTAGCATCTCTAATCAAGACTTCCTTGATTATTGTGATATTGGATCTATGGTTTCTACTATGCCAAAAATTGTTCATGATTCTTTAAAATTTAACATGGAAAAATTATCATCCTATCATGAACATGCTAATGGAGATATTTCTGAGATCCAGGGAAGAATAAAAGACGTACCCGTTACATTCCTTAAAGGGATTGCAATGGTTGATTTCTTCATCATGAAGCCAAACCAAGGAAATATAGTGCTTGGAAGGGACTTCCTCCGAGCCGTAAAAGGCTTCATCGATATAGGTAAGGGACAAATCCGCCTACGCGGGAAGGCAAAAGGTACGTACCCCTTTCCTAGAAGGAATAAGGATGAACTTGTTGAGGAACCATTTGAAGCAATTTATAACTCCGATTATTATGATGACTTTTGATTCCTCCTTTTTGCATCATGCCTAGCTTAAAGGCATAAAAGAAAGCGCTTTTGGGAGGCAGCCCACAACGAGTTAGGTTTTATTTGCTTTTGTTGTGTCTTGATGTTTGTTACTACAGTAGCATCATCATTGTATCTTTTCTTTTCAGCTTTGTGCCAAGTTTAGCCTCCGATTGCAAGAAAGTTCAAAAGTTGTGACGTGCTGTCCAGAAAACAGATTCTGTCCTTCGACAGAAAAATTCGAATAAAATCACCAGATCATCTTTTTGATCTGAATTTTTTTGACAGCGTGCTTTATACAATTGGCTTTCGAGCATCTGTTCTGAGTTTTTTGATTTGAGTTGCAGAAGTGCCCCGAAAAAATTATTTACTACCTGCTGGTATGTTTTTCACAGATTCTGTCCTGTTTTGCCTTTTCTTCGTTTTGCAAACCTTGAGCTTGCTTTTTCTTTGCAAAAACCTTTTGCAATCTTGAGAAACAGTAGCTCTTCAAGATTATCTTTATTTCCAGTAGGGAAAAATTATTTTATTGTGGGTACTAACCTCGCTAATCCGATTATGATGAGTTATGTGTGAAGGGAGTTTTCAAGTGTGCGAGGGAAGATGATAAAAGAAGATTCAGGAGGGTCAAATGCTCAAGCTTGGGGATGCCCCCGTGCATCCCCAAGAAATATTCAAGAAGACTCAAGCGTCTAAGCTTGGGGATGCCCCCATGCATCCCCTTCTCCATCAACAATTATTAGTTCGTCTTTCGTTCCACTATATTCTTATCACTTCATGCGTTATGTGCTATGCTTGGAGCGTCTTTCTCTTAGTTTCCTTTTTTTTAGTTTTCTTTAGCTTTGCTTGCTGTTCATAACAAGTTAGAACCCAGCTTTCTTTGTGTGGGAGAGAAACACGCTCCACTTCAACCTAGAACACAACATAGGATTTTCATGCTTATCTTTGCTGTGTGTGTTCTTTGTCTTTCCATAGCTGCTATCATGTTTAGCTCTTAGTTTTCATGCTTTTCTTTTTAAAGAGTTTTGTTTAGTTGGTTGCTGAACTCTCTTGAGTTTTCATGTTTATCTTGTTAAGAGAGTTTGCCTGTTGCAATGAGTTGTGTGTCTTAACTTAAAGTAGGTAATTGAGGTTGCTATTTAATTTTAGTAGTAACTTGCAATAGTTTTGAGGTATTGCCATGAGTAATGTCTGAACTTTTGGTGTCAAGAGCTTTAGTCTATTAGTGATAGATTATTGGGGAACGTTGCATGGGAAACAAAAATTTTTCCTACCGTTCACCAAGATCAATCTAGTAGATGCAACTACGAGGGGAGAGTGTGATCTACGTACCCTTGTAGATCGCTAAGCGGAAGCGTTATGAACGCGGATGATGGAGTCGTACTCGCCGCGATTCAGATCGCCGAAGATCCTAGCACCGAAGCAACGGTGCCTCCGCGTTCTTCACACGTACGGCTCGGGGACGTCTCCTCCTTCTTGATCCAGCAAGGGGTGGAGGAGAGGTTGATGGAGAACCGGCAGCACGACGGCGTGGTGGTGATGGTGGAGAAGAACTCCAGCAGGGCTTCGCCTAAGCTCCGCGGGAGAAGAAGATATTACGGGAGAGGGAGGGCAGCACCGAGGCACGAACTTGTGTTGGCTGCCCTCCCTTTGCCTCACTATATATAGGGGGGGTGGAGAGGTGAGGGCGCCCTAGGGTTTCCCCCTAGGGGCCGGCGGCCAGGGCAAGGAGGGGTGGCGGCCAAGGCAGGGGGGGGGGGCGGCCAGGCCCTAGGGTTTCCCCCCTAGGTGCCTTGCCCCCCAAGGCCAAGGGGTGCGGCCAGCCCTAGGGGGTCCCACCCCCTTAGCCGCATGAGGAGAGGGCCCAGGGGGGGCGCACAGCCCCCTGAGGGCTGTGGTGTTCCCCCTTGTGGCCCACTAGGCCCAGAACTTCTTCCGGACCCCCCGAAAACCTTTCCGGTACTCCGCCGATTTCCCGATGCTCCCCGGAACACTTCCGGTACTCCGAAACCTTTCATCCTATATATCAATCTTCGTCTCCGGACCATTCCGGAGACCCTCGTCATGTCCGGGATCTCATCCGGGACTCCGAACAACCTTCGGTAACCATACACTTTTCTCACTAACAACCCTAGCGTCACCGAACGTCAAGTGTGTAGACCCTGCGGGTTCGGAAACCATGTAGACATGACCGAGACACTCCCAGGTCAATAACCAATAGCGGGATCTGGATACCCATATTGGTTCCCACATGTTTCTCGATGATCTCATCGGATGAACCACGATGTCAAGGATTCAGGCAATCCCGTATACAGTTCCCTTTGTCTCGTCGGTATGTTACTTGCCCGAGATTCGATCGTCGGTATCTCTATACCTAGTTCAATCTCGTTACCGGCAAGTCTCTTTACTCGTTACCGTAATACATAATCCCGTGACCAACTACTTGATCACTTTGAGCTCATTGAGATGACGTATTACCGAGTGGGCCCGGAGATACCTCTCCGTCACACGGAGTGACAAATCCCAGTCTCGATCCATGTCAACTCAACAGACACCCTCGGAGATACCTGTAGAGTACCTTTATAGTCACCCAGTTACGTTGCGACGTTTGGCACACACAAAGCACTCCTACGGTGTCAGTGAGTTACATGATCTCATGGTCATAGGAACTTATACTTGACATGCAGAAAACTATAGCGAAAACTGACACGATCAAAAGCTATGTTAACGTTTGGGTCTCGTCCATCACATCATTCTCCTAATGATGTGATCCCGTTATCAAATGACAACTCATGTCTTATGACCTGGAAACCGCGGTCATCTTTGATCAACGAGCTAGTCCTGTAGAGGCACACTAGGGACACAAAGTCTGTCTATTCATCCACACGTGTATCTGAGTTTCCAATCAATACAGTTATAGCATGGATAATAAACGATTATCATGAACAAGGAAATATAATAATAACTCTTTTATTATTGCCTCTAGGGCATATTTCCAACAGCTGTTGGGGAACGTTGCATGGGAAACAAAATTTTTTCCTACCGTTCACCAAGATCAATCTAGTAGATGCAACTACGAGCAAGGAGTGTGATCTACGTACCCTTGTAGATCGCTAAGCGGAAGCGTTATGAACGCGGATGATGGAGTCGTACTCGTCGCGATTCAGATCGCCGAAGACCTAGCACCGAAGCAACGGTGCCTCCGCGTTCTTCACACGTACGGCTCGGGGACGTCTCCTCCTTCTTGATCCAGCAAGGGGTGGAGGAGAGGTTGATGGAGAACCGGCAGCACGACGGCGTGGTGGTGATGGTGGAGAAGAACTCCAGCAGGGCTTCGCCTAAGCACCGCGGGAGAAGAAGATATGACGGGAGAGGGAGGGCAGCACTGAGGCACAAACTGTGTTGGCTGCCCTCCCTTTGCCCCACTATATATAGGGGGGGTGGAGAGGTGAGGGCGCCCTAGGGTTTCCCCCCTAGGGGCCGGCGGCCAGGGCAAGGGGAGGGGGCGGCGGCCAGGGCAGGGGGGCGGCCAGGCCCTAGGGTTTCCCCCCCTAGGTGCCTTGCCCCCCAAGGCCAAGGGGTGCGGCCAGCCCTAGGGGGTCCCACCCCCTTAGCCGCATGGGGAGAGGGCCCAGGGGGGGCGCACAGCCCCCTGAGGGCTGTGGTGTCCCCCTTTGTGGCCCAATAGGCCCAGAACAACTTCCGGACCCCCCGAAATCCCTTCCGGTACTCCGCCGATTTCCCGATGCTCCCCGGAACACTTCCGGTACTCCGAAACCTTTCATCCTATATATCAATCTTCGTCTCCGGACCATTCCGGAGACCCTCGTCATGTCCGGGATCTCATCCGGGACTCCGAACAACCTTCGGTAACCATGCACTCTTCTCACTAACAACCCTGGCGTCACCGAACGTTAAGTGTGTAGACCCTGCGGGTTCGGAAACCATGTAGACATGACCGAGACACTCCCAGGTCAATAACCAATAGCGGGATCTGGATACCCATATTGGTTCCCACATGTTTCTCGATGATCTCATCGGATGAACCACGATGTCAAGGATTCAGGCAATCCCGTATACAGTTCCCTTTGTCTCGTCGGTATGTTACTTGCCCGAGATTCGATCGTCGGTATCTCTATACCTAGTTCAATCTCGTTACCGGCAAGTCTCTTTACTCGTTACCGTAATACATAATCCCGTGACCAACTACTTAGTCACTTTGAGCTCATTGAGATGACGTATTACCGAGTGGGCCCGGAGATACCTCTCCGTCATACGGAGTGACAAATCCCAGTCTCGATCCATGTCAACTCAACAGACACCCTCGGAGACACCTGTAGAGTACCTTTATAGTCACCCAGTTACGTTGTGACGTTTGGCACACACAAAGCACTCCTACGGTGTCAGTGAGTTACATGATCTCATGGTCATAGGAACTTATACTTGACATGCAGAAAACTATAGCGATAACTGACACGATCAAAAGCTATGTTAACGTTTGGGTCTCGTCCATCACATCATTCTCCTAATGATGTGATCCCGTTATCAAATGACAACTCATGTCTATGACCTGGAAACCGCGGTCATCTTTGATCAACGAGCTAGTCCTGTAGAGGCTCACTAGGGACACAAAGTCTGTCTATTCATCCACACGTGTATTTGAGTTTCCAATCAATACAGTTATAGCATGGATAATAAACGATTATCATGAACAAGGAAATATAATAATAACTCTTTTATTATTGCCTCTAGGGCATATTTCCAACAGTCTCCCACTTGCACTAG
>LR738709.1:10636911-10678536 GCA_902687465.1 Secale cereale
TCGAAACGACGAACCTTCGCAACGGCGCACACTCGGGGGGGAACACAATTTTATCTTGAAATTTTAGTGAAGGATCATCTTATAATGCTACCGTCGTCCTAAGCAAAATAAGATGCATAAAAGGATTAACATCACATGCAAATCATAAGTGACATGATATGGCCATCAACTCGTGCTTTTGATCTCCATCTCCAAAGCACCGGCATGATCTCCATCGTCACCGGCGCCACACCATGATCTCCATCATCATGATCTCCATCATCGTGTTGCCATCGGGGTTGTCGTGCGCCCACCATGCTCTTACTACTATTGCTACCGTTTAGCGATAAAGTAAAGCATTACAAAGCGCTTAATGATTGACACGCAGGTCATACAAAAATTAAAGACAACCCTATGGCTCCTGCCGGTTGCCGTATGCATCGACATGCAAGTCGATATTAACTATTACAACATGATCATCTCTTACATCAAATATATTTCATCATGTCATTGGCCATATCATATCACATACATACCCTGCAAAAACAAGTTAGACGTCCTCTAATTTGTTGTTGCATGTTTTACGTGGCTGCTATGGGTATCTAGCAAGAACGCTTCTTACCTACGCATAACCACAACGGTGATATTCAAGTTGCTATTTAACCTTCTACAAGGACCGCCTTGTTCTATTCCGATTCAACTAAGATAGGAGAGACAGACACCCGCCAGCCATCTTATGCAACAAAAGTCACATGTCTGTCGATGGAACCGGTCTCATGTACGTGGACATGTAAAGTTGGTCCGGGCCGCTTCATCCTATAATACCGTTGAATCAAGAAAGACTAAGGAGGGCAGCAATTTAAACATCAACGCCACAAACCCTTTTGTGTTCTACTCGAGAAAGCATCTACGCAAGATCCTAGCTCATGATGCCACTGTTGGGGAACGTTGCATGGGAAACAAAAATTTTTCCTACCGTTCACCAAGATCAATCTAGTAGATGCAACTACGAGGGGAGAGTGTGATCTACGTACCCTTGTAGATCGCTAAGCGGAAGCGTTATGAACGCGGATGATGGAGTCGTACTCGCCGCGATTCAGATCGCCGAAGATCCTAGCACCGAAGCAACGGTGCCTCCGCGTTCTTCACACGTACGGCTCGGGGACGTCTCCTCCTTCTTGATCCAGCAAGGGGTGGAGGAGAGGTTGATGGAGAACCGGCAGCACGACGGCGTGGTGGTGATGGTGGAGAAGAACTCCAGCAGGGCTTCGCCTAAGCTCCGCGGGAGAAGAAGATATTACGGGAGAGGGAGGGCAGCACCGAGGCACGAACTTGTGTTGGCTGCCCTCCCTTTGCCTCACTATATATAGGGGGGGTGGAGAGGTGAGGGCGCCCTAGGGTTTCCCCCTAGGGGCCGGCGGCCAGGGCAAGGAGGGGTGGCGGCCAAGGCAGGGGGGGGGGGGCGGCCAGGCCCTAGGGTTTCCCCCCTAGGTGCCTTGCCCCCCAAGGCCAAGGGGTGCGGCCAGCCCTAGGGGGTCCCACCCCCTTAGCCGCATGAGGAGAGGGCCCAGGGGGGGCGCACAGCCCCCTGAGGGCTGTGGTGTTCCCCCTTGTGGCCCACTAGGCCCAGAACTTCTTCCGGACCCCCCGAAAACCTTTCCGGTACTCCGCCGATTTCCCGATGCTCCCCGGAACACTTCCGGTACTCCGAAACCTTTCATCCTATATATCAATCTTCGTCTCCGGACCATTCCGGAGACCCTCGTCATGTCCGGGATCTCATCCGGGACTCCGAACAACCTTCGGTAACCATACACTTTTCTCACAAACAACCCTAGCGTCACCGAACGTTAAGTGTGTAGACCCTGCGGGTTCGGAAACCATGTAGACATGACCGAGACACTCCCAGGTCAATAACCAACAGCGGGATCTGGATACCCATATTGGTTCCTACATGTTTCTCGATGATCTCATCGGATGAACCACGATGTCAAGGATTCAGGCAATCCCGTATACAGTTCCCTTTGTCTCGTCGGTATGTTACTTGCCCGAGATTCGATCGTCGGTATCTCTATACCTAGTTCAATCTCGTTACCGGCAAGTCTCTTTACTCGTTACTGTAATACATAATCCCGTGACCAACTACTTAGTCACTTCGAGCTCATTGAGATGACGTATTACCGAGTGGGCCCGGAGATACCTCTCCGTCACACGGAGTGACAAATCCCAGTCTCGATCCATGTCAACTCAACAGACACCCTCGGAGATACCTGTAGAGTACCTTTATAGTCACCCAGTTACGTTGTGACGTTTGGCACACACAAAGCACTCCTACGGTGTCAGTGAGTTACATGATCTCATGGTCATAGGAACTTATACTTGACATGCAGAAAACTATAGCGATAACTGACACGATCAAAAGCTATGTTAACGTTTGGGTCTCGTCCATCACATCATTCTCCTAATGATGTGATCCCGTTATCAAATGACAACTCATGTCTATGACCTGGAAACCGCGGTCATCTTTGATCAACGAGCTAGTCCTGTAGAGGCTCACTAGGGACACAAAGTCTGTCTATTCATCCACACGTGTATTTGAGTTTCCAATCAATACAGTTATAGCATGGATAATAAACGATTATCATGAACAAGGAAATATAATAATAACTCTTTTATTATTGCCTCTAGGGCATATTTCCAACATAGATGTCGTATTTTGGGCAATCCGTGTTTACTTTCGAAAATCTACAAAATAGTTGAGAACTTTAGCTACTAGATGGATCACTAATCTTTGGAGGGATCGAATATTAGAGTACACTCACGTACCATGAGTCGAGGATGCGCAAGGATAACCAAACCCCCGTACACTCCTCCTCGGGGTACTTGTCTCTTTGTGAACCTCCTAATTAGATTGAGAGTTACCGATAATAAGTGCATGAGTTCTTCGGACTAATGTGAGTATTCGAAAGTTGACACTTCCACCTAGCCATATTTTTCTAGCCTCTTCGGTACCGTGCATTGCCCTTTCTCACCTCGAGAGTTGGCGCATACTTCGCCGGTGCATCCAAATCCTTGGCACGATACGCTCTGTCATCATAAGCCTCATTATATCCTTCCTCAAAACAGCCACCATACCTACCTATCAAGGCATTTCCATAGACTTTCCGAGATACATTGCCATGCAACATCCATCTTCTCATGACTTGATCTTCATGTCATACATGCCTTTTGCTTGATCGATGAGCCGCATGCTAGTTGGGCCTTGCCCTAATCATTGCTACATGACGCGCTAGTATCATTGCATATCCTGCTACACCGGCAGAGGCATACATTTGCATACATCATGATAGTTTCATTTTCTTTATGTTGAGTACTTTTGTAAAGTGTGAAACATCTTCTATACTTCTTATAATGTATAGAGTGTTGCCCCTAAAGTGAGGAAAAGATCCCAAAGAGGACAAATGAGAGTTAAATAGAAAGAGCCATTGAGGCCACAAAAAAATAAAAAAATAGAAAAAAAGAGAAAAAGAAATAAAAAGAGAGAAGGGGGCACACTACTATTCCTTTTGAGAGATCAACACTCGTACTCCATCTTATACCTTGTACTCCATAGAAATTATCATTCATGCATATAGCTATGTGGGGACCTTCACACTATAGAACTTGGCTTGTATATTCCAATGATGAGCCTCCTCAAAAGAGCTCTAGGTCTTCTTGAGCGAGCAAGTTGGATGCACCCCCACTAGTTCCATTGGAGAGCTTACCTTAGCTCATATGTGCATCTGTTGCATGGCAATCCCTACTCCTCACATCATATCTATCATTTGGCTTTCTCTCGCCTATGATTGTCCTAATTGATGTGAGCCTTTCACACCTTTTTTGTCTTCCCCCTTCATCATTTTTCTCTCTTTGCCATCCTAAGTGTCAACTTTCTTGCTTACGCTCATCCATTGCATGAGTGCTCAAAATATCGAAAGGGAGTGGATCATTTTGACTTGTACCTGGCTAGTGGTCTGGGGATGAGTCAAGATAAGATTCCAAAGAAGACCAAGTGTGAAACTTTAGTAGATTAAGTTCTCAACAATACAAAAACTATGTTTTACTCTCTCGTATATCCCTATCCCCTTTCTTGCACGCAAACACCATTTGGAGACATTCGAGTCACGGACAACGAGAGCTCTTGCACCTTTATGTTCTTATGTTGCTTGTTACAATGCTAATATAGACTCTTGCTTGTTATGACTTGAATTGAATTACATGCCTTGATTGCTTTACTTAAAAGTTCTTATATGGTTGATAGCATGTCACCACAGAAATTATGCTTGTTATCATTTACCTATTCGAGGACGAGCAGGAATTAAGCTTGGGGATGTTGATACGTCCAAAACGTATCTATAATTTCTGCTTGCTCCATGCTTCTTTTGTGTGATATTGCTATGATATTGATGCACTTCCATGCACTTTTGATCATATTTGGACTAACCTATTAACTCAGTGCACCACAGTGCCAGTTCCTGTTTTCTACTGTTTTTCTATTTCAGGTTTCCCTCATATTAAAAGTGCTCCAAAAATTCCAGGAAAAATATAGGAAAAATCAGCGTACAGGAAGCTTCGCGAAGAACCAAAGATGGGCCAGAGGGGAGCCAAGGGAGGACCAGGCGGCCACCTGGCGCGGCCCCACCCCTGGCCGCGCCAGGGGGGCGCCTGATACGTCCAAAACGTATCTATAATTTCTGCTTGCTCCATGCCACTTTTGGGTGATATTGCTATGATATTCATACACTTCCATACACTTTTGATCATATTTGGACTAACTTACTAATCCAGTGCACCCCAGTGCCAGTTTCTGTTTTCGGCTGTTTTTGTATTTCAGGTTTTCACGTTTCGAGAACTGCCCAGAAAAATTCAGAAAAATTATATAAAAAATCAGCGATACGGAAACAACACTGCGTCCGAAGGGCAACCTAGGGGGGGGCACAGGGGCTCCAGGCGCCCTGTGGGCGCGCCCCCCCTGGGCCCCCCGAGGCTCCCCCGGTGCCCTACTTTGGCATATATTTAAAGGACTCTCCGAAACCCTCAGAACAGGGCTTCTTTTCGCGATCCCATCTCTGTTCCGCCGCCGCCGCCGCTTCCAAGATCGGGAGCACCAGGAGAACTCTTCCCGGCACCCTGCCGGAGGGGAGGATCACCACCGGGAGCTTCTCCACCACCATGGACGCCTCCCGGATGACTCGTGAGTAGTCTCCCTTGGACCATGAGTCCATGACCAGTAGCTATGTGATGTTCTCCTCCCGTTCTTGTGCTTCACTAATTAGTCCTCGTGATCTGCCCTACATGATCGAGGCACCTCTGTAATCCTTATGCTGTTGCTATGTTGAGTTTGCTGGGATCCGATGGATTATGAGATTATGTTCAGATTGATCTTGAGTAATATATTTGATTCACCTCTTTTATATTTTAGTTCATAAGTAATTCTTGCATGTTCTCCGTTGTTATTTATTGCTTTGGCCGAGTAATAGGTAGTGACTCCAAGAGGGAACGTTATGCTCGATTGTGGGTTCATGCCCCTCGATGACTAGCTTGAGTGACAGAAACATGAGTCTAGGGGATGTGCTGTTGCCACAAGGGGGAAAACAACGGTGCTTGTGCCCACGGGTGCAAGGATTGTTTACTTTACGCAAAGTTCTTTTAATGCAGTTGTCTGTTGCATTGAGTTTACACTATGGGTGGTACTCGCAACTTAATACCAGCGAGATGTTCTGGATAGATATCTCAAGGTGGATGATTAGTAGTAGATATTGATGGATTTCGGTCTACTTACTTTGGCGTACCGCCCATGCTTTGAACCTCAACCTTTCTTGCAATGTAGTCAGCATTGGTTTGCGTTCGTGGTCCTGTCAATTGCCCAGCTGTAATTTGTTTACCTCACATAGCTGTTTTATCGTCTTTTGGGAGAGAGACATCACTAGTGAACATCATGAGACTCCGGTCCATATTACCATCATTGATCACATCCACTATTTACTTTCCGTTATTTACTTACTATTGCAAAAACTATCTATCACTACTATCATTGCTTTTAACCCTTTGTGAACTACAAGGCCGGAGAGATTGACAACCTCTCTGTACTCGTTGGGAGCAAAGTTATTTGTATCTGTGTGCAGGTCCACGTTGGTTGCTACTAATCTGGCGCCGTAGCAATTGACACCTACCTGTTGAACCTAGGAGTCTCTGGGGAATCGATCCTTGGCATCTTTGCTAGGGGAAAACACTTCTACTTACTGCATCTTACACCTTCCACTTGGGGTAACCAACGAGGGGTTCGAGGCCCATCAAGGAGTATTTTCTCGCGCCGTTGCCGGGGACTCCACTCTTCAGGATAGGGGAGTTGCATGCTATCTTTTACCTTTGCTTTTTAGTCTTGTTAGTTTACCTTTCATTTTTGCTTTAGTTCCTTTTATCGAAAATCACAAAAATAGTTATCTTGCTTGCTTGCTACTATGTGTTCCACCGAGAACACCAAGTTGTGTGACTTCACTAGTCACAACAAGGATGACTTTATCAGCACACCTATCACTACACCTGCCACTTCAGCACCTTCATATGAAATTAAACCTGCTTTACTGAACTTAGTCATGAGAGAACAATTCTCCGGTGCTGGAGATGATGCTGCTTTACACTTGAACAATTTTGTTGAACTTTGTGATATGCAAAAGTACCAAGAAATAGATGGTAATATTGTTAAGCTTAAGCTTTTTCCTTTCTCCTTGAGAGGAGGAGCTAAAATTTGGTTTCAGTCTTTGCCTAGAAATAGCATAGATTCATGGGACAAGTGCAAAGATGCTTTTATCGAAAAATACTATCCACCTGCTAAAATTATCCAACTTAGAAGTAACATCATGAATTTTAAACAATTGGATGATGAACACGTTGCTCAAGCTTGGGAACGTATGAAGTCTCTTATCAAGAACTGCCCTACTCACGGTTTGACTACTTGGATGGTTATCCAAACTTTTTATGCAGGCTTGAACTTTACCTCGCGGAACTTGTTAGATTCGGCCACGTGAGGAACTTTTATGTCAACTACACTTGGTGCTGCCACAAAGCTTCTCGATGAGATGATGACCAACTATTCCCAATGGCACACCGAACGCGCTCCAACAAGTAGGAAGGTAAACTCTGTCGAGGAGATTTCCTCCCTTAATGAAAAAGTTGACTTGATCATGTCTCTACTTTCGAAGCAATCCACTGTTGATCCTCGTGATGTTCCTTTAAATTCTTTGATTGCTCAAGAACAAGTAGATGTGTATTTTATCTCTAGAAACAATTTTAACAACAATGCTTATAGGAGTAACTTTGGTAACAATTCTAGACCGTTCCCCTCTAACTCTTATGGGAACAACAATGCTTATCCTAGTACCAAGAACTCCAATACTGAACTAGAGACTATGCTTAGAGATTTCATCACTACCCAAAAAGCCTTTAATAAGAATTCAGAAGAGAAACTACATAAACTAGATGATCTTTCTTTTAAGGTAGACCACTTAGCCAATGAGGTAAAATTGCTAAAAATTGAAACCTCTCCACTTAAGGAGAGGGAAGTCATCCCTATTAATGCTACTCAAGTACAAATTAATGAAAATATTAGGATGATGGCTAAGCTTAAAGAGAGATGGGCTAGAGAAAGGGAGGAAGAGGAAAGAATTAAGAGCCTTCCTACCCACCACACTGTTGCTACTATCCAAGTTATTGAGGATGTTCACACTCTTAGCACCCAATGTACTCCTGGTCCCAATGGACCTATTAATGGTGATGCTATAGAAACTACCAAACATGTGAACCTTAAGGACACCACTACTACTTTACTCGATGCTCGTGACCTTGATTTTGATAATTGCACTCTTACCGAAGATCTTGATTTCCTTCACAAGATGTCTAGAGATCCCCGCACTAGCACGCTTAACCTTGCCTTCACAGAGCATATCACTAATGCTCTTATCAAAGCTAGGGAGGAGAAACTTAGAGTAGAAGCCTCCATACCTAGAAAGCTAGAAGATGGTTGGGATCCTATGATAAAAATTTATTTGAATGACTTCTCATGTTATGCATTATGTGATGTTGGTGCTAGTACCTCTGTTATGCCCAAAAGGATATATGATATGCTTAAATTGAAACCTTATGATTCTTGTTCTTTTGGTGTTCGTCTCGTTGATTCTTCCATAAAGAAACTTTTGGGGAGGATCGATGATGTTCTTATTGTTGTCAATGATAATTATGTGCCCGTTGATTTCACTATTATGGATATTGAATGTGATCCTTCATGTCCAATTATTTTGGGACGTCCCTTTTTGCGCACCGTTGGTGCTGTCATTGACATGAAAGAGGGTAATATAAAATTTCAGTTTCCTCTCAAGAAAGGGATGGAACACTTCCCTCGTAAGAAGGTCAAGTTACCTTTTGAGTCCGTTGTACGGGCTAGCTATTCTTTTACTCTTGATAAAACTTGATCTATGCATTATGCCTAGCTTAAAGGCATAAAAGAAAGCACTTTTGGGAGGCAGCCCACATGAATAAATTTTTTGCTTTTGTTGTGTCTTGATGTTGTTTACTGCTGTAGCATCATCATTGTATCTTTGCTTTTCATATTTGTGCCAAGTATAGCCTCTGATTGCTAGAAAGTTCAAAAGTTGTGAGGTGCTGTCCAGGAAACAGATTCTGTCCTTGGATAGAAAAATTCGTATAAAATCACCAGATCATCTTTTTGGTCTGAATTTTTTCGACAGCGTTCTCTATATAATTTTCTTTCGTGCGTCAGTTCTGAGTTTTTTGATTTGAGTTGCAGAAGTATCCCGAACAGGTCAATTACTGCCTGCTGTTCTGTTTTTCACAGATTCTGTCATGTTTTGCCTTACCTTCACTTTGCAAACTGAGAACTTGCTTTTTCTTTGCAAAAACCTTTTGGCAATCTTGAGAAACAGTAGAACTTCAAGAATATCCTTATTTCCAGCAAGGTATAATTATTTTATTAAGGGTACTAACCTCGCTAATCAGATTATGATGAGTTGTGTATGAAGGGAGTTTTCAAGTGTGCGAGGGAAGATGATAAAAAGATTCAGGAGTGTCAAGCGCTCAAGCTTGGGGACGCCCCCGTGCACCCCCAAGAAATATTCAAGGAGACTCAAGCGTCTAAGCTTGGGGATGCCCCCGTGCATCCCCTTCTCCATCAACATTATCAGTTCGTCTTTCGTTTCGCTATATTTTTATCACTTCATGTGTTATGTGCTATGCTTGGAGCGTCTTGCTTTTAGTTTTCTTTTTAGTTTTTCATAACGAGTCGGAACCCAGCATTCCTTTATGTGGGAGAGAAACACGCTCCACTTCTACCTAGAACATTACATAGAATTTTCATGTCTATCTATGCTGTGTGTGTTCTTTGTCTTTTAATAGCTACTATCATACTCTGCTCTTAGTATTCATGCTTATCTTTTCAAGAGCTTTTATTTAGTTGGTTGCTTGAACTCTCTTTAATTACCATGCTCACCTTATTAAGAGAGTTTGCTTCCGTTGCATGGGTTAATGTGTCTATGATAAAGATGCTACTTTCATGATGGTGCTTAGTAGTTCAGGTTTTCTTTTGGTTAATCTCAAATAGCTGGGGGGTTCCCTATGTGTTATTGGAGTACCAACTTGGTTTGTTTGCCTATGATATGGTATGGTCTAGTAATATCTTCCTTCGAGAATTTATTTTGATTGACTTGGCGTATGCTCACGCATATTTAAGACTGTAAAGAAAGTCTGTCAAGCCTTGATGATCTTTTATTTCTAAGTAGCGATATAACTACCATGCCTGATTCAATATTGCTTTGTCGCTCTGCATGATTATGACCGTCATTGCTCTCTTAGTTGGTCGCTCCCAGTCTTTTGCTAACCTCCACCTGTACTAAGCAAACTAACCATGCAATACATAGCTCATGGGAAAGTAGCCTAAAAACTATTGTGGTAAAGAATATGTTGCCTATGTGTCTTATTTCTTATGAGTTGCTTGCTAAGCGGTAACCATGTTTCTGGGGACGCCATCAACTGTCACACTTTTGTTGAATATCATGTGAGTTGCTATGCATGCTCGTCTTGTCTGAAGTAAGGGTGATTTGCCGTGGGTTGAATTAATATGCATATTGTTAGAGAAGAACATTGGGCCGCCAACCAAAGCCATGCATCATGGTGGAAGTTTTAGCTTGGACCTTAATCCTCAATCTCTCATGAGAATATGCTTATGCATTAAAGAGGAGTCCATCATCTATTTTCTATGTTGTCCCGGTATGGATGTCCTCAAGTTGAGATCTATCAAAAACGAGAAATCAAATGCGATCTATCTCCTTGGACCTTTGTACAGGTGGCATAGAGGTACCCCTTTGTGACACTTGGTTAAAACATATGCAATGCAATGATAACCCATGGGGATCCGAGCTAATTAGGACAAGGAGCGAGCACTATTGGTATTCGATGCATGAGGCTTGCAACTTATAGGATGTTTTATGCATGACACATATGAAGTACTACTACCGTTGACACAATTGCTTCCATGTTTCCAAAATAAAAAGCTCTAGCACTTCAAGCACCAACTACTAAGAGCATGATTGTCATTCTGAGTGTAATGTGCATTGTCCCAAAGTAGCATTGTCTTTTGCATGATTGTGATATCGTTTATTCTGAAATGATTGTATCTAGTCATCACTTAAACCTTGAAGGTGCCCCTGCACTTATGTTTTGCATCACTAAAGGGGGCAAGCTAGATATCACTTTATCATATTTGCACATCATGTTCATTGCAAAAATTTTTGATGTTTCAGTTTCATGTTGTAAAACTTTCAGTCATTTGTGATTTTCTCTTGAGGCAACTTAATTACTTTAGAATCATTGTCTCAGTAAGCTTTTGTCATATGACTATGAGAAAGTCCTATATGGTTAATAGCATGTCACCACAGAAATTATTCTTGTTATCATTTACCTACTCGAGGACGAGCAGGAATTAAGCTTGGGGATGTTGATACGTCCAAAACGTATCTATAATTTCTGCTTGCTCCATGCCACTTTTGGGTGATATTTCTATGATATTCATACACTTCCATACACTTTTGATCATATTTGGACTAACTTACTAATCCAGTGCACCCCAGTGCCAGTTTCTGTTTTCGGCTGTTTTTGTATTTCAGGTTTTCATGTTTCGAGAACTGCCCAGAAAAATCCAGAAAAATTATATAAAAAATCAGCGATACAGAAACAACACTGCGTCCGAAGGGCAACCTGGGGGGGGGGGCACAGGGGCTCTAGGCGCCCTGTGGGCGCGCCCCCCCTGGGCCGCGCCGGGGGGGCGCCCGGGCCCCCCGAGGCTCCCCCGGTGCCCTACTTTGGCATATATTTAAAGGACTCTCCGAAACCCTCAGAACAGGGCTTCTTTTCGCGATCCCATCTCTGTTCCGCCGCCGCCGCCGCTTCCAAGATCGGGAGCACCAGGAGAACTCTTCACGGCACCCTGCCGGAGGGGAGGATCACCACCGGGAGCTTCTCCACCACCATGGACGCCTCCCGGATGACTCGTGAGTAGTCTCCTTTGGACCATGAGTCCATGACCAATAGCTATGTGATGTTCTCCTCCCGTTCTTGTGCTTCACTAATTAGTCCTCGTGAGCTGCCCTACATGATCGAGGCACCTATGTAATCCTTATGCTGTTGCTATGTTGAGTTTGCCGGGATCCGATGGATTATGAGATTATGTTCAGATTGATCTTGAGTAATATATTTGATTCACCTCTTTTATATTTTAGTTCATAAGTAATTCTTGCATGTTCTCCGTTGTTATTTATTGCTTTGGCCGAGTAATAGGTAGTGACTACAAGAGGGAATGTTATGCTCGATTGTGGGTTCATGCCCCTCGATGACTAGCTTGAGTGACAGAACCATGAGTCTAGGGGATGTGCTGTTGCCACAAGGGGGAAAACAACGGTGCTTGTGCCCGCGGGTGCAAGGATTGTTTACTTTACGCAAAGTTCTTTTAATGCAGTTGTCTGTTGCATTGAGTTTACAGTATGGGTGGGACTCGCAACTTAATACCAGCGAGATGTTCTGGATAGATATCTCAAGGTGGATGATTAGTAGTAGATATTGATGGATTTCGGTCTACTTACTTTGGCGTACCGCCCATGCTTTGAACCTCAACCTTTCTTGCAATGTAGTCAGCATTGGTTTGCGTTCGTGGTCCTGTCAATTGCCCAGGTGTAATTTGTTTACCTCACATAGCTGTTTTATCGTCTTTTGGGAGAGAGACATCACTAGTGAACATCATGAGACTCCGGTCCATATTACCATCATTGATCACATCCATTATTTACTTTCCGTTATTTACTTACTATTGCAAAAACTATCTATCACTACTATCATTACTTTTAACCCTTTGTGAACTACAAGGCCGGAGAGATTGACAACCTCTCTGTACTCGTTGGGAGCAAAGTTATTTGTATCTGTGTGCAGGTCCACGTTGGTTGCTACTAATCTGGCGCCGTAGCAATTGACACCTACCTGTTGAACATAGGAGCTCTGGGGAATCGATCCTTGGCATCTTTGCTAGGGGAAAACACTTCTACTTACTGCATCTTAAACCTTCCAATTGGGGTAACCAACGAGGGGTTCGAGGCCCATCAGCGCCTGGGGCCCCTGCTCCGCCTCTGGCTGGCCCCCTTCGCATATATATCCCTCTCGTCCCGAAACCCTCGAGGACAGAACCCTTTTTCGCGATCTCGCCTCTGTTCCGCCGCCGCAGCGCTTCCAAGATCGGGAGCATCAGGAGAACTCTTCCCGGCACCCTGCCGGAGGGGAGAACCACCACCGGGAGCTTCTCCACCACCATGGACGCTTCCCAGATGAGTCGTGAGTAGTCCACCTTGGACCATGGGTCCATGATCAGTAGCTATGTGATGTTCTCCTCCCCTCTTTGCTCTTCATGGTTTAGACCTCGTGAGCTGCCCTACATGATCGAGGCACATATGTAATCTTTCCGCTGTTGCTTTGCTGAGTTTGCTGGGATCTGATGGATTATGAGACTATGTTCAGATTGTGTTTGAGTGATATATTTGATTCACCTCTTTTATATCTTTGTTCTTGAGTAATTCTTGCATGTTCTCCGTTGCTGTTTATTGCTTTGGCCAAGTAGTAATTAGTAACTCCAAGAGGGAGCGTTATGCTTGATTGTGGGTTCATGCCCCCTGATGACTAGCTTGAGTGACAGAAACATGAGTCTAGGGGATGTGCTGTTGCCACAAGGGAGAAAACAACGGTGCTTGTACTTGCGGGTGCAAGGATTGTTTACTTTACGCAAAGTTCTTTTAATGCAGTTGTCTATTGCTTTGAGTTTACACTTTGGGTGGGATTCGCAACTTAATACCAGCGAGATGTTCTGGATAGATATCAGATGGATTTCGGTCTACTTGCCTTGGCGTACCGCCCATGCTTTTGAGCCTCTACCTTTCTTTGCAGCATAGTTAGCATTGGTTTGCGCACATAATCCTGTCAATTGCCCAGCTGTAATTTGTTTACCTCGCTTTGCTGTTTTATCGTCTTTTGGGAGAGAGACATCACTAGTGAACATCATGGGACCCCGGTCCATATTACCACCACTGATCACACCTTCTATTTACTTCCTGTTTTTATTTCCTAGTTGCAGTCATAGCTATCATTATTATCTCTTGTGTTTGATCCTTTGTAAACAACAAGGCTGGAGGGATTGACAACCTCTCTGTACTCGTTGGGAGCAAAGTTATCTGTATCTGTGTGCAGGTCCCGTCAACCGCTAAGTTTCTGGCGCCGTTGACACCTACTTGTCGACCCTGGGAGTCTCACGGGATTCGATCCTTGGTATCTTTGCCAAGGGAAATTTGCCGCTACGCTACATCTCAACCTTCCACTTGGGGTAACCAACGAGGGGCGAGAAGCCATCAGCAAGCCATCGAAAATAAATGGATCTTCAAGAGGTAGACTGACGCTGACGGTAATGTTACTGCTTACAAAGCTTGACTTGTTGCGAAAGTTTTTCAACAAGTTCAAGGAGTTGACTACGATGAGACTTTCTCACCCGTAGCGATGCTTAAGTCTGTCCGAATCATGTTAGCAATTGCCGCATTTTATGAAATCTGGCAAATGGATAACAAAACTGCATTCTTTAATGGATTTATTAAAGAAGACTTGTATATGATGCAACCAGAAGGTTTTGTCAATCCTAAAGGTGCTAACAAAATGTGCAAGCTCCAGCAATCCATCTATGGACTGGTGCAAGCATCTCGAAGTTGGAATATACGCTTTGATAAGTTGATCAAAGCATATAGATTTATACAGACTTGCGGTGAAGCCTGTATTTACAAGAAGTGAGTGGGAGCACTACAACCTTTCTGATAAGTATATGTGAATGACATATTGTCGATCGGAAATGATGTAGAATTTTCTGGAAAGCATAAAGGAGTGTTTGAAAGGAGTTTTTCGAAGAAAGACCTTGGTGAAGCTGCTTACATATTGGGCATCAAGATCTATAGAGATAGATCAAGACGCTTGATAAGACTTTCGATGAGTACATACCTTGATAAGATTTTGAAGTAGTTCAAAATGGATCAGTCAAAGAAGGAGTTCTTGCCTGACTTGTAAGGTGTGAAGTTGAGTAAGACTCAAAGCCAGACCACGGCAGAAAAATATAGAGAGAATGAAAGTCATTCCCTATGCCTCAGCTATAGATTCTATAAAGTATGCCATGCTGTGTACCAAACATGTTGTGTACCTTGCCATGAGTTTGTCAAGGGGGTACAATAGTGATCCAGGAGTAGATCACTGTACAGCGGTCAAAATTATCCTTAGTAACTGGATGACTAAGGAAATGTTTCTCGATTATGGAGGTGATAAAGAATTCGTCGTAAAGGGTTACGCCGATGCAAGCTTTGACACTAAATCCAGATGACTCTAAGTATCAATCTAGATGCGTATTGAAAGTGGGAGCAATTAACTAGAGTAGCTCTATGCAGAGCATTATAGACATAAAAATTTGCAAAATACATACGGATCTGAATGTGACAGACCCGTTGACTAAACTTCTCTCACAAGAAAAACATGATCACACCTTATTACTCTTGGGTATTAATCACATAGCGATGTGAACTAGATTATTGACTCTAGTAAACCCTTTGGGTGTTGGTCACATGGCGATGTGAACTATGGGTGTTATTCACATAACAATGTGAACTATCGGTATTAAATCGCATGGCGATGTGAGCTAGATTATTGACTCTAGTGCAAGTGGGAGACTGAAGGAAATATGCCCTAGAGGCAATAATAAAGTTGTTATTTATATTTCCTTATATCATGATAAATGTTTATTATTCATGCTAGAATTGTATTAACCGGAAACTTAGTACATGTGTGAATACATAGACAAAACAAAGTGTCCCTGATACGTCCAAAACGTATCTATAATTTCTGCTTGCTCCATGCCTTTTTGTGTGATATTGCTATGATATTTACGCAATTCCATACACTTTTGATCATATTTGGACTAACCTACTAATGGTTGCAAAAGTGCACAATGTTCTTGTTTTACACTTTATTGTGTAGGAATTACTTGAAAATTGACAAAAACGCAAAAGGAGTCGTATTGGAGTAGGACTCTGACTTTCCTGAAATCTTTGTGAGAACATTTTTTAAAGATGGTCACGTTCCGGCACGACAACGAGGTCAAACGGAAAAAGTCTAGTTGCGAAAGTTGTGGGGAATTTCGAGGCGATGCTTCTGGATAAAAAATTCGTCCAAATCGGAGTCCGGACGGCCGAGTAAAGCCCGTTTTACTGAGGCCCAAAATCTGGTGACGGGAATCCGAGAGTCTATATAAAGGGAGGAAACCTAGGTCACCAAGGGCCACGAATTTTCCTCCTCCCGAGCCGCCGTCTTGGAGGGGAGGACCAGCACCATTGCAGCACCATCCATAAGGAAGAAGGGGGGCCAAGGAGCCGCTGCCCCCTAGGGCCGCCGCCGCCCCCTAGGGCCGCCGCCGCCGCCTCCGTGGCTGCCGCCGGCCGTCTCTTCCTCGCGGGGCTGCACCTCTCCATCAACACCATCATCAACCTCCTCCTCACCATGTCCATGTGTGATTAGTCTCCTTCAGGGCTGAGGGCTCGTACGTGTAGCTATGTGGTTATCTCTCTCTCCCATGATGTGATCTTCGTTGTGATCATAGGCTATGTTAATCTAGGGTGATCCCATGATATTTCCCCTTCCTCTATGTATTGGATTGATGTACTCACTTGTATTTATCTAGTATAATCCCCGAGACCAAGGTGACAGCGGTCTGTTGGACATGGATTAGAAAAATATTTTCATGAGTGATTTCCTCTCTTGTGTGTTGATTGAAGATTGAGAGTCTCTTGGTGCTTGTCTTTGACTATCCTTTAGATATGTTGTGGTGATTGTGGGACTCTCTTTGCATGGCCGCGGTGACATTGGGAAATCATTAGATTGAGAACTACGAACTTTGAGGTGTGCTTTTGTAGCACTACATAATTCTCATCCTCTCTTGACCACGAAGGAATGACCTCCAGGTGCGTCTCCATTGCATGTTTTATGGGAAATATCATGTGATTCGATTATGTTAATATTGTTGGGAGTTGCCACTAGTGAAAGTATGATCCCTAGGCCTTGTTTCCACCATTGCAATACCATTTGTGCTCACGTTTACCACTTGTTTGCTTGCTGCACTTTTTATTACAGATTTATATTACTTTGCTTTGCCACTCCTATCTTCCATATTTTACCATCTCTTCGCCGAACTAGTGCACCTATACAACTCCTAGTTGTATTAGGTGTGTTGGGGACACAAGAGACTTCTTGTATCTTAGTTGCAGGGTTGCTTGAGAGAGACCATCTTCAACCTCTACTTCCCTGAGTTCGATAAACCTTAGGTCATCCACTTGAGGGAAATTGCTGCTGTCCTACAAACCTCTGCGCTTGGAGGCCCAACATAGTCTACAAGAGTAGAAGCGTGTGTAGACATCAAGCTATTTCTGGCGCCGTTTGTCGGTGTACTAAGGTAGGGGTACCTCAGTACCCCAACTTGTGCACGGGCAGTAGCAGCTTCCCGCGGCAGGGCCTACCACGTGCTTGCCGGAGACCTTCCTGCTCCATATAAAACCATTCAAAAACAAAGTATACAAGACAGAAGATCGAGGCCCCGGCAAGCTGAGCTTGCCGGGAAGGCCATTTCTGGCTCGAGATCATCATGTTAACACAAGGCCCTGGCAAGAGGAGCCTGCCAGGAAGATCAGAAGACTGTATCTAGAATACAAGCCTCGGCGCACTCTGCGCCCCGGCAAGGCCCGGGGAGCGACAAGCTCCCCGGCCCGACAAGCTCAAGACCCCGGCAAGGTGCTTGCCGGGGGAAGTCTGCACTGTGTGCCCGCGCTCCAGCTCATCTGCCCACGCGTCGCCCTGAGGCCATTCCAGGGACGCGTGGCGGATGGCTGTGCAGCCTGGGGGACACGGTGGCACTCCACTGTGACGAGACCATCGCCGTGGCAAACGGAGACGCAAGGGCGGGCGCTTTTGGGGTCGACGGTGACGGGCATTTAATGCTCTTGTCCCCCACTGTCAAAGTAGGTGATGACCACTGTTCATGCACTGTTCATCCACTGTTCCCGCACTATTACAACTACCACCACTATTACGTTTTTACCCCTTTCTCCTACGTTGACACCTGTCGGTGACCCCTTGAGCTATAAAAGGAGGCCCATGCGCAACGTAGAAGGGGTTCGGAACCAAGATCACTCATTCGCTCGGTGTAGCTAGTTCTTCAAGCTCCCGAGCTCCCCAACTTAATACAATCTAAGCAGGAGTAGGGTTTTACGCGTCCATCGCGGCCCGAACCTGGGTAAAACTGCCCGCGTGCTCTCCACGATCTGCTCTTTGTGCTCCCTCCGCCCTCTGACCGCACGAACAAGGGGCTCCGGTCCCATAGGTGCTCGTGGTGGACAGTTTCCCCCGACATCTTTGGCGCGCCAGGTAGGGGGCGTCGAGGTTGTGCGAACCTGATCCGGCGTTCACGCGGGCGCATTCTTCATCGACCTCTCCAAGTTCGTCAGCTTCATCAACAACAGCGCCATGGCCCCGAAGAAGAAGGTTTCGGAGGTCGCAGGCCCGTCTGCGTCTCATCCGCCGCCACCGGAGCCAACGGTGGGCGGGGGAGACGCCGTCGGAAGGGTGGTCGCCGGCGAGGAAACTCGCGGCGCCACTAAATCCAAAGACAAGACGGACGACCGAGCCTCGGTCTCCGTGGACGCGCCACGTCCATCTCAGCAAACGACAACCCAGCAGCGCCATGCCACAGGAGGTGGCATCCGCTTGCTGGGCCAAGGGCAAACCGGAGGCTCGCGGGACGCTCCGGGCCATCGTCCTGGCACGAGCAAGGCGCGGTCGCCGGGGCGGGACCCTGCTCCTTCTAACCCAGTTAGGAGTCCGAGCATATCCCGCTCCTCGCACCGCTCGCCCCCGCTCCCCTCCTCTCCAGCGGAAGCGCTCGCAAGAGCGCAACTGCTCCTCGACTTCCCTCCAGCGGCAGACAAGGCCGAGGACTGGAGGGCCACCATCCAGAGCCTGATCGCCTTCGCCAACAACGATGCGCCACAGCAGCCGGCGACCTCGCGGCCACGGCAAGTCGAGAAGACGAAGGCCGACGGCGACAAGACCGCCGGGGGTGCGACCACCGTGCACTCCCCGCCGCGGAAGCAAAAGACGCCGCCCCGCCGGATCAACGTCGACGACGACTCCACGGCGTCGTCGGATCCGCGGGCTCGTCGGGACCAGCGCCAGGTCCTTGACGACCGGCGACAAGAAGACGCTCGAACGACGATCGAGCGCCGCCGAGAAGCTCGGCGACAATCAGATCAACGCGCTGGGCCCGCTGTTGACACACACGCGCCCGGTGAACCAGGCGACTTGCCGTACGCGGCAGGTTGCCCTGCGTTTACCCGTGAGCTGCGGCGTGTCCAGTGGCCCAGCATGAAGAACTTCAAGCCCGACGTACCGGAGAAGTACGACGGCAAGACGCACCCCTCGGAATTCCTCAGCATATACACCATCGCGGTGCAGGCTGTCGGGGGGCGCGACGAGAAGATACTGGCGAATTACTTCCCGCTGGTGCTTAAGCCGAACGTTCGTTCTTGGCTTATGCACTTGCCGGAAGGCTCCGTTTCTTCTTGGGCAGATCTTTGCCACCAGTTTGTTGGCGCCTTCACGGGCGGCCACAAACCCCACGGCCAGGAGAGTGACCTCCACATCTTGGCCCAGAAGGAGGGAGAATCTCTGCGCAAGTATATCCAGCGCTTCAGCCGCGTGCAGCACAACATCCCCGACGTCCACCCTGCTGCGGTTATCAGTGCGTTCCACCAGAACGTACGTAATCGCCGCATGCGTGAGGAAATGGCCATGACCAAGATACGGGATGTCAGCGAGCTCTATGCTCTAGCTGATAAGTGCGCGCGCGCCGAAGAGGGGAGGAAACTCCCCGGAGAGGATGCTGGCGCAGGGGGAAGCGACAGCGACGACGCCGCCCCGGCAAAGAAGGGCCGGCGGCGGAACAACAGAAGAAAGAACAAGAAGGAAGTACTTGCCGTCGAGAAGTCCGGCAAGGAGGCTCCCGCCAAGCAAACACAGGCTGGCGGCTCCAGCAAGGAGCCTGCCCCTGTAGCGGCAGCCGACAAGCTGGACGGCTCCGACAAGCAATACTGCAAGATTCACCGCACCAAGGGCCACGACCTCTCCAACTGCAAACGCGTCGAGTACCTCGTCGAGCAGCAGAAAGCTGAGTACGAGCGGCGCGACAAGGAGAAGGCCCAAGGTGGCGGAGGAGAACCAAGCAAGAAGCGGCCATTCAATGGCCGGGGAGGACGCCGCGGCAAGGCCAAGCAGCGGCAAGGTGACCGACCTCCCCGGGGCCGCGACAAGGATGAAGAAGACGATGACGATGACATGGAGGATGAAGATAACAGCGAGCAGGAGTTCCAGAAGGCCACGGAGGTCCTGTGCGTCGACGGTGGTGCCTCTCTGCACACTTCCCACCGCCAGCTCAAGCAGTGGGTGCGGGAAGTGAATGCAGCAGAGCCGCCCGTGGAGTCGCGCAGGCTCCTCAAATGGTCCAGCACGCCCATCATTTTCGATCTTGAGGATCACCCTGACCGCACCACTGCGGTCGGGTGTTTGCCGATGCTGGTCTCACCCACCATCCGCAACCTCAAGGTCACCAAAATGTTGGTTGACGGCGGGGCCGGGCTGAACTTGATCTCCTCTGCTGTGATCAAGAAACTCCAAATCCCAGATGGCGAGCTCGAAGAGACTGGTTCCTTTCAAGGAATAAACCCAGGAAGGAGCAAGCCCAAGGAGAAGATAACTTTGCCGGTGACCTTTGGCGGGGAGCTCAATTTCAGAACTGAGCGCATCACATTCGACGTCGCCGATATCCCATTACCATATAATGGGATACTCGGCCGTCCCGCCCTCGCCAAGTTCATGGCGGCTTCCCACTACGCCTACAACGTACTCAAGATGCCGGGGCCGATAAGCGTCATCACTGTCCATGGCGACAAGAAAGATGCGCTTGTCTGTGCCGACAAGATCTACCGGGATGCAGCAGCCGCAGCAGACAAGGACACACTTGCCGCTGAAGCTCCCGGGGGGAAGAAGACCAAGACCAAGTCCGGCAAGTGCTTTGGGGCCCACTCCGGCAACCGCACCTCTTCGGAGTGCTGCGCTGCCGTCGAGGACGTTCCATCGAGCTCCACCGGCAAGTGTAAGAAGGGAATGGCCGCTCCTCCGGCAACCAAGAAGGTATCCGCCAAGGAGGACGGCACTGGTGGTACCTTCACCATCAGTGCCACACTTGACAGCAAATAGGAAAGCGCGCTCGTTGCCTTCCTGCGGGCGAATGTCGATGTGTTTGCCTGGCAACCATCCGACATCCCCGGTGTTCCCAGGAAGGTAATTGAGCACAAGCTTGCTGTTTGTCCTCATGCGCGGCCCATCAAGCAAAAGGTCAGAAAGCAAGCCGTGGAGCGCCAAGAATTCATCAACGAAGAGATCAAGAAGCTAGAAGCAGCAGGCCTAGTTAGAGGCGTGATCCATCCAACGTGGTTGGCGAACCCTGTTGTCGTGCGTAAGGCCAACGGGAAGTGGAGACTGTGTATAGACTTCACCGATGTGAATAAAGCATGTCCCAAGGATCCATTTCCCTTGCCGCGCATTGACCAGATTGTCGACTCCACTGCCGGATGTGAGCTGCTCTCTTTCCTTGATGCATATTCAGGCTACCATCAGATTTTCATGGCCAAGGAAGATGAAGAGAAGACTGCATTTATCACTCCATGCGGCACCTATTGCTTTATTCGCATGCCTTTTGGATTGAAGAATGCAGGCTCAACCTTTGCAAGGGTAGTATACACTGCTTTTGAGCCACAGATCCACAGAAATGTAGAGGCTTACATGGATGATATCGTGGTGAAGAGCAAGAGCAGAGATACATTGATCCAAGATTTGGAAGAGACATTTCAGAATCTGCGCAAGATCCAGCTTAAGTTGAACCCCGAGAAGTGCGTCTTTGGAGTTCCCTCCGGCAAGCTTCTCGGGTTCTTTGTGTCACAGAGGGGGATTGAGGCCAACCCCGACAAGATAAAAGCCATCGAGCAGATCGAGGCCCCGAAGCGCGTCAAGGATGTCAGGAGGCTTGCAGGTTGTGTGGCTGCCCTCAGTAGGTTCATTTCGAAGTCTGCAGAACGCGCCCTTCCTTTCTTTAAAATCTTGAAGAAGGCAGGTCCTATGAAATGGACTCCGGAAGCGGAGGCAGCGTTGCAGGACTTGAAACGGTACCTATCCTCCACTCCGATACTTGTCACACCTAGGCCACAGGAGAAGTTGCTGCTATACCTAGCGGCAACCAACCAGGTGGTTAGTGCTGCGTTAGTGGCAGAGAGGGAGGCCGACGAGGAGTCAGCACCACCGGCAAGCGAATCCAGCGACAAGCAGGGGGCTCCTCCGACAAGCTCTGGCCCCGACAAGGACAACTCTGCGCAAGAGCAAGGAGAAGTGAGAAAGAAGATGGTACAGCGCCCGGTGTATTTTGTAAGCTCTCTTTTACAAGGGGCTAGATCAAGATACTCCGGGGTGCAGAAGTTGCTTTTCGGCCTCCTCATGGCCTCGAGAAAGCTGCGCCATTACTTCCAAGCACATGAGATAACGGTGGTCACTTGCTTTCCGCTGAAGAGGATATTGCACAATCCAGAAGCAACAGGCAGGATCGTTGAGTGGGCACTGGAGCTGTCAAGCTTCGGACTCAAGTTTGAAAGTACCTCAACTATTCAGAGCCGAGCTTTGGCAGAATTCATAGCTGAATGGACCCCGACGCCCGATGAAGAAGTTCCAGAGACAAGTGTACCCGTACAAGAAGCGACAAGTGAATGGTTGATGTACTTTGATGGTGCCTTCTCGCTGCAAGGCGCCGGTGCCGGCGTGGTACTCATCGCGCCCACCGGAGAGCACCTCAAGTATGTCATCCAGATGCACTTTCCCAGGGAGCAAGCGACGAACAACACTGCTGAATATGAAGGCTTGCTTGCCGGCCTCAGGATTGCGGCCGAACTTGGGATCAGGAAGCTAATTGTGCGGGGAGATTCTCAGTTGGTGGTCCGGCAAGTCAACAAGAGTTACCAGAGCCCTTTAATGGAAGCTTATGTAGATGAAGTGAGGAAGCTTGAAGAGCACTTTGAAGGTATGCAAATGGAGCACGTCCCGAGGGCTCAGAATGACATTGCAGATGGCCTTTCAAAATGTGCTGCGATGAAGTTACCTGTGGAACCAGGGACCTTCCTGCTCAAGCTGACTCAGCCATCCGTTACACCATCAATGGGGCAGTCCAAGAAGAGAAAGTTGGTCTTCGGCGACTACTTGCCGGCGGATCTTCCTGAAACCGCCGCCAAGGCCCCCAAGATCAACGATCAGAACGCTGAGGAACAGTTTGCTCCTGCGGATCCAAGGGTCTGTGCAGTTGAAGCAAGCGTTCCCGACAAGCCTCGCCCCGGCGAGCTTGCCGGGGGACCATCCGCTCCGGCAGAATCAGAGGTTCTTGCCGTAGAAGCTGAGGTCCCCGCAGCGGCCCTCATGCCTTTAGTCCTTGCCGTCGAGCCCCGTGCTCCGGCATGGGCACAGCAGATCGTCCGTTTTCTGCAAACTGGAGAACTTCCCGACGACCCAGCAGAGATAGAGAAGATAACCAGGCAGTCAAGTATGTACCAGTTCGTGGACAATGAACTGTACAGAAGAAGACTCAATGGTGTCAGGTTGAAGTGCATTTCCAGAGAAGATGGACAGAAGCTGTTGGCAGAAATACACGGAGGCATATGCGGCCACCACATTGGCGCAAGGGCACTTGTCGGGAAAGCTTTCCGGCAAGGGTTTTTTGGCAAGAAGCCCTCCAAGATGCAACTGCACTAGTAACCAAGTGTGAAGCGTGCCAGTTTCATGCCAAGCAAATTCATCAGCCAGCTCAAGCTCTCCAGACAATCCCTTTGTCCTGGCCCTTCTCGGTCTGGGGGCTCAATATCCTCGGCCCCTTCCCCCGTGCTGTCGGGGGCTTTGAGTACTTGTACGTTGCAATCGACAAGTTCACAAAGTGGCCAGAAGTGGAAGCAGTGAGAAAGGTGACAGCACAGACAGCGGTCAGGTTCTTCAGGTCGATTGTTTGCCGTTTCGGGATCCCTAACAGGATCATCACCGACAACGGCACACAATTTACTAGTCGCACCTTCATGCAGTACGTCCAAGACCTTGGCGCCAAGGTCTGTTTCGCTTTTGTTGCTCACCCGAGAAGCAACGGTCAAGCGGAGAGGGCAAATGCTGAAGTGCTGCGCGGACTCAAGACAAGGACTTTTGACAGGCTGCGAAAGTGCGGAAAAAACTGGATAGAGGAGCTACCGGCGGCTCTTTGGTCAATCAGAACGACACCAAGTCGAGCCACCGGACAGACACCCTTTGCTCTTGTTTATGGAGCAGAGACAGTTCTCCCCACGGAACTCGTGTACGGATCTCCTCGAGTGCTCGCTTATGAAGAGCTCGAGCAAGAGCAACTGCGACAAGATGATGCATTGCTCCTCGAGGAGGAACGTCTCCAGGCTGCTGTACGAGCTGCTCGATACCAGCAAGCCTTGCGCCGCTACCATAGCCGCAAGGTTAAGGCCAGGAGTCTCGAGGAAGGCGACCTTGTTCTTCGGCGTGTTCAGTCCGCCAAGAATTCCAACAAGTTGACGCCGAAGTGGGAAGGCCCTTATCGGGTGAGACAAGTCACAAGGCCCGGCGCTGTCCGCCTTGAGACCGAAGAAGGCTTACCGGTGAGCAACTCCTTGAACATAGAGCATCTTCGAAAGTTTCACCCATAAGGCGCGGTTGCCGTGATCCGTTCCGGCAACCACCTTTTGTACGAGTCTTGCCGCTGTTGCATGTAAACCTTTGTACAAAGCCGGGCGCAGACCCCGTGCATCAGTAAAAATTTGTGTTTTCGCACTATTTGCCATTCTCGCGCTTTTCTTTGTTATTTGCATGCGTTATTTGGCATTTTGTGCAACACACATATCCGGTAAGCATTACCATGCCGAGGAACCCTATACTTGTTTCCTCTTCTCCTTTTTCCTTTCCCTCTTAAGCAGGAAGAATGTTCCTCGCGCACAAGTTTGCCGGGGGGGAAGGAGGAGATGGACCAAGTGCTGTTCAAGAAAGAGAAGCTTGCCGGAGCGGAGAACACACAGATCATGAAAGCTAAGTTACCAGAATTTGAGCAGTTCAAATTTTTAAATTTTTAAGTTATCTTCCTTGAACAACCACACTTTGTATGGAAAACCTGTGCGCGGAGGAACCTACCCGTAGCTAGCCGCACCCTTATCTTGTTTTCGAGTACGCTCAACGACTTAAGTGAGCTGCGACAAGTGTCGCGCCCTTGCTTCGTTTTCGAGTTCGCTCAGCAAGCTAAGTGCATTGCGACTAGCCGCGGCGAGGTTGCTTGCCGGTAAGACCTTAGCCAGCAGGCTGCTCGGAGTCCAGTACTCAGCGCTCGCGGCAAAGGCCCCTTGCCGGCGAGTTCCCTAGAAGCGTAGGGTTGAAAACATACAAAGTAGAGGACCAAAGCAAGGAAAATAGCACCACATAAATTGCTCGAGAATAAGATAATATCTTACAAGGGATAACTTGTCGCAATGACTAATAAGTTCATGGCACACTATGCAGCAACAAAAGAGATAAAGAAAAGGAGGCCTAATCTACGCGGTCGCCCTCAATCCTAGAGATCTTGTTCACTTTGGCGATGATGTGGGCGACCTGCGCCTTCAGCGCCTCCATATCCGCGTCGGCCGGCAAGCTACGGAGAACGTTGACGAGATTTATGCCCAGATTGCGGTACACTATCTTCGTCAGAACGCGCTCCAAGGTTCCCGCGCAGAGCTGGCGCGACTCCTCGGCCAGTTGCGCGGGAAGCTTCTTCTGAAGATTTGCAAGAGCCGGCGCGACCCCTCTGAAGAAAAGGCTGAGCTTGGCGCTGTGGGGGAGGTTTGGATCCGGAGAGTATATGAGATGCTCAACCTTCAGCGCCATCAGCTCCTTGTCGATGCTGTCTGCAGAAGCCACCAAGTCATCGGTCCACACCTCGACGGTCTGGCGAAAGTTCTCAGCTGAAGTGGCGGCGCTCTCCACCAAGCCGCGCTCCTTGCGAAGCTCTTCCTTCAGCTTGGTTTCGCGGTCCCGGGCGGCGTCAAGGGAGTCCTTCAGCGTAGAGACCTTCAGCTCCAGATCTGCAATGGAATCCTTGGCGGCCTTCAGCTTGTCGCCTTGCTTGGAGAGACGCACCTGGAGTTCAGAATTGGTGTGCGCGTCCTTCTCGCGCTCTATGTTGAGCGCGGTGACCCTCTCCGAGCTCGCCTTTAAGTACTCCTCCAGCTGCGCAACCTTGGCCTCGAGCTCCTTCTTGGCGGTCTCCGCGGCGTCCGCGGCGGCCTTCGCCTCCTTCAGCTCTCCGCCAAGGGCCTGCTCCTGGGCGGCAAGGTCTTCCTCGTGGGAGTCGAGGTTGACCTTCCGTTGGGTGAGCTCTCCTTCTCGCCGGGACAGCTCCTCTCCGGCGAGTCGCTGCTGCTCCTCGGCCTCAGCCTTTTCCAGGAGCCACTCCTGGTACTCCCCGGCGAGCCTCTCGCGCTCCTCCGCCACGTCGCGGAGGGCAGCCTGGTTGGCGGCGCGGAGCTCCGGCGCGCTTCTCCATGTCAGCGGCGGCCTTGGCGACGAGGGCCTCCCGAGACGCGAGCTTCGCCTGCCTGGCCCGATAAAGGGCCAGGAGCTGATGAAGCAACTTCTCCTCCTCGGGCCCGTCGCTCCCGCCAGGCACCTCGACAATCTTCAGACCCGCGGAGGCGAGAACCTCTCCGTCAAAGGCCTCTCCCTCCGCGGGGGCTCGCGACGAGGATCCCCACGGCACTTGAATGAAGACGCCGTTGGGAGCCTCAAGATAGTAGGCGGACTACTCCTTCTCGGTGGAGGGGCCGGCGGCCGGCGCAGCACTCGATGCTCCTGCCGCCTCCGGGCCGGCAGTGCGGTCGCCGTCCCCCTCCCCGGCCGCTGCGTCTGCGGTTGGAGCAGTCTCCTCCGCAGCAGGTTCGGCGGCTTCCGCCGTGTCTTCTACGACAGGGGCGTTGTCGCCGCCGCCCTGCGCGCCCTCCTCCTCGACGACGACTTCCGTCTCCATCTGCTCTGGGGGAGGAGGATCTAGAAGAAGAAGAAAAAGAAGAAGAAGTTCAAGCAAATATCCAAAAAAGACTAATCCAAGAAGGCAAGATTACAAGACCTACCTTGGCGGACTTCGTCGACGGCGGGCTCCCTCGCCGGGGAGCTCTGCCTTGGCGGAGTGGCCGCCCTCGCCGGACTGCTCGCCCTTGGCGGGGTACTCGCCTTTGGCGGGGTACCCGCCCTTGGCGGAGCAGTCTCCCTTGCCGGAGAGTTCGTCCTTGGCGGGGACGGCGGGGCCTGCAGCTCCTCGGGAGTGATCTCCGGATGCTCTTGTGGCTGCGGCTCCGCCTCTGCACAAGACAATCAAGACAACAGCAAGAACAACAAGGTGTTAGTATACACAAGATCCTCAAGCGCGCCCGACAAGTGGAAATGCTGAACCCAGACTTACGCTGGGGGCTGCGCTGGGGGCTGCGCTGGGGGCTGCTCCTCGGAGCAGCGCTCGGGTCCGGCGGGCTCGTCGCCGGGGCGTCTCCCGTCGCCGCGACAGGCGAGTCATCCGCGACCTCGACGACGGGAACTTTGGCCTTCTTCGCCACTCGCTGGGCCAGGGTCCTGAAATCAAAGCAAGAAGCAAGATCAGAATCAACGAAAGAAGAATCAAGACAAAGTTAAAGAAGATACAAAACCTCAAGTTCTTACTCCTGTTCCTCGTCGTCGTCGTCGTCGCTCAGGGCGGAGAAGTCGAACGCCACCTGAGGCGCGTCCGCGCGAGGAGCAGGAGGCGAAGGCTCCCTCGGGCGCTTGGCGGTCCCCGGGGCTGGGGGCTGCGAAGACTCCGCCCCTGTGGTCGCCGAAGCCCGGGGAGCGGGCGGAGCAGCTGCTCCGCTCTGTGAAGACCCTCCTCCGCTTGGCGCTGACGTGCGGGGCGCCCCCGCCGTGGCCTGTGTGCGGGTCGCCCCCGCCGTGGTTGGTGCGCCGGGCGCCCCCGTCGCAGCTTGGCTCCCCCGGGTAGCTCGCGCCGCCCGGCGAGTTGGTTGTTGTCGGGGCGCGTGCGCCCTCGTCCCCGTCGTCGCCTTGCGGAGACGTTTCAGCGGAGATCGACTGGGACTTGCCAGGGGCGGGGAGGTCTCCGATGACGAGGAGAGGTCGTCGGCATAGAGTCCCAGAGACCCGTCGGAATCCTCGTCGGCCCCGACGTCCTCCTCCTCCTCCTCCTCCTCGGCTGGCTTGCTGGGCCCCGTGTCCTGCCCCGCGGCCGTTCTCCCTCCGGCGCCTCCGCCCCCTCCGGCGCCTCCGCTCCCTGCGGCGCCTCTGTTTCCTCCGGCAGCACCGCCTCTTGCCGCGGCCTCGGTCACGATTCCGGGGATCCCGGAGTGCCTCAAAGAAGGGACCCCGGCAAGCTCGTCGGGAGGAAGCTGCAGCAGCCTGCGGATCTCCGCCTCCTCTGCTTGGCAGGATGCATCCGCGGCCTCTGCATCCTCGACTGTGAAGCCAAACTCTCCTGCCGCTGCGGCCGCAGCGGCCTCTTCAACCCGAGAAGCTATATAAGCGATCTCCTGGTCGGTGGTGTCCCGGGTGAGCCCCTTGATCTCATCCTTGTTCTTCGCCACCTCCACCAGGTTGTCGAAGAAGCTCAGGATGTCTGATGGCTTGGGTGGTATCCATGTGCGGTCCACGCCATGCGAGTCGCATGCGGGCATCATGGCGCGAAGAGGATCCCGGGCCGTGCTGTTGCAAAGGGGCACCACTCCCCGGGGAGATCTGAACCACTCTGGGTGGGCCGGGTCGTGCTTAAAAAGTTCCCGGACCATCCCCTTCAGCTCCAGCGATGTGAAGTTGAAGTTTAGCCCGGGGTGCAGCCTCATTATGTCCGCCGCGTTGCCGTACTCCCATGCTGGCCTATTTCTCTCCTGTAGAGGGGCAATGCGGCGGCGGAGGAAGTCTGTTCCTACCTCTGCGACGGACAACTTTGCTACCCGAAGACGAAGAATCCGGACAAGGGCGGCGTTGAGCTTGATGTCGTCCGAATCCAGCTCGCTCCAATCCCTGCCGCGCACGATGGCCGTTGTGCGTGGCGCGGTAAAAGGTTGCGGCTCGTCCTCAACTACCCAGCACCAGTCCGCGCGCCACTCCTCCCACTTGCCGCGGAGTTCCCCCGGCAAGTAGGACTCCTTCTTGTTCAAGCGGAAGACCCAAGAGATTCCTCCGGAGAGGGGGGCGCCGGCCTCTACTCTAGGCATAAAGAAGTGCCTAAACAACGCTACATTTGGATAAATCCCAATATAGTTTTTGCACCGATGTGCGAAAACCGCCATCGTGAGGATGGCGTTGGGGGTGAAGTCTAGAAGGTGGAGGCCGTAGGTGTGCATGATATCGCAGAAAAAGTCGGAAAAAGGGGGACAAAGGCCGCAATGGAAGAAAGCGGCGAAGAAGAAATACCCGCCGGGGTAGTTGTCCTTGGCGGCGGCCGGATAGACTCGGGTGCGGGGATGCGCCTTGGTCTTCTTGGCCCAGAACAAGTAGTACTTGTTCCAGAGTTCCCGCGCGCTGAGCCGCGGCGCGAAGACGACATTCCTCTTCCGCAGAAGAGCAAGCCTCGCCGCCTGCTCAGATTTCTCCTTCTTGGTCTTATCCGCCTTCGCCTTCTCGGTCTTCGGGGCCATGGCGGAGGCGGCGAGGGAAGGGGGACGAAGAGTCTGGCGGCGCCGCAGACGCGGAAGACGGCGGAGGAGGTGTGGAGGCGGAGCGCAGAGGGGAATCTCTGGAGATGGAAGAAGAAGCAATGAAGGCGTAGGAGGGGAACCGCTCCTGCTTCCTCTGCTTTTATGGGGAAGTGGGGGACGTTTCGCTCTTTCCATTAAAAGAACGTGGCCACGTCCCATCCCACGACGCCGCAATCGACGCGTGCCGTTACGGAGGGACGCGGCGGATGCGGAAGTGGATTCGGCGCGCCGTGGGCCGCGTGTGCCCGTGCACTGTTTTGGGCCTGGCCCAACAGCGCTCGGCACCGTGTGTGGCCCAGGCCCGGGGGCTCCTGTCGGTGTACTAAGGTAGGGGTACCTCAGTACCCCAACTTGTGCACGGGCAGTAGCAGCTTCCCGCGCTGCTCCATATAAAACCATTCAAAAACAAAGTATACAAGACAGAAGATCGAGGCCCCGGCAAGCTGAGCTTGCCGGGAAGGCCATTTCTGGCTCGAGATCATCATGTTAACACAAGGCCCTGGCAAGAGGAGCCTGCCAGGAAGATCAGAAGACTGTATCTAGAATACAAGCCTCGGCGCACTCTGCGCCCCGGCAAGGCCCGGGGAGCGACAAGCTCCCCGGCCCGACAAGCTCAAGACCCCGGCAAGGTGCTTGCCGGGGGAAGTCTGCACTATGTGCCCGCGCTCCAGCTCATCTGCCCACGCGTCGCCCTGAGGCCATTCCAGGGACGCGTGGCGGATGGCTGTGCAGCCTGGGGGACACGGTGGCACTCCACTGTGACGAGACCATCGCCGTGGCAAACGGAGACGCAAGGGCGGGCGCTTTTGGGGTCGACGGTGACGGGCATTTAATGCTCTTGTCCCCCACTGTCAAAGTAGGTGATGACCACTGTTCATGCACTGTTCATCCACTGTTCCCGCACTATTACAACTACCACCACTATTACGTTTTTACCCCTTTCTCCTACGTTGACACCTGTCGGTGACCCCTTGAGCTATAAAAGGAGGCCCATGCGCAACGTAGAAGGGGTTCGGAACCAAGATCACTCATTCGCTCGGTGTAGCTAGTTCTTCAAGCTCCCGAGCTCCCCAACTTAATACAATCTAAGCAGGAGTAGGGTTTTACGCGTCCATCGCGGCCCGAACCTGGGTAAAACTGCCCGCGTGCTCTCCACGATCTGCTCTTTGTGCTCCCTCCGCCCTCTTACCGCACGAACAAGGGGCTCCGGTCCCATAGGTGCTCGTGGTGGACAGTTTCCCCCGACACCGTTGCCGGGGAAGTGAGTGCTTGAAGGTATATTTTTAGATCTTGCAATTAAATCTTTTTGTTTCTTGTTTTTATTTCACTAGTTATGTTTATGGAAAACCGCATTCTTAGTTCGTTGCTTGTGGGAAGGCGCCCCACACCTGTGGTGGTTGCTCCTCCTCCTACTGAAATTGTGCCCTATAAAATACCGGCTGGTATTATCGATTATATTTTGGCTAATCGTTATGCAGGAGACAGACATCCCGGTGAACACTTGCTATATCTGTCACAACTATGTTCATTATTTAAGCTTGCAGGTGTATCAAGGGAGTTTGTCATGAGGAAATTGTTCGCCGTATCACTTATAGATAAAGCTTCAGATTGGTATAAGCTTCTCGATAACTCGCACTTGCTTGATTGGCAAGAGCTTATGTCTCTCTTTTATACTAAGTTTTATGCTCTTCATGAAATTCATCGAGACAGGAACTATATCTATAACTTTAGGTCTCGTGATGAAGAGAGCGTAGCTCAAGCTTGGGGGAGACTGAAAACGTTAATGCTAAAATGTCCTAACCATGGGCTCCCCAAAGATGCTTATGTGGAGAGTAAGAGTACCTTTTTGAATGTGGATCATGGTAACAATGCTTTATGTGATGCTTATATTGTTGAGTTTATTCGTGATCCCACTGAAAATTATTATGAGAAGGGAACATATGCTTATAGATATTTCAATAATATTAAGTTCCCTCTCTTTATGTTGAAGGTTTTGAAGCTGCACTTGTTTTGTCTTCCTATGCTTATTGCTTTGTGCTTCAATGAATTATTCTATTGCAATATTCCTATGCATAGGAAGCATGTTAGGCTTAAATGTGTTTGGTATTTGCTTCTTGATGCTCTCTTTTGTTCTTCAACTCTTATTCCTACGAGAGCATCATTAAAGTCTTATGCCTAGCTTAAAGGCATAAAAGAAAGCGCTTTTGGGAGGCAGCCCACAATGAATAAAATTTTATTTTGCTTTTGTTGTGTCTTGATGTTGTTACTACAGTATCATCATCATTGTATATTTACTTTTCAGCTTTGTGCCAAGTGTAGCCTCTGATTGCAAGAAAGTTCAAAAGTTGTGACGTGCTGTCCAGGAAACAGATTCTGTCCTTGGATAGAAAAATTCGTATAAAATCACCAGATCATCTTTTTGGTCTGAATTTTTTCGACAGCGTGCTCTATACAATTGTCTTTCGGGCGTCTGTTCTGAGTTTTTTGATTTGAGTTGCAGAAGTGCCCCGAAAAAATTATTTACTACCTGCTGGTCTGTTTTTCACAGATTCTGTCCTGTTTTGCCTTTTCTTCATTTTGCAAACCTTGAGCTTGCTTTTTCTTTGCAAAAACCTTTTGGCAATCTTGATAAACAGTAGACCTTCAAGAATATCCTTATTTCCAGCAAGGAAAAATTATTTTATTAAGGGTACTAACCTCGCTAATCAGATTATGATGAGTTATGTATGAAGGGAGTTTTCAAGTGTGCGAGGGAAGATGATAAAAAGATTCAGGAGTGTCAAACGCTCAAGCTTGGGGATGCCCCCATGCACCCCCAAGAAATATTCAAGAAGACTCAAGCGTCTAAGCTTGGGGATGCCCCCGTGCATCCCCTTCTCCATCAACATTATCAGTTCGTCTTTCGTTCCACTATATTTTTATCACTTCATGTGTTATGTGCTATGCTTGGAGCGTCTTGTTTTTAGTATCCTTTTTAGTTTTCTTTAGCTTTGCTTGCTGTTCATAACGAGTTGGAACTCAGCTTTCTTTGTGTGGGAGAGAAACACGCTCCACTTCAACCTAGAACACAACATAGAATTTTCATGTCTATCCTTGCTGTGTGTGTTCTTTGTCTTTCAATAGCTACTATCATGTTCAGCTCTTAGTTTTCATGCTTATCTTTTTAAAAGAGCTTTTGTTTAGTTGGTCGCTGGAACTCTCTTTAGTTATCATGCTTATCTTGTTAAGAGAGTTGGCTTCTGTTGCACTGGTCGATATGTCTATGATAAAAATGTTATGTGCATAATGATGCTTAGTAGTTCATGTTTTCTTATGGTTAGTCTCAAATAGCTGGGGGGTTCTAAATGTGTTATTGGAGTACCAACATGATTTGTTTGCCTATGATGTGGTATGGTTTAGTGATATCTTCCTTCAAGAATTTATTTTGATTGACTTGGCGTATGCTCACGCATATTTAAGACTGTAAAGAAAGTCTGTCAAGCCTTGATGATCTTTAATTTCTGAGTAGCGATATAACTTCCATGCCCGATTCAATGTTGCTTTGTCGCTCTGCATGATTATGACCGTCATTGCTCTCTTAGTTGGTCGCTCCCAGTCTTTTGCTAACCTTCGCCTGTACTAAGCGGACTGACTGCTTGTGCATCCAAAATCCTTTAAATCAGTTATGCCATATGAGTCCACCATACCTTCCTATACATGGTATTTACCTGCCATTCCTAACGAAGACTTTCATGTACCATCTCGAAATTATTCAAAAAAAAAGCATTTCTCTTTTGTGCCTCTGTTTTGGCTCATGAGGAAGTAGTAGTTAATTCATGATCTTTTTAAGTTGGACAAGCTTCACCCCGGGATTGCATGTCTAATGTGCAAACCCATAATACGAGAAGGAACTGGCATAGAGTGCGCCCGGCTCATTAAAAAATTATACAACAAACAAACCCTCCTTCACGCTTTGTTCATGAGAAATCAGAAAACTTTGGCAGTGATAAACAAAGGAGATTAAGAGGATGTGATCGTCCTCATGCGGGAGCCGTTCCTCGAAACTTGTCCAGCCCAAGAAGTAATTGAGTTATCTGCTAGCATTCGTTGACGAAATATGCATATTCTAAAAAATAATTATTGCCTCTGTTTTTAAAACCAAGAGCTCTGGTACATGATTAGTTTTTGTTTCCGACCACGGGTTTTCAACCTTGCCATCAAAAGCCACGGTTCGAGAGTCTCCACCTTCTTTAAAGCACCAACTATTGAGAGCATGATTGTCATTTTGAGTGTAATGTGCATTGTCCCAAAGTACCATTGTCTTTTGCATGATTATGATATCGTTTATTCTGAAATCATTGTATCTAGTCGTCACTTAAACCTTGGAGGTGCCCCTGCATTTATGTTTTGCTTCACTAAAGGGGCAAGCGAGGTACCACTTTATCATATTTGCACACCATGCTCATTACAAATCTATTGAGTGTTTCAGTATCATATTGTAAAACTTTCAGTTCTTTGTGATATTCTCATGAGGAAACTTAATTACTACAGATTCATTATCTCAGTAAGCATTTGTCATGTGACTGTGAAAAGTTCTTATATGGTTAATAGCATGTCACCACAGAAATTATGCTTGTTATCATTTACCTACTCGAGGACGAGATAGGTAAAATAGTATGTCCCTAGTATGCCTCTACTAGACTAGCTCATTGATCAAAGATGGTTATGTTTCCTAACCATAGACATGAGTTGTCATTTGATCAACGGGATCACATCATTAGGAGAATGATGTGATGGACTAGACCCATCCGTTAGCATAGCACTTTGATCGTTTAGTTTTACCGCTATTGCTTTCTTCATGACTTATACATGTTCCTATGACTATGAGATTATGCAACTCCCGAATACCGTAGGAACACCTTGTGTGCTATCAAACGTCACAACGTAACTGGGTGATCATAAAGATGCTCTACAGGTGTCTCCGAAAGTATTCGTGGTGTTGGCATAGATCAAGACTAGGATTTGTCACTCCGAGTGTCGGAGAGGTATCTCTGGGCCCTCTCGGTAATGCACATCATAATAAGCCTTGCAAGCAAATGACTAATGAGTTAGTCACGAGATGATGTATTACAGAACGAGTAAAGAGACTTGCCGGTAACGAGATTGAACTAGGTATAGAGATACCGACGATCGAATCTCGAGCAAGTAACATACAGATGACAAAAGGAACAACGTATGTTGTTATGCGGTTTGACCGATAAAGATCTTCGTAGAATATGTAGGAGCCAATATGAGCATCCAGGTTCCGCTATTGGTTATTGACCGGAGATGAGTCTCGGTCATGTCTACATAGTTCTCGAACCCGTAGGGTCCGCACGCTTAACGTTTGATGACGATCGGTATTATGAGTTTATGAGTTTTGATGTACCGAAGGCAGTTTGGAGTCCCGGATGAGATCACGGACATGACGAGGAGTCTCGGAATGTCCGAGACGTAAAGATTGATATATTGGACGACTATATTCAGACACCGGAAGTGTTGTGGAAAGTTTCGGAATTTACCGGAGTGCTGGGGGGGGGGGGTTACCGGAACCCCCCGGGGGAATGATGGGCCCTGGTGGGCCATAAGGGAGAGAGAGGGCAGCAGCCAGGAGGTGGCGCGCCCCCTCCCTAGGAGGAGTCCGAATAGGACTAGGGGAGGGGGGCGCGGCCCCTCTTTCCCTCTCCCTCTCCCTCTCTTTCCTTCCCCCCTTTCCTTCATTGGTGGACTCCTACTAGGAATAGGATTGCAATCCTATTCCTAGTAGGATTGCTCCCTAGCCGCACCATAGGAGGGCCGGCCGGCCTCCCCCTTGCTCCTTTATATACGGGGGCAGGGGGGCACCCAAAGACACACAAATTGAATTGTTCTAGCCGTGTGCGGTGCCCCCCTCCACAGAAACACACCTCGGTCATACCGTCGCAGTGCTTAGGCGAAGAACTCTCCCGTGAAGCTCAACTGGATCAAGAGCTCGTGGGACGTCATCAAGCTGAACGTGTGCTGAACGCGGAGGTGCCGTACGTTCGGTACTTGATCGGTTGAATCGCGAAGAAGTTCGGCTACATCAACCGCGTCACTTGACGCTTCCGCTTCCGGTCTACGAGGGTACGTAGACACACTCTTCCCTCTCGTTGCTATGCATCTGATAGATAGATCTTGCGTGATCGTAGGAAAATTTTAAAATACTACGTTCCCCAACACGTGGTAGTTACAATAGGTGACTTGAGACAGATCCAGAGTCTAGATGGCCACACACACTTCCATATATAGTCATCGTCCCCACATTTCTACTGCCGAGCACGTCAAAGTAGAAAACTTGGTACCTAATATCATCACCGAATCACCTTGGTGGCGAATGATGTCCATGGTGTCACACTGGTCGAGAAGCCTGCTATTATCTCTGGGTTCCTCTGTACCATGACATTCAGCGTCGCCGACATGAAAGCGACACTTCCTGGCTGCATCATCCATTTATATGGTGTGCATGGTGGCAATGTCGTATCTGCTGCTCATCATACACCTACAAATTACACCTTTAGCAGCCAACACAGTACTTCCACCCGCGTTGATGCTCACCATCATTGTCGCCATCACCCTTTGTGCCGTTTAATGTGATGTGTTGCAAAGTTCGCCGGCATGAAAGCCACACTTCCTGGCCTTGCTGGCTACCCCAGACTAGCCATAGTGGGGAGTAACTTAGACTAGTAACATGCATATGTTACTAGTCTATGTTACTGCATCTATAGTTGGGAGTAACATATATGTGGTATCATGCAACACTTTATTTATTAGATTGTAAACTCATCTTATCTTGGTATTTGTGATGTTACTCATTATATCAGTAACTAGCTATGTTACTTAAATTAGCTCTCTGATCATTAAAGCATTGCTAAATAAGCAAATTTGCTGAGTTGGATGCTATGTTACTACTGATGTTACTACCACGATGGGCAGTCTCATGTACATCGCTGCTCCATGGAACTGTCATATGGGATGTTCCGTTTGTGCCGCGGGTCTTGTTGAAATAGTTAGCAGGGTCAGCCTTGTAAAAATAGCTAGCATGATTCCATGTTAGTAGACTGTTTGAATGTTTTCATTAGATGAAGTCATAGAAGTGTGAACCAAAGGCCAACAATAATCGCATTGTTATATTAAAGACAAATAAACAACATTTGAAGTTTATGACGATACCGACTACTACAAGAGTCCGCACAAATGCACGTCATCTATGTGGTGTGCTCTAGTGTACTGTCATGTTAAATGTTCGATTGCATGAAGGATACATTCATCGCCAGCCTCATGCTCGTGATCTTGAATGTGTTCATGAATACATTTCGGGTATTATTGTTTCCAATGATCATATGGCCAGGTGTCAGTCTGGGTAAAAATATTGCTTAGGCTAGCCATCCACCGTAGTCACACCAAGTTGATGTTCGTGAGCATAGTTGACCTCATATTTTTCATTCATTTCAACTATTGCAATACAATGAACATTGAAAATAATAATAATTGCATCCAGATCCGTTGACCACCTAGCGATGACTACGAGCACGATAGCAAGCCGAAGGCGCGCCGTCGTCTTTGGCCATTCCTCGTTAGAGCGAGGAAAAAATTGTTGTAGTAGACAACCGGAATATCATCGTGCTAAGGCTCAATAGGAACAGCACACCAAATTAACTACAGTCGATGATGAATGGTAGCATACATCGAAAGAATCCAACCTGAAGACACACGAGCATATCCAAGAAAATTCAGTAAGTACAGATCCGCACCTCCACACGTCCACCGGCGATGCTAGACGCATCACGGGGACGGGGGCTAGACGACGAGAACCTTATTCCATCTTCAGGGAGCCTCCACCCCTTTGTCTTCCTGAATAGGACACAAACCCTAACAAATAATTATATTTAAACAAAGACCTTCTGCCGGCAAGGGCCGTGATCCACGGTGTCCAATGGCCTAAGGCCACCGGAGATGAGACACACCAACGATAGCGCCAGCGGGAGGCATGGGAACTCTGATTTTTTTAGCAAAGGCGGCTGCGTGTGGCATCGTTGACCTCACCTTCATGGTGATGACATCTATGCTGAGTTGGATGCACCGGTCGAGGAGTGTGCTTTGGACCTCTCGTGTAATGCATGAAAGGCATACTCATTGGCTTGTTGCCCTCGGTTTCTTATTGCTAGTGTCAGAAGAAAACACTATTTTCTGCTCGTTGCGGCGAACTGTCGGGTAGTTGCACAGGGCAGCGATGCCAGCGATCAATATGGCCCGACCCACGTCCAGATTTACACAGTGTGGCCAACTGGTTTTGGGAACATTCTAGAAGGTTCCTTGAACTTGGTTTTTCCTATGTTGTTTCTTTTTTGGTTTTTATGACTTTCTATTATTTATTTATTTTTCTTTTTTCCCGTTTCCTGTATCGTGTTTTCAAGTTTATTTTTGTTTTTTTGGAAATTTAAAAAATGATTACATTTTTCAAAAATTCGGTCAATTTTTTAAAATATTCCCGTGTTCAAATTTTGTTAAGAAATTTAAGAGAATATTAGAATTTCAAATTTTGTTTGCATTTTATAAAATTTATTCACAAACTAAAAAATGTTCTACTTTTCAAACTTTGTGCACAAATTCTAAAATTATTCATGCTCTTCAAATTGTTCACAAATTTGAAAAATGTTCGGGGAATTTCAAAACATGTTTGCATTAAAGAATGTTCGGGGAATTTCAAAACATGTTTGCATTAAAGAATGTTCAGGAATTTTTTAATTTGATAATAAATTCATAAAAATGTTCGGTCACGAGCAGCTCTACTGTCACCGGTGCTTAGTAGCACTAGTATTTAACTTCGGCCCAGTCGAGATCTCCTCTATCGTCGGCTTGCTATTGGAAGCAGTAAGCGCCCAATAGGACTCCACGACGACACAACGTGTGCTCAGATGTGGGGTGGAATCAATACTCCCTCCGTTCCTAAATATTTGTCTTTCTAGATATTTCAACAAGTGACTACATACAAAGCAAAATGAGTGAATCTACACTCTAACATATGTCTACATACATCCGTATGTTCTAGTCCATTTAAAATGTCTAGAAAGACAAATATTTTGGAACGGAGGGAGTACAAGATTGTGTTTTGAAAGGTTGGGCCTTCGTGCACTTGAACGGCCCCATCAAGGCATCAAACACCGTTGAAACTTGGTGGCACGTTAGACAGTCAGCCCCACCGGTCATTTTCGGTGTCAACTTGTGCCCGTCCGTGTTATTCGGAAAAAACTCCGTCAAACCAGTAGTTTCCTGAAAAAAAAAAAAGGAAAAATGGTGGCTTTTGAAATTTCGACCGCAGTTATAGTGTTGATGTTTTGCAATTAACTCAATTCACATGTCTCAAAATCTTTCGTGAATGCATTACTTGTACAAGTATTAATATATTAATCGAAGCACCACTCCTACTTGCTACCGCAGCTGACAACACCCCTTAATGGATAAGGTTGTGTGGGATCTAATCGTCCGGTTGGATCATCGCCTTGCATTTACTCCCCCTTAAACTAATACAAGAGCGCTTAGATCACTATTTTAATGTTCAAAACGCTATTATATTAGTTTACAGAGACAGTAACAGACTAACAGCTAATAATACGATCGGCGTGTCCTATGCTCCGGCAATCTGCCTGAACAGGGTAACTACCATAGTGTTTGTGCGATCCGTGCACGCATAATAAAAATCTGATATGAGTATGAAAGAGAGATGTGGCATAAAATAATAAAATATGATAACAGTATGCGATCCATGCACGCATACAAAAATCTGACAAAAATCATGCACGTGTACTCATACAAAAAAAAAAGATGAGTGGAAGAAGCAATTCCATATCGTGTGTTTCAGTTCTAGCGAGGACTTACTAATGATGAAGCAAATACATGATTCATCAGCAGTGGTACAGGCTGTATGGGGCATTGATCCTGACCAGTTAACAATCGACCAACGCACATGGCACCATGCCTTCCGCACGCTTCTAATTTATAAAATAGGAAAGATGTACTAATGTAAATGTCCTGCAAGACCATGATATGCGTGGTAGTTGGACAATAACTTCGTCTAAGAAATACTCCCTCCGTCTCAAAATAAGTGCCTCGATTTTACACTAACTTTGTACTAAAATTAATACAAAATTGAGTAACTTATTTTAGCACGGAGAGAGTAATACTTGGCAGTGTTTTACTTTTCTGAGAACAAGTTGTTTTTCTTGATTTCGTTGGGCGGGCGACATGTTCCTACAAGGTTTGTTGGGTTCCTCACCAATTTAGCTTTGTCAAGGTTTCGTGGGGCGGGCTACATCTTCTGATCACCTCTTAATGGATAAGGTTGTGTGGGATCAAATCGTCCAGTGAGAACATTATCTTGCATTAATATCAAACAGTATGATTGGCGTTTCATGTCCTCCGGCAATCTACGTGGGCAACATACAACTAACGCAATCCGTATGTGTGGATGTCTTTCATGTGCATGCATACAAAATATGATAAGACTATAGTGTATATGCACTGTACTCACCCAAAAAATGAGACGGGGAAGCAAATCAGACCACATGCGCTGGATAGCTGCACAAATTGGCTTAAGTATATATAAATGCTTGTCTGGAACCTAGCTACATCCATGATTCATGAGCAGTCGTACAGGCTGTATATGGCATTGATCCTGACCAATAGACCAAGGCGGATGCATGTCACCACACGTTTGGCAAAAACAAATGTCTCATAATACATGATATGTGTGGTGATAGGATAATAACTTAATCCCTTGTTTACTTTTTGAGAAATAATGTTTGGTAGTGTTTTGGTTTCCTCAGAAAAAGGTTGTCTCTATAACCTTGATTAAGATGCAAATACATTTGATTGACCAATATTTGTTTGAAGGAAAATTAAAATTCTAATCCAATTTTGAGAAAAAACAGGAAGAAAGCTTGAAGGAATGGTTCGTTTGTTGAAATTTATTCCTGGCGGTGCTCAAATAGTTTTCATCTCGTAACTTGTGCTTCTGCTAATCTTGACTTAAACAAAACAAAGTGTGTGCCAAGTTGACGTGACGATCAAATCAGCTACTCCCTCCTTCCATTTATATAGGGCCTAACGTAATATGAATTATTAAATGTACAAATGTTATACCATTGGAAAATAGAAGATTTCAAGTTTCTAATTGTATTTTTTTAACATATAACTCATATTATACTGATCAAATCGTAGGCCTATATTCGTGTCGACCACATCAGTCACGTGGATCACATAAAATCAATTGGTCTGAAGATAAGAACGGCTAAATTGATGAGAGCATCAATTTGGCATCCGTGCTCCACTGTGTCCAGTATTTTTGAACATGCATACAAATAATATATTTGGAATTATGAAATAAATGAAAATTATTTTTCCAGGATAAGTGTGTGTGGGGGTGTGCACATGCACCGACGCGACTGTGTGTGTTTTATATATCTGCGAAAATATATTCAAGATTATTTCATGTAGGCTAGAAAAAAACATGAATGAAAATTAGCTAAAAATAACTATACCTTAATCCATATGTTTGTTTATTTATGCCGTAGATAAAGATATATTGTTGGAAATTTAAATGAAAGTGTATCCAGGCAGACATATGCACATCATTACTCATACACATGGTCGATATAAAGTGGAAGCCCTTAGGTAAATCCATGATTTATCATCATGTACCTTATAGATTGCGGGGCACACGGTTTAGGCACATTGGTGCTCAGTCCAAGTCCAAAGATCGAATCGAATCCGTATGAACAGGTCATGCCAGAGCAAGCCTTATCGGTCATACATGACTCACATCGCCTTACGTTACATTCAGATTTGCAGAAAATTGAGCGTGCGAGCTGTACACAGGCCTGTCGACATGGGTTACTCATCGGTTTGGTTTTCGGCCCTGAATACTAAATACTAACAAGTGTAGAGTGATGAAAATACCTTCTCCTACCCGTAAAAAAATGAAAATACCTTCTCCATAAACGAGGCTGATGAATTCGCACTTCTAACCTCATCCGTTGATTTGCTTTGTGTGTGTGTGTGTGTG
>LR738709.1:10696069-10707201 GCA_902687465.1 Secale cereale
TTGAGATCCTGGTTGGTGGCGTCAAGCAAGAGCAGGCAAGCAGCAGGGCCGAGCAAGAAGAGCAGATCGCTGGTAATCGATTCCTTTACCTGAATGTGAACCAAACAAACTTGCAAAAAACTCATTACATCTTCTTAAACACTATGATCTGATTACGTTAACATTGCCGTTACCATTTCTGTAGCCAAACACCTAAGAGCTTTCGTGATCCAACACATGGCATGGCCGGGTGGATGCATGCATGCTCATGATCTGGCACCAGCGTTCAGCCCATCCATGGCGTTCATGCTGTGCTCCTACTCCATCTCCATGCCCATGCCCGTGTCCAGCACGGAATGAGCAGATGGTTATCCCACAAGAGCGTTGTTTTGTTCTTGACTTGTAAAACTATTAGTGATGTTCATGTGTATCCTGTTTCTTATGACTTGTAAAACTACTAGTGATGTTCACGTGTAAAACTACACGAGTTGTGAATCGTGAACATGCAGACTTTATCTATTTTATCTTAAAATATAACAGGGTACTATACAAGAGCAGAACTACCATCCACCACAAAAGACCACCATCTAAAAAACAAGCCTGCACATCAGCTGGACCTTCACATATGTGGAAGCTCCTCCCTCTGAACGTCGGCAGTAGTGTTGGACTAGCGGTTAATGCAGCGTCCGTTTCTTATTATTTGATTAAGTGTGTGAACATACACCCAATTAAAATTTAATACACAGACATAATTAACAAAGTTGAGTAGCATGCAACAAAGTTAACATACACCCATCTGCCCTGTCTGCGCGCCCATGAAAAAAAGCAGAAGAAAAGGCAAATGACAAAACCGTACCTTCCTCAATGGTCAATAGTGGCGTTTACAATGTTGGTGATGTTCTTCAGGCTGAAAATGTGTTTCGTTAGAGTCTTCACTAGCTCGGGGAGTTGTTCTCCGAGTTGGGTAATGGGAACACACCACCCCCTTCCACTCTTCCGACTCCTGAGGGGTCCACCTGGCAAACCCAAAAGCGGCTGGAAGTCCACGTGAAAACTCGGTGCGGGAGGTGGCACACGTCCTACGTTGATCTCCTCAAACAGTGGCTAAAGGCCTCCCTAGGATGCCATTGGATGCTTCGTTCCACCAGCCGACTAGGAACCAAAGGTTCAGTGGCAACGAGAGTTTTTACGCCGACATGGAATTTTCAAAAAGTAGGAAAAGCGGTGGAGTTGGCGGTGTGTTGTGGCGTTGGGACTATTGTTATGGTGGAGGAACACTGTGGCCTGTTGGCGTAATCAATTCACGGAATGAACTGTCTGCGAAACTATTTCACAGCCATGACCTTTTTGTGTAGCGCCTGCCTCAGAGGCGCTGCACCTACTGTACAGCGCCTGGCTCAGAGACGCTGCACCCTACTGTGTAGCGCCTGCCACCGGAGGCTGCCACGGTGGACAGGCGTGCAACGCCCCTGGGCCAGGCGCTGCACAGTAGGATGCAGCGCCGTTGTGGCAGGCGCTACCCAAAAAGATCATGGCTGTGAAATAGTTTCGCAGACAGTTCATTCCGTGAATTGATTACGCCAACAGATCAAAATTGTCAAATTTGCCGAACACTGTGAGCACCGGGCGGAGACTGTGGTGGCAGGCATGATCCCGCGGTGCCTTCATTTTGGCCGGATCCCATGTGACGGTGTCCTGAATTAGCTGGTATTAACCCAGGAGGCTCATGCTCCTCAGATTTGGCATGTGGGCCGTCGTTCTCCTCAGGATTGACTCTGGAAGCTGCACGCTTGAGGCATGATCAAAGATTATGTCTACCGAAGAAGACTTGTCGTGTACTCGGAGACTTCTCATGCCGCCTTCATGTCAAGACATCAACCTTGTAACCCTAGATATCATACCTTTTTTGGGCACACTTATTTTCCTTCTACTTCTACGCCATTATTTTTGTGTAACATACTTGTGTCTCCTCGTCTTATTAATAATCTTATGTCCGTTCGTTGTTTCACTCATGAAAATCCTGTCACTGTTGAATTTGATGAGCTTGGGTTTTGTGTTAAGGATGCTCGAACCAAGATGGTGCTCCACCGACCACCGGTGTGACAGCCCCGACGAGCTCTATCCGGTGCATTCGCCCTCAGCCGCCACAACCGCACTGGTCGCTCTCTCCCCTGGAGTTGATCTCTGGCATGCTCGCTTTGGTCACCCCAACCCCGTCACACTTCGTCATATTCTTAGGAGCTTCAGTTTCAGTTGTCATAAGATTGAGGACCACATCTTTCATGCATGTCGTGTTGGCAAACATGTTCGCCTCCCGTACAAACTCCACCACCATAGCTTCTTTTCCTTTTCAGTTGATCCATAGCGATGTGTGGACCTCTCCGGTTCCTAGTAATTCGGGGTATCTATATTATCTGGTTATTCTTGATGATTATTCTCAGTATGTGTGGACTTTTCCTTTTTGCGTAGAAAGTCGGATGCACTCTCAACTTTGACGGCCTTTTACTCCTATGTCAGCACGCTGTTTGGGCGTCTCATCCTTGCTCTTCAGACTAACAATGGAAAACAGTTTGACAACCTTGCTTTCCGCACTTTTCTGTCGCACCACGGCATAGTTTTTTTGTCTCACATGCCCGTATACTTCACAGCAGAACGGTTGAGCTGAACGCGTCCTTCACACTCTGAACGACTGCGTTCGCACAGTCCTGTTCCCTGCTAATGTACCGCCTCGTTTTTGGCCGGACGCACTCGCCACTCATTCTCTTCTTCTTAACCTTCGCCCTTGCCGCCCACGATGGAACTATGCACCTCATCATCTTCTCTTTGGTACGCCCCCATCTTATGATGACTTGCGTATTTTCGGGTGCCTTTGCTATCATAGCACTGTCGACTCCGCTCCTCACAAGTTCGCACCTCGTTCTGTCGCTTGCATCTTCATCGGCTACCCCTCCAACTCCAAGGGATATCGGTGCTACGATCCTGTCTCCCACCGTATGTTCACTTCACGGCACATTTACTTTGATGAGCATGTGTTTCCGTTTCACCAGGTACCCTCGGCTGTTACTCCCGCCACCGGTGACGCGGGCTCCTCGACGCCTCTCCCAGGGCGCTCGCGCGCCTCTCTTGTCCTGTATGATTGGCGTGTCATGGATGGCGCTCTATTCTCCCCCCCTCCCCCGCTCTCGAACCTCCCCTCCCATGGCGATCCCCCCTCCTCTCCCCTTCCCCTGAGGTCCCTTTCACCGTCTCCAGCCCAGCCCATCCAGCCCGACCCACGCTCTCTGCCTCGCCGCCGACCCCGTCCCCCTCTTCCCCCTCCAATGCTGGCCAGCGGCACCTAGATCTCGCCAACAAGTTTTGGACTTTGGATGGTGAGTCCTCCTCCAACGACGACGTCGCTCCTCCACTCCCCTCCTTCTCCCGTTCCGGCTGCTTGGAGGTCCTGCCTGCCGCGGCCGTCGCCTCTCGCCGGCGTAAATTCACGCCGGGTGGGCGCGGGCGCCCGATACACTGCTGCGGATGGCTGGATGCGTGTCGTTCGGGGTCACCGTCGCGGGTCGGCTCCTTGGTCGGATGCGGTACGCTCCTTCTCTGCATCTCCGCCGGCGGTCTCTCTGGTAAGTGATGCGGATCTGCTCGCCTCGGGGTCCTCGACGGCCGGTTCTCTGTGCGAGGGCTCTTCGACGGTGCCTGTGGCGGCGGCGGAGGCGGACGCCGTCCAAACCCTAGGGCTGGGGTCGCCTCGAGCCCTTGCGGTTGTTTCCGGGCCGTTGGCTCCCCTGCCGCCCAGTGGGCCGGATGGGCCGGCCCTTCCTCTTACTCTTGAGAATATCTCTTTATTTCCTCCCCTCCCCCGTCTGGACCCTGGGCCTAGGGTGGCCCAGACCGTGACTAAGGCGCTCCGTCCCCTTTCCAACCCAGCCCATTTGGTGGGCCCTGGCCTTGCACAGGTGGGATATTTATGGGTTCGCAAGGGATCCCTACCCCCATTTCTAGGGTTTCCTACTTCTTCTTCCGACCTCCGCCGTCTCCGCTTCCCTGTTCGTCACTTCTCTAGATCTAGTCCCCCCGCGCCTCTTCTCCGCTCTTTTGCGGCTGTCGTTGGCATGGATCGGTCGCGCGGCTCGTCGAGCGAAGCCATGTCCGGCCAGAAGAGGAGGAGGGACGAGGGGACGGCGGATCTGGAGATGGAGGCAGCTCTCCGTTCCAAGTTGGAGGCGAACCGTGGTCTGGCTGGGGGGGGGGGCGGCCAACGGTGCCCCCCCTCTCCTGGATCTGCTTCGGCGGCGGTGGGCGCTTCTGCGAAGGGTGGTGCTGCTCGCGTGGCAGATCCATGGGAGGCGGCGGCGGCCGCGGTGCCGGCTGGGTCCGTTGCTCCCACTGCGCCCCCATCCTCCTCCGCGTGGTGGTGGTAGCAGCGGCCGGGACGGTTTGGGGTCCGCAGCTCCTCCGGTTTCTCTGGTGCGCCGTTTCGCCATGGCCCTGCGGCCGGCCATGGATCTGGTGATGGTCTCCTTCCCTCTCCCCCTCCCACTTCGTCGCGCAATCCTCCCCTTCCCCAAGTTGCTAACCCCACCCTCACCTGTTTCACCTGCCACCGTCCTGGACACTTTCAATCTCGTTGCTACAACCTCCCCCCTTCTGCCTCATCTGTAGGGGTGACGGCCACCTCACGGTTGATTGCCAAAACCGTAGCAAACCTCCTGCTTTCGTTCATTATGGTACTGGTCTCCCTGGCTGCTCGTTCTTCGATTTGGATTCAGAGGTCCCCCTTGTTGCCCCCAACCCGGCTCTTTCCAACTCTGGTATCATCTCTGTCAAGGGGAAGAAGGTTACCCCGGAGGTCCTCCTTGATGAGCTCCGTCTTTGGAACGATGGGGGTTGGGACTGGCAGATTAGGCAGCTCTCCACATGTGAGTTCTCTGCGCTCTTCCCTTCTAAGGAAAGCTTACGAATGATCTCGTCGTGCTCCAGCTTCACCCTGCCTCTCAACCAGCTTGTTGTCTCTGTTAAGGCGGCCACCAACGGCTCAAAAAACATCTGCTCTCTCTCTATCTGACACCTGGATCTTGGTGGATGACGTCCCTCCCCAGCTTCGCTCCACCCCTTTCATGATGGCTTTCGGTGTTCTGGTTGGGAAGCCAATCGAAGTGGACCAGGCCTCCCTATCTGTGCTTGGTCCGGTTCGGCTTCGGGTTTGGAGTATCGCCCCCCGCTGCATCCATGGTGTCATCGACCTCTTCCCTGTTGAGGGTGGGATCCGTCTTCGGGTTTGGGTCAAGGAAGGACCGGGACCTGTCTCTCCACCTCCGCCCCCCCCCCCTCGCCCTTCTTCGGATGGGGGTGACTCGGACAAGGATGGCGATGGCTTCCCAGAGGATTCCTTTCCAGGCAAGGACCATCATTTCACACAATCTGAATGGGATGGCATGACTGCGGAGGATCGGGACCACTTCAAGGAGAATGCATCGGTGGATGACGGGAAGCAGGGAGCGCGGGGTGAGGCGGCGGGTTCGGGAGGGGCTAAAGGTACGCCCTTCTTTGCAGTGTCACTAGTAGAAAACAGGGCATTGGTCCAGCCCATTAGCCCCGGTTCAATCTAGAACCGGGTCCAATGGGGGTACTGGACCCGGTTCGTGAGCCCAGGGGGCCGGCCGGGCCACGTGGGCCATTGGTCCCGGTTCGTCTGGACCTATTGGTCCCGGTTGGAGCTAAAAACCGGGACCAATGGCTCTTGCTCCTGGCCCACCACTATTGGTCCCGGTTGGTGTTATGAACCGGGACCAAAGGCACCCCTTTAGTCCCGGTTTGTAGCACCAACCGGGACCAGTGAGTTGCCTATATATACCCCCTCACTCAAGAGCAGAGCTCACTGCACTGTTTTTTTTTCTGGCCGAGTGGGAGAGGGGTTAGTGGTGCTCTAGCTCACCTCCTATGCACACAACGTGTTCGGTGGAATGCCCGAGCCACACTAGTTAAGCTTTTCTCCTCTCGAAGCTCTATTTTCTCCGAGATTTGTCTAGGTTTAGCGGTCCGTCACGTCCCGTCCCCGTCTTCGCCGCCGTCGATCGCCCCCGCCGATCTCGTCACCGGCACCACCGTGGTGAGCCTCTTGTTATGTCCATGCTTTTCTTACTTTTATTATTGCTTTATATAGATATTTGTCTAATTTTCTTACGTTTATTATTGCTTGTTATTATATAGTGCGATGGTTTTGATATCCGCCCACGTGGGCCCTCGTCCGGTCTACGATTCGGATGTGGTATATTATCTTTAATTTATAACTATTTGTTTTAGTGTTTATGATAGTTATGCCGACCAACCTGACATGCATAGATGTTTTATTATGTCTAGGAGGTAGTTGAACCGGAAATTCCAACCGACCCTCTTGTGGAGAGGTTAAATTTAGTTGAAGAGGAAAACATTTCGTTAAAGAAAAAATTGGAAAAAATGGAGGAGGAGAAGATGGAATTGGAGTTGCATGTTGCGGAAGTTATCGATGATCACAAGATCAAGATGGACCCTATTGTCGAGAGGTTAAATTTAGTTGAAGAAGAAAACAAATTCTTGAAGGAAAAAAATAAAAAAAATTGTGGACGAGAAGATGATATTGGAGTTGCATGTTGCGGATGTCGTCGATGATCACAAGATCAAGATGGATGCAATGCGGTTGAAGATTAAAAAGATTAGAAAATATGCCATTAATACCGAGGCTTGGTATCATTATGCCGTTGGATCAATTGTTACCTTGGTTGCGATTATGATAGCATTTGTTTTCGCGTTGAAATGTTTTACATAGTTTCAATGTGTATGGAGAGCTATATGTTGTTAGATGAGAACTATATATGTATGTACTTTGGTTTTAATGTGATGATGAACTTTTATCCATTTGGTCACTTAATTATCTATTTATGATGTTCTGTAATGGTTTTTGACACACTTAATTATATATAAATGCACGCAGATGAACCGGCAATGGATGTACGGTGACAGACACACCTCCGAGTACATTAAGGGCGTGCGTGAGTTTCTAAATGCGGCTGAGGCAAACAAGCAGAATGGTTTTATGTGTTGTCCATGCACTAAATGTGTGAATACGATGTCTTACTCTAACCGGAAAATCCTTCACTCCCACCTGCTTTACAAGGGTTTCATGCCACACTATAATGTTTGGACGAGGCACGGAGAAATAGGGGTTATGATGGAAGACGGCGAAGAAGAAGAGTACGATGACAACTATGTGCCCTCTGAATACGGTGATGCTGCAATGGGGGGAGCTGGTGAAGATCAAGAGGAACCAGACGATGTGCCCAATGATGCTGCAACGGGTGAAGCTGCTGAAGATCAAGAGGAACCAAATGATGATCTTCGCCGGGTCATTGTCGATGCAAGGACACAATGCGAAAGTCAAAAGGAGAATCTGAAGTTCGATCGCATGTTAGAGGATCACAAAAAAGGGTTGTACCCCAATTGCGAAGATGGCAACACAAAGCTCGGTACCGTACTGGAATTGCTGCAGTGGAAGGCAGAGAATGCTGTGGCTGACAAAGGATTTGAGAAGCTACTGAAAATATTGAAGAAGAAGCTTCCGAAGGATAACGAATTGCCCGACAGTACATACGCAGCAAAGAAGGTCGTATGCCCTCTAGGATTGGAGGTGCAGAAGATACATGCATGCCCTAATGACTGCATCCTCTACCGCGGTGCATACAAGGATCTGAACGCATGCCCGGTATGCGGTGCATTGCGGTATAAGATCAGATGAGATGACCCTGGTGATGTTGATGGCAAGCCCGCCAGGAAGAGGGTTCCTGCGAAGGTGATGTGGTATGCTCCTATAATACCACGGTTGAAACGTTTGTTTAGAAACAGAGAGCATGCCAAGTTGATGCGATGGCACAGTGAGGACCGTAAGAAAGACGGGAAGTTGAGAGCACCCGCTGACAGGTCGCATTGGAGAAAACTCGAGAGAAAGTACTGGGAGGAGTTTGCAAAGGACCCAAGGAACGTATGGTTTGCTTTAAGCGCGGATGGCATTAATCCTTTCGAGGAGCAGAGCAGCAATCACAGCACCTGGCCCGTGACTCTATGTATGTATAACCTTCCTCCTTGGATGTGCATGAAGCGGAAGTTCATTATGATGCCAGTTCTCATCCAAGGCCCTAAGCAACCCGGCAACGACATTGATGTGTGCCTAAGGCCATTAGTTGAAGAACTTTTACAGCTGTGGAATGGAAACGGTGTACGTGCGTGGGATGAGCACAAACAGGAGGAATTTGACCTAAAGGTGTTGCTGTTCGTGACCATCAACGATTGGCCCGCTCTCAGTAACCTTTCAGGACAGACAAACAAAGGATACCACGCATGCACGCACTGTTTAGATGACACTGAAAGTATATACCTGGACAAGTGCAGGAAGAATGTGTACCTGGGCCATCGTCGATTTCTTCCGACCAACCATCAATGTCGAAAGAAAGGCAAGCATTTCAAAGGCGAGGCAGATCACCGGAAGAAGCCCGCCATGCGTACCGGTGATCACGTACTTCCTATGGTCAATGATTTACACGTAATCTTTGGAAAGGGCCCCGGCGCACTAGCTGTTCCGAATGACGATGAGGGACACGCACCCATGTGGAAGAAGAAATCTATATTTTGGGACCTACCCTACTGGAAAGACCTAGAGGTCCGCTCTTCAATCGACGTGATGCACGTGACGAAGAACCTTTGCGTGAACCTGCTAGGCTTCTTGGGCGTGTATGGAAAGACAAAAGATACAGCTGAGGCACGGGAGGACCTGCAACGTTTGCACGAAAAAGACGGCATCCCTCGGAAACAGTATGAAGGTCCTGCCAGCTATGCTCTTACGAAAGAAGAGAAAGAAATCTTCTTTGAATGCCTGCTCAGTATGAAGGTCCCGACTGGCTTCTCGTCGAATATAAAGGGAATAATAAATATGGCAGAGAAAAAGTTCCAGAACCTAAAGTCTCATGACTGCCATGTGATTATGACGCAACTGCTTCCGGTTGCATTGAGGGGGCTTCTACCGGAAAACGTCCGATTAGCCATTGTGAAGCTATGTGCATTCCTCAATGCAATCTCTCAGAAGGTGATCGATCCAGAAATCGTACCAAGGCTAAGGAGTGATGTGGCGCAATGTCTTGTCAGTTTCGAGCTTGTGTTCCCACCATCCTTCTTCAATATCATGACACACGTCCTAGTTCATCTAGTCGACGAGATTGTCATTCTGGGACCCGTATTTCTACACAATATGTTCCCCTTTGAGAGGTTCATGGGAGTCCTAAAGAAATATGTCCGTAACCGCGCCAGGCCAGAAGGAAGCATCTCCATGGGCCATCAAACAGAGGATGTCATCGGGTTTTTTGTTGACTTCATTCCTGGCCTTAATAAGATAGGTCTCCCTAAATCGCGGTACGAGGGGAGACTGACTGGAAAAGGCACGCTTGGAAGGGACTCAATAATATGCAGGGACGGATATTCTTGGTCTCAAGCACACTACACAGTTCTACAGAACTCTACATTGGTGACCCCGTATGTCGATGAACACAAGAACAGTCTGCGCTCCAAACACCCGGAGCAGTGCGACGACTGGATTACACGTGAACACATCAGGACTTTCAGAAGTTGGTTGGAAACACGTCTCAGAGGTGACAACACTGTTTGTGATGAGTTGTACTTGTTGTCCAGGCGACCATCTTCGACTGTATTGATTTACAAAGGATACGAGATAAATGGGAATACATTTTACACGATTGTCCAAGATCAAAAGAGCACCAACCAAAACAGCGGTGTCCGCTTTGATGCAACAACCGAGAGGGGAAAGGACACATATTATGGTTACATAGTGGACATATGGGAACTTGACTACGGACATGATTTTAAGGTCCATTTGTTTAAGTGCAAATGGGTCAATCTGTCGGGAGGCGGGGTACAGGTAGACCCACAGTACGTAATGACAACAGTGGATCTGAAAAATCTTGGATACACTGACGAACCGTTCGTCCTAGCCAATGATGTGGCACAGGTTATCTATGTGAAGGACATGTCTACCAGACCGAGAAAAAGAAAAGATAAGGAAGCGAATACATCATACGATGAGCCAAAGCGCCACATAGTTCTTTCAGGAAAAAGGGACATCCTGGGAGTGGAGGGCAAGACAGACATGTCTGAAGATTATGAAAAGTTTCATGAAATTCCTCCCTTCAAAGTCAAGGCTGACCCAAGCATCCTGATAAACGATGAAGATTATCCATGGTTACGCCGCAATAAGCAAATGACACAAGCGAAGAAAAAGTAAAGAGTTTTTTCCGCAACTATTATGATGATACCATGCCAACTTTGTAACAAACGAGTATGATACCATTGTCCGTTTGTACTATTCAAATTTCAATACTACTTGCACTAACAGAGAAAGTTTGTAATTGGTTTTACCAGAAAGAATTAAAAAAATAAAGCAAATAACAAAAGAAAATAAATAATGCAGAAAACAAAACAAAAAAACTTGAAAAAAAATAGCAACAATAAGTATTTTGTTGTAAGTATAAACAAAATAAAATAAATAAAGCAACAAAGAAAATAAATAAAGGAAGTAAAATAAATAAAGCAACTCTAAATACAGCAAAAAACAACTTAGAAATAAACAAAGAAAATAAAATAAATAAAGCAACTCTAAATACAGCAAAAAACAACTTAGAAATAAATAAAGCAAAAAAGGAAAAAAAAAAAATTGGGCGCTGCCCAGTGAGCCTACAAGGCCTATAGCACAGGATCCACCTGTACTATAAGGCCCAGCAAGCTCACAGGGCAGCACGCAGAGTTAGGCCCAGAAGCCTGCATTTGAGAGGAGCTCGAGAGGGTGGGAGCAGCAGCCCTTATAAACCACTCTCGAGCTCCCTCAGCTAGCGAGGTGGGACTAAACATCCCACCGCACCCGCGCCAGCACAGGGCGTTTGGTCCCGGTTGGTGGCTGAAACCGGGACTAAAGGGTGGCATTAGTCCCGGTTGAAGGCTGAAACCGGGACTAATACCCCCCTTTAGTCCCGGTTGCTGCCACCAACCGGGACTAAAGGCCCCTCCTTCCCGCCCTTTGGGCTGCTGAAAAGGGACCTTTAGTCCCGGTTGGTGGCAGCAACCGG
>LR738709.1:10707257-10726677 GCA_902687465.1 Secale cereale
AACCGGGACTAATACTGCTCCTATATAACCAGGACTTGCGAAATTTTGGGCAGTTTCCTTCTTCAGTGCCCCCGACGCCTCCCTCTCCTTCCCCGCCCCCGTCGCCCCGTCGCCGTCGCCGTCGCCCCCGTCGCCCCGTCGTCGTCGCCGTCGCCCCCGACGCCGCCTCGTCGCCGTCGCCCCGCCCCGCGACCCCGTTCCGCCCCGCCCCGAGCCGTCGCCGCGCCCCGGCCCGTCGCCGTCGCGCCGCGCGCCCCGCCCCGCCGCCGTGGCGCCGCCGCGCCCCGCCGCCGTCGCGCCGCCCAGCCCCGCCGCGCGATGTGAGGGCTCCCTTTTTTTATGTTTATATAAATATATTGCTGTATATATATATAGTTGATATATATGTGTATATTTTTTTATGTTTATATAAATTGCTGTATATATAGTTGCATGTGTATATATAGTTGCTGTATATATATGTATGTGTATATATTTTTTTTTCTTAGGAATTTGCTAAATATATATGTTAAATATATATGTATGTGTATATAAATATTTTTTTTCTTAGGAAGTTGCTGTATGTGATGTATGTATGTGATGTATATATATGTGTATGTGGCTATATAGTTTTTTGTTTATAGATGCTAAATATATATAGAAAGTTTTATATATATGCAAAAGTTACAAATTTAGAAAAAGAAGGATATGAAAGAAGAAAATAAGAAAGAGGAAAGAAAGAAGAAGAGGAGAGGAAGAAGAGGAGAAATAAATAAGAAGAAGAAAAAAAAGAAAAAAAGAGGAGAAGAAGAAAGGAATAGAGGAGAAAAAAAGAAATTTTCTCTTCTCTTCTCCTCTATTCCTTTCTTCTTCTCCTTTTTTTTTTCTTTTTTTTTCTTCGATCTTCTCCTCTAGCGGTTCCTTTTTTCTTCTTCTTCCTCTTTTTTTTATCGGATATGTCTATGTCGATATACACCCTCCCCGATAACTTCGACATTAGGGAGGGCCGGGGTCGAGGGTCGTCGAGGGACCGAGGGACCGGTCGAGAGATCGCCGAGGGGCCGAGGGTCGTCGGGGGTCGAGAGGCCGAAGGTCGAGGGGTCGAGAGGTTGCCTAGCAGTCGGGGGTCTAGGGTTGTGGATCGCCGAGCAGTCGGGGGTCAAAGTATTGAAGAATTCCATGACTTCATCATTTGCCAGAAGTAACCGGGGCATTTTGGTACAAAGTTATGAAAAGTTATTCTGGAACGGAGTTCCTGATAGGATAATCCGTCTTTTGTTACGAATTATCCTATCTGGGACTCCGTTCCAAAATAAATTTGGAGAGCTTCGTACCATCATGCTACTGTTACTTTCGCCTAATGATGAAGTATTGGTTTTGTTGAATCCTTTGACACTCGACAAAATGTGACATGAGGGGGTCTAGGGTTTGTGGATCGCCGAGAAGTCGGGGGTCGAGGGGTCGAGAGAGGTTGCCTAGCTAGTGTCAAAGTATTGAAGAATTCCATGACTTCATCATTTGCCAGAAGTAACCGGGGCATTTTGGTATGAAGTTATGCAAAGTTGTTCTGGAACGAAGTCCCTGATAGGATAATCCTTCTTTTGTTACGGATTATCTTATCTGGGACTCCGTTCCAAAACAACTTTGGAGAGCTTCGTACCATCATGCTACTGTTACTTTCGCCTAATGATGAAGTATTGGTTTGTTGAATCCTTTGACACTAGACAAAATGTGACATGAGGGGGTCTAGGGTTGTGGATCGCCGAGAAGTCGGGGGGGTCGAGAGGTTGCCTACCTGTGTCAAAGTATTGAAGAATTCCATGACTTCATCATTTGCCAGAAGTAACCGGGGCATGTTGGTACGAAGTTATGCAAAGATGTTCTGGAACGGAGTTCCTGATAGGATAATCCGTCTTTTGTTACGGATTATCTTATCGGGGACTCCGTTCCAAAACAACTTTGGAGAGCTTCGTACCATCATGCTACTGTTACTTTCGCCTAATGATGAAGTATTGGTTTGTTGAATCCTTTGACACTAGACAAAATGTGACATGAGGGGGTCTAGGGTTGTGGATCGCCGAGAAGTCGGGGGGGTCGAGAGGTTGCCTACCTGTGTCAAAGTATTGAAGAATTCCATGACTTCATCATTTGCCAGAAGTAACCGGGGCATTTTGGTACGAAGTTATGCAAAGTTGTTCTGGAACGAAGTCCCTGATAGGATAATCCGTCTTTTGTTACGAATTATCTTATCTGGGACTCCGTTCCAAAACAACTTTGGAGAGCTTCGTACCATCATGCTACTGTTACTTTCGCCTAATGATGAAGTATTGGTTTTGTTGAATCCTTTGACACTAGACAAAATGTGACATGAGGGGGTCTAGGGTTGTGGATCGCCGAGAAGTCGGGGGGGTCGAGAGGTTGCCTAGCTAGTGTCAAAGTATTGAAGAATTCCATGACTTCATCATTTGCCAGAAGTAACCGGGGCATGTTGGTACGAAGTTATGCAAAGTTGTTTTGGAACGGAGTTCCTGATAGGATAATCCGTCTTTTGTTACGAATTATCCTATCCGGGACTTCGTTCCAAAACCACTTTGGAGAGCTTCGTACCATCATGCTACTGTTACTTTCGCCTAATGATGAAGTCTTGGTTTTGTTGAATCCTTTGACACTAGACAAAATGTGACATGAGGGGGTCTAGGGTTGTGGATCGCCGAGAAGTCGGGGGGGTCGAGAGGTTGCCTAGCTAGTGTCAAAGTATTGAAGAATTCCATGACTTCATCATTTGCCAGAACTCCATTAATATATCCATCTGTCATGTTTGAATAATAATTGGCATGTTGTAAATATTTGCAGAAACAATGGACCACAACACCCGAGACCTAGCACAAGAAGCGATGTTGATGGACCTAATCGCAGACGGACAAAATGCCGTCTTGTCGTTTCTCAACGACACCGATGACCAGGTCGAAAAAGAGCTGCAGCTGGAAGATCTAGGCTATGATATTGATGGATCTGGTGACCCAATGCACATGGAAGAAGTAGACCGTGAGGATGGCTCCGGTGACCCAATGCCGGTGCAAGAAGGAGACCGTGATGCTGGCTCCGGTGACCGAACCGTGTCCGGCCAGGAGGTATATATGTTAGTTAAGCATGTGCTGACTAGTTAATTGATTCATTCATTAACTCTCATCTTTGTTCCTTTTTCTAGCCCTCCGGATCGAGCAAATCTTCGGTAAAGAGACGAGGAGCGAAGAAAAAGTTGAGGCCGGATGAAAAGTTTGAGATCTCAGAAATCTCGCGCTCCGGCGAGCCGATTGCACCCATCCGAACAAAGAACGCATTTGTTAATCAGTGCGGGGTTCTGGTTAGGGACAAGATCCCGATCATCATCCATCAATGGTTAAAGCCGGCTGCAAACGACGCTCAGGTGACTTATGTCACTGATATGCAGAAAGAAGATCTTTGGACTGAGCTGAAGTCAAATTTCGTCCTACCGCGAGAGGTTGATCCGGCGAACCCAGTTATAGAGGAGTTAATCAAGTCTGCTGCACTTTCGAAGATGGCAGACCAATTCAGGGCATGGAAGAAAAAACTGAATACGTTTGTCAAAGATAAAAAGACTCCAGAATTCGTGGGCATATATGAGAAGATCAAAGATGACTGGCCCGCATTTGTGGCCCATAAGAAGTCGGAAAAGAGTCAGAAGATGTCGGAGACAAACCGGATAAATGCTGCGAAGAAGAAGCATCACCATCGCACGGGGTCGGGCGGCTACCTCGTAGCCCGGCCTAAGTGGGCCAAGGCTGAGAATGATCTGCTTCAGAAAGGGATCAAACCAGAGACAATGCACTGGCCAGACCGTTGCCGGACTTGGTTCTTCGGGGCTGGCGGAACCTTGGACCCTGTAACAGGGTGGTGCATTTGGACGGACAAGCAATTGGAAACACCACTCAGGAAGATGCGGCAGTATATCAAAGCAGCGCATGAAGGGACGTTCTTCCCCGACAGAGAGAACGACGAGCTGACAATGGCCCTCGGGAATCCTGAGCACCCTGGACGGACACGAGGCACGCCAGGCTCCCTTCCGTGGCGTGCTGGGTTTTCGGACGCAGGAGGCTACAAATGCCACGACAGGAGGAAGAAAATGGAGCAGACCGAAATCCAGGCGCTGCGGGCCAGAATACAAGCGATAGAGGAACGGGAAGCAAATTGGGAGAAAAGAATTGCCGAAGCTTCCCCCGAAGCTACCCCGCCATCTCAGCGGAGAAGCAGCGTGGCTTCCACTGAGCTGCTTCAGCCAGAGCCTGCCTTGACGGCTACTGCCAGGAATCCTGTGGATGCTATCACGCAGGCACAAAATTGCCACCTTATGGCGCAGTGGATGAATCTGAAGGTCAAGGCGGCTGCTGGCTCTGTTTATCCTTCTGGACCCGACGACACTTTTCACTGCCGGCCGATTCCAGAAGGATATGCTAGGGTGATGGTCGACGAAATAACGGAGGGATTTGAGGAGCTCCAGCTTGACCACCCTACCGGTGAAGGGGAGACTCGGCTGGGTTCTTCACTGAAGACTCCATGCCTATGGCGGAAGGACCTAATCAACATTCTCAACTGGACGCCTCCGCCTCCTCCTCCTCCTCCGGCGAGTCAGGGCACTCCGCCTCCTCCTCCGGCGAGTGATCATCAGGGCACTCCGGCTCCTTCTCCGGCGCGTGGCGGCACTCCGCCTCCTTCGCCGCCGGCGCGCCCGAGCAGCCAGCCTGCTCCTCCTTCTCCGCCTAATCAGCAAGGGCAGAAGAGACCTGCCGCCGCTCCGGCTGCTCCTGCTCCGACGCGTAAGCAAGTAAAAAAGACAGCCGCTTCGTCTGGTCCGGCGACGTCTACCAGTACAGCCAGAGGCGGGAGGCGATGCAGATTCGGTCCTTCTCTCACGCCTCTAGAGAAGTTACCGTACGAGAGGTCCGACGAGGAAAACACGAAGATCGCTCAAGGCGAAGTGAAGGACTTTTTTGAAGGGTTGAAAGCACAGAGACATCCACCTCGACATCCACCTCCGGAGGAGAAGATAGATGCGGTGAAAGCAAAGTGCACTCTTGCTGCCCTGAAGCAACCAGCGCTAAGTAAGCCGCAGGACAACTATGACCGCATGATCCAAAAGTCATATCAAGCAGCGAAGCGGTCGGGAAGTACTAAAAGTGATCAGAGGTTAGCAGAAGGGCGAGCTGGGAAACAAATTGCCCAGCTCGGCGAACAAGCGGACCAATCGTGCCCCCCGCTCAAGGTGTCTAGCGACATCTTCGCTAATGATCCGAGGATGGTGCCCGGTTATACCAATCTTGCAGATTACGCGTCCGACAATATACACTATGATTTCTTGGAAGTGCAAATAGAAAGATACGAGTACAAAAAGCCTCTCGTCAAAAATGAAAGATCTCTATCAACGAATATGCGAAGATTGCATGATTGGTACTTGAAAATCTCCAGAGAGTCTGGGGGGAGGGATAGCTTGTATGTGAGAGTTAAACCGGAGCATGACCTCGTTGGAATTGACCTGTTGCCTATTCCATTTGAGGAGTTCTATCAGTTTTTCAATCAATTGGCCCTCGATAAAGCAACGGTCACCTGCTACTGTCTGTAAGTAGTACTACTTCTGTCATTAAGTCTCTCTATATAGCTGATCTTCATTGCATGTATTTATAATTATCCTCACTATATTATGCAGATTGAAGATCGTCGAATTGAAGAAAAGACAAGTAGGTGATATTGGGTTTATTAACACATACCTCATAGATGCAACCGAGGTTAAATTGCGTCCCGACGATACCGAGACCAACTTGCTACGATCGTTGGTGGTAAATGAAAACAAAGATATAATACTCTTTCCTTACAACTTCAAGTGAGTGTTACTGTCTTGTGCATATTTGGTTTCCCTTATATATCAGTCAAGGTTATAGTGATGTAATTGATTATCTCATGCATTCGTGCGCAGCTTCCACTATATTCTCTTAGAGATTAAGCTTGAGAAGGGAGTAGTAACTGTCTTGGACTCTAAACGTAAAGATCCCGAGGAGTATGCGGACATGACTCAAATGCTAGCCAGGTAAGTTAAATCGATCAATATTATCCATCATGCATATATATCAGCAACTTCATTTCTGATATCAACTAATTGTTTTCTTTGTCTGGCAGGGTTTGGAGAAAATTCACCAAAAAAGCTCCGGGACTGCCGAAGAAGCTACAATTTAGATACCCGAAAGTAAGTACTATATAGTAGCATGTTCCGCGCGCGCATCTCCTATATCTTGATTCAAGCGCTAGTTTCATCAATACCAATTTGGCATTCTTGCTTATCAGTTTGATTGACCTCTATTTCTTGTAAAGTGGTTGTGGCAGGAACCCGGGAATGATTATTGTGGATACTACATTTGCGAGTCCATCCGCCACACGACCTGTGAGCGGGGCTACACTGAAGAACAATTTGAAGTGCGTAAGCAATCAATAATATTCACAAATTTATAGCATCATTTCATGTATTGACCCCCTACTTCAAATTAGATGTTTCGGATGTGGGATGAACTCCTAACACCAGATCGTCTGCGAGCAATTCAAGAGGAATTGGCGGCATTCTTCCTTGAACACGTGATCGCTGAAGACGGAGAATACTATGTGGACCATGCATCCATATGATAGGAGATTATTTTTGTAAGAGATAATTATTGTATATATGTGCCCGGTAGTGTCGGATAGATATACGAGAACTTGTTGTTCGACCAATCTCTCGGAGAAGGAGAGGTGGTCGATATTACTTCTCTCTGTATGCATATATATATATATATATGTTGATTATACGATCTTCTGTTTCCTTCGTTTGCTTAGTAGCTAGCAGCTAGCTAGCTAGCTAGCGTGACTCTAGTCCTCTCTATATACGTATGTGTAGTATGTAGCGTCGACCAAGCACGGACATAAGAGAGAACACTTCTCTCTATTAATTAGCTAGCTAACACAATATATGAAACACCTAAATTAACCCCCCAAAACCTAAAACCCCCCCTCCCCTTTCAAAAAAAAAAACAAAAACCACAGCCACAGAAATGCTGACGCGTGGATGCCTTTTGGTCCCGGTTGGTACCACCAACCGGGACTAAAGCCCCTCCTGCCTGGGCTCGGTGCACAGGCCACGTGGACACCCTTCTGCCCCGGTTCTGGATTGAACCGGGACTAAAGGGTCAGAGCATTAGTACCGACCCTCTTGTCCCGGTTCTGGAACCGGGGTTAAAGGCCCAAATGAACCGGGTCTGATGACCCTTTATCTACTAGTGTGTGCTCCAACCTGCCTGTCCGTCCGGCCTCGCCCTCGCTCTCTGGCATCGAAGATCTTCCAACCTGCAACCCTAAGTCCAAGACGCCAAGCAAGAAGAAGAAGTCATCAGTGCGGAAGTTCTCTGCCCGCAGCAGGACCTCGGGCGAATCCAAGCAGTCGGCGGCTGGGCTTTGCCGCCTGCTGGATGCTGATCTGGGTGCCGCATCCGGGCCTTCGTCGGCTGCTGCCACGCCAAGCCGTGCTCGCTCGGCGGCGCTTTGGTCCCCTGCCTCCACGGCCTGCAAGAGCGGGCGGCTCTCCCTCAGCGGTGAGCGGGTGGCCGATCATGCTGCTAGGCGGGCTACGGCCAGAGACCTCCCCCCACAGGTACCAGTCAAAGCTCCCCCTTTCTCCCCAACCCCGCTACTTCACCTGTTCGTGTTGTACTTTCTACTCAGTCGAATGAGCATCTATTACATATTTTAGAGGACGTGGGGATTGTTTGTGATCCCAATTTTGGCTCTCCCTCTTCTCTATTAAATATTATCCGTGCGAACGAATTGGTTCAGGCTGATATTGCCAAGGCCAAGGAGGCTCTGGAGGCCGGGGCCTGCCCTGCCACCTCACCAGTTGTGGCTGGTGAGGCTGTGGCGAGGGATGTCAGTGCTCATGACCCACCGGCGCGGGCCTCACCAGTGGTGGCTGGTGAGGCGGTTGTGGAGGATGTCGGGGTGCAATGCCCCCAGCACGGTCTCGGGGGAGGCCTGGCAAGAGGAGGAGTGGCTGCGTGGCGCCCAGTAGATCGAGCTTGCGTATCAAGAATCTATCTTGCCGGTGAAGGCCCTCTTTTGGAACATTCGTGGTTTCGGTGCTAGGGGGAGCCGAGACCAGATTAAAGATCTTGTCAGATCGAAGAATATTGACTTTATTGGATTGGTAGAAACCTTTAAGCCTTCCTTCTCCCCAAATGAACTTGCTGCTGTGGCTGGGAGAATATTGACTTTATTGGATTGGTAGAAACCTTTAAGCCTTCCTTCTCCCCAAATGAACTTGCTGCTGTGGCTGGGAGCGATAGATTCGACTGGAGTTTCCTCCCCTCTTCTGGGCATTCTGGTGGTTTTCTGTTAGGATCAAGATGCGATGTTTTTGATTTTGTGACGTTCACGCACAGTATTTTTTGGGCTAGCTCGGTGATTAGGCATCGATCTTTGAATGTTCTCCTGGAAGTAATGGTGATTTATGGTCCGGCTGACCATTCACATTCCTATATCTTCTTGGATGAGATCTTGAACAAAATCGTTTCGTGTAACCTCCCGTTGCTGATTGGAGGCGATTTCAACTTGCTACGTTCCCCCCCTAGACAAAACCTCACATAACTTCTCGTGGCCTCTTGCCAATGCCTTTAATGCTTTTATTCGGGACGCGGCTTTTCGCGAGATCCCTCGGGTTGGAACCCAATACACTTGGACTAATCATCAAACACCCCCTATCCGCTCGGATCTGGACCGTGTCTTTGTTTGTCCTAGGTGGGACTCCACCTTTCCTCGTTCTTCCCTGAAGGTGCTACCAATAGTGGGCTCGGATCATACGCCTTTGATTTTAGATGATGGTAATCGTGTGACATCCTCCCCCGGGTTTCAGTTCGACGCCTCTTGGCTCTTAGTTGACGGCTTCACCGATATAATAGCTACCAAAGATTACCACTTTTCTTTCTAACCCCCGGTGTTCTTTTGGACCAATGGACGACTGGCACCAATGCTCGTATCTTCTTCGAAAATTCTTACGGGGATGGGCCCACAATCACGCTGCAGCGTCTAGGCGTGACAAAGATCGTATCACGGCGCAAATCAACCGCCTGGACGCATAGGCCGACGGGCCTGGCTTCTCCTCCTCGGACTGGCAAATACGCTATGATCTCGAAGAAGCCTTACTCTCCTTGAATCGTCAAGAAGAGATTTATTTGAGACAGAGGGGTACGATCAATTGGACTCTAAAAGGAGATCTACCTTCGGCTTATTTCTTTGCCATTGCCAATGGCAGGCGGCGCCGTTGTGTGATTGACAGCTTGATCATTAATAATACCAGGGTCTCGGACCCGCCCATTATTCTGGCCCACATAGTGCATTTCTTCTCCAATCTTCTTGCCGCTAAGCCTGTGGTGGGATTCCGGCTGGCTAATTCTTTCTGGGGACCTCAGGAGATGGTGTCGAATGACGAAAATGACAATCTGTTGCTTCCCCTCTCCGAGGATGAAATTCTTCTCACAATTCGGTCAGCGAACATGAATGCGGCGTCTGGGCCCGATGGGTTTTCTATCCCCTTCTTTAGGCATTTCTGGCCACATATCAAGGACTTGGTTATCGCTGTCATCCAGGGCTTCTGGTTGGGCACTGTCGACATTTCCAGACTTAACTACGCTGTTCTGACTCTTATTCCTAAGGTCAAAGGGGCGGACCAAATTACACAGTTTAGGCCTATAGCTCTGATCAACAACTTTGCCAAATTTCCGGCGAAAGGTTTCGCCACCAGGCTCTCCCCTATTGCCCATCGCACAATCAGCCCTTTCCAATCGGCTTTCATTAAGGGTCGTTACATATTGGATGGGGTTTTATGCTTACATGAGATCGTCCATGATTTGCATGTGCGGGGTACTAAGGCTGTCGTCCTGAAACTCGATTTCGAAAAGGCGTATGATTCCGTTAGTTGGCCTTTTCTCAACCAAGTCATGTTGGCCAAAGGCTTCGATGTTGCTGTTGTGCACAGGCTGCTTCAGTTGGTCAAGGGAGGCCACACTGCGATATCTGTGAATGGGAAGATTAGTAACTTATTTGCCAACGGCAGGGGCCTCAGGCAAGGCGACCCTGCATCTCCTATTCTCTTCAACTTTGTGACAGATGCAACTCTCTCGAATTCTGACTAGGGCTGTCTCGGCTGGGCTCATTACCCCTGTCAGCTCCCACCTCCTGCCAAATGGCATTTCTCACTTACAATACGCGGATGACACCGTCATTTTGGTTGAGTTGAATGAACCTAGCCTTATTCACCTAAAGTTCCTTCTCTTGTGTTTTGAGGCGCTTTCGGGCCTCAAAATCAATTTCGCTAAAAGTGAAGTCATTGTAACCGGGGTCTCCAACGCTGAAGCTCAAAGAGTAGCCCACCTCCTTAATTATTCCCGAGGTTCCTTCCCATTTAAGTATCTAGGCCTTCCCATTTCTCCTCTAAAACTCCTGGCTAAAGACTTCGCTCCGATTGTTTCTAAGGTTGGGAACCGTGTCCTTTCATGGAGAGGACGGTATAATACTCAGGCGGGCAAGGTTGCCCTAACTAATGCCTGCCTTTCCTCTCTTCCAATGTTCCTTATGGGGTTTTACCTTCTATCAGGCGGCACTCATGCAGGTTTCGATAAGCACAGGGGGGCTTTCTATTGGAACTCCGCGGATAATAAACATAAATATAGGCTGGTCAAATGGCGCAGTATTTGTCGACCTAAGTCCATGGGAGGACTTGGCATTCTGAATACAGCTATCATGAACAAGTGTCTCCTCCTAAAATGGTGGTGGAAGATTATGACGGCGGGTGCTTATCCTCTCTGGTTAAACCTACTCAGAGCCAAGTACTTCCCGGACTCGAGTCCGATGTTTGCTTCTCCTTCTGGAGGGTCTCAGTTTTGGCGGCAGCTTGTCTCCATCAGGCCGCTCTTCCAGTCTTTGGTGAAGTTCGTAGTTAGGAATGGCAAGTCTACCCTTTTTGGCTCGATTGGTGGGTCGGGGACTCCACACTCGCAGTGGCCTTCCCCACTCTGTTCTCGTATTGTTCCTCCCCTGAGATCTCGAACTTTGAGCTCTCGAACAATAACTGGGACTTAGATCTCCGTAGAACTCTCTCTCTCGCAGAGTTGGAAGAATGACAGCGTCTTACTGCCTGCTTCCCCTTGCTCTCGGTGGGCGAGGACTCGGTGACCTGGCCCCACTCCTCCTCTGGTCGCTTCTCGGTCAAATCTGCTTATGCTAAGGTTATCGATGGTATCCCTACTCAGAAATTCCGGAGCATTTGGAAGGCCCGTATCCCACCAAAGTTTAAGATCTTCCTTTGGGAAGCTTTCCGTGGAAAACTTCCAGCGGCTGACCAAATCAAGAAGAGAAATGGTCCGGGATCGGAGAGGTGCTCCTTATGCGGGGCGGTTGAGGACACTAAACACATTTTCTTCCATTACTCGCTAGCTAAGTTCTTTTGGTGCTGTATCCGAGTTTGGCTTCGAGTTAGATGGTACCCCGTTTCTTTCGCGGATGTCAGAAGGTTGGCTGGTGCCCTAGTCGGGGCTACTAAACGGGTTTTCTGGGTTGGGTTTGCAGCTTCCTGTTGGATTATTTGGACCACTCGGAATAAGTTTACTATCGAGCATGTCTTTCCGGCTAACCCTGCTAGTTGCCTTTTTAATACTTGTATGTTATTGCAGCACTGGAGATTATTGACTAAAGAGGAGGATCATGGGGCGTTTGATGCGATGGCTACCAAGATTCGATCTACTGCTTCATTACTATGGCACCGATCACGGATGGCGGCTAATCCCTAATTTTTTGGTCTCTCGTTGTCGGCCTGCGTGCCCGTCTCGGCTAGGGTGCCGTGTAAGAACTTATTGTCGGTTTTTTGGGCGTACTCTGTTCCGCTGCTTGTTGGTGTTTTCACTCTGCCTGGTGGCTTTATTTATAAAGTCGGGCGCAAGCCTTTTCTCTAAAAATGATTGGCGTGTCATGTCCTCCGGCAATCTACGTGGGCAACATACAACTAACGCAATCCGTATGTGTGGATGTTTTTCATGTCCACGCATACAAAATATGATAAGAGTATAGTGTACATGCACTGTACTCACCCAAAAAATGAGATGGGGAAGCAAATCAGACCACATGCGCTGGATAGCTGCACAAATTGGCTTAAGTATATATAAATGCTTGCCAGGAACCTAGCTACATCGATGATTCATGAGCAGTCGTACAGGCTGTATATGGCATTGATCCTGACCAATAGACCAAGGCGGATGCATGTCACCACGCGTTTGGCAAAAACAAATGTTTAATAATACATGATATGCGTGGTGATAGGATAATAACTTAATCCCTTGTTTACTTTGAGAAATAATGTTTGGTAGTGTTTTGGTTTCCTCAGAAAAAGGTTGTCTATAACCTTGATTAAGATGCAAATACATTTGATTGACCAATATTTGTTTGAAGGAAAATTAAAATTGCAATCCAATTTTGAGAAGAAAAAAACAGGAAGGAAGCTTGAAGAAATGGTTCGTCTGCTGAAATTTATTCCTGATGGTGCTCGAATAGTTTTCATCTGGTAACTTGTGCTTCTGCCAATCTCGACTTAATCTAATCAAAATGTGTGCCAAGTTGACGTGACGATCAAATCAGCTACTCCCTCCTTCCATTTATATTGGGCCTAATGTAATATGAATTATTATATGTACAAATGTTGTACCATTGGAAAATAGAAGATTTCAAGTTTCTAATTGTATTTTTTAACATATAACTCATATTATACTGATCAAATCGTAGACCTATATTCGTGTCGACCACATCAGTCACCTGGATCGCAGAAAATCAATTGGTCTGAAGATAAGAACGGCTAAATTGATGAGAGCATCAATTTCGCATCAAATGCTCCACTGTGTCCAGTATTTTTGAACATGCATGCAAATAATATATTTGTAATTATGAAATAAATGAAAATTATTTTTCCTGGATAAGTGTGTGTGGGGGTGTGCACATGCACCGACGCGACTGTGTGTGTTTTATATATCTGTGAAAGTATATTCAAGATTATTTCATGTAGGCTAGAAACAAACATGGCTGAAAATAGCTAAAAAGAACTATACCTTAATACATATGTTTGTTTATTTATGCCGTAGATAAAGATATATTGATGGAAATTTAAATGAAAGTATATCCAGGCAGACATATGCACATCATTACTCATACACATGGTCGATATAAACTGGAAGCCCTTAGGTAAATCCATGATTTATCATCATGTACCTTATAGACTGCAGGGCACACGGTTTAGGCACATTGGTGCTCAGTCCAAGTCCAAATATCGAATCGAATCCGTATGAGAAGGTCATGCCAGAGCAAGCCTTATCGGTCATACATGACTCACATCGCCTTACGTTACATTCAGATTTGCAGAAAATTGATGAGTACACGGGCCCATGGACATGGGTTACTCATCGGTTTGGTCTTCGGCCCTGAATACTACTCCTTCCGTCCCAAAATAAGTGTCTCAACTTTGTACTAGCTTTAGTGCAAAGTTGTACTAAGGTTGTGACACTTATTTTGGAACGGAGGGAGTAAATACTAACAAGTGTAGAGTGATGAAAATACCTTCTCCTACACCGTAAGAAAACTGAAAATACCTTCTCCGTAAACGAGGCTGATGGATTCACACTTCTAACCACATCTGTTGATTTGCTTTGTGTGAGTGTGTGTGTGTTTGGGGGGTGGGGGTGGGGTGATCCATTGATTTCCTTTAATTTGCTTGCAAAATACAAAGTTCGGTCATTTGGGACATTACTTAGCACGAACTTCTTTTATTCATACATGTGCACCTTTACAGCGCAACGCATGGCCTCAGCTAATAACTAGCCAGAAAACATGTGCAACATATGATCCACACACACTTCCACGACTTGAGGATCTTAGGGTCACACATTATCACACACAAATGCTGCAGTGCATGTAAAGCACTTCGCAAGTTTATTTATTCTAGCAAGCAGATGCTGCCAGTAGTATTATGTCACCTTCCTCCAGTGGAGAGGTGGCCGGCTGAGAAGAATGCATCGACCAACCATTCATGCAGTAATGTAGAACCCAATCGCGTCCAGGAAGGCACCAGCGCGTCCAAAGAAGCCGACGATCTTACCACCATCAAGCACCGAGACGCGGAAAGGAGTCCCAGTAGCTGAGCCGTATGTCTTGGTAACCCCCTTGGAGGTGACAATCTTAAGAGACGTGACGACATCGTCGGTCCCAAATTTGCCCACCGTCCCGGAGATTTCCGTCACATAGTTTGTAGCGTCTAGATTAATCTGCAAGAGATTGCAATCATCAGGTCTTGTAGGTACGAGGTAGGTATATTATTACATGTAGGAGAACTAGTAACCCTAGCCATTGGATTGGATCTAGCTAGAATGCCCAACCAGCTAAGAAAAATAGTCGAAACCCATGACCGACACAGTATAGTACAATACAAATATATATTTAGAAACAAACATTTCACGCACCGTATCTTCCGTGCCGCCAGTGCCACCCCACTTGATGCCCGAAGAGTGTTGAGCGTTATCAGTGCCCACATAGGTGAATGCAATAGCGTCAATGATAGCTCCGCTACTGACGGTCATACTAACCATACGGGTCGGCTTTGGCTGGACATCACGCTCGCTGCCACCATTCCCACCCCATGGCCCAATCTTCACAGGCTTGCTCTGAATTAATTAGAAGAGAGTATACCATCAATTTACTCCAAAATTTAGGATATTGACAGGATCTAAACAATTCCTTTCATATTCTGTTAAACTCCTACATTCTTTTGAAGAACATAAAAAGCTAAGGACTCCATTAGAGGATCAAACACGTACCATTTTCACTCCGGCTTTACCACCTTTGTATGGTTGGAGCAGCAACCTGTGTATGGGTGGAGAAGAGTGACTTGGTTTGCTGGATTGCTTCCTTGAGCAAGTGAGAGCCACTTATATATAGCCGTGTACCCCAGCTCCTCAGAGTTGATAAGAACAAAGGTAGTACCCCAGTCGCCGTCTTTGAGACTGTTGCAAGTCAAGAGAAATTAATGCACATTATTCTTGCCTAAGCATGCATGCATAAACTTGGTCGTAAATTTTGTGTCATGGATTGGTCCATGTGAATGCCATTAGCGATTTTCAATTCCTATGGACCCATGATTAATCCCGTTTCAATTTGCTTCCGAATCTATTCGCCAATGTCTCCAGGCAATGCTTCATAATTTCAACCCAACGGACAATCCGACAGTCAAAACTCTCAATGAGCTGATTGGTATCCTCGGTGGGATCCTTGGAATCTATTGCTCTGTTATACCTTCACATGTTGTTATGATTTGGCACTGGAATCTTTTTATGCGGGTTATTTGGCAATGGAATCTAACTGGTCTCCATGCACGTGAAGGTGGATCGATGCACCCCACACAATCTTGAGATAATCTTTTATATGGGTTATTAGGAACTCCAATAGTGTTTGACAATCCACTCTTACTTTGTGTATATGCCCTTACTTTTCCATTTTCTATCTGAAGCCTCAAGTAAACAGTGTTGCTTTTGTGATCATTTCTTAAACACTTGACTGTAGCTTTTGTGATGACATGGGGGTTTTAGGGCCTGCTTATTGTTGCATCCCTAAGCAACGCATGTGCTTGACCTGAAGATGCTTCCTGAAATACATCAGTGTCTGGCTCATGTTTGCCTAAATGAATGGTTGCTTTCACAAACTGTTACGGCTGGATGGGTCTCATTATTTCCGTATGGTAGCCTATAATCTATATCTGTTGCTGCTGTACCAAAGATGCTAGTTTAATACGCCACTCTTTCTTAGGCAGCTCTTATTACTTGAACTCCATACTTTTACTATAGTTGTTTATTCTAGTGCGATTTAGAGTGATGAGATGGTTTTACATTGAATCTGAACATTACTATGCCTAAAATTACTTTTATGCGCACGCGTACCAATAAAAAACTAAGTGGCTAATTCGGTTGGGCAAAAGAGTTGTACATGGTAACCAGTAACTGGATTACCAGAACGACAAAATTGTACTAAGGGGCTCCTTTGGGCAAGGCGAGGACTTGTGCAGCTACATATTAGTTTACCTTGTTGAAGAGGGAGAAAGAAAGCCGATCCCAAGAAGCTGCGGTGGAGGGTTGCCGAGGTTCTTCCTGAGGCGTCGGAGGGAGAGACAATGCACGTGGCGTAGGGCGGTTGGAGCTCCTGCAATCGTACGGTGGACATCTCCGAGTGTAAGAGCTGCTGCTCGGTGATGACGCGACGATGGGTTTCTCGGGGCCCGACCACGTAACGTTAGTGACTCTGCATTCAAAATAATGCGACTCCGACCATACTACATGCCTAAACACACAAGTATGGCCTCAGCTGCATAACTGTACTCTACTGTACTGCTCTGCCATAATGCGGCCGGGTGATGTGAGGAAACATTGAGACGTGATGCATCAAAGAGCTTTCGTGATCCAACACATGGCATGGCCGGGTGGATGCATGCATGCTCATGATCTGGCACCAGCGTTCAGCCCATCCATGGCGTTCATGCTGTGCTTCTACTCCATCTCCATGCCCATGCCCGTGTCCAGCACGGAATGAGCAGATGGTTATCCCACAAGAGGGTTGTTTTGTTCTTGACTTGTAAAACTATTAGTGATGTTCATGTGTATCCTGTTTCTTATGACTTGTAAAACTACTAGTGATGTTCATGTGTAAAACTACACGAGTTGTGAACCGTGAACATGCAGACTTTATCTATTTTATCTTAAAAATATAACAGGGTACTATACAAGAGCAGAACTACCATCCACCACAAAAGACCACCATCTAAAAAACAAGCCTGCACATCAGCTGGACCTTCACATATGTGGAAGGGAAGCACTAGGAATCATACTACTGATTTCTAGCATCACATCAGACTAGTGTGGCGCCGTTGGATCAAGCCTGGTGGACCGTTGGATATAGTACAAACTTCGGAAGCAATTTTGTTCATATATGGAGACAGTTAATCTGAGGTAACTAATCCCCGATATTTAGGAGACCTATCGAGCTGTTTCGGGAAACAAATTAGGGAAGGATTAATGTGCCTTAAAGACATTCCGAATGCAATTTTCTTCCTTATGAATGACATTTTACTTTCTTACAAAGCGAAGTGTTTCCAATATTCCTGAAAATTGCATCGAGTGCAGATATTTCCTTATGAAGCACTTTATGTTTCCAATATTTCTTAAAATTGCATCGAGCGCAGATATTTCCTTACGAAGCACTTTATGTTTCCAATATTTCTTAAAATTGCATCGAGCGCAAATAAAATGTCAATCTATCTAAAATATGGTGTTGCTATTTAGCAGATGCCGACTTGAAATTTGATTTCGTGTTGAACAGAAATTTGTTTCCAACAGTGCGGGTATGTCTATCTATCTGGCCACGGGTACTCATCATCTCCTCTCTTTTACACTGCTTCCTTTATTTCCTTGGATGCTTTCTCTTTTTCACTGCTTCCTTTATTTCCTTGGATGCTTCCTTTTATGTGTTTCGGTTATTTATGTGTTTTTCTGCCGTGTATTTGAACTTGCGGTTGAAGCATTACATTTGCACTTGTGTGGTGGTGGAAGCATATTTTTGCTTCGACACCTATATCACTTGAACTACATATATTGTTTTGATTTGGCATAATTTTATGTCCAATGCAACGCTGTGTTTATTTTGTTTGTGATGTTGTAAAAATATTATTCAAAGGACTAGAGAATTGTTTCCAATGTACCATGAAATTGCTTCCAAAGATTATTTTTTAATTTCCAATCAGAACTTTTTTACATTCAGACAATGCATTGGTTTGAAACAAACTGAACTATTGCTTCCAAAGAAATCAAAATTTGCTTCAGTAAAACAAAACGTGGCATCTAGGCATATTTCAAACACCACTGACTCGATGGTCACCGTGCTTCCTTTCAATGTTCATCGTGCTTCCTGGCGATGGTGGCCGTGCTTTCATTTGACGGCGGACGTGCGTCCTTTGCGATGGTGCTTCCTTCCAAAGATGTTCATGTTGGTTGTGCTTCCTTCCAAAGCTGGTTGTGCTTCCTACCAAAGATGGTCGTGCTTCCAACCTGAAGCGGTCGTGCGATGGTAGATACTCTGAACAAAATTCATCGAAGCAAGCATTGCATCCAAAGTAGGGCAAATCAAAACAAGTGAATGAAAATGAATCAAATATGAGATGAATTAAACCCTAATTCGGGTGTGTACATACCATGGGCGACGCCGGAGATCCGCATGCCGCTTCTTTGCGAAGCCGTAATGGCGCACCATCGCGGTGGAAGATACGGTGACGGGGCATGGTCAGGTGGGGGACCGGGCCGGCGATGGGGGTTATGCGGACGGTGGTGAGAGGAAGGTTCGACAGGCTCACGGGTAGGACACCGCACCGACGTACGACGTCGAGCAGTTGTAGCCGCCGCCGTGGAGTTGCTGTTGTGGAGCAGGGTGGTGCCGGAGGTTGTTGTCGCTGTGAGCCATCTCGGTGTGTCCATGGGGTCAATAGCTCCTGTGCGACGTTTTTCGTGGGAATTGGCCGCAGTGCGACGTTTATCGACAGAATGGCTCTCGTGCGACACTTTTGAGCGACTAAATAGCCCAGACACGACATGGCCCTTAAGCTGAACTAATGCCCTCATTAGCTGTTACGAGCTGGACCCACAACTTATCCACGTAAGCGCCGGGCCCACTACTTGTCCAGTAAGAGCGGGACCCACAACTTATCCACGTAAGCGCCGGACCCACCACTTGTTCAGTGAGCACGGGACCCACCTCTTGGCAGCTAGAAGAGACGACCGCCCGTGCCCGTCCACCCGCCGCCGCCCATTGCTTCCCCTTTCCCCATTCTTCCTCTTCTCCGGCGACCTAGTGCAGATGTCCACCTCCTCCGCCACGCACTCCAAATGGCGTCAATATGGTCCAGTGCCGCTCACAAGGTGCCCTGAGTGCCCACGCCCAGAGCCTCTGAAACGGTGGGTCAGTAGGACTGATGAGAATGGAAATCTTGGACGGGAATTTGTGAAGTGCTTGAGCAAAACAATGGCAGGAAGGGATGGCAAGGTTAGATCTCAGTTCTTAGCCCGTTCTTTCACTGCCGTTTGCTTTGATTTCTCCATATTTTGTTTTTCCCCCTTGAATTTGGAATTTAGGGTTCATGTTGTTGTTTTCAGATCCTGAAGAAATGCACCCATTTCGAGTGGATGGATGACTATGTTGAGAGGATTCAGTTCGAGGGCTACATTGATTCGAGCGGGGCCGCAATCTGGGAGCTCAATTTGGGCGGGATGCCGGAGATGGAGAATTG
>LR738709.1:10726774-10748052 GCA_902687465.1 Secale cereale
CTCGGACAGAGGGGCGGGCAGAGTCGTGCCGATGGCGAGGTTTGCGCGAAATGTTGAACTGCACTTGGAGTCTGAACTGACCGAGGAACTGAAATAGATCAGGAAAAATCAAATGGAGATGATCGATCTACAGAAGCAAGCAAATATCATGGCAGATGGGTTCTATTGTTGTGTCATTGCTCTGTTTTTGTTTTACTTGTTGTTCATCCGTCGTTAGAGGGGGCATTTAGGTCAGTTAGAACAGAGGATGCGATCTGTGCGCCATGGCAAGTTCATTTAACTGAATCGAAGCAGAAATATTCAGTGTTCATGGTATGTTCTTATTCTTCAGTTAACAGAGTGCGCACCCCCCAAATTCAGTTTGGACCCAATTTAGTTTCTAGTAAAAAAAAGCTTGCTACCGAATAGATGTTGGGCCATGAGAAAATAACCAGGCCCAAATAGTGACAAGCCCACCCGCGTAGGGGCACCAGCCCAGTTTTATAGCATAGAGGCATCCATGTTTAGAAAAAATGATTCGACTAAAACCTCAAAATAAAAAATGTTGCTTTGGCAAATAAACCTTTAACAAACATACACTTCTTTACTTGTTTTTTCTGTAGCCAAATTTCTCTATGGAATAAATGTTGGGTCGTATGTATTGTAATTTTTTTTTGTTTTTATTTACGTATTTTTTGCTTGTCCACTATTGTTTTGTGATTGCTTTTATGCAAGTGCCCCTACGTCAAATAGGTCCAAGAAAAATGTTCCTGTTTTGCTCTGAAAAAATTGGTTAGAGGTAAAATCCAAACCAATATTTTTAGGAGCCCAGAAATATTTCTTTTGGGCATTTGAGTTAATCCAATAATTATTTGTATGAACTAAATTAGTTGCATGTCCATGGTTGCACAAATATTTGCACCCTACACCTACTAGCTAGGGTGACCCTATTAGCCAGGGCCAAGATATGATTTTTTTGCAAATATTTACACCAAGCTATCGTGTACGATGGTAGGGTCCCGTGTTGTTTCGGCTAAAACAAAAGGTTGGTTCTAGTTAGCAGTCTAACTTGCAATCTTTGTGAACCGAAAAAGTTGCAATTGCTTGGTTCTAGTTTATTTCAACCAAGCACCATTTAAAAAAAATGGTTTGTGCTATGGTGTTTTAGTGAATTTTTTAGTTCACATGGCCACATAAATAAAATGCAATGGAGAAACTTTAGGCCCGAAGAAACATTAATTGATAGCACGATAGCATCCCCTTAGAGTACATATAGAGGGGCATCCCCTTACAACATATAGTGCATAAAACATGAAAGGAAAATAATTAAAACTAGATATATAGCTAGATAGATAGACGCCTCGAACAACTCCTTGGCCCCTCCTTAGCCGGTGCCCCTCACTCGTTGTTCTCCAGCATCTGGTAGGGGAGGGTGTGCATGCCGTTGGGGTGGGGGAAGATGTGGTGGAAGTTGGTGAAGATGTTGTAGGTTGTGAACGCGATAAACTCGCATCCACACCAAAACACCTGGCCGAGGAGGTGGTGAGCGTCGTAGGGGTTGGTGAAGGTGACGTAGAGGCCGATGGCCATGCCGTTGGCGTCGCCATCGTACTGCTCGTGGAGGTGGAACATGACCGGAGTGCCGAGAGGGAGGTGGCGGTAGCCGGCTTGGAGGAAGAAGTGAGTCAACTCTCTAGGGCCCCTCCACCTTGAGATGGCCCACACCCTCAGGCTATTCTCGACGATGACTCCGGCCGGGTACTACCTCTCTGGCACAGTGGGTGGGCGACGGTAGGTAGGGCCGTAGAACTGCATGGTGGCTCGAGTGGTGGATTTGGCTCGAAAAGAAGAAGCGGAGAAGGCTTGAGAGATGAGTGTGAGAGGGATGAGGAAATGGTGCCCTTTTATAGCCGCGTTGCAGCCGTAGTCAATGTACACGATGCCTCGATCGTTTTCTCTTCTCCGTTCGTGCTCGCATAAGTAATTGCGGGCATTAATTAAAAAACGGCGGGCAGAGCATCCAAAAAGGCACGCCGCATGGGAAAAAGTAGCTGCACCACCGACGTGTTCGTCCCGTGTCTCTGGTTCAAACGGGCCTGTTCAAACATGCAAATGTAAAAAATAGCTTAGATGCGACGTACCTATACGCTGCGCTCCTGCCGCTGCTTTACTGCGTCGATGCGTTCATGCAAGCCCGCATGCAGATGGCTAGGCTCTGTCCCAACGTTCACAAGCACAAAATAGCTAGGCTGCGACATGTTGCATGGCATGCATGGGACAGGATGGCCCACATGTCAGTGACCCTCTCGCATGCAGCCCATCCACCTCGCCAGGCTTTGCCGGGCACGACGGCCGTGCGCACGCACGCCAGGCTCTGCCGGGCTCGATCCGCTCGGCCCAACGGTCACTGAGATGCTCCCCCGCTCAACGTTATCTGTTCGTCGGAGAAAAAAACAAGCTGGCCAATCAGATTGGAGAATGAGGGCTCCCACGGATCGCCCCCGCGGAATCCTTCTAGAAGGCCTATCCGACGGCCACAGTTTGGCGTTAGGGTTAGATCGACGGTGGACGTTTGGCGTTAGGGTTACATGGGTTTTGGCAGTCAACGGGGTTTTGAAAGGTTTGACCAAACATTCAAATGTGTATAACTAATTCAAAAAAAATCTAAAAAATGAAAAACCTGCGCATATAGTCTTGTTATGTTACATAGTTATGATATAAAATGATAAACTTGATGTAATGATCATTGCATGAAAACACCTTCACAAATTGGACTATCTCGACTGAGGTTGCATAGAGTTCAAAGGAGTGAGAAGAGGGTTTGAGGTTTTGAAAATGCAAAAAATCAAAAAACCCACCTTAGCTTCATTTTGGAGTGACTAAGCAGGATCAGAAGTTATTTTTGCATTTTAAATTTTTAAACTTGTTTTATTGCTGACTTTGTATTAAAGGGAGTTTTTCCAAAAATAATTTAATAATATGAATACTTATTCAAAAAAAAGGTGAGACTTCGTATTGATCCTATATAGGTATAATGTAAGCTAAGAAAATCTTTTTGGGTGATTTTGAGAAGGTCAAAAAAAACTTGCTTAGAAATGGGGTTGTTTTCCCTTACTTTGGAGCCTGTTTGGACAACATTTTCAATGACTATGAGTTGGACTTCGCAAAAAGGGTTGGATTTATGAACTAAAGTGCATAGTAGTACATAAAACAATGCAACATCACAGAACAAACAAATGAACTCCAAACATATTGGAGATACGTTCAAATTTATTTGAATTTGAATTTCAAGTCAAATCAACATCATAGCACATAAGTTTTCACATGAAAGAACATAAGTTTTCACATCAAATGACAACAAACTGAAGTTTCACATCAAATTTGAATGATTTCGACTCTATTTCTTTTGCTTCTTTCTACCACTCGATTTCTTCTCCTTTTTTCCACCGTTTGGTTCCACAGCGCATAGTTTGTTGATGCTGATGGTCTTGCTTTTTGGCCCCTTGGCAAATCCACTAGGCCCCCTCAACTTTTGCACCTGACCATGTCCCACTTCTTCAGTTTGCACTTCTGCAGATTGAGTAGATGGCACACATTGTTCAACTACTTCAGTTTGCAACTCAACACTTGGTAGCACAACAGTTGCTTCATCTGCAACGGTTTCAGATTGCTCTAGCGCCAGCAACACAGATTCAGTATGCATCACATCGTCCAAAACAGAAACACTTAGCTCATGTTCAGCAGTAACAGTTTCAGTTTGCTCCATATCTTTGTCACCAAACATTATCTGCTTAGTGCTCTTCCTTCTAAAGCCATTGAGTCTTGCTTTTTTCACTGGCCAGCATTGTTCAACAACAAGAGGTGGGGCTTTTTCTGCACGCTTCCTCCTAAAAAATAAAGCATTTCACTTGGTTAGATACTAGAACAAGTAGCAAAATCAAAAACTTGCAAAAACAGTAACATAAACATACTTTGGCCTCTGAGGAGTGTAAATGCATTTGGATGAACCAATTACATGCCCAAGTACCTCACACAACTTGCACCTATTTTTGCTACCTTTTTGAGCCCTTTTGGGCTTATCATTCTTTTCCTTTTCCTTTTTCCCCTTCTTACTACAACCACCTTTCTCAAACCAAGCTTTGAATCTGCTCTGTTTTGGCCTCCCAGCCTTTCTTCTAGTGACAGGGGGACACAAGGTAAATTCTATTTCCACCTCAGGCCACTGAGATTGGCCAGTTAGTGCAGGAATTGGACTTGCATATGCAGCTTTAAATTTTTGTACTGAAAAATACTCATGCAAATATGGGTGCATATTTAACCTGGGTTTAGATGCCAAAAAAAGTATGGAATGGTCACATGGTTTTCCAGTGTGTTGCCACTCTTGGCAAGTGCACTCATGCAACTCAGTATTTACCACATGCCTCTTGCCACTCTTTGTATCTCTAACTTCAGCACCCCACAAGGAAGATTTCTCAACAGATAGATGTGAAAGATTTCTACTCCTGTTGACCACCTGTTGTACCACTGCTAGAAGCTTGCCCCCTTCCAAAATATTAGCAATTTTTCCTCTCAACTCCCACAAACGCATGATCATGATCCTTATTTGGTCCACCATGTCATGCACAGGCAAGTCTTTCAAATCCTTCACTTTGTTGTTAAAACTTTCTGCCAAGTTGTTATTGATATGATCACATTTTATGGCAGTATTAAAACCTGATCTGTACCACAACAGAGAATGGTGGGTGTTCAACCATGAAGCAAATTCATTATCACTACATGATGCCAATATCTTACCAAGGTGATAGGAATGTGTCTGTCTGGTGTAGGATCTTGCTGCTGGCCACATGCGCCCAAATTCATGTCCTCTAAATTTTTTATCAGATTCATCCACATATGTCCAAAGCACTCCCTCTGCTCAGCATGGGGGAAAACATTTTTTACTGCAGTTTCCAACCCTTTACATGCATCTGTGTGGATGCCCAAAGGAGAAACTGGCCCTATGCATCTTTTCAGTTGCGTCATGAACCATATCCATGATGCCTCTGTCTCTGATTGAAACATTCCTATTACAATTGGGAACATCCAGTTGTGTCCATCTAGAGCATTGCATCCAGCCAACTGACCATTCCACTTTCCAGTCAAAAAAGATGAGTCTATGCTCAAATATGGACGACAACCTGCTTTGAATCCATCTATGCAAGGCTTCAAACACATAAAAAACTTGTTGAATAAAACCTGGCCCTCCTCTGTTACCTCTGTATCTATCTCCACCACACTTCCAGGTGACCTCTGATGGCTTCTCGCCCCTCGTTGGTTACCCCAAGTGGAAGGTTTGAGATGTAGCGTAGCGGCAAATTTTCCTTGGCAAAGATACCAAGGATCGAATCCCGTGAGACTCCGAGGGTCGACAAGAAGGTGTCAATAGCGCCAGAAACTTTTGCTTGACAGGACCTGCACACAGATACAAATAACTTTGCTCCCAATGAGTACAGAGAGGTTGTCAATCCCTCCGGCCTTGTCGTTTACAAAGGATCAAACGCAAGAGATAATAGTGATAGGTATGACTGCAACTAGGAAATAAGAAAAGGAAGTAAATAGCGGGTGTGATCAGTGATGATAATATGGGCCGGAGTCCCATGATGTTCACTAGTGATGTCTCTCTCCCAAAAGACGATAAAACAGCTAAGCGAGGTAAACAAACTACAGCTGGGCAGTTGACAGGATTATGTGCGCAAACCAATGCTAACTATGCCGTAAAGAAAGGTAGAGGCTCAAAAGCATGGGCGGTACGCCAAGGCAAGTAGACCGAAATCCATCTGCATCTACTACTAATCATCCACCTTGAGATATCTATCCAGAACATCTCGCTGGTATTAAGTTGCGAGTCCCACCCAAAGTGCAAACTCAAAGCAACAGACAACTGCATTAAAAGAACTTTGCGTAAAGTAAACAATCCTTGCACCCGCAAGTACAAGCACCGTTGTTTTCCCCCTTGTGGCAACAGCACATCCCCTAGACTCATGTTTCTGTCACTCAAGCTAGTCATCGAGGGGCATGAACCCACAATCAAGCATAACGTTCCCTCTTGGAGTTACTACCTACTACTCGGCCAAAGCAATAAATAGCAACGGAGAACATGCAAGAATTAATCAAGAACATAAATATAAAAGAGGTGAATCAAATATATTACTCACACACAATCTGAACATAATCTCATAATCCATCGGATCCCAGCAAACTCAGCAGATCAACAGCATAAAGATTACATATGTGCCTCGATCATGTAGGGCAGCTCACGAGGTCTAATCGATGAAGAACAAAGAGGGGAGGAGAACATCACATAGCTACTGGTCATGGACCCATGGTCCAAGGGAGACTACTCACAACTCATCCGGGAAGCGTCCATGGTGGTGGAGAAGCTCCCGGTGGTGGTTCTCCCCTTCGGCAGGGTGCCGAGAAGAGTTCTCCTGGTGCTCCCGATCTTGGAAGCACGGCGGCGGCGGAACAGAGATGAGATCGCGAAAAAGGGTTCCGTCCTCGAGGGTTTCGGGACGCGAGCAATATATACGCCAAAGGGGGTCACCAGAGGCGGAGGTGGGGCCCCAGGCGCCCCCCTGGCGCGGCCAGGGGTGGGGCCGCGCCGGGTGGCCGCCTGGGCCACCCCAGGCTCCCCTCTGGCCCTGCCTTGGTTTTTCCGGAAACTCCCGATACGCTGATTTTTCCTGTATTTTTCCCGGAATTTTTAGGGCACTTTTAATATGGGGGAAACCTGAAATAGAAAAACAGCAGAAAACAGGAACTGGCACTGTGGTGCACTGAGTTAATAGGTTAGTCCAAATATGATCAAAAGTGTATGGAAGTGCATAAATATCATAGCAATATCACACAAAAGAGGCATGGAGCAAGCAGAAATTATAGATACGTTTTGGACGTATCAACATCCCCAAGCTTAATTCCTGCTCGTCCTCGAGTAGGTAAATGATAACAAGCATAATTTCTGTGGTGACATGCTATCAACCATATAAGAACTTTTAAGTAAAGCAATCAAGGCATGTAATTCAATTCAAGTCATAACAAGCAAGAGTCTATATTAGCATTGTAACAAGCAACATAAGAACATAAAGGTGCAAGAGCTCTCGCTGTCCGTGACTCGAATGTCTCCAAATGGTGTTTGTGTGCAAGAAAGGGGATAGGGATATATGAGAGAGTAAAACATAGTTTTTGTATTGTTGAGAACTTAATCTACTAAATTTTCACACTTGGTCTTCTTTGGAATCTTATCTTGACTCATCCCCAGACCGTCAGCCAGGTACAAGTCAAAATGATCCACTCCCTTTCGATATTTTGAGCACTCATGCAATGGATGAGCGTAAGCAAGAAAGTCGACACTTAGGATGGCAAAGAGAGAAAAATGATAGAGGGGGAAGACAAAAAAAGGTGTGAAAGGCTCACATCAATGAGGACAATCATCGGCGAGAGAAAGCCAAATGATAGATATGATGTGAGGAGTAGGGATTGCCATGCAACGGATGCACATATGAGCTAAGGTAAGCTCTCCAATGGAACTAGTGGGGGTGCATCCAACTTGCTTGCTCAAGAAGACCTAGAGCTCTTTTGAGGAGGCTCATCATTGGAATATACAAGCCAAGTTCTATAGTATAAAGGTCCCCACATAGCTATATGCATAAATGATAATCTCTATGGAGCACAAGGTATAAGATGGAGTACGAGTGTGGATCTCTCAAAAGAAATAGTAGTGTGCCCCCTTCTCTCTTTTTATTTCTTTTTCTCTTTTTTTTTATTTTTTTTATTTTTTTGTGGCCTCAATGGCTCTTTCTATTTATCTCTCATTTGTCCTCTTTGGGATCTTTTGATTTTGTCCTCTTTGGGATCTTTTCCTCACTTTAGGGGCAACACTCTATGTATTACAAGAAGTATAGAAGATCTTTCACACTTTACAAAAGTACTCAACATAAAGAAAATGAAACTATCATGATGTATGCAAATGTATGCCTCTGCCAGTGTAGCAGGATATGCAATGATACTAGCGCATCATGTAGCAATGATTAGGGCAAGGCCCAACTAGAATGCGGCTTATCGATCAAGCAAAAAGCATGTATGACATGAAGATCAAGTCATGAGAGGATGGATGTTGCATGGCAATGTATCTCGGAAAGGCTATGGAAATGCCTTGATAGGTAGGTATGGTGGCTGTTTTGAGGAAGGATATAATGAGGCTTATGATGACAGAGCGTATCGTGCCAAGGATTTGGATGCACCGGTGAAGTATGCGCCAACTCTCGAGGTGAGAAAGGGCAATGCACGGTACCGAAGAGGCTAGAAAAATATGGTTAGGTGGAAGTGTCAACCTTCGAATACTCACATTAGTTCGAAGAACTCATGCACTTATTATCGGTAACTCTCAATCTAATTAGGAGGTTCACGAAGAGACAAGTACCCCGAGGAGGTGTGTATGGGTGTTTGGTTACCCTTGCGCATCCTCGACCCATGGTACGTGAGTGTACTCTAATATTCGATCCCTCCAAAGATTAGTGATCCATTTAGTAGCTAAAGTTCTCAACTATTTTGTAGGTTTTCGAAAATAAACACGGATTGCCCAAAATAAGACATCTATCACTAATAGGCTAAAGCTCTTGACACCAAAAGTTCAGACATTACTCATGGCAATACCTCAAAACTATTGCAAGTTACTACTAAAATTAAATAGCAACCTCAATTACCTACTTTAGGTTAAGACACACAACTCAGTGCAACAGACAAACTCTCTTAACAAGATAAACATGAAAACTCAAGAGAGTTCAGCAACCAACTAAATAAAAGCTCTTTAAAAATAAAAACATGAAAACTAAGAGCTAAACATGACAGTAGCTATTGAAAGACAAAGAACACACACAGCAAAGGTAAGCATGAAAATCCTATGTTGTGTTCTAGGTAGAAGTGGAGCGTGTTTCTCTCCCACACAAAGAAAGCTGGGTTCTAACTCGTTACGAACAGCAAGCAAAGCTAAAGAAAACTAAAAAGGAAACTAAAAGCAAGACGCTCCAAGCATAGCACATAACGCATGAAGTGATTAAAATATAGTGGAACGAAAGACGAACTGATAATTTTTGATGGAGAAGGGGATGCACGGGGGCATCCCCAAGCTTAGACGCTTGAGTCTTCTTGAATATTTCTTGAGGGTGCACGGGGGCATCCCCAAGCTTGAGCGTTTGACCCTCCTGAATCTTTTTATCATCTTCCCTCGCACACTTGAAAACTCCCTTCATACATAACTCATCATAATCTGATTAGCGAGGTTAGTACCCATAATAAAATAACTTTTCCCTGCTGGAAATAAGGATAATCTTGAAGAGCTACTGTTTCTCAAGATTGCCAAAAGGTTTTTGCAAAGAAAAAGCAAGCTCAAGGTTTGCAAAACGAAGAAAAGGCAAAACAGGACAGAATCTGTGAAAAACAGACCAGCAGGTAGTAAATAATTTTTTCGGGGATCTTCTGCAACTCAAATAAAAAAACTCAGAGCAGACGCTCGAAAGCCAATTGTATAGAGAACGTTGTCAAAAAAATTCAGACCAAAAAGATGATCTGGTGATTTTATACGAATTGGTGTGTCCAAGGACAGAATCTGTTTTCTGGACTGCATGTCACAACTTTTGAACTTTCTTGCAATCAGAGGCTAAACTTGGCACAAAGCTGAAAAGTAAAGATACAATGATGATGCTTCTGTAGTAACAAACATCAAGACACAACAAAAGCAAAATAAAATTTTATTCGTTGTGGGCTGCCTCCCAAAAGCGCTTTCTTTTATGCCTTTAAGCTAGGCATAATGCAAAGAGAGAAGATCAAGTTTTATCAAGAGTAAAAGAATAGCTGGCCCGTATAACGGACTCAAAAGGTAACTTAATATTCTTTCTAGGGAAGTGTTCCATTCCTTTCTTGAGAGGGAATTGGAATTTTATATTCCCCTCTTTCATGTCAATGATAGCACCAACGGTGCGAAGAAAAGGACGTCCCAAAATAATTGGACAAGAAGGTTCACATTCAATATCCATAATAGTAAAATCAACGGGAACATAATTGTCATTGACAATGATAAGAACATCGTCGATCCTCCCCAAAGGTTTCTATATGGAAGAATCAACAAGACAAACACCAAAAGAACAAGGATCAAAAGGTTTCAATTTAAGCATATCATATATTCTTTTGGGCATAACGGAGGTACTAGCTCCAACATCACATAAAGCATAGCAAGAGAAGTTATTCAACTTAATTTTAATCATAGGATCCCAACCATCTTCTAGCTTTCTAGGTATGGAGGCTTCTACCCTAAGCTTCTCCTCCCTAGCTTTGATGAGAGCATTAGTGATATGCTCCGTGAAGGCATGATTAAGCGTGCTAGTGTGGGGATCTCTAGACATTCTTTGTAGAAAGGTGACAACTTCTGTGAGACTACAATTATCAAAATCAATTTGATCATTATTGAGCAGAATTGCAGTGTCATCTTCTTTGTTTGAATTGCTCTCTATTATAGGGGTTTGGACGTCTTCCCAAGTTTGGGGAAGTGTGGGAGCAACTTTAAACAGAGGCTCATACTTTTTTCCTGGAAGACCATGCCATGGGCATAACTCTCCATTAAAACTAACATAATCACAAGGTTTATTACTATTGTAGATCCCGATAGTGGTGATTGGCGTGATGGAAGAAGGGGTGTACTCCTCCCACTTAGTGTTTTTGGTGGAACCCATAGCAGCAGCAAGCAAGATAACTATTTTTGTGATTTTTGGTAAGGGACACTAAAGCAAAAACTGAAAGGTAAACTAACAAGACTAAAAAGCAAAGATAAAAGATAGCGTGCAACTCCCCTATCTTGAAGAGTGGAGTCCCCGGCAACGGCGCCAGAAACTTGCTTGATGGCTTCTCGCCCCTCGTTGGTTACCCCAAGTGGAAGGTTTGAGATGTAGCGTAGCGGCAAATTTCCCTTGGCAAAGATACCAAGGATCGAATCCCGTGAGACTCCGAGGGTCGACAAGAAGGTGTCAATTGCGCCAGAAACTTTTGCTTGACAGGACCTGCACACAGATACAAATAACTTTGCTCCCAACGAGTACAGAGAGGTTGTCAATCCCTCCGGCCTTGTCGTTTACAAAGGATCAAACGCAAGAGATAATAGTGATAGGTATGACTGCAACTAGGAAATAAGAACAGGAAGTAAATAGCGGGTGTGATCAGTGATGGTAATATGGACCGGAGTCCCATGATGTTCACTAGTGATGTCTCTCCCCCAAAAGACGATAAAACAGCTAAGCGAGGTAAAGAAATTACAGCTGGGCAGTTGACATGATTATGTGCACAAACCAATGCTAACTATGCTGTAAAGAAAGGTAGAGGCTCAAAAGCATGGGCGGTACGCCAAGGCAAGTAGACCGAAATCCATCTGCATCTACTACTAATCATCCACCTTGAGATATCTATCCAGAACATCTCGCTGGAATTAAGTTGCGAGTCCCACCCAAAGTGTAAACTCAAAGCAACAGACAACTGCATTAAAAGAACTTTGCGTAAAGTAAACAATCCTTGCACCCGCAAGTACAAGCACCGTTGTTTTCCCCCTTGTGGCAACAGCACATCCCCTAGACTCATGTTTCTGTCACTCAAGCTAGTCATCGAGGGGCATGAACCCACAATCAAGCATAACGTTCCCTCTTGGAGTTACTACCTACTACTCGGCCAAAGCAATGAATAGCAACGGAGAACATGCAAGAATTACTCAAGAACATAAATATAAAAGAGGTGAATCAAATATATTACTCACACACAATCTGAACATAATCTCATAATCCATCGGATCCCAGCAAACTCAGAAGAGCAACAGCATAAAGATTACATATGTGCCTCGATCATGTAGGGCAGCTCACGAGGTCTAATCGATGAAGAACAAAGAGGGGAGGAGAACATCACATAGCTACTAGTCATGGACCCATGGTCCAAGGGAGACTACTCACAACTCATCCGGGAAGCGTCCATGGTGGTGGAGAAGCTCCCGGTGGTGGTTCTCCCCTCTGGCAGGGTGCCGGGAAGAGTTCTCCTGGTGCTCCCGATCTTGGAAGCGCGGCGGTGGCGGAACAGAGATGAGATCGCGAAAAAGGGTTCCGTCCTCGAGGGTTTTGGGACGCGAGCAATATATATGCCAAAGGGGGTCACCAGAGGCGGAGGTGGGGCCCCAGGCGCCCCCCTGGCGCGGCCAGGGGTGGGGCCGCGCCGGGTGGCCGCCTGGGCCACCCCAGGCTCCCCTCTGGCCCTGCCTTGGTTTTTCCGGAAGCTCCCGATACGCTGATTTTTCCTGTATTTTTCCCGGAATTTTTAGGGCACTTTTAATATGGGGGAAACCTGAAATAGAAAAACAGCAGAAAACAGGAACTGGCACTATGGTGCACTGAGTTAATAGGTTAGTCCAAATATGATCAAAAGTGTATGGAAGTGCATAAATATCATAGCAATATCACACAAAAGAGGCATGGAGCAAGCAGAAATTATAGATACGTTTTGGACGTATCAACCTCTTCTCCACCTCTGCTTTAAAACTATACTACATCCTAAATGTATTTGCCCAGTCACCATACAATGATTTCATGGCCCTTTGTTTTGCTTTCCACACTGTGGTATATTGCAGCTGGATGGGGTACAGCTTCTCCAAGTCAACTTTAAGCTTCTTTGCAGTAGTGTTTGGTGTCTTGGCTAAAATAGGAGTAATCTTCTCTGTAACCAAAGCTGTGATGTCATCTTTGAAACTCTCTGTGAAGTGGTCATACATGTATGCTGGTGTGGTATTTGATTTACCCTTACTATACTTCCATCAGGTTGTAGTCTGGCAGACAAGTACCATTTGCAAGGATTTCCACCACCATCATAACCTTTGCACCGAGCATAAAATTTCTTTCGATCAGTCCACATAGTCTTGGCATCAAACTCTTTTTTCACTGCATAGGTCCTGAAAGACATCATAAACTCCTTCATGCTTGTCCACAACTTTCCCACCTCAATAACTGGGTTCTCTTTGTCATACAAACAAACCAGCTCATTATCATCTGCATCATCCACATCATCTGCAGCCTCTCTCATCAGCTCTTCTTCATCCTCATTTGCATTTCTAGGGCCTGTGTTACCACCAGCAGGCAAAGAACTGTCATCCTTCTCCTTATCTTTGTCATCAACTTGAATGCCAAACATTTCGGCCATATCAATGTCAGATATTGGTGTGATGACCAAATATGTTTTTTCATTCAACTCTACTACATTCCAGTCAACAACAATCTTCCTAGCACCATGGGTTCCCTCCTCTCCATCTGCATCAATCCATGTATCTTCAGCTACTACAGTCGGTTCAGTCAACAATGCCAACATCTTCTTTTGTGAAACCCACTCATCATCTTCCACCTGTGCAGCCATCTTTGATGGCACATAACCAACTCTGGAATGAGTTTGCAGATCAATTAGCTCTGCATAAAATGTTACTTGTTTGATTGCCCACCCTTCTTGCTGATCAATTTCAGCAACCATGGATTCTCCTTCTTCAATTCTCGCATACTCACCATTATAGTTATCGAAACGTTGCAGAGATACCTCTTGTTCTGGACCCCAAACAATACTCTCCCCTATTCTCTCCACCAAATTGCCCACGGCCTTCTCCTTCATGCTCTCCAATTCCTGGGGATCAACATCTGCAAGTTCGACATCCAACCTCACGGTGGTATCTCTATCAATGTCTTGGACACTGCCATCACTGAGCTTGGCTTTACAGGGAAAAAATTCCACTATAATTGCGAATGTGGTGGCAGAACCTGAACCTCCCCTGTTTTGTCAATGGCAGGCAGCGGCATTATTAAATTCCACTATAACTACCAAATCGAGTTCGATAACAGCTAAAAGGGAAAAGAGGGCGGCATTACAAATTTGAAGCATTGTCTCCTCGCTCCATCTCATTCAGCCCCCGCGCTCCTATCCAATCGAGATTCTAAAACGCCAAGAAATAGGGGCAGCATGAGGCCACATATTTATCCAAAATTTTGGGGAATGAGACTAGCGTTTGGAAAATACTCACTCGCAATAGCCGCTGCCGAGAAAGGCGCTCCACCACCGGGCCGCGGAGAAGAAACATCCACGGATCCAATCGAGATTCTAAATCGCCAGAAACAGAGGGGCAGCATGAGGCCACAGATCCCCCAAAATTCTGGGGAGTAGGATTAGGGTTTCGAAAGTACTCACTCGCAATAGCTCTGCTGCTGCCGAGAAATGCGCTCCACCACCGCGGAGAAGAAAAAGCTGCCTCCGCCGGAGAAGATGCTTACGGCGGCGTCGCACGCCCAGTCCAGCAAGGTCGAGTCGAGCATGGTCACACAGTCACCGGTCGAGTCGTGGACAGTTGACTCTTGACTACGTGGCCATAGGTGGGCCCCACCAGTCAGAGCACATAATCCCCATTGTCCCAACCAAACCCCAGCCCAACTAACAGCCAACTAGCCGCGTAAACGGGGCGTCGCACGGGAGCTATTTTTTCCAATAAACATGTCGCATGAGAGCAATTTGAACCAACTACGTCGCACTGCGGCCAATTCCCACGAAAAACGTCACACAGGAGCTATTTGCCCGTGTCGATGGGATGCGAGATGGGGTGAGGTGGGTCGATCGGCCTGGCGAGATTTACTCGCATCAGACGTGGTGAGGTGGTTGTGGTCTTGTGGACAGGAAGCAAGCGGGATTTACTCGGAGTGGATCAGTACGTGCGTTTAATTGGTGGGGTCAGAGAATCACTATGCCATTGGATTAAAGAAGAATCAACGTTGCATGACCCGTCTGACTAAAAAATTATGTCAGACTACTGATAAAGAGTGTTTCCCTATGTGGAAGCTCCTCCCTCTGAATGTCGGCAGTAGTGTTGGACTAGCGGTTAATGCAGCGTCCGTTTCTTATTATTTGATTAAGTGTGTGTGAACATACACCGAATTAAAATTTAATACACAGACATAATTAACAAAGTTGAGTAGCATGCAACAAAGTTAACATACACCCATCTGCCCTGTCTGCGCGCCCATGAAAAAAAGCAGAAGAAAATGCAAATGACAAAACCGTACCTTCATCAATGGTCAATAGTGGCGTTTACTATATTGGTGATGTTCTTCAGGCTGAAAATGTGTTTCGTTAGAGTCTTCTCTAGCTCGGGGAGTTGTTCTCTGAGTTGGGTAATGGGAGCACACCACCCCCTTCCACTCTTCCGACTCCTGAGGGGTCCACCTGGCAAACCCAAAAGTGGCTTGAAGTCCACGTGAAAAATCGGTGCGGGAGGTGGCACATGTCCTACGCCTATCTCCTCAAACAGTGGCTAAAGGCCTCCCTAGGATGCCATTGGATGCTCCGCACCACCAGCCGACTAGGAACCAAAGGTTCAGTGGCAACGAGAGTTTTTACGCCGACATGGGACTTTTCGGAAAGTAGGGAAAGCGGTGGAGTTGGCGGTGTGTTGTGGCGTCGGGACTATTGTTATGGTGGAGGAACACTGTGAGCACCCGGCGGAGACTGTGGTGGCAGGCATGATCCCGCGGTGCCTTCATTTTGGCCGGATCCCGTGTGACGGTGTCCTGAATTAGCGGGTATTAACCCAGGCGGCTCATGCTCCTCGGATTTGGCATGTGGGCCGCCGTTCTCCTCAGGATTGACTCCGGAAGCTGCACGCTAGAGGCATGATCAAAGACTGTGTCTACTGAAGATTTGTCGTATACTCCAAGACTTCTTCTGCCGCCTCCATGTCAAGACACCAACCTTGTAACCCTAGATATCATACCTGAAGTGTATATAAGCCACAGAGTTTAGCCCGTAGAAGGGACTTCAACACACTTGCATTCAACTAGCCCTAGAGTTAGAACCCATATGACAGAATAGATAAATCACGAACGTTCAATTTTTAAGCATGCTAATCCGAACTCTTTTCATGGCAACTTTAGTTAAGACGATGTTGACAAACATGGGAATTTTCTGATAAAAAATCGAAGTGGAACAAAGTTTCCATGTGTTAACAACTAAAGTTGCCACCTCGCAGGAACTAAATTTGCCATCAAAAAACGTTCGGGATGACATGCTAATTCCGAACATTAATTCGTGGCTTATTGAGCTACTAGGTTTATTATGCACTCAAGAAAAAGTTTAGAAAGATTTTTTTACATTTGTTAAGGAAAATCCTTAATACATGCTTATGAATCAATATTTGAAATAATTCGTAGATGATATATTCCCTCATCCATTTGATGTCTTCTAAGAGCGTGAAGTAGAAGCAATCGGTCTCCAATCCAACATACTCAGCGCACAAACTCCCTAGTGTGAAAACAATTGAGGCACTACGTTTTCTGTGTTCAAATTGACAAAAAGGAACAAAAAAATTATAATAGGACGAAAAAATAGCATGACGTTTGCTGAAAAATTGAACATGATGAGTGCCGAAATTTGCTAAGAGATAAATTAATCAACATTTCACCATAACGTCCGCACTCATTTTGAATCCCTGCAAAAATAAGGACACATAAACAAGACACATGGATACTGAGTTGCTCCACCTCAAACCATTATTTCTTTTTGTGACACATGGATCCCACATGCCATCTTGATCGTACTTTTATTTTCACGATCATTCATTCCTGTAACTTAAGATACTCTTTAGGATATTTTTGTTCATATGAAACTTGTGGAATTGTAAGATTATAAACTGCAGAAATTTTAGGTGTGATATGGTCTGTTTCGATAGCCATTGTGATATGTACATGCATTTTCGGAGAATATGCGTGTTTCCGCAAGGCACAACCTAACTTTTTTATCACAAATTTATCTGCTTCCCATTTCCACAAGATTAAACCACTAGTAGAAAATGGGCCTATTGTCCCGGTTCGTAAGGGCCTTTTGTCCCGGTTCTTGAACCGGGACTAAAGGGTCGGTACTAATGCCCTAGCCCTTTAGTCCCAGTTCAAACAAGAACCGGGACAGATGGGCCTCCACGTGGCCTGTGCGCAGAGCCCAGGCAGGAGGGCCTTTGGTCCCGGTTGGTGGCACCAACCGGGACCAATAGGCGTCAGCATTTCTGTGGCTAGGGTTTTTGGTTTTTTTTTGAAGGGGGGGGGGCATTTGGGGGTTTTGGGGGGGTTAATTTAGGTGTTTCATATATTGTGTTAGCTAGCTAATTAATAGAGAGAAGTGTCCTCTCTTATGTCCGTGCTTGGTCGACGCTACGTACTATACATACGTATAGAGAGGACTAGACACGCTAGCTAGCTAGCAAGCAAACGAAGTAAACAGAAGATCGTCATCAACATATATATGCATACAGAGAGAAGTGATATCGACCACCTCTCCTTCTACGAGAGATTGGTCGAACAATAAGTTCTCGTATATCTATCCGACACTACCGGGTACATATATACAATAATTATCTCTTACAAATATAATCTCCTATCATACGGACGCATGGTCCACATAGTATTCTCCGTCTTCAGCGATCACGTGGTCAAGGAAGAATGCCGCCAATTCCTCTTGAATTGCCCGCATACGATCTGGTGGTAGGAGTTCATCCCGCATCCGAAAGATCTAATTTGAAGAAGGGGGGTCAATACATTACTATAACCTTGACTAGTGGAACCTGCGCACGCATGCATTAACTCATCAATTACATTACTATAACCTTGACTAATATATAAGGGAAACCGAATATGCACAAGATAGTAACACTCACTTGAAGTTGTAAGGAAAGAGTATTATATCTTTGTTTCCATTTATTACCAACGATCGTAGCAAGTTGGCCTCGGTATCTGCGGCATGAAATTTAACCTCAGTTGCATCTATGAGATATGTGTTAATGAACCCAATATCACCGACTTGTCTTTTCTTCAATTCGACGATCTTCAATCTGCATAATATAGTGAGGATAATTATAAATACATGCAATGAAAGAGCTGAGCTATATAGAGAGACTTAATGACAGAAGTAGTACTACTTACAGACAGTAGCAGGTGACCGTTGCTTTATCGAGGGCCAATTGATTGAAAAACTGAAAGAACTCCTCAAATGGAATAGGCAACAGTTCAATTCCAACGAGGTCATGCTCCTTTTTAACTCTCACATACAAAGTATCCCTCCCCCAGACTCTCTGCAGATTTTCAAGTACCAATCATGCAATCTTCGCATCATCGTTAATAGAGATCTTTCATCTTTGACGAGAGGCTTCCCGTACTCGTATTTTGTATCTACACCTCCAAGACATCATAATGTACATCGTCGGGCAGGTAATCTCCAAGATTGCTATAACCGGGCACCATCCTCGGATCATTAGCGACGATGTCGCTAGACACCTTGAGCCGGGGGCACGATTGGTCCGCTTGTTCGCCGAGCTGGGCAATTTGTTTTCCAGCTCGTCGTTCTGCTAACCTTTGATCACTTCTAGTACTTCCCGACCGCTTCACTTCGTGAAATGACTTTTCAATAATGCGGTCATAGTTGTCTTTCGGCGGAGACTTTGGTGGTTTCTTCAGGGCAGCCATAGTGCGCTTTGCTTTCACCGGATCTATCTTCTCCTCCGGAGGTGGATGTCTCTGTGCTTTCAACCCTTGAAACTAGTCCTTCACTTCGGCTTTAGCCATCTTCGCGTTTTCCTCGTCGGACCTCTCGTATGGTAACTTCTCTAGAGGCGTGAGAGAAGGACCGAATCTGTATTACCTCCCGCCTCTGGCTGTACTGCTAGACGCCGGCAGAGCAGACGGAGCGGCTGTCTTCTTTCCTTGCTTACGCGGCGGAGGAGAAGGACTACGACGCGCCGGAGCAGCCGGAGCGGCGGTGGGTCTCTTCCGCCCTTGCTGACGAGGCGGAGAAGGAGGAGGCTGGCTGCTCGGGCGTGTCGGCGCAGGTGGAGAAGGAGCCGGCCGAGTGCCCTGATCGTCACTCGCTGGAGGAGGAGGCGGAGTGCCCTGACTCGCCGGAGGAGGAGGAGGAGGCGGAGGCATCCAGTTTAGAAGGTTGATGAGGTCCTTCTGCCATAGGCATGGAGTCTTCAGAGAAGTCTCCCCTTCACTGGTAGGGTGGTCAAGCTGGAGGTCCTCAAATCCCTCCGTTATTTCATCCACCATCACCCTAGCATATCCTTCTGGAATCGGCTGGTAGTGAAAAGTTGCGCCGGGTTCAGTAGGAAAAACAGAGCCAACAGTCATCTTGACCTTCATATTATTCCATTGCGTCATAAGGTGGCAATTTTGAAACTCCGTGATAGCATCCATGGGATAGCTGGCAGGAACCGTCCAGACATGCTCCGGCTGAAGCAGCTCGGGGGAAGCCACGCTGCTTCTCCGCTGAGATGGCAGGGTAGCTTCGGGGGAAGCTCTTGAAGTTCTTTTGCTGCGATTTGCTTCTCGTTCCTCTATCACTTGTACCCTAGCGTACAGCGTCTGCAGGTCGGTCTGCTGCACTTTCTTCCTCCTCTTGTGACATTTGTAACCGCCTGCGTCCGGAAACCCAGCCCTCCACGAAACGGAGCCTGGCGTGCCTCGTGTTCGTCCAGGGTGCTCGGGATTCCCGAGGGCCATTGTGAGCTCGTCGTTCTCTCTGTCTGGAACGAACGTCCCTTGCTGCGCTGCAGAGATATAGTGCTTAAGCTTCTTGACTGGTATTTCCAATTGCTCGTCCGTCCAAATGCACTTCCCTGATACAGGGTCCAAGGTTCCGCCAGCCCCGAAGAACCAAGTCCGGCAACGGTCTGGCCAGTTCATTGTCTCTGGTTTGATCCCTTTATCAAGCAGATCATTCTCAGCCTTGGCCCACTTAGGCCGGGCTTTGAGGTAGCCACCTGACCCCGTGCGATGGTGATGCTTCTTCTTCACAGCATTTTGCTTGTTTGTCGCCGACATCTTCTTACTCTTTTCCGATGTCTTGTAGGCCACAAATGCGGGCCAGTCATCTCTGATCTTCTCATATTTGCCCTTGAATTCTGGTGTCTCTTTTTTGACGACTAACCTATTCAGGTCTTTCTTCCACCTCCTGAATAGGTCTGCTATCTTCGTAAGAGCAAAAAACTTGATTAATTGCTCATTAACTGGCTTCTCCGGATCATCCTCTGGCGGTAGGGTGAAATTTGACTTCAGCTCAGTCCAAAGATCATTTTTCTACATATCATTGACATAAGACACCTCAGGGTCATCTATAGCCGGCTTTAACCATTGCTGGATGCTGATCGGGATCTTGTCCCTAACCAGAACCCCGCACCGAGCAACAAATGCATTCTTTGTCCGGATGGGTTCAATCGGTTGGCCGTTGCGCGCGATTTCTATGATCTCAAAATTTTCATCCGAGCTCAACTTTTTCTTCGGGCCTTCTCTCCTTACCGAAGTTGTGCTCGATCCAGAGGGCTAGAAAAAAGAACAAAGACGAGAGTTAATTAATATGTGTACATACCAAAACAATGAATGCATCAATTAACTTTTCAGCACAGGCTTAACTAATGTATATACCTGGCGGACTCAGTTCGGTCACCGGAGCCGTCATCACGGTCTCCTTCTTGCACCGGCATTGGGTCACCGGAGCCGTCCTCACGGTCTACTTCTTGCACCTGCATTGGGTCACCGGAGCCGTCCTCACGGTCTACTTCTTTGCACCTGCATTGGGTCACCGGAGCCATCATAATTATAGCCTGGTTCTTCACCCTCTCTTTCCAGCGGACCATCGGTCTCGTTGAGAAACGACAAGACGGCATCACGTCCGTGTGCGATTATGTCCAGCAACAACGCTTCTTGTGCTTCGTCTCGGGGGGTGTCCATAGTTTCTACAAATATTTACAACATGGCAATTATTATTCAAACATGACAGATGGATATATTAGTGGCAAACGTAGAACTAGCTAGCTAATCACAGTAAGGAATCATATTAATTTGTGGCCTCGACGCTTCTTCTCTAGGGTTTCGGGTGGCCTCGACAACGCTTCAAGGGTTAGGGGTGGCCTCGAGAACGCTTCAAGGAGGGGGTAATATCGACAACGACGAGATACATACACGGGAAAATAATGTTATCGGGGAGGGGGCATATCGAAGACGACAGACCCCCCCCCCCACGTGTTGAAGTTATCGAGAGGGGGTATATCGACCCCCTCGTGTTGAAGTTATCGGGAGGGGGTATATCAACCCCCCCATGTGTTGAGGTTATCGGGAGTTTATATCGACACGACATACGTACATGGGAAAATAATATATATTATCTGGGAGGGGGTA
>LR738709.1:10749278-10761930 GCA_902687465.1 Secale cereale
ATATATATATATATAGGAAAATGGTTGTGTACTCCTGGGAGTACATACTCCCGCTCCTCATATACCATATAGATGAATCTTTTATACCTTTTTATTATTTTTAATATACTTCATTACTAATTATTAGATACCCCAAAATGATTTTCATGAAAAAATTCATGCGAGTCTACATATTTTAATTGTTTACGTATATACTGATGTGTTTGTACGTGAAAAAGGTATATTACAAAAAGTACGTCGCAGATGATATTTTTTCAAGAAAACTCGTATTGGGGTATCTTAGAATATTTAATGAAGTATATTGAGAATGATAAAAAGGTATAATTAATGCGTATAGGAGGTATATTGAGGATGAGAGTACATACTCCTAGGAGTACAAAAGAGAAGTCATATATATATATATATATATATATATATATATATATATATATATATATATATATATATATAGTGTGTGGGTCTATTCTCATAACACCCCTTAAGACCTTATTCTCCTAACAAAAAGCTTATTCTCCTAACAACCCTCCCCCACCCCTACAGAGCTTCTAGCGCGGGAGCGCCCAGGCGGCCGGCGTCCTCCCCAACAACTCCCCGCCTCCTAGCGCGGGAGCGCCCAGGCGGCCGGCGTCCTCCCCGACCACTCCCTGCCTCCTAGCGCGGGAGCGCCCCGGCGGCGGGCCTCCTCCCCCACCCCTCCCCGCCTCCTACCACGCCAACTCCCCGGCGGCCGGCGGCGACACCCACCCTTCCCCGCCTTCTTCCACGCCACCGCCCCGGCGGCCGGCGGCCACCCCCCACCCCTCCCCGCCTTTTTCCGCGCCAAGCACCACGGATAGCGAGCCGAAACGACCGGCAATGCAGTCCGCCGGCGACGATATTTCCGCGGCGGCGTTTAGGAAGCGACGGCGCACCTCACCTTCGCCCCAAGACCACCGGGGGGATCCGCCGCTGAAGCATCCTGCCTCATTCATGCATGACAGGCGGAAGCGAACTGCAAAGATGACTACTCCATCGCATTCGTCGTGGATGCGAACTGCAGTACACAATCTGAGAAAAAGCACTAGGAAAAAGGGCGTAGATCAACACATATGCAGTTTTACATTTTAAAAAACATATTAACTTGTAATATGTTTGATAAAAAGCAGTTCTCTTCTATACGAAAAAGAAAATAAGATCTCAGAATACGGTTCTCTTCTGTATAAGAACTCTGAGATCGGAATGTCATTTGGAGAATGCAGTTCTCTTCGTCGTATAGAACCTGACATGACCATGAATCAATACAGAATGCAGTTAGAAGACAAAAAAATGTAGAGTCAGACTAGGATTCGCGTACACTGCAGTGCGTGCGTCGCGTTTAAAAGCTTGTACTGCAGTACGCTTCGAGTACACAATGCAGTGCACTTAGTGCAAAAAAAAATGTGAAAAACAAAAACTTGGCTGCAGTGCGGATGAATTTTCAAACTCGACGACAAACACGTTGAATTCGTGTTTGCAGTCCCATGTGATAAGGTGAGATGCAGTGCGGATGCATATATTTAAAAAAAAACTTGGCTGCTAATCATATGAGATAACGCAGTGCGCTGCGAACATGTTACAACTCACAAGGAGGAGTTGGCTGAAAGCTCCATTATGCACATATTTGACATTGTCACCATATGCCACCAAAAAAAACACACACAAAAACTAACTAGACCGATATATACAAAAGCACACAGCATGGTGTTTACAGCTTTGGGCATCGAGAACTACACACAGCGACCATACATTGCTGTTTACATAAAAGTTCTGGAGCACACACGAACAAGACATCAACACACATAGAAAAAAGATCTGCTATCATTTATGCCTCATCCTGCTCCTTCGAATCCAGTCTTGGAGAGAAGCCAAGAGAAATGCAGAGATTTCTTAGATCCTCCGGGAACTCGGTGACAACGACCATGTTTTCTGGGTGGAACAGAATCTGGAACAAAAACTCAGCCTTCCAATCCTGAATAACAGCTTCCTGCGATGAAGAAAAAAATAAAATAAACAAATATACAACATCATCTACGAAAAAAGAAACTGACGAAAAAAATATCAAGGAATGAGGAGATATTGCTGAGTTAAAAAGAAGATACTTACACTACGCTTTCCGAATTTCACAACAAAGGTTTTGCCGTCGAAATACTGAGCCATCTTCAGAACATAAAAGCCGCACTCGTTGGGGCCCTGCTCAGGGGTGCCCAAATAGCTAGCTTTCTTTGAAACACCCACCCAGTCTACCGACTCCTTTCTCTTGTACTCTTTTTCTCCATAAACCCTCTTCAACAATGCAGTCATCCTGATCATCTGGTGGAAAAAAAACACATCACAACAAAAATTGTTGAACACGCCCACGCATGAAAAAAAAACAAGAAAGGTGAAAAAGGGAAATTTTTTACCATTTCAGTGCGGTCGCTGTGGTATTCAGACTTATGCCACCGCGTCGTTTGATCAACCGGTCCGCTGTACCTCCTAGTGTCATGAATGTCAAGGGTCTCGCGGTGCCTATTCATCGTGTATAGCGAATAATGCTGGTCTTTCAACCGTGGTAACAGAATCTGATTTTGTATCGTCAAATTTGTTATGGAATCGATCAGTGAAAAGGGATTACTGTAAAAAAATTGGAGAGAAAATAAATACAAAAAGGCTGAACAAAAGCAAATCTGATAACTTACTAATTTGCAATCAAGAAGGTTCTCGTCATCACGGACATAAAGTTCGAACTACTGTGCTGCATCTTCGACGTTAAACTTGCTGTTGACAAAAGGCAACACAACATTTCCATCTGCATCTCTATCCGCGCGATCATTCATTTGAAGCACATACTGCAGTGGGTAATTCACAAAAGAAAGTTAATGCAGTTCACCTTAAAAATATGTTCGCTCCGACGCTTAATAAAAAAACGGATCACGCTTCTCTAAAAAACAGTATGCAGTTCACAAAAATTCTCACCATAATTTGTTTCGTTTTAAGATGCATCGGTTAAGACACACACAAAAAAAATGTATGCAGTTCAGTACATTCTAAAAACAAATTATTATACACTATTTACTGCAGTTCACTATAGCAGAAAAAAAAAAGAAAAAAAAAGAGAAATACCGTGATAAACAAAGGGGACAGCAGAACGCGTTCGCCAGATCGATAAACCACATTCATACTCTCGTCATTCTTCCAGAACCTGATGATATGATCCATCAATTCCGAGTCCATAAAACCACCTTTGGTGAAAGTTAAGAACATGTAGTCCACAGTCACGGTGTAGAGTTCGATAGGATTCCTGTGCAGGAAAAGCGCGGACCTGCACAAAAGAAACGGCAAAAGGTGGGGGGGGGGGTAGTAGCACAAAAGCAAAAACACAGAAAAGAACATTACACACATTAAAAATCAAAAAATATATAAAAAACTAACGAAAAAAGAACTGACTCGCTGTATTTCTGCCTGAATTGTGTGCTCGTGATGAGTTGCAAGACTTTCCTCATCTCCACAAGATGGCTGAATCTCGCAGGATTCAACTTCTCTAAAGGAGATCGAAACTTTGATGGCTTCTGCACAGGCCTCCTGTTTGATAGAATTAGTGCCTCGCTGTCCGTCGGGGGTTCCACAGCTGCGCTCCTGGTCCTCCTAGGCACTGGTGGTGGCCTCTCAAAATCATCATCGCTATCTTCAGCATTCGGAGGGCTCGCAGCTTTCTTCCCATGCTTGACATTGAAAGGAGATTTCTCAAGAGCTTTCTCATTCGAAGTGCCGGCGTCACTCCTCAACATCTTACCCATAGGTTCTTTCACGACCTTGACGGGAGGTTCATCAAGGACAACTTTCTGAATAGTTGGAGTATGAACCTGAGTTTCAAACAAGGAAATACCACCTTGGTGTGCGCCTTCATCAAAGCCTACACAAAAACAAAAAAAATTGGATAATGAGCAAAAGTAGTGAAAAAGAATCATCAAGTTCCCTAAAGAAAAAGTCATTTTTAAACACACAAATGGGGTTCTACTAAAAAAGCTTAACAAAAGTAGTCGACCTACCCTCTCTGTACCAATGAAGTTCACTTAATAAAAAAAGGTGTGTGACTCAAAAAAAAATGTAATAACCTTCTTTAAAAATTAAAAGTGATGTCAGGTCCAGACAACAATGCGACGAGGTCAGCCAACTATAGAGCATCGCCTTCCTGATGTAGCCAATGTGCTCCTTCCCAAACTTTGCAATCGTTTCACCATCCCAGGTCTGCATGAACTGGAACATGTAAAATCCACAATCATGCCTGCAAAAGAAAAAACAACACAAAACACATTAACAATGCAGTTCACTCAGTAATAAAAGTGCTACTGATGTTAGTAAAACAATGCAGCTCCATACACACAAAGATTACCGAGGGAGAACAACAAATAACACAGATAGTAATGCAGTTCGCTCAAAAGGGAAAAGGTGCTTCTAATTTAGTAAAAACAATGCAGCTCACTTACACAAGAAAAAAATGAAGGAGGAAAAAGAAAAAAGGAGAACAGGTACAAACCCGTTTCCCTGTTGCGGGACATTAATATGAGTCAGCGCATAGCCATTCAGGGTGGGAGGGTTCAACGGCTCGTCGCAGCTTGCACTGCCATCTTTCCAGACTTTTTTGATGTTCCTGACCATTTTCCTGAAGACAACACTTGCAGCAGCACTGTCTCCTTCGTTCAATGAGTCGAGAAGCTCAAAACGCTTCTCTCGCAGGTTCAAAGTGACCAAGCAGTAGTGGCCTATCGCGTCCTTCACTGTTGCGGGAGGAGGGTCAAATGTTGCAAACATAATCTGAAATAAAAAAAAGAAATAAAACAAAAACAGATGAGAAAAAATAGAAAAAACAGAAAACTTATTTTCAAGATGACGAAAAATGGTCAAGATGCGTTACCAAGTTTTTCTTGTCCACACGTTCCTCTGCGCTTGAAGAAAACATCTTTTTCAAAGCCCTATTTGTGGCACCGCCGTTCCAAATGGAATTCTGCAAAAAAGACAAAACCAGAGAGTTAATGAAAAATGGTTATAGCACAAATAAAAATTGGACGAGGGGGATAAAATATAAATTAATGAAAAATGCTTACGCATAGGTTGTACGGGACAATCATAGTTTGAGAACCTTTGAACCTTTCAGCTAGCATAGACACGCCAATGTTTGCGAGGCGTGTGCTCAGCGTTCCATACGACCAAAAAGAATCGCCGACATGGCCGATAGTAATATCACCAAACTCTCCCTTGAACGCAACTAGATGCCTTCAGACAAGAAGAAAAAAGCACAGCAAAAAGTGATAAGATGGGAGCGTCCCTGAAAAAATAACATATTAATTAACCGGGCGCGTAAGACATAAAATATCATACTGCTTCTTCTTGTCCCTCCTAGCCCTCGTAACAGCGTCATACAACTCATATTGTATCTCCTCATAAGGGCTGGATCAATCCTTGAAGGAGTAACAACAGGTAATTCCTCATCTGCATACAGGGTGGGGGACGATATCAGATTATAAACACACACACGGTCCATTTCGACACCGGGAAAAAGAACAAAAAATAATGCAGTTCGCTTACCTTCGGTTTCGGAATAAACTTCCTGCGGCTGCTCGTATACATCTTCGCTGAGCGTCAAGTGCTCCAGCCCGGTAATATCATCGTCAAGCGGCGCTTGATTACTCATGTCCTGAGAAAGTCTTGGCTGTTCCTCTTCGGAATCAATCGAAACTGTCTCGGCTGGGGCTTTGGTTGTATCGGCTGGGAAAGCCAGATTGCCGACAGATTGCTCGGGGGCACGAAGGACCACACAAAATTTATCAGGCACCTCGTCGCCAACAAACAAAACAGTAGGCCCAACAACACCATCGATGCCGGCGGATGTCCCGGCATCATCAAATCCGACTCTACGAGTTCCTTCTGTCTCTTCTGCAACTTCAACTGTAACACCAGGAGCTCCTTCTTTCTCTTCATCCTTATCACAATCCACGATGTCATCCCTCCCTTATCTCTCTTGTGCCTTATCAGCCTCAACAGGACACTCCCCTCCTTCTCTACCTTCTGCCTTATCAACCTCCGCATCAGGCTCCTGCCCTCCTCTCCCTTCCACGTTATCATCCCCAATGATCCGCTCCGCTTGGATTTCAACATTTAATCCGCAGTTCTGATGAGTTAACAAAAATAAAACACATTACATAAAAAAAGCTAGAATGCAGTTCACTAATAAAAACGGACCATGAAGCTACCACGAAAAATAAAAAATAAAACACAAAAATGCAAAAATTCTCTATACTCACCAGGGGAGCGTCGTCGCCTTCCATCTCTTCACACTTGTCAGCCTCCTCATCCTTGCCAGCGTCGTCACCATCTGCCTCCTTCCCATGTATCTCCACATTTGATTCGGCAACCTAAAAAACATTAAAACATAAATAAAACTATTATCCAAATCTGCAGTTCTACAACTAAAAAACAAACACCAGATCATGCAGTTCACTGCTAAAAAAAAGATGATGCTTCTTCTCTAGACAACAACTGCAGTGCACGACCACTTCTGGTGCGCAAAAAATACAAAGAAAAAGTTAAATAATGCAGTTCGCTGCCACTGCTGGTGCAAAAAAAAAATATGATTGTTTGTTTTGGACACTACATGAAAATCAAACAATGAAGTTCACTGTAACAAAAAAAAATGGTAGGAAGAAATCAAACCTTGTCCATGACCACTTCGTCAATAGGATTGTCTTTGGCAGCTTCGTCAACGGGCGATAATGGCCTGTCAAACAAGTGATCAGAATCAACACCGTCGTGGTCCTGGTGCTCATCAACACGACCAGCGTTAGCCTTGGAAGATTCTCCGACACACTGGGGAAAGAACAAAACGATAGAAAAAACAAATAGTCAATGCAACAAAACGCATAGAAAAAATAGATAACAAAATATGGGTAAACAAAAACTGTTCACATATGGAAAAAAGACATACATCCACATCTGCGGGGTCGGGCAGAGAAGGCCGGACAACATCTTCATGCCTGTTCATTTCCTTCACGATTGCATCCGCTTCCTGCTCATACGCAGCACACCTGTCATCCTGAGACTGCTTAAGCTGAACGAATGAAGATCTGATATTCGTTACAGCCTGCTTAAGGAATTCAAGCTGCCCACGGTCAAAGTTATGAGCGGCCTCGATTTCTGCTTCAGAAGGGCCTTTGCCTTCAGAAAACAAACCGGCAATATTCCTCATCCTGGAACCGGATGTTGGGAAATCACTAGTTATATTGATAACCCTATCGAGAAGCTCATCGACCTGCACAAATCTATTGCGATCACCAGAAGCATGTCCGGAAAAACCTCCAGCAGCAGCCCTAGCAAAACCACGACCCCGTCGAATTGGAGCAGCCCTAGCAAGAGGCTCACAAAACATTTCAGGGGCTTCCGCAACTGCAGTCCGCTTATACACAATGTCCGCTTCCGCCTTCCACTGAAAAAATTAACAAAAAAAAAAGAGATGCAGTTCACAAAGAAAAGTACATAAGAGGTTGACATTTTAGCATGCGCGAAAAGAAAAAGGAATAAAAACAAAAACAAAGGATGGCTATGCACTCACCGGCAGCTTGCCAAACTTGTAAGAGTCCAGGTGAATCTTTCCCCTGAAAACGATGTCGGCGTTGTGAATCTTCTTCAACTGCACATGGGACAGTATTGCGGCGCGCGGAGTGCGTTTATCCATCACCGATACTTTTCTAAGGTTCAAGGAATCCAGGTACATGAACAGGGGGACGATGGTGCAACCCTCAGCGCAGTTCTGCTTGCTCCCTATTGAATTCCACTTGTACACAGCGGCCTGCAGCTCGTCGACAACAAGCTGACAAAAATCCATGCTAGCCATAGATGCAATATCCAAGTTTTCAACCATAGCAGCTACCCTGGACAACTGAGTTGCAGGGCTAGGACAAAGCAAGCACTGGAAGACAATGAGAAAAAAAACTTTCACCGTCTTATCAACCTTCGCAGGGTCCGCAGCCAGCGTGCGAAGTAAGGTAAGTAGGTCCTTCGCATCTATGCTCCTAGAACGGTTGAACCCGAGTTCATCCTTCAGGTTAGTCAGCGAATCATCGTGGCCGCTGGCAGCAGGCCTGGGAGCAGTGTGAGAACCCATAGGGAAGTCGAAAATGTGATGGACAGCCTCGCGATTGATTTCCAGAACCTTGTTTGGCCCACAGTCCAGTCTCATCGTGTCTGGGTCGATCTTTCCCATCAGCTTGCACATCAAAACACGAGAAACATTCTTCTCTAATTTCAGGTCAAAGACAATGCCAAAACCTGTTTGCCGCACCAAAGTTCTGTGCACCTCACCCAGCAAAGCGACAGCTTTGATTACGTTTGGAATAGACAGACGAACAGTCTTGTTGAAACGCCATTCGTGCGCAGCATCGTCTTCAGACCTCTTCCTCTTCGTACTCTTAGCAGCCTACAAAAAAACAAAAAGAATAAAAAATGCAGTTCACATCAGCAAAACTCATGCAAAAACAACTTAAAAAAAACAAGAGAAAAAGTAAATAAACAGCGTATACCTTACTAACATCAACATCCTCCTCATCAGAATCACTGTCCAGAGCTTCTTCAGCTGCAGTTTCCCGCGCAAGCTTAGATCGACGCTCACAATTAACACCAGAGTGATCGTCCGCGCGTCTCCGCTTTCCATGAATCCCACCCACATCAACCTCGGCGTAATTAGGTCTCTTTGAGTAATCAACACGCGGGCTCCGGCGTGGAGAACTTAAACCTTGCTCTGCGACAGTGTTCAGTTTCCTCTTCACAGGATTCTTTGCGGGGACAAATTTAGCAGACTTCTTTGAATCAGCAATCCTCCTTCCTATCTCCTTACCCTCCCCTAACTTTACTTCCTTCGCCCTATGAGCCTTCACGAAAGTATTACCAAGCGCAATAGCTTTCTGCCTTCTCCTCTCAACGTCGGCTGCAATCTGATCAGGGACCATCCAGTCCTGTGTAACTGGCTCTGTGCCATCAACAGATTGCGACTGGGTTTCAATCAACTCAGGTGGAATGTTGACCTGATCGGACGTACCGCCACCGACAACATCGGCTGTGAAATAACGTGTAATCAGATAGTTAACGCCACCACCCCCTGACCCACCAGGAGATAAAACTGTGGGTGAGAAAAAACATAAGAAAAGATGTGTCTGTGAGATGATGAGCTAAACTTAATGCAGCTCATATCACCTTGGAAAAAACAAAAAAAATGTAGAAATGCAGTGCACTTTTCCAGCAGTTTATGTTTAACAATTAAAAACATAACAGTAAACCTAAAAAAATGCAGTTCATGTCGCTTGAATATCATATTCACACGTGTCTGAAAAAGTGCACATTGGCCCAGGGTTATGTGATACAGTGCACTAATTTCGTTTAAGTGACCAATTGACCGCATATAAAAAAAAGAAGTGCGCTTAGATATGCCAAACAAAACAAAATCATGCAGTTTTGTGAGAGGCAAAAACTAAAACTTAATGCAGCTCATATCGATTTCGCAAAACCGCATAGTGGATAGGAAAAAAAAAACAAAGCAGTGTCCAAAATGCAGTGCTCTTTTAGCAGTTTATGTTTAACATAAAAAACATAACAACTAACTTAATGTCCTTCCAAAAAAGTAAAAAACAATTAACTTGACGCAGTTCATATCAGTTTGCCACGCGTGTCTTAAAAAAGGCCTTACTAAAAAGGGATCTAAGATGCAGTACACTATTTCGTTCGACAAAAAAGAAGTAAATTGACCCTGAATGAAAACTGCAGTTCAGTTTAATGTAGTTACCAGATGGAGAAGCCGTTCTAACCGGTGACGCATCAATTGGTGAGGAAGAAGCCATACTGTGCCTCCGATCAGCAGGGGATGATAATTAAAACCTAAACCTAGACAGCAAACACCAAATTCAGGCAGGGGAAAACTTTCAGTCCATAGGGGGTTGCAATTTCAAGCATACAAAAACAACCTTAAGAAGAGAATGCTGGCACTAAAAATAACCCTAGCACAAGATCTGGACCGGATTAGGGGCGATTTGGGGCTCACCGTGGGACGAAGTGACTGCAGGACGAGGCGGGTGCGGACGGCAACGGCGGAGGAAGCGCCCTACGGACGGCGGCGGCTGCGGGCGTCGTCGCCCTCCACCACGAGTGAGCCCCTTCGGTCGCCGGCGGCTGCGGGCGTCGTCGCTCTCCACCACGGGAGCACGAGGGCGGGGGGGATTTCTGTGCGAGCACGGGGGAGAGGGAAGTGGAGGCGGGCAAGGGGGCTGAAAGAGAGACTTAATGAATCAAAGCCCGTCCGACAGGCCCACAGGTCAGAGACAAAAAATAAAAAAACGTCTCGGTGTTGTAACACGATGCAGTTCGCTTACCGAAAAACCGCCTCGGCATCTGAAGCGTTGCAGTTCGCTTACGGCTGACGATTCCGCTTCTGAAGCGATGCAGTTCGCTTACGGCTGACGATTCGGTTCGCCTGCCCTAAAATAAATGCGCCCACTATCGGCCGAAGCGCCCGCGCCCCCCACCCATCCTCTATCCCGGCGGTTGCACGCCGCACGAACTGCAACGGTCATCACGAACCCACGATCGCCACCACGGTTGGGAGACGAGATCATGGCCTCGGCAGAAGTTGCTGCCGCTCCCATTTAAATCCCGCGCTCCATCGAACAGACCGTCCGCACAAACACACGACGCTGCCCCTTCTTCCTCCTCTTCGTCCTCTTTGCAGCAATGGGGTTCAGCAGGACCTACGACGCCGTGCATGCGCACGGGAACACGAAGCTGAAGGTGATCTACACCACCGACGTCACCGCCATGGCGACGTACGTCGAAGAATTCAAGACACTTCTCCAGCGGCGCCGCCAGAAGATCGTCGGCATCGACGTGGAGTACACACCCGACCACCGTAGGTCGGCCGTGGTTCAACTATCCATCGGCAAGTACCAGCCAGTGCTTGTTTTCCAGGTATGTGGTACATTGGGCGAGAGATGCGTCCCCTTCGACAGGTTCCTCGACGACCCAAGGTAAGCAATTATCTCTGCCGAGTATGCGTTGCAATTCTATATGCCCGTGTATGCAGTTCCGAAAGGTATAACTTGCGGTTCACTTTCCCTAGGTTCGAGTTCGCTGGCTTCGCCATCGAGCAGGACAAGCAGAAGCTCGCAGCCTGCGACCTCCACGTCGCCAACTTCGTCGACATCCAGACGAACTGGAGGGTGCCTGATGGAACAAAGCCACTGGACTTGCTGGGCGATGTAGCTACTGCGATCATCGACGACGAGTACGCAGACATGAAGATGAAGATGACAGACCACGACCACAGCCTATGGACTTCCATTCTCAGCACCAAGCACGTCGAGTATGCTGCCAAGGACGCCTACGCTGCGTTCGAGATATGGAACAGAATCAGCACCATGAAGAAAGGCCTCGCGCGCGCTGAAACAGAGAAGACCAGGAAGCGCCGAGGTCTTCCTGGAAGCCGTGGGGCAAGGGAGTATCAACTTCCACCTCCAACTCCAACGGCTGGAACTAGTGAAGCAGTACAGATGCTGAAAAGCCAAGGATTACTGTCGGAAGTGCTCGATTAGTTTCCTTCTGCATATGTAGATTAGTTTGCTTTCGTTCTAGTTTGCTTTCGGACAATGTTTGCTTATGTTGCGTTAGTTTGCTTCATGATGTAGTATGTTAATTATGACCCCAGAACCGTAGTTTCTATCTATCAAATATATGCAGTTCTCAGTACTCTGTTTTCATTATGTACATTGCTTCAAAACCGCTGATGTAGCTAGGATACACATAAAAAAACAAAACTATCAGAGCAGTTCACTTATGCTCAGAATTCTCATAAATAAAATACACCAGAAGCAACGCAAAAAAAGCAATCCGCCTCGCTTGACCAATCAAAAAAACTTATAAAACTAGTACCCCCACGCAACCGTGGCTGTAATGCAGTTCATACAGGCTCGCATTGCATATTAATGCAGTTCGCCGCAGTACAAAAAATTCAACAAGCATTTGCATATTACTGCAGTCCACCGCTCTTGACCACGATTCACAGACGAAAAACACAGCCTGCAATGCAGTTCTAACAACTATATAATGCAAAAAAACTCAAAGAACATCTTTGATAAACGACCAGAGCCAGTCACGCCGCAAAAAAACGTGGACAGAAAACTTAAAATTCTTCCAAAATAACAACTTAATCCGCTCCAATTTATACGGATAGATCAAGAGCAGCCCGTAAATGCCGAAAACAACAGAATATTACATACAAAACACAGCAATTTCGATCCGCACTGGGGAGAACAGAGAAACAGAGAAAAGCGGACGAACGGACGCAGATCCGCCAAAATCCAAGGATTTCCGTCGTTTTCTCGCAGAATTCAGTGCTTAACCACAAATTAAATAAGCGCAAGCATGAATAAACCAGTAGAAATCAGTCAAACTAGACAGAAACGATGCTAAATGAATGTTTCCTGCTGCACCTCTATGTGGTGCGCAGCAGAAGGAGGAAGCAGTGCGCATAGCTCTCCAATGCATTTTTGCAATGCAGTTCGGAAGTGTTATGAGAATATCATTCTCATAATGTTATGAGAATAGACCGGCTGTATATATA
>LR738709.1:10763513-10799373 GCA_902687465.1 Secale cereale
GACCAATCTGAGGAGAGGACCGCGCGCGGGGTCAGCGGCGAGGATGGCGTCGGGGCAGGGGCGCGGGCGACGGCGAGGGCGGGCCGGGACGGCGCGCGTCGGGGCAGGGGCGCAGGCGATGGCGACTGGGGCGAGCCGGGGCGGCGCGCGTCGGGGCAGGGGCGCGGGCGACGGCGAGGGCGGGCCGGGACGGCGCGCGTCGGGGCTGGGGCGCAGGCGATGGCGACGGGGGCGAGCCGGGGCGGCGCGCGTCGGGGCAGGGGTGGGCCGGGGCGGCGCGTGTCGAGGCAGGGGAGCGGGCGATGGCGGGCGACGGCGAGGGCGCGGGCGACGGCGACGACGGGCACTGGCGAGGCGACGTCGGCGTCGGGGCGGCAAATGCGAGAGATGAGACTGAAATTTTCCGAAGTGTGAACTTATATAGTAATGCCTTTAGTCCCGGTTTGTGCCACAAACTGAGACTAAAGGTGGGCATTAGTCCCGGTTGGTGCCACCAACCGGGACCAAATGACTTTTTCAGCAGCCCAAAGGGCGGGAAGCGGCGGCCTTTGGTCCCGGTTGGTGGCCCCAACCGGGACTAAAGGGGGGCATTGGTCCCGGTTGGTGCCACGAACCGGGACCAATTCCCCCTTTAGTCCCGGTTGGTGCCACCAACCGGGACAAATGGCCTTGCGCTGGCGTTGTGGTGGGAGTTTAGTCCCACCTCGCTAGTTGAGAGCGACCAGCACCTGTTTATAAGCTGCGCTGCCTCTTTCCTCTCGAACTCCTCTCAAATGCAGGCTTCGGCCCCAATTGGACACTGCAATGCCTGTGGGCCTGCTGGGCCTGCTGCGGGCCTGAATCCTGGCCCATGGTTGGGTTTCTAGTCGTATTCGGGCCGTGCTGGCCCAGTAGGTGGCATTGTTTTTCATTTTTTTTCTATTTATTTTTTCATTTATACTTAGAACTAAATACTTATAGTTTTGTAGTGATTTCTTTTTTCTTTTAAGTCACAAAAATTATAAACTTTCTGCTAGTGCCATTAGTTTTAAAATTTGAATAGTTTAAATTTGAATTTTTTAAAATTTGTGTGAATCACAAGTTTGTGATTAACTTTACTAACAAAATGAACATAGATGCACCTATAGAGAAAATTCGACCTTAATTCATAATCAATTTCTATGAATTTTAGAGAAATTCATTATGAATTTAGGTCAAATTCCCTGTATAGGGGCATCTATTTTCACTTTGAGAGGAGCTCAACAAGGCAGAGAGGGACGGGCTTATAAACCGGTGTGGGCGCCCTTCGGTTGGCGAGGTGGGACTAAACTCTGAGCGCAACAGGACCAACCCTTTAGTCCCGGTTTGTGGCACAAACCGGGACTAATGGTCATGGGCCAGGGGCGAGCCCTATTTTTTTTCCAGTTTTTTTGTTTTGTTTTCTGCATTTTTTTTGTTTTTTGCTTTATTTTTTAATTCTTTTTGTTTTTACTTTTAGAAAAATTATAAACTTTCTGTTAGTGCCATTACTTTTCAAATTTGAAAACACTTTTTTAGTTTTTTAGTTTTCTTTGTTGATTTATTTATTTTATTTTGTTTCTACTTACAACAAAATACTTATTGTTGCTATTTTTATTTTTTTTTCCAGTTTTTTTGTTTTGTTTTCTGTATTATTTATTATTTATTTTTTTTCTTTATTTTTTAATTCTTTTTGCTTTTAAGTCAGCAAAATTATAAACTTTCTGTTAGTGCCATTAGTTTTAGAAAAATTCTAAACTTTCTGTTAGTGCCATTAGTTTTCAAATTTGAATAGTTAAAATTTGAATTCTTTGAAATTTGTGTGAATCACAAGTTTGTGGTTAACTTTACTAAAAAATGAACATAGATGCACCTATAGAGAAAATTCGAACTAAATTCATAGTTTTCAAATGAACTCTGAAAAAGTTGGCATAGCATGTGATGTACAAAACGGACAATGGTATCATACTCGTCTGTTACAAATTTGGCATGGTATCATCATAATAGTTGCGGAAGAAAGCCTTCACTTTTTCTTCGCTTGTGTCATTTGCTTATTGCGCCGTAACCGTGGATAATCTTCATCGTTTATTAGGATGCTTGGGTCAGCCTTGACTTTGAAGGGAGGAATTTCATGAAAATTTTCATAATATTCAGATATGTCTGTCTTGCCCTCCACTCCCAGGATGTCCCTTTTTCCTTAAAGAACTATGTGGCGCTTTGGCTCATTGTATGATGTATTCTCTTCCTTATCTTTTCTTTTTCTCGGCCTGGTAGACATGTCCTTCACATAGATAACCTGTGCCACATCATTGGCTAGGACGAACGGTTCGTTAGTGTACCCAAGATTTTTCAGATCCACTGTTGTCATTCCGTATTGTGGGTCTACCTGTACCCCGCCTCGTGACAGATTAACCCATTTGCACTTAAACAAAGGGACCTTCAAATCATGTCCGTAGTCAAGTTCCCATATGTCCACTATGTAACCATAATATGTGTCCTTTCCCCTCTCGGTTGTTGCATCAAAGCGGATACCACTGTTTTGGTTGGTGCTCTTTTGATCTTGGTCAATCGTGTAAAATGTATTCCCATTTATCTCGTATCCTTTGTAAATCAATACAGTCAAAGATGGTCCCCTGGACAACAAGTACAGCTCATCACAAACAGGGTTGTCACCTCTGAGACGTGTTTCCAACCAACTGCTGAAAGTTCTGATGTGTTCACATGTAATCCAGTCATCGCACTGCTCTGGGTGTTTGGAGCGCAGACTGTTCTTGTGTTCATCGACATACGGGGTCACCAAGGTAGAGTTCTGTAGAACTGTGTAGTGTGCTTGAGACCAAGAATATCCGTCCCTGCATATTATTGAGTCCCTTTCAAGCGTGCCTTTTCCAGTCAGTCTCCCCTCATACCGCGATTTAGGGAGACCTATCTTATTAAGGCCAGGAATGAAGTCAACACAAAACCCGATGACATCCTCTGTTTGATGGCCCATGGAGATGCTTCCTTCTGGCTTAGCGCGGTTATGGACATATTTCTTTAGGACTCCCATGAACTTCTCAAAGGGGAACATATTGTGTAGAAATACGGGCCCCAGAATGACAATCTCGTGGACTAGATGAACTAGGACGTGCGTCATGATATTGAAGAAGGATGGTGGGAACACCAGCTCGAAACTGACAAGACATTGCGCAACATCACTCCTTAGCCTTGGTACAATTTCTGGATCGATCACTTTCTGAGAGATTGCATTGAGGAATGCACATAGCTTCACAATGGCTAATCGGACGTTTTCCGATAGAAGCCCCCTCAATGCAACCGGAAGCAGTTGCGTCATAATCACATGGCAGTCATGAGACTTTAGGTTCTGGAACTTTTTCTCTGGCAAATTTATTATTCCCTTTATATTCGACGAGAAGCCAGTCGGGACGTTCATACTGAGCAGGCATTCAAAGAAGATTTATTTCTCTTCTTTCGTAAGAGCGTAGCTGGCAGGACCATCATACTGCTTCGGAGGCATGCCGTCTTTTTCGTGCAAATGTTGCAGGTCCTCCCGTGCCTCAGGTGTATCTTTTGTCTTTCCATACACGCCCAAGAAGCCTAGCAGGTTCACGCAGAGGTTCTTCGTCACGTGCATCACGTCGATTGAAGAGCGGACCTCTAGGTCTTTCCAGTAGGGTAGGTCCCAAAACATAAATTTCTACTTCCACATGGGTGCGTGTCCCTCGGCGTCATTCGGAACAGCTAGTGCGTCGGGGCCCTTTGAAAGATCGTGGATGTCGCCTAGAGGGGGGGGGTGAATAGGCGCTTTAAAATAATTACGGTTTAGGCTTGAACAAATGCGAAATAAACCTAGCGGTTAATTTGTCAAGCACAAAACCTACAACAACTAGGCTCACCTATGTGCACCAACAACTTATGCTAAGCAAGATAAACAACTAGGTGATAGCAAGATATATGACTACAACCAATATATATATCACAAAGTATAGTGCATAAGTAAAGGGCTCGGGAAAGAGATAACCGAGGCACGCGGAGACGACGATGTATCCCGAAGTTCACACCCTTGCGGATGCTAATCTCTGTTTGGAGCGGTGTGGAGGCACAATGCTCCCCAAGAAGCGACTAGGGCCACCGTAATCTCCTCACGCCCTCGCACAATGCAAGATGTCGTGATTCCACTAAGGGACCCTTGAGGGCGGTCACCGAACCCGTACAAATGGCAACCCTTGGGGGCGGTCAAGAACCGCCCAAGAACCGCTCCAAAACTGAAACTATTCCGGTGGTAGAGCGGTACATGGCCGGTACAACCTTCAGACCAATTTCGGACCGGTACTACCGCTCCAAACACCGGTAGTACCGGTCAACCGGTACAACCTCTCTATGGGGCGGTACAACCTCTCTAAGAAAAACAGGTAAGATCAAAACAGCCACAACTTTCGCATACGAACTCCGAATTCGACGAAATCAGGTTTGTTGGAAAGCTAGCGACAAGGGCTAACATAATCTTGATAGAAATAGCAAGAAAAGGCAATTGAGAAAATATCCAAAATAAAATGGTGAGAACCCTTTCTCAATTAAGACTAGTAAAAACTCCAACACCGAAAACATCATAGAAGACGCATGTGAACTCCGTTTTCGATGAACTCAAGCTTGTCATCAAGATGACCATAAGCTCTAAGACTCACAGAGAGAACCAAACAAGAACCAAGAAACATGATGCAAGGATGCAATGGTTTGAGCTCTCTACTAACGATATGATCAAGCTACCAACTTGAGAGCTCCCCTTGATAGTACGGCAATCGATCCTATAACCCGGTCTCCCACAACTACCATGAGACCGGTAAAATAGAAAACCTATCAAGGGAAAACCTTTGCCTTGCACATAGTCCACTTGAGCTGGATGATGACGATCTTCACTCCCTCAAGTTGGACCACCTTTCTTGATTGCGCTGGCTCGCTGAAGACTAGTAGATTGCTTCCCCATACTCCACTATGGGTGAGCTACTCTTCGGCACATCTTCACAAGTCCATTGTCACCACAATGGACGGCAAGCTTCAAGCACTTGATCTCTTTGTGATGCTCCACTTGAACTTTCATACCGCAATCTTGATGACGATCACCATTTGATGTCATCCTCCATGGGTTGTATAATATCTTTTTCTTGACACAAGCCCATGAAAACAAACCTAACCCCACAAAGAACTCTCACGTAGACCATGGGTTAGTACACAAAGCATAATGGACAATGCTTACCATACCATGGGATCACTTGATCCCTCTTGGTACATCTTATATGCTTTGTGTGTTGATCAACTTGATTCGCTCTTTGACTTAGTCTTGATCAACCTTGAATCTTTCCAACTCTCTTCATTTCGAAGATGTCTTGAAGGTAAACATGAATGATCACACACTCTTCTTCTTCAAGACATGCTTGCAATAAGTTCAACCCTCACAAGACCAATCTTTGGATAATTCCTTAATATCACCTTGGTCATCACAAACTCTCCTTGAAACCAACGAATGTACTCCAAGAAAAGCCTATGGACAAACCCTTCAAATATAACTCAAGGCAACCATTAGTCCATAGAGATTGTCATCAATTACCAAAACCAAACATGGGGGCACCGCATGTTCTTTCAATCTCCCCCATTTTGGTAATTGATGACAATCACTTTCAAGAGAGTTTATATAAGGAATTATGCATCACCATACCATGCAACAATAATGTATGCGCATGAGATGCAAAAGCTTAGGAACAAAACCAGTGCAAGAAGAGAGAAGAGACAACTCTCTAAACTACCTCACAAAACTAAACTCTCTGAAACTTCTCCCCCATTGGCATCGATTGCCAAAATGGGCGAATAGCTTAGAAGGCCAATATAAATTGTGTTCCTCCATAAATTGCGTATTCCTCAAAATAGAGAGTGGAATGCAATACATATATCCAACTGTAAATACTTGGAGGAAGACAAACTATATTGAGGCCCAAAGATTGCAAAAGAATGATATGCCACAAAGGCATAACAAAGGAAAAAAATGCAATCAAGCAATCAAAGGATACCAATTGAATCAAGCTATCAAAAGATACCAATTGACCCAACTAGACCAATGATCCTACATGCCACAAGAATAAAAGATATTATGATATGAGCAAAGGAGTGTTCTAGAGAAACTAGAGAAGCTACCCATGATTTGTGCACAATTTAATTTTGTATTTGGATACAACGAGCACAACATAGGATCGTCGCTCCCCCAAGATCAATAGAACTCATGACATAGCAACCGATTTTTCTAAAGACACTGGTGAAGCTCCCCATAATTTGTGCACTCCTTAGAAAATTTTCATTAGGATACCAAGTGCACAAAATAGGATCATCACTCCCCCAAAATCAATAGAAACTCACACCAAGTGCAAGTGAGCATGAAGGTAACAAAGCCTAGCACTTGCAACAAACAAATGGTTGAGCAACATATAAAAGAGACAACTTAAGAGCATGCTCAACCAAAATGATGTGTGTGAGTCATGGCAAAGCACTTGAGAAGACTAATGTATGGATGAACATTAAGCATCAATATAGTCTTGAATGAAAGAGATACTCGGTGCAAGGCCTATCATTCCCACACACAACAAGCAAACGGGTTCACAAGCTCACTAATAAGCATATAAAGAACATATGCTTGTGACAACCCATGGTGAAGATATAAAAGGAGAGCGTTATCGAGACGAGGGATACCAATTACATGGCAAAAGCCTTGTCAAGACAAGCAAGAGACAAAAAATATCCTCACCACACAAGAGTGCATCTAGATGCAACAAGATAAGATCCGCACTCAAGGCAAATGCTTTCACGGAGCCACCAAAGGAATAATACAAGAAAGACAAGGTGGTCGTGAAAGAAAGGATATCTTCTAGATATGTAATTTCTCTCAAGTGTATAAGATTCTAGGTAGATGAAAAACATGATGATATCAATCCTCAAAGAATAATGTACACTCGAAATAGTTACAAAAAGGAAGTAAAAAGATATCCACAAGGAAGTCATAATTATACCAATAAGATATTTTGCTTAAACGCAAGCTCATGGCTAGATAAGGTCTTATGTAGCGACCCGATCCAAATGGATCGAAGTCTCTGTGCTTAAGTGTCATCCCTGGATCGGTATGCTGACACACACAGTACTCGATGAATTATAACAGAGTTCAATCACACACTTTATTATATCGAGGTCCTCAAAAGAGTATTATTACAATAATATGGCCAAAGGCCATCTAAATAAAAATAACTGCGGAAGCATCGAAGGTAAATGAGTCCATCCAACTCCACGGCAAACTGAGTGCAGAACAACGACCTATCGCACCTTTACTCCTCGTCGGAAAACTCTGCAACATGAGACGTTGCAGCCGTGTAGGTCAGCACATGGAATATGCTGGCAATGTCACACCATAGAAATAATAATAAAGAAAAGACTATCTCTATATGCAAATTTAGCTGGTGGAGGCTCTAAGTTTAATGTTTGCATAAAGCCAATTTTACCCTACAACAAAGGAATACATTTTTTATTTACTACTAAGTTAAAAATGCCATTATTGAGAAGGTTCCTCCAACTCAATCCCAAAATTCCCAAGTTATTAGTAACCCAATAATTTCATTAAGAAGAGTGATGAGATCAACCAATAATTCACATCTAGATACTCAAGTTGTCCATAACCGGGGACACGGCTAATCATGATTAGTTTGTACACTCTGCAGAGGTTTGCGCACTTTTCCCCACAAGACTCGACCACCTCCATGATCGGAAGATCGAGACATAGTCTTTCTGAAGTATTTCCTCCAAACCCTGGGTAGACCGGTACACCTACTTTCCCCTACATCAGCTAGTCTACCACGGAAAGAGGTCACACAACTTACTCAACTATGCCAGAGCCCATAATGGCTTGTGGCTGCACACGGAAGTTTCTAGGCATGAAATATCTTATGATCCCTTTGAGCCTGGGTGGCGACCTAGGGTAATCACACGGGTACTCCGGGATTCCCCTTGGGCAAGAACTGGTTTCTCCAGGTGCCCCAAACAATCCACCCAGATGTGTATTAAAGTTGCCACCTTATGTTGTCCCAAAATTATTATCTCTCGCAACTTGCATGTATCACACATACCAATCCCCGTCTACGAGCATGGCTAAGCAATATATGATATAACGAATATTCCCGGGGTGATAAAAGGTCATAGGTTCCTACCAAATGAACTACATAGCATAACCACATGTTCCCAATCCTACTCATGCAATCTTTGAGGGTGAAACTAATGCATAGTAAAAACTGGGTATTTAAACTTATGATCAAACTGTGAACTTGCCTTGCTGACGTTCGTTGAACTCTAAAGATTCGTAGTAGCAAGTTCGCACTCCGGATGATCTAGCGTAAGCAAGCAATAACATACATAAGCATACAAGCAAAGAATCAAAAAGAAAACGAATAAAAGACTTCGAAAAACTCCAAAAATACAAAAATAAAGTTTCTGTACAGAATATATTTTTCACAGCAACAAAAATAAATGGTTTTGGTTTTAACAGAAGGTACATGTCACAAGCTTCGATTTGCAAAAAGAATCACCCAAAACGGAGTTACGAAACTCAAGTTATGGCCTAACGAAGTTTGAATTCAGATCTATTTGAATTCAAAATTTAAAATTTTCAAAAATATATTTCGTTAGGTTCTCTGGATAGAGGATATTTCTACGAAACCGTAGGAAAAAGAATCAACTAAATCGGATCTATAGACTAAAAGATATACTAGAAACAAGATTTGGTAAAGAATCTGAATTGGAAAATATACTGATAAAAGAGAAAAAAAATTGAACAGGGTGTTCACCGGACTTGTCGCCGGAGACGAGGAAGAAGGTGGCTCCGGTGTGTTTTGGCGAAGGACGCGTACGGGACGGTGTAGAGGACGATGTGGTGAACCTCTTGATCAAGTTTTGGTTGAAGATAGCTTCATGTACACACGGTGAGAGGTCGCCGGACTTCACGAACTCCGGCGAGCAATTGGCGAGGTTTGGGAGGGGGAAAAGCTCCAGAAGGAGAGGGCTTCGGACGAGGGGTGAGAGGGGCTCGCGGGGTGCCTTTTATAGGGCTTGGGGAGGTCTAGAGTTGGGTGGGGCGAGATGTGTTAATGGTGGCTGTTTCTCTGCCTCGTAATGACCATTACAGGCGACTCCAAGGCGCACTAGGAAGGGGAAGGGGTAGAGGAAGGCGAGGGGAACCGATTCCGGGGGTTATTGAGTGCGGGGGAAGGGAGTTGAGGGGAGAGAGAGGTGGAGGCGCCATGGAAGTTCTCCGTTCGTTGCTCCTCTGTAGATGAACGAGAGGAAGAAGGAGATAGCGCTGGCATGGGCCGGCTGGGCTTCGCTTTTTCTTTTTTTTTTGACACAGAGAAAAAAAATGTATAGATAGAAAATAAAAATATTTTAATATAGGACATATATATATCAAAAATTTCAGAAAAATAAATTCTACATGATGAACTATTTTTCAGAGGCTAAATAAAAACTTTATAAAAAAACATTTTTTTTAAAAATCCAAATGAAACTCAAATTTGAATTCAAAATTTTTGGCATTGTTTTCTTCTGACTTTTTGGAGTGTCATGTTCGCTCCTCTCAGAATTATTATTTAGATCTGAAGAAAAAGGTTCACATAATAATATGGTCTTATATATGACCTTGTGAACATTTATCCTGCCTATAATGCAAATAAAAAAACATTTTTGTTAAACTAGTAAAATAAATTGCAAATAAAACCCAACAAATATATTTTGGTTCCAAATTCAAATTCCAATATTTTCCTTCTGATTTTGAAGAAGTCATTTTATCTTCTCTCTTTATTTTTGGAATAATGGAAATGATCTTTTTTATGGAACCAAGTTTGATCCAAATTCCAAATTTTGAAATTTCAAAAGTGGGTTTTAGGGAAACTTCCAACTCTCTCTTTTGGTCCTTGAGTTGCTCAAAGTTCCTTGGATCATAAGCAAATAATACAAAAATGCATAAATCATGGATGCATATGAATGATCTATTTATAAACATCCAAATTGAAAATTTGGGATGTTACATCTTAATGTATATACATGAATTCCAACCAAGCGAATATCAAAGACATCACAACTAGCAACAAGGCATCATTGTTGGGATGCTTTGAGAAAGGAAACAAATATCACAAGAAGGAATGACTAACATGCCATGATGCAACCTACGCAAGGTTGGTGCAAGAAATGTGTGCATGAAGTAGATGATGATACTTGTTACCGAGATACCATTGGAAGGATGTAGTAGATACCAAATGAAGGTAGATAGTAGTTCATTGATCATCCTATCTTGACTCCAATAATCACATGGTGACACCACCTTCCTTTTGAATGAGCCGAGCATCCAATGCATATCTAATTGTTCCTAGAAAACAAAATGGTACCCAAACTCATTGGGACCAAAGAGTTAGAAACACCAATACATAGGACAAACTCCACAAACATATGTGCATTTATATATGAAAATGAATTTCATGCACCTCTCATCCAAATTGAGACTAGGCGGAGTTTCCCCTATATATTGGGTTAAAGAAAGAAAGCATGCCAAAGAAAATACATGTAGTAAATATGCATGCTCAAGACCTTCAAGAAAAGAAACGAAATGAAAAAGAAATACCAAGTGAAAAAAGGATACCAAATGGAGAAATCATCACTTGGAAGATATCTATTTAGAAGATACATCAAGGAATGAGATATCCATTGATACACGCAAAAGGAAAGATATCGGACTCCCAAAAGAGAGGATGGTTCCAAACAAGCCAACCCATCTACAAAGTTTCATGATGGCACAAGTACCAAAAAGGAACGGCTTGCCTTCCATCAACACACACTTGATATGAATCACAAGATGAGTGTTTTATCGAAAATAGGATAGCTCCCCCACGAATTGTGCATTTAGAGAGAATTTGCATTCGAGTACAAAATGCACAAGGTGGGATCACCACTTTCACTATATCTAGAAAACACTCGACCAAAACAATAAAACACGAGATCCACAAGTGGCATGGAAGGAAATGGGAGTTGACAGAAACTTGGCAAGAGATAAGACAAATAAAACCAAAAGACAATGTAAAGATGATCAATAATTTCCACCACATAAATGATTACCAATTGTCAAAGACAAGAGGTATTTGGAAATAATTCCCGGTGAAGGATAGCAGTGATATCCAACATCATCTTCACACCAAACACAAGCAAAATGCAACTTGTAGAGCTAACATGCCACCTAGGAACAACATAATTTATACTATCAACTCTAGGTGACAATATCTCAAATTTACACATTTTCTAGGCTTGTAATATGCACATAGAATATTACTCCCCCATAATGTGATACCAATGAAAAACCTGCCAAGATGCAAAAGAGAACCAACAAGTGATAATTAATGGAACATTTAGAATTTGACTTTCTCACGAGAAGACATACCACATAGAGACTAAAATCATCTTGTAATATCAATACTATATGGTATTCCTCATGTACACACATTCATAGGATTGTGAGGTGCACAAAGCACATCACTCCCCCAAAATGGGATGTTCCATTAATCTCTCACAAGAGCCAACTAAGATAAAAGCAAGAAGCACAAAGGCTCAACGCATGACACACTCATACATGATGTGCAAACCAATATACACATACTTGATTTCTCAAGATACACAAATTGGACGCACAACATATACAAACACATGCAAGGAACAAAACCAAAACATGCAAAGGGGCAAGTAACTTTCAATGTAAACAATTTAAGCACGAGTTACCGCAAGGAGGAACATTGGATATAAGATAGACACTTGATAATCCGAATGACTTGGCTTGAGAAAATATGAATGATGAAGACCCCTTAATTCTTCATAATGTAGCCAAGTCTCCAATGCCCTCCAAAAAACCTATTGATCAAGTTTGAGCTAGTTGGTCCCCAACTAAGTTGGGTCCAAAGAGGTTAGTCACAATAGGCTTGGCTACCCAAATGGTTCTTTTCTTGACACCACTTTGAGTCCCAAGAAACTTGGAAAACACATTGCCAACCTTATCCTTGCCAAGAGAATAGACATCATCAATAATAATTGGGTTGGATAAGTTACCACTAGTGCATGAAGAAGCAAGGTGACCCTTCTTACGACATAAGTAGCAACATCTACTCTTCACTTTCTTCTCATTTGATTCCTCAAAATGAGAAGCATTACCATGAGTCTTCTTGGGAAGCGGCCTTTCTCCAACATGCGGTTGAGCACGAGATTGAACTTGTGGCCTCTTCCCTTTTTGCTTGTCACTAATGGCCTTCTTCTTCAATGGGCAAGATCTAACATGATGCCCTTCAATTTTGCACTTGAAGCAAATAATCTTGGCCGAATTCTTGAGTTGTTCTTGGCCCTTATTCTTGTTAATGATCTTGGACCTTTTCTTCTTGTTGGAGTTGAATCCAAGTCCACCTTTTTCATTGGGGGATTTTTGCACACTCAAGATATTGTTGAGTGTGGACTTCCCTTCATGACACTTTTCCAAGTCTTTCTTCAAAGAAGTGACTTGGGCCTTGAGCTCTTTGATTTCCTCTACATGGTTAGTATCAACAAAAGTACTAGAGGAAGTATAAGCTTCATTGTTAGAGTAACAAGGCAAGGAGAGCAATTCATCACAAGATGTACTAACATTGTGAGTAGATGAATTACGAGGACTAGCACATGGCAAGATAGAGTTTTGACTTGAAGTAGTGCTAGTAGCCACATGAGGCTTACTAGATGTTACCTTGATACTCATAGCCTCATGAGCTATCTTTAGCACATTATGGGATACTAGAAGATCATCATGAGAGCTTGTGAGCTTTACATGACTTTCTTCCAATTTCCCATAATTGCTAGATATATAGCAACTCAATTTGAGCCCTTAGCTCAATATTCTCCTTCAAAATGGATGCTGCACTAGAAATAGAGTTAGTAGCACAAGCATCATCAATAATAGCAAGAGGAGAAGGCAACTTGGCAAGCTCCTTAGAATATGAAGCTTTAAGTTGAACATGAGACTCAGTGAGTTTTATGAGCTCACTCTTAATGACCTTTGAGCCATTTTCGAGGTGCTCAAAATCCTCAAGGAGTTTAGCATGTGCAACTTCAAGCTTCTCATTTTTAGTTTCAAAATCATTAACCACCTCGAGAGCTCTATCACGGGATTCATTTATTCTAGATAGTTCTAGAGCAAAAGTCTCCTCAAGAGATTCCTTGGTGGTTTGTTCAAGTTCAAGAGCTTGCGAGAGGTCGGCGATCTCATTTGCGTAATCACGCTCATGACCTTCCATTTTCTCAATGGTGACCTCATGCTCCTCTAGATGAGATTCCAACACCTCTATATATTTCTTGCCCTCAATGGCAATAGACATGATTTCCATGAAGTTGGAACGAGCAATTTTATTCTTATGAAGAGCTTTAAAAATCATTTCCCCCTTAATTTTTAAGGAGGCAACATTATCATTCTCTTCATTATTTTCAACATCATCATCATTGTCATCCTCACTATCAACACAAGATATATTGGGATTCAAAGTGGGAGATACCTTTGAAGCCTTAGCCATTAGGCAAAATGCAATAGATGATGATGTAGGATCCCTTGAAGCACCATTCAAGACTACATCTTGTTCCATGGGATGTTGGGTTTCCTCTACATTGTTAGCACAACAATTCGAGGAAATAAATGCATTTTTATCATGGCAACAAGACATAGCAAGCATATCATCATGAGTTTTAGTCAAGCAATTTCTACAAGATATGCAAGGACTATCAACACAAGCATGTGAAACATGTAGGGTGCTCGAAGTGTTAAAGTCCAAAGAAGATGCATTGCAATAAGATAGTGATGAAGGATCATCCACAATAAGCATACTATCATCATTGCAATGACCAACACTACTCACCATATCATTACCTTGTGGCAAACCACATGTAGGTGAAGTAGAAGAAGTTGAGCAGACAACACGGTCGGAGGTGGAGGGAGAACAATCATTCCTACGTTTCTTGGACACACCATATTTATCTTGAAGCTTCGTCCACAACTCATGAGCATCCCGGAACTACATGAGTTGAAATATAACTACATTGCTCAAAGCATCAAAAAGCACATTAGAAGCTTGAGAATTGAGATAAGAGTTTTTCTCATCCTCTAAAGATAATCTTTGTGAATCCTTTGGAGGAGAAAAACCCATATCTACAATTTGCTCTAAATTTGGGTCCATGACCCTAAAGAGATTAAGCATGTGAATTACCCAAACATCAAAATTTGTGCCATTGAAACTAAGAGTGTCAGAGAATCCTAAACCCCTAGTCGACATCCTTACTCTCTAGGTGGTTAAGCCCTATAAAGAGAGACGAGGCTCTGATACCAATTGAAAGATCGTGGATGTCGCCTAGAGGGGGGGGGTGAATAGGCGCTTTAAAATAATTACGGTTTAGGCTTGAAAAAATGCGGAATAAACCTAGCGGTTAATTTGTCAAGCACAAAACCTACAACAACTAGGCTCACTTATGTGCACCAACAACTTATGCTAAGCAAGATAAACAACTAGGTGATAGCAAGAAATATGATTAGAAACAATATATATATCACAAAGTATAGTGCATAAGTAAAGGGCTCGGGTAAGAGATAACCGAGGCACGCGGAGACGACGATGTATCCCAAAGTTCACACCCTTGTGGATGCTAATCTCTGTTTGGAGCGGTGTGGAGGCACAATGCTCCCCAAGAAGCCACTAGGGCCACCGTAATCTCCTCACGCCCTCGCACAATGCAAGATGCCGTGATTCCACCAAGGGACCCTTGAGGGCGGTCACCGAACCCGTACAAATGGCAACCCTTGGGGGCGGTCACCGAACCCATACACTTTGGCAACCCTTGGGGGCGGTCACCGGAACCCGTCAAATTGCTCGGGGCGATCTCCACAACCTAATTGGAGACCCCGATGCTTGCCTGGAGCTTTACACCACAATGATTGAGCTCCGAACACCAAGGTTGGGGCTATCTCCCCAACGACACCACGAAGCTTCACCACAATGGAATATGGCTCCGAGGTGACCACAACCGTCTAGGGCGCCCAAGCACCCAAGAGGAACAAGCTCAAGGGTACCAAGCACCCAAGAGTAATAAGCTTCTCAACTTCACTTCCACGTATCACCATGGAGAACTCAAACCGATGCACCAAATGCAATGGCAAGGTCACACGGAGTGCCCGAGTCCTTCTCTCCCAAATCCCACCAAAGCAACCAATGCTAGGGAGGGAAATGAGAGGAAGAACAAGAAGGAGAACACCAAGAACTCCAAGATCAAGATCCAAGGGGTTCCCCTCACCTAGAGGAGAAAGTGATTGGTGGAAATGTGGATCTAGATATCCTCTCTCTTTTCCCCCCAAAACTAGCAAGAATCCAGGGAGGGATTGAGAGATAGCAAGCTCGAAGAAGGTCAACAATGGGAGAAGAACACGAGCTCAAGAAATAAGGTCCAATGGGGCAGAAGATCCCCTTTTATAGGTCCCCGCGAATCTGCCCGTTATGTGCAGAAAACTGTAGGACCGGTACAATCGGTGCACGAACCGGTACAACCGGTCAAGGCAGAGGAAAAACCAACCTATAGGAAAAAGCACTAAGCGGTACAACAGCCCGGGGAATCGGTAGTACCGGTTAAACTAAACTGACCGGTACAACCGGTCAAGAACCGCCCAAGAACCGCTCCAAAACTGAAATTATTCCGGTGGTAGAGCGGTACATGGTCGGTACAACCTTCAGACCAATTTCGGACCGGTACTACCGCTCCAAACACCGGTAGTACCGGTCAACCGGTACAACCTCTCTATGGGGCGGTACAACCTCTCTAAGAAAAACAGGTAAGATCAAAACAGCCACAACTTTCGCATACGAACTCCGAATTCGACGAAATCATGTTTGTTGGAAAGCTAGCGACAAGGGCTAACATAATATTGATAGAAATAACAAGAAAAGGCAATTGAGAAAATATCAAAAATAAAATTGTGAGAAGCCTTTCTCAATCAAGACTAGTAAAAACTCCAACACCGAAAACATCATAGAAGACGCATGTGAACTCCGTTTTCGATGAACTCAAGCTTGTCATCAAGATGACCATAAGCTCTAAGACTCACAGAGAGAACCAAACAAGAACCAAGAAACATGATGCAAGGATGCAATGGTTTGAGCTCTCTACTAATGATACGATCAAGCTACCAACTTGAGAGCCCCCCTTGATAGTACGGCAATCGATCCTATAACCCGGTCTCCCACAACTACCATGAGACCGGTAAAATAGAAAACCTATCAAGGGCAAATCTTTGCCTTGCACATAGTCCACTTGAGCTGGATGATGACGATCTTAACTCCCTCAAGTTGGACCACCTTTATTGATTGCATTGGCTCGCTGAAGACTAGTAGATTGCTTCCCCATAATCCACTATGGGTGAGCTACTCTTCAGCACATCTTCACAAGTCCATTGTCACCACAATGGACGGCAAGCTTCAAGCACTTGATCTCTTTGTGATGCTCCACTTGAACTTTCATACCGCAATCTTGTTGACGATCACCATTTGATGTCATCCTCCATGGGTTGTATAATATCTTTTTCTTGACGCAAGCCCATGAAAACAAACCTAACCCCACAACGAACTCTCACGTAGACCGTGGGTTAGTACACAAAGCATAATGGACAATGCTTACCATACCATGGGATCACATGATCCCTCTTGGTACATCTTATATGCTTTGTGTGTTGATCAACTTGATTCGCTCTTTGACTTAGTCTTGATCAACCTTGAATCTTTCCAACTCTCTTCATTTCGAAGATGTCTTGAAGGTAAACATGAATGATCACACACTCTTCTTCTTCAAGACATGCTTGCAATAAGTTCAACCCTCACGAGACCAATCTTTGGATAATTCCTTAATATCACCTTGGTCATCACAAACTCTCCTTGAAACCAACGAATGTACTCCAAGAAATGCCTATGGACAAACCCTTCAAATATAACTCAAGGCAAAACCATTAGTCCATAGAGATTGTCATCAATTACCAAAACCAAACATGGGGGCACCGCATGTTCTTTCAATCTCCCCCATTTTGGTAATTGATGACAATCACTTTCAAGAGAGTTTATATAAGGAATTATGCATCACCATACCATGCAACAATAATGTATGCGCTTGAGATGCCAAAGCTTAGGAACAAAACCAGAGCAAGAAGAGAGAAGATTCAACTCTCTAAACTTCCTCACAAAACTAAACTCTCTGAAACTTCTCCCCCATTGGCATCGATTGCCAAAATGGGCGAATAGCTTAGAAGGCCAATATAAATTGTGTTCCTCCATAAATTGCGTATTCCTCAAAATAGAGAGTGGAATGCAATACATATATCCAACTGTAAATACTTGGAGGAAGACAAACTATATTGAGGCCCAAAGATTGCAAAAGAATGATATGCCACAAAGGCATAACAAAGGGAAAAAACGCAATCAAGCAATCAAAGGATACCAATTGATTCAAGCTATCAAAAGATACCAATTGACCCAACTAGACCAATGATCCTACATGCCACAAGAATAAAAGATATTATGATATGAGCAAAGGAGTGTTCTAGAGAAACTAGAGAAGCTACCCATGATTTGTGCACAATTTAATTTTGTATTTGGATACAACGAGCACAACATAGGATCGTCGCTCCCCCAAGATCAATAGAACTCACGACATAGCAACAGATTTTTCTAAAGACACTGGTGAAGCTCCCCATAATTTGTGCACTCCTTAGAAAATTTTCATTAGGATACCAAGTGCACAAAATAGGATCATCACTCCCCCAAAATCAATAGAAACTCACACCAAGTGCAAGTGAGCATGAAGGTAACAAAGCCTAGCACTTGCAACAAACAAATGGTTGAGCAACATATAAAAGAGACAACTTAAGAGTATGCTCAACCAAAATGATGTGTGTGAGTCATGGCAAAGCACTTGAGAAGACTAATGTATGGATGAACATTAAGCATCAATATAGTCTTGAATGAAAGAGATACTCGGTGCAAGGCCTATCATTCCCACACACAACAAGCAAACGGGTTCACAAGCTCACTAATAAGCATATAAAGAACCTATGCTTGTGACAACCCGTGGTGAAGATATAAAAGGAGAGCGTTATCGAGACGAGGGATACCAATTACATGGCAAAAGCCTTGTCAAGACAAGCAAGAGACAAAAAATATCCTCACCACACAAGAGTGCATATAGATGCAACAAGATAAGATCCGCACTCAAGGCAAAGGCTTTCACGGAGCCACCAAAGAAATGATGCAAGAAAGACAAGGTGGTCGTGAAAGAAAGGATATCTTCAAGATATGTAATTTCTCTCAAGTGTATAAGATTCTAGGTAGATGAAAAACATGATGATATCAATCCACAAAGAATAATGTACACTCGAAATAGTTACAAAAAGGAAGTAAAAAGATATCCATAAGGAAGTCATAATTATACCAATAAGATATTTTGCTTAAACGCAAGCTCATGGCTAGATAAGGTCTTAATGTATATACATGAATTCCAACCAAGCGAACATCAAAGACATCACAACTAGCAACAAGGCATCATTGTTGGGATGCTTTGAGAAAGGAAACAAATATCACAAGAAGGAATGACTAACATGCCATGATGCAACCTACGCAAGGTTGGTGCAAGAAATGTGTGCATGAAGTAGATGATGATACTTGTTACCGAGATACCATTGGAAGGATGTAGTAGATACCAAATGAAGGTAGATAGTAGTTCATTGATCATCCTATCTTGACTCCAATAATCACATGGTGACACCACCTTCCTTTTGAATGAGCCGAGCATCCAATGCATATCTAATTGTTCCTAGAACAACAACACAAACAAAATGGTACCCAAACTCATTGGGACCAAAGAGTTAGAAACACCAATACATAGGAGAAACTCCACAAACATATGTGCATTTATATATGAAAATGAATTTCATGCACCTCTCATCCAAATTGAGACTAGGTGGAGTTTCCCCTATATATTGGGTTAAAGAAAGAAAGCATGCCAAAGAAAATACATGTAGTAAATATGCATGCTCAAGACCTTCAAGAAAAGAAACGAAATGAAAAAGAAATACCAAGTGAAAAAAGGATACCAAATGGAGAAATCATCACTTGGAAGATATCTATTTAGAAGATACATCAAGGAATGAGATATCCATTGATACACGCAAAAGGAAAGATATCGGACTCCCAAAAGAGAGGATGGTTCCAAACAAGCCAACACATCTACAAAGTTTCATGATGGCACAAGTACCAAAAAGGAACGGCTTGCCTTCCATCCACACACACTTGATATGAATAACAAGATGAGTGTTTTATCGAAAATAGGATAGCTCCCCCAGGAATTGTGCATTTAGAGAGAATTTGCATTCGAGTACAAAATGCACAAGGTGGGATCACCACTTTCACTATATCTAGAAAACACTCGACCAAAACAAAAAAACACGAGATCCACAAGTGGCATGGAAGGAAATGGGAGTTGACAGAAACTTGGCAAGAGATAAGACAAATAAAACCAAAAGACAATGTAAAGATGATCAATAATTTCCACCACATAAATGACTACCAATTGTCAAAGACAAGAGGTATTTGGAAATAATTCCCGGTGAAGGATAGCAATGATATCCAACATCATCTTCACACCAAACACAAGCAAAATGCAACTTGTAGAGCTAACATGCCACCTAGGAACAACATAATTTATACTATCAACTCTAGGTGACAATATCTCAAATTTACACATTTTCTAGGCTTGTAATATGCACATAGAATATTACTCCCCCATAATGTGATACCAATGAAAAACCTGCCAAGATGCAAAAGAGAACCAACAAGTGATAATTAATGGAACATTTAGAATTTGACTTTCTCACGAGAAGACATACCACATAGAGACTAAAATCATCTTGTAATATCAATACTAGATGGTATTCCTCATGTACACACATTTATAGGATTGTGAGGTGCACAAAGCACATCACTCCCCCAAAATGGGATGCTCCATTAATCTCTCACAAGAGCCAACTAAGATAAAAGCAAGAAGCACAAAGGCTCAACGCACGACACACTCATACATGATGTGCAAACCAATATACACATACTTGATTTCTCAAGATACACAAATTGGACGCACAACATATACAAACACATGCAAGGAACAAAACCAAAACATGCAAAGGGGCAAGTAACTTTCAATGTAAACAATTTAAGCACGAGTTACCGCAAGGAGGATCATTGGATATAAGATAGACACTTGATAATCCGAATGACTTGGCTTGAGACAATATGAATGATGAAGACCCCTTAATTCTTCATAATGTAGCCAAGTCTCCAATGCCCTCCAAAAAACCTATTGATCAAGTTTGAGCTAGTTGGTCCCCAACCAAGTTGGGTCCAAAGAGGTTAGTCACAATAGGCTTGGCTACCCAAATGGTTATTTTCTTGACACCACTTTGAGTCCCAAGAAACTTGGCAAACACATTGCCAACCTTATCCTTCCCAAGAGAATAGACATCATCAATAATAATTGGGTTGGATAAGTTACCACTAGTGCATGAAGAAGCAAGGTGAACCTTCTTACGGCATAAGTAGCAACATCTACTCTTCACTTTCTTCTCATTTGATTCCTCAAAATGAGAAGCATTACCATGAGTCTTCTTGGGAAGCGGCCTTTCTCCAACATGCGGTTGAGCACGAGATTGAACTTGTGGCCTCTTCCCTTTTTGCTTGTCACTAATGGCCTTCTTCTTCAATGGGCAAGATCTAACATGATGCCCTTCAATTTTGCACTTGAAGCAAATAATCTTGGCCGAATTCTTGAGTTGTTCTTGGCCCTTATTCTTGTTAATGATCTTGGACCTTTTCTTATTGTTGGAGTTGAATCCAAGTCCACCTTTTTCATTGGGGGATTTTTGCACACTCAAGCTTCATTGTTAGAGTAACAAGGCAAGGAGAGCAATTCATCACAAGATGTACTAACATTGTGAGTAGATGAATTACGAGGACTAGCACATGGCACTAGTAGAAAACAGGGCATTGGTCCAGCCCATTAGCCCCGGTTCAATCTAGAACCGGGACCAATGGGGGTACTGGACCCGGTTCGTTAGCCCAGGGGGCCGGCCGGGCCACGTGGGCCATTGGTCCCGGTTCGTCTGGACCTATTGGTCCCGGTTGGAGCTAAAAACCGGGACCAATGGCTCTTGCTCCTGGCCCACCACTATTGGTCCCGGTTGGTGATATGAACCGGGACCAAAGGCTCCCCTTTAGTCCCGGTTTGTAGCACCAACCGGGACCAGTGAGTTGCCTATATAAACCCCCTCACTCAAGAGCAGAGCTCACTGCTCTGTTTTTTTTTCTGGCCGAGGGGGAGAGGGGTTAGTGGTGCTCTAGCTCACCTCCTATGCACACAACGTGTTCGGTGGAATGCCCGAGCCACACTAGTTAAGCTTTTCTCCTCTCGAAGCTCTATTTTCTCCGAGATTTGTCTATGTTTAGCGGTCCGTCACGTCCCGTCCCCGTCTTCGCCGCCGTCGATCGCCCCCGCCGATCTCGTCACCGGCACCACCGTGGTGAGCCTCTTGTTATGTCCATGCTTTTCTTACTTTTATTATTGCTTTAGATAGATGTTTGTCTAATTTTCTTACGTTTATTATTGCTTGTTATTATATAGTGCGATGGTTTTGATATCCGCCCACGTGGGCCCTCGTCCGGTCTACGATTCGGATGTGGTATATTATCTTTAATTTATAACTATTTGTTTTAGTGCTTATGATAGTTATGCCGACCAACCTGACATGCATAGATGTTTTATTATGTCTAGGAGGTAGTTGAACCGGAAATTCCAACCGACCCTCTTGTGGAGAGGTTAAATTTAGTTGACGAGGAAAAATTTTCGTTAAAGAAAAAATTGGAAAAAATGGAGGAGGAGAAGATGGAATTGGAGTTGCATGTTGCGGAAGTTATCGATGATCACAAGATCAAGATGGACCCTATTGTCGAGAGGTTAAATTTAGTTGAAGAAGAAAACAAATTCTTGAAGGAAAAAATAAAAAAAATTGTGGACGAGAAGATGATATTGGAGTTGCATGTTGCGGATGTCATCGATGATCACAAGATCAAGATGGATGCAATGCGGTTGAAGATTAAAAAGATTAGAAAATATGCCATTCATACCGAGGCTTGATATCATTATGTCGTTGGATCAATTGTTACCTTGGTTGCGATTATGATAGCATTTGTTTTCGCGTTGAAATGTTTTACATAGTTTCGATGTGTATGGAGAGCTATATGTTGTTAGATGAGAACTATATATGTATGTACTTTGGTTTTAATGTGATGATGAACTTTTATTAATTTGGTCACTTAATTATCTATTTATGATGTTCTGTAATGGTTTTTGACACACTTAATTTATATAAATGCACGCAGATGAACCGGCAATGGATGTACGGTGACAGACACACCTCCGAGTACATTAAGGGCGTGCGTGAGTTTCTAAATGCGGCTGAGGCAAACAAGCAGAATGGTTTTATGTGTTGTCCATGCACTAAATGTGTGAATACGATGTCTTACTCTAACCGGAAAATCCTTCACTCCCACCTGCTTTACAAGGGTTTCATGCCACACTATAATGTTTGGACGAGGCACGGAGAAATAGGGGTTATGATGGAAGACGGCGAAGAAGAAGAGTACGATGACAACTATGTGCCCCCTGAATACGGTGATGCTGCAATGGGGGGAGCTGGTGAAGATCAAGAGGAACCAGACGATGTGCCCAATGATGCTGCAACGGGTGAAGCTGCTGAAGATCAATAGGAACCAAATGATGATCTTCGCCGGGTCATTGTCGATGCAAGGACACAATGCGAAAGTCAAAAGGAGAAGCTGAAGTTCGATCGCATGTTAGAGGATCACAAAAAAGGGTTGTACCCCAATTGCGAAGATGGCAACACAAAGCTCGGTACCGTACTGGAATTGCTGCAGTGGAAGGCAGAGAATGCTGTGGCTGACAAAAGATTTGAGAAGCTACTGAAAATATTGAAGAAGAAGCTTCCGAAGGATAACGAATTGCCCGACAGTACATACGCAGCAAAGAAGGTCGTATGCCATCTAGGATTGGAGGTGCAGAAGATACATGCATGCCCTAATGACTGCATCCTCTACCGCGGTGCATACAACGATCTGAACGCATGCCCGGTATGCGGTGCATTGCGGTATAAGATCAGACGAGATGACCCTGGTGATGTTGATGGCGAGCCCGCCAGGAAGAGGGTTCCTGCGAAGGTGATGTGGTATGCTCCTATAATACCACGGTTGAAATGTTTGTTTAGAAACAGAGAGCATGCCAAGTTGATGCGATGGCACAGTGAGGACCGTAAGAAAGACGGGAAGTTGAGAGCACCCGCTGACGGGTCGCAATGGAGAAAAATCGAGAGAAAGTACTGGGAGGAGTTTGCAAAGGACGCAAGGAACGTATGGTTTGCTCTAAGCGCGGATGGCATTAATCCTTTCGGGGAGCAGAGCAACAATCACAGCACCTGGCCCGTGACTCTATGTATGTATAACCTTCCTCCTTGGATGTGCATGAAGCGGAAGTTCATTATGATGCCAGTTCTCATCCAAGGCCCTAAGCAACCCGGCAACGACATTGATGTGTACCTAAGGCCATTAGTTGAAGAACTTTTACAGCTGTGGAATGGAAACGGTGTACGTGCGTGGGATGAGCACAAACAGGAGGAATTTGACCTAAAGGCGTTGCTGTTCGTGACCATCAACGATTGGCCCGCTCTCAGTAACCTTTCAGGACAGACAAACAAAGGATACCACGCATGCACGCACTGTTTAGATGACACTGAAAGTATATACCTGGACAAGTGCAGGAAGAATGTGTACCTGGGCCATCGTCGATTTCTTCCGACCAACCATCAATGTCGAAAGAAAGGCAAGCATTTCAAAGGCGAGGCAGATCACCGGAAGAAGCCCGCCATGCGTACCGGTGATCACGTACTTGCTATGGTCAATGATTTACACGTAATCTTTGGAAAGGTCCCCGGCGCACTAGCTGTTCTGAATGACGATGAGGGACACGCACCCATGTGGAAGAAGAAATCTATATTTTGGGACCTACCCTACTGGAAAGACCTAGAGGTCCGCTCTTCAATCGACGTGATGCACGTGACGAAGAACCTTTGCGTGAACCTGCTAGGCTTCTTGGGCGTGTATGGAAAGACAAAAGATACAGCTGAGGCACGGGAGGACCTGCAACGTTTGCACGAAAAAGACGGCATCCCTCCGAAGCAGTATAAAGGTCCTGCCAGCTATGCTCTTACGAAAGAAGAGAAAGAAATCTTCTTTGAATGCCTTCTCAGTATGAAGGTCCCGACTGGCTTCTCGTCGAATATAAAGGGAATAATAAATATGGCAGAGAAAAAGTTCCAGAACCTAAAGTCTCATGACTGCCATGTGATTATGACGCAACTGCTTCCGGTTGCATTGAGGGGGCTTCTACCGGAAAACGTCCGATTAGCCATTGTGAAGCTATGTGCATTCCTCAATGCAATCTCTCAGAAGGTGATCGATCCAGAAATCGTACCAAGGCTAAGGAGTGATGTGGCACAATGTCTTGTCAGTTTCGAGCTTGTGTTCTCACCATCCTTCTTCAATATCATGACACACGTCCTAGTTCATCTAGTCGACGAGATTGTCATTCTGGGGCACGTATTTCTACACAATATGTTCCCTTTGAGAGGTTCATGGGAGTCCTAAAGAAATATGTCCGTAACCGCGCAAGGCCAGAAGGAAGCATCTCCATGGGCCATCAAACAGAGGATGTCATCGGGTTTTGTGTTGACTTCATTCCTGGCCTTAATAAGATAGGTCTCCCTAAATCGCGGTACGAGGGGAGACTGACTGGAAAAGGCACGCTTGGAAGGGACTCAATAATATGCAGGGACGGATATTCTTGGTCTCAAGCACACTACACAGTTCTACAGAACTCTACATTGGTGACCCCGTATGTCGATGAACACAAGAACAGTCTGCGCTCCAAACACCCGGAGCAGTGCGACGACTGGATTACACGTGAACACGTCAGGACTTTCGGCAGTTGGTTGGAAACACGTCTCAGAGGTGACAACACTGTTTGTGATGAGTTGTACTTGTTGTCCAGGGGACCATCGTCGACTGTATTGATTTACAAAGGATACGAGATAAATGGGAATACATTTTACACGATTGTCCAAGATCAAAAGAGCACCAACCAAAACAGCGGTGTCCTCTTTGATGCAACAACCGAGAGGGGAAGGACACATATTATGGTTACATAGTGGACATATGGGAACTTGACTACGGACATGATTTTAAGGTCCCTTTGTTTAAGTGCAAATGGGTCAATCTATCAGGAGCCGGGGTACAGGTAGACCCACAATACGGAATGACAACAGTGGATCTGAAAAATCTTGGATACACTGACAAACCGTTCGTCCTAGCCAATGATGTGGCACAGGTTATCTATGTGAAGGACATGTCTACCAGACCGAGAAAAATAAAAGATAAGGAAGCGAATACATCATACGATGAGCCAAAGCGCCACATAGTTCTTTCAGGAAAAAGGGACATCCTGGGAGTGGAGGGCAAGACAGACATGTCTGAAGATTATGAAAAGTTTCATGAAATTCCTCCCTTCAAAGTCAAGGCTGACCCAAGCATCCTGATAAACGATGAAGATTATCCATGGTTACGGCGCAATAAGCAAATGACACAAGCGAAGAAAAAGTGAAGAGTTTTTTCCGCAACTATTATGGATATACCATGCCAACTTTGTAACAAACGAGTATGATACCATTGTCCGTTTGTACTATTCAAATTTCAATACTACTTGCACTAACAGAGAAAGTTTTTAATTGGTTTTACCAGAAAGAATTAAAAAAATAAAGCAAATAACAAAAGAAAATAAATAATGCAGAAAACAAAACAAAAAAACTTGAAAAAAAAATAGCAACAATAAGTATTTTGTTGTAAGTATAAACAAAATAAAATAAATAAAGCAACAAAGAAAATAAATAAAGGAAGTAAAATAAATAAAGCAACTCTAAATACAGCAAAAAACAACTTAGAAATAAACAAAGAAAATAAAATAAATAAAGCAACTCTAAATACAGCAAAAAACAACTTAGAAATAAATAAAGCAAAAAAGGAAAAAAAAAAAATTGGGCGCTGCCCAGTGAGCCTGCAAGGCCTATAGCACAGGATCCACCTGTAATATAAGGCCCAGCAAGCTCACAGGGCAGCGCGCAGAGTTAGGCCCAGAAGCCTGCATTTGAGAGGAGCTCGAGAGGGTGGGAGCAGCAGCCCTTATAAACCACTCTCGAGCTCCCTCAGCTAGCGAGGTGGGACTAAACATCCCACCGCACCCGCGCCAGCACAGGGCCTTTGGTCCCGGTTGGTGGCACCAACCGGGACTAAAAGGCGGCATTAGTCCCGGTTGCTGCCACCAACCGGGACTAAAGGCCCCTCTGCTGAAAAGAAACAAAATAAAATAAATAAAGCAACAAAGAAAACAAATAATTTCAAATTTAAACTATTCAAATTTGAATACTACTTGCACTAACAGAAAGTTCGTAATTGGTTTTACAAAAGAAAATAAATAATGCAGAAAACAAAACAAAAAAACTTGAAAAAAAAATAGCAACAATAAATATTTTTTTGTAAGTAGAAACAAAATCAAATAAATAAAGCAACAAAGAAAACAAATAAATAAAAATAGCAACAGTAAGTATTTTGTTGAATGTAGAAACAAAACTAAAAAATAAAGCAACAAAGAAAAAAAGAAAAAATATGCCTCCTGCTGGGCCCACACGGCCTGAATACGACTAGAAACCCAACCATGGGCCAGGATTCAGGCCCGTAGAAAGCCCAACAAGACCACAGGCAAAGCAGTGTCAGTTTAGGCCCTTAGGCCTGCAGTTTAGAGGAGTTCGAGAGGAGAGAGGCAGCGGGGCTTATAAACTGGTGCTGCTCTCCCTCAACTAGCGAGGTGGGACTAAACTTCCCACCGCACCGCGGCAAGGCCTTTAGTCCCGGTTGCTGCCACCAACCGGGACTAAAGGGTGGCATTAGTCCCGGTTGCTGCCACCAACCGGGACTAAAGGCCCCTCCTTCCCGCCCTTTGGGCTGCTGAAAAGGGACCTTTAGTCCCGGTTGGTCGCAGCAACCGGGACTAAAGGGGGCTATTAGTCCCGGTTTGTGCCAAGAACCGGGACTAATACTCCTCCTATATAAGCTACACTTGCGAAAATTTCGTTCAGTTTCTCCTTTTCTTCCCCGCCCCGACGCCGCCCTCGATCTGCTCCGTCCCCGTCGCCGTCGCCGTCGCCCCCGTCGCCCCCGTCGCCCCGTCGCCGTCGCCCCCGACGCCGCCTCGTCGCTCCGCCCCGCGCCGTCGCCGCGCCCCGCGCCGTCGCCCCGCCCCGCGCCGTCGCCGCGCCCCCCGGCCGGCCCGTCGCCCCGCGCCGCCGCGCGCCCCGCCCCGCCGCCGTCGCGCCGCCGCGCCCCGACGCCGCCTCGTCGCCGCCCCGCCCCGCCGCCGTCGCGCCGCCCAGCCCTGCCGATGTGAGGGCCGGCTCCCTTTTTTTTATATGTTTAATATATATTGCTTTATATATATATATAGTTGCTGTGTATATATATGTATATATGTGTATATTTTTTTTTCTTAGGAATTTTCTTAGGAAATTGCAGTATATATAGTTGCTGTATATAGTTGCTGTATTTATATGTATGTGTATATCTTTTTTTTTCTTAGGAATTTGCTAAATATATATGTTAAATATATATTTATGTGTATATAAATATATTTTTTCTTAGGAAGTTGCTGTATATATGTGATGTGTGTATATGTGATGTATATATATGTGTATGTGGCTATATAGTTTTTTGTTTATATATGCTAAATATATATAGAAAGTTTTATATATGCAAAAGTTACAAATTTAGAAAAAGAAGGATAGGAAAGAAGAAAATAAGAAAGAGGAAAGAAAGAAGAAGAGGAGAGGAAGAAGAGGAGAAATAAATAAGAAGAAGAAAAAAAGAAAAAAAGAGGAGAAGAAGAAAGGAATAGAGGAGAAAATTCTTCTCCTCTATTCCTTTCTTCTTCTCCTTTTTTTTCTTTTTTTTTCTTCGATCTTCTCCTCTAGCGGTTCCTTTTTTCTTCTTCTTCCTCTTTTTTTTATCGGATATGTCTATGTCGATATACACCCTCCCCGATAACTTCGACATTAGGGGGGGGGCCGGTGTCGAGGGTCGTCGAGGGACCGAGAGGCCGAAGGTCGAGGGGTCGAGGGTCGTCGAGGGACCGAGAGGCCGAAGGGCGAGGGGTCGAGAGGTTGCCTAGCAGTCGGGGGTCTAGGGTTGTGGATCGCCGAGCAGTCGGGGGTCAAAGTATTGAAGAATTCCATGACTTCATCATTTGCCAGAAGTAACCGGGGCATTTTGGTACAAAGTTATGCAAAGATATTTTGGAACGGAGTTCCTGATAGAATAATCCGTCTTTTGTTACGAATTATCCTATCGGGGACTCCATTCCAAAATAACTTTGGAGAGCTTCGTACCATCATGCTACTGTTACTTTCGCCTAATGATGAAGTATTGGTTTTGTTGAATCCTTTGACACTCGACAAAATGTGACATGAGGGGGTCTAGGGTTGTGGATCGCCGAGCAGTCGGGGGTCGAGGGGTCGAGAGAGGTTGCCTAGCTAGTGTCAAAGTATTGAAAAATTCCATGACTTCATCATTTGCCAGAAGTAACCGGGGCATGTTGGTACGAAGTTATGCAAAGATGTTCTGGAACGGAGTTCCTGATAGGATAATCCGTCTTTTGTTACGGATTATCTTATCTGGGACTTCGTTCCAAAACAACTTTGGAGAGCTTCGTACCATCATGCTACTGTTACTCTCGCCTAATGATGAAGTATTGGTTTTGTTGAATCCTTTGACACTAGCTAGACAAAATGTGACATGAGGGGGTATAGGGTTTGTGGATCGCCGAGCAGTCGAGGGTTGAAGCTAGTTCTACGTTTGCCATTAATATATCCATCTGTCATGTTTGAATAATAATTGGCATGTTGTAAATATTTGTAGAAACAATGGACGACAACACCCGAGACCTAGCACAAGAAGCGATGTTGATGGACATAATCGCAGACGGACAAAATGCCGTCAGGTCGTATCTCAACGACACCGATGAGCAGGTCGAACAAGAGCTGCGGCTGGAAGATCTAGGCTATGATATTGATGAATTCGGTGACCCAATGCACATGGAAGAAGTAGACCGTGAGGACGGCTCCGGTGACCCAATGCCGGTGCAAGAAGGAGACCGTGATGCTGGCTCCGGTGACCGAACCGAGTCCGGCCAGGAGGTATATATGTTAGTTAAGCATGTGCTGACTAGTTAATTGATTCATTCATTAACTCCCGTCTTTGTTCCTTTTCTAGCCCTCCGGATCGAGCAAATCTTCGGTAAAGAGACGAGGAGCGAAGAAAAAGTTGAGGCCGGATGAAAAGTTTGAGATCTCAGAAATCTCGCGCTCCGGCGAGCCGATTGCACCCATCCGCACAAAGAACGCATTTGTTAATCAGTGCGGGGTTCTGGTTAGGGACAAGATCCCGATCAGCATCCATCAATGGTTAAAGCCGGCTGCAAACGACGCTCAGGTGACTTATGTCACTGATATGCAGAAAGAAGATCTTTGGACTGAGCTGAAGTCAAACTTCGTCCTACCGCGAGAGGTTGATCCGGCGAAGCCAGTTAAAGAGGACTTAATCAAGTCTTATGCACTTTCGAAGATGGCAGACCAATTCAGGGCATGGAAGAAAAAACTGAATAAGTTTGTCAAAGATGAAACGACTCCAGAATTCGTGGGCATATATGAGAAGATCAAAGATGACTGGCCCGCATTTGTGGCCCATAAGAAGTCGGAAAAGAGTCAGAAGATGTCGGAGACAAACCGGATAAATGCTGCAAAGAAGATGCATCACCATCGCTGAAGACGGAGAATACTATGTGGACCCTGCATCCATGTGTTAGGAGATTATTTTTGTAAGAGATAATTATTGTATATATGTGCCCGGTAGTGTCGGATCGATAGATATACGAGAACTTGTTGTTCGACCAATCTCTCGGAGAAGGAGAGGTGGTCGATATTATTACTTCTCTCTGTATGCATATATATATATGTTGATTATATATACGAGATCTTCTGTTCCTTCGTTTGCTTAGTATAGCTAGCAGCTAGCTAGCTAGCTAGCGTGACTCTAGTCCATATATATACGTATGTGTAGTATGTAGCGTCGACCAAAAGCACGGACATAAGAGAGAACACTTCTCTCTATTAATTAGCTAGCTAACACAATATATCAAACACCTAAATTAACCCCCAAAACCTAAAACCCCCCCTCCCCTTTCAAAAAAAAAAAAACAAAAACCACAGCTACAGAAATGCTGACACGTGCATGCCTTTTGGTCCCGGTTGGTACCACCAACCGGGACTAAAGCCCCTCCTGCCTGGACTCGGTGCACAGGCCACGTGGACACCCTTTTGCCCCGGTTCTGGATTGAACCGGGACTAAAGGGTCAGAGCATTAGTACCGACCCTGTTGCCCCGGTTCCAGAACCGGGGCTAAAAGGCCAAATGAACCGGGGCTAAATCCCCTTTATCTACTAGTGAGACAAAATGTGACATGAGGGGGTCTAGGGTTGTGGATCGCCGAGAAGTCGGGGGGGTCGAGAGGTTGCCTAGCTAGTGTCAATGTATTGAAGAATTCCATGACTTCATCATTTGCCAGAAGTAACCGGGGCATGTTGGTACGAAGTTATGCAAAGATGTTCTGGAACGGAGTTCCTGATAGGATAATCCGTCTTTTGTTACGGATTATCTTATCAGGGACTTCGTTCCAAAACAACTTTGGAGAGCTTCGTACCATCATGCTACTGTTACTTTCGCCTAATGATGAAGTATTGGTTTTGTTGAATCATTTGACACTAGACAAAAGGTGACATGAGGGGGACTAGGGTTGTGGATCGCCGAGAAGTCGGGGGTCGAGGGGTCGAGAGAGGTTGCCTAGCTAGTGTCAAAGTATTGAAGAATTCCATGACTTCATCATTTGCCAGAAGTAACCGGGGCATTTTGGTACAAAGTTATGCAAAGTTGTTCTGGAACGAAGTCCCTGATAGGATAATCCGTCTTTTGTTACGAATTATCTTATCCGGGGACTCCGTTCCAAAACAACTTTGGAGAGCTTCGTACCATCATGCTACTGTTACTTTCGCCTAATGATGAAGTATTGGTTTTGTTGAATCCTTTGACACTAGACAAAATGTGACATGAGGGGGTCTAGGGTTTGTGGATCGCCGAGCAGTCGAGGGTTGAAGCTAGTTCTACGTTTGCCATTAATATATCCATCTGTCATGTTTGAATAATAATTGGCATGTTGTAAATATTTGTAGAAACAATGGACCACAACACCCGAGACCTAGCACAAGAAGCAATGTTGATGGACCTAATCGCAGACGGACAAAATGCCGTCTTGTCGTTTCTCAACGACACCGATGACCAGGTCGAAAAAGAGCTGCAGCTGGAAGATCTAGGCTATGATATTGATGGATCCGGTGACCCAATGCACATGGAAGAAGTAGACCGTGAGGACGACTCCGGTGACCCAATGCCGGTGCAAGAAGGAGACCGTGATGCTGGCTCCGGTGACCGAACCGAGTCCGGCCAGGAGGTATATATGTTAGTTAAGCATGTGCTGACTAGTTAATTGATTCATTCATTAACTCTCGTCTTTGTTCCTTTTTCTAGGCCTCCGGATCGAGCAAATCTTCGGTAAAGAGACGAGGAGCGAAGAAAAAGTTGAGGCCGGATGAAAAGTTTGAGATCTCAGAAATCTCGCGCTCCGGCGAGCCGATTGCACCCATCCGGACAAAGAACGCATTTGTTAATCAGTGCGGGGTTCTGGTTAGGGACAAGATCCCGATCAGCATCCATCAATGGTTAAAGCCGGCTGCAAACGACGCTCAGGTGACTTATGTCACTGATATGCAGAAAGAAGATCTTTGGACTGAGCTGAAGTCAAATTTCGTCCTACCGCGAGAGGTTGATCCGGCGAACCCAGTTAAAGAGGAGTTAATCAAGTCTGCTGCACTTTCGAAGATGGCAGACCAATTCAGGGCATGGAAGAAAAAACTGAATACGTTTGTCAAAGATAAAAAGACTCAAGAATTCGTGGGCATATATGAGAAGATCAAAGATGACTGGCCCGCATTTGTGGCCCATAAGAAGTCGGAAAAGAGTCAGAAGATGTCGGAGACAAACCGGATAAATGCTGCGAAGAAGAAGCATCACCATCGCACGGGGTCGGGCGGCTACCTCGTAGCCCGGCCTAAGTGGGCCAAGGCTGAGAATGATCTGCTTCAGAAAGGGATCGAACCAGAGACAATGCACTGGCCAGAACGTTGCCGGACTTGGTTCTTCGGGGCTGGCGGAACCTTGGACCCTGTAACAGGGTGGTGCATTTGGACGGACAAGCAATTGGAAACACCACTCAGGAAGATGCGGCAGTATATCAAAGCAGCGCATGAAGGGATGTTCTTCCCCGACAGAGAGAACGACGAGCTGACAATGGCCCTCGGGAATCCTGAGCACCCTGGACGGACACGAGGCACGCCAGGCTCCCTTCCGTGGCGTGCTGGGTTTCCGGACGCAGGAGCCTACAAATGCCACGACAGGAGGAAGAAAATGGAGCAGACCGAAATCCAGGCGCTGCGGGCCAGAATACAAGCGATAGAGGAACGGGAAGCAAATCGGGAGAAAAGAATTGCCGAAGCTTCCCCCGAAGCTACCCCGCCATCTCAGCGGAGAAGCAGCGTGGCTTCCACCGAGCTGCTTCAGCCAGAGCCTGCCTTGACGGCTACTGCCAGGAATCCTGTGGATGCTATCACGCAGGCACAAAATTGCCACCTTATGGCACAATGGATGAATCTGAAGGTCAAGGCGGCTGCTGGCTCTGTTTATCCTTCTGGACCCGACGACACTTTTCACTGCCGGCCGATTCCAGAAGGATATGCTAGAGTGATGGTCGACAAAAGAACGGAGGGATTTGAGGAGCTCCAGCTTGACCACCCTACCGGTGAAGGGGAGACTCGGCTGGGTTCTTCACTGAAGACTCCATGCCTATGGCGGAAGGACCTAATCAACATTCTCAACTGGACGCCTCCGCCTCCTCCTCCTCCGACGACGAGTCAGGGCACTCCGCCTCCTCCACCGCCTCCTCCTCCGGCGAGTGACCATCAGGGCACTCCGGCTCCTTCTCCGGCGCGTGGCGGCACTCCGCCTCCTTCGCCGCCGGCGCGTGGCGGCACTCCGCCTCCTTCGCAACCGGTGCACCCGAGAAGCCAGCCTGCTCCTCCTTCTCCGCCTAATCAGCAAGGGCGGAAGAGACCTGCCGCCGCTCCGGCTGCTCCTGCTCCGGCGCCTAAGCAAGTAAAAAAGACAGCCGCTTCGTCTGGTCCGGCGACGTCTACCAGTACAGCCAGAGGCGGGAGGCGATGCAGATTCAGTCCTTCTCTCACGCCTCTAGAGAAGTTACCGTACGAGAGGTCCGACGAGGAAAACACAAAGATCGCTCAAGGCCAAGTGAAGGACTTTTTTGAAGGGTTGAAAGCACAGAGACATCCACCTCCGGAGGAGAAGATAGATGCGGTGAAAGCAAAGCGCACTCTTGCTGCCCTGAAGCAACCAGCGCAAAGTAAGCCGCAGGACAACTATGACCGCATGATCCAAAAGTCATATCAAGCAGCGAAGCGGTCGGGAAGTACTAAAAGTAATCAGAGGTTAGCAGAAGGACGAGTTGGGAAACAAATTGCCCAGCTCGGCGAACAAGCGGACCAATCGTGCCCCCCGCTCAAGGTGTCTAGCGACATGGTCGCTAATGATCCGAGGATGGTGCCCGGTTATACCAATCTTGCAGATTACGCGTCCGACGATGTACACTATGATTTCTTGGAAGTGCAGATAGAAAGATATGAGTACAAAAAGCCTCTCGTCAAAAATGAAAGATCTCTATCAACGAATATGCGAAGATTGCATGATTGGTACTTGAAAATCTCCAGAGAGTCTGGGGGGAGGGATAGCTTGTATGTGAGAGTTAAACCGGAGCATGACCTCGTTGGAATTGACCTGTTGCCTATTCCATTTGAGGAGTTCTATCAGTTTTTCAATCAATTGGCCCTCGATAAAGCAACGGTCACCTGCTACTGTCTGTAAGTAGTACTACTTCTGTCATTAAGTCTCTCTATATAGCTGATCTTCATTGCATGTATTTATAATTATCCTCACTATATTATGCAGATTGAAGATCGTCGAATTGAAGAAAAGATAAGTAGGTGATATTGGGTTTATTAACACATACCTCATAGATGCAACCGAGGTTAAATTGCGTCCCGACAATACCGAGACCAACTTGCTACGATCGTTGGTGGTAAATGAAAACAAAGATATAATACTCTTTCCTTACAACTTCAAGTGAGTGTTACTGTCTTGTGCATATTTGGTTTCCCTTATATATCAGTCAAGGTTATAGTGATGTAATTGATGATCTCATGCATTCGTGCGCAGCTTCCACTATATTCTCTTAGAGATTAAGCTTGAGAAGGGAGTAGTAACTGTCTTCGACTCTAAACGTAAATATCCCGAGGAGTATGCGGACATGACTCAAATGCTAGCCAGGTAAGTTAAATCGATCAATATTATCCACCATGCATATATATCAGCACCTTCATATTTCTGATATCAACTAATTGTTTTCTTTGTCTGGCAGGGCTTGGAAAAAATTCACCAAAAAAGCTCCGGGACTGCCGAAGAAGCTACAATTTAGATACCCGAAAGTAAGTACTATATAGTAGCATGTTCCGCGCGCGCATCTCCTATATCTTGATTCAAGCGCTAGTTTCATCAATACCAATTTGGCATTCTTGCTTATCAGTTTGATTGACCTCTATTTCTTGTAAAGTGGTAGTGGCAGGAACCCGGGAATGATTATTGTGGATACTACATTTGCGAGTCCATCCGCCACACGACCTGTGAGCGGGGCTACACTGATGAACAATTTGAAGTGCGTAAGCAATCAATAATATTCACAAATTTATAGAATCATTTCATGTATTGACCCCCTACTTCAAATTAGATGTTTCGGATGCGGGATGAACTCCTAACACCAGATCGTCTGCGAGCAATTCAAGAGGAATTGGCGGCATTCTTCCTTGAACACGTGATCGCTGAAGACGGAGAATACTATGTGGACCATGCATCCATATGATAGGAGATTATTTTTGTAAGAGATAATTATTGTATATATGTGCCCGGTAGTGTCGGATAGATATACGAGAACTTGTTGTTCGACCAATCTCTCGGAGAAGGAGAGGTGGTCGATATTACTTCTCTCTGTATGCATATATATATATGTTGATTATACGATCTCCTGTTTCCTTCGTTTGCTTAGTAGCTAGCAGCTAGCTAGCTAGCTAGCGTGACTCTAGTCCTCTCTATATACGTATGTGTAGTATGTAGCGTCGACCAAGCACGGACATAAGAGAGAACACTTCTCTCTATTAATTAGCTAGCTAGCACAATATATGAAACACCTAAATTAACCCCCCA
>LR738709.1:10807518-10869589 GCA_902687465.1 Secale cereale
GTGAAGGTGACGGTGACGACCGCTCCGGCAGCAGGGGCGATGATGAGGATGGCATACTGCAATAACGATGGAGGCTCCACCGAAGGGCGAGACGCGATGGCGGGTACCTGCATGCTTGTGATTGGTGGAGGGGGAGAAAGGGGATCCACATGCTTTGGAACTTTCAGGAAAATGTTGGATAAATCACCGCATGGGAGGGGGGACGCGGGCCTGACAATCCAACGATGGGCGTAACTCTGGGGCCGCCACTGAAAATAAATATATCAGTGGTGGGCTTTCTAGAGGGCCGGCTAATGGAGATCATTTCCAGTGACGGGTGTTTTTGGGTGTTCGTCACTAATTTTCTTTTGTATGTTTTTTTTGTAATACTATGGTCTTAGTGTTTTTGGGGTATAATTTTTCCCATTTTTTGTGGGGTTTAAATTACTTCATAATAAGATTCATCACAGACGTTTGCCACTTTTTGGGCTTATTTGATATTTTTAAGGCACTAAATTAATTTCTATATACTAAATTGAGCAAAAAGCTTTTTGATTCAAAAATAGATGTAAACAAAGTCGAAAATGGATGACACCTTGTGTGGTATCATGATATCAACCCCAGAGGGTGTGCTAAAAATGTAAATAGTTACCCACAAAACTTGATGCACTTATGTAGATACTGAAGCGACTCTAGGTAAGTAAGAAAGTTTTGAAGATAAACTATCGGGTTTGAAGGAGAACTCACTGCTTTTCATATTTCCCACTTGAAACATTTTCTATGTTTAATGTATACCACTGCAAGTTCCATGTTCAAACTTTGGGCTATTCTCTTTATTGGTGAAATATATAATTTAAGTTCTCGGTATGTATTGACGCCATATATACAAATCATAACTACACATTCATTAATTGGGAATGCGACATTTGTGCCTCGAGATTTCGTCTTTAGCTTGTAAAAATATATGTCATAGCTTCTTCATATATTCTTCAAAAAATTAGCCAAATATTCGTCATGTAATGAGGCCATGCAATTTTTCATAGGTTCCAGAAACATTTTCAAATAATAGAAAAAATAATTCGACATATACATATTTGAATTTAGCAATTTTTTGATTCATTAGACCTAAATACCTTATTTTTTATCTTTCCTTAAATCTTTCTAAAATAATTTTAAATGCATAGTTGCAGTAAAATTTAGTTTTACATCCAATTAATTAAAATTTGTTAATTGGTCCCATGGACAGCCGCTATGCAAAGTTGCGAGGACGATGCCCTCCAGGATATGAAGCGTTGAAATGGTCCATAATGTCCATGTTAGTCTCTTGAAGGCAAACAATGTGACCGGAAGAAGAGGCTATCGTCACATGGACGGCCGTTCGGTCCGACTCACACACCCATCTTTGTGTATGCGTAAACTTTATCTTTAAATCTTGTTGAGTATATGTGTTATGTGCATATTGTATATTGGGCTCGTCTCCTAGTTCTTTGTATAGTTAAAGTCCGTGGCCCGCCTTTGTACATCGTATATACGCCTATGCACTAAGAGCAATACATCGTGCAATCTCATACATGGTATCCGTTTTTATGTTTCCATTCTAGTCTTCCGCTACCGCCGCCGCCGCTGCCACACACCTCCTACACGCTGTCGCCGCCGCGCCCCCTACGCGCCGCCGTCGCCGCCTCCCATCCACCGCTGCCGCCCCACGCCTCCTCCGCGCCGCCAACGCCACCGCCGCTCGCGCGCCTCCCGCGCCGGCCGTCGCTCGTCCCTCTCCTTTCCGCGCACTGCCCCAGCTGCGCTCGTTCTTCCCGCTCGCCCGCGTTGCTCGTACGCTGCGGCACCCGATCGCCCGCCGAGCCGCCGAGCCACACCACCCAATCGCCCACTACCTTCCATCCCGCTCGCCCGGTAGCTGCAGCCGCCACCCGTATGAGCCCAGCTGCACCCGCCCGCCCGCCGGCTACAACCGCCTGCCCGCCCGCTAGCTAGCTGCATCCGCCCGCCCGCTAGCAGCTACCCGCCTCGCCCGCTTCGCTCGATTCCCTGAGCTGCACAGCCGGTCGCTTGCTAGCTGCACACGACCGCCAGCCGCCGTGCGATCTGCGTTGCCGCTCCACCCGAGCCGTCCGAGCACCCCGAGTCGCCGTGCGAGTTGCCCGCCGCCGCCGTCGGACCAGCGATGGCGTTCGCCGCCGCCTCTGCCGTCCTGCCGCCGGCGCCCTACTGTGTGCCCGCCGCCGTACATGGCGGCCGCGACCTACGGTGAGTCCGTCGTCGCCCCGCCGCCGGCGCCCTCCAGCGAGGCCCCCATGCGCCCGTTCCCACGTACGGGGCGTACGGGGCGCCGCCCCGTACGGGTCTCCCGGGAACTGGTGGGGGTCGTCAGCGGGCCAGCAATCACCCGCTAGCCAGCAGCCAGACGGCGCCCAACACCTGTAGCATCTGTCAACGGGGCCGTGGGGTTTTTCGGTGGACCACCCGGCCTACCCGGCACCGCCGTTGCCACCGGGGCTGCTATCCATACTGTACGCGGCTCTACAGCCGTCTGACGAGTACCCACCGCCTCAGCTGAGCGGCGGTTATGGCTTCCCCATAGCGTCTTCGTCCCCCTCGCTGGCCCTGCCGCCGGCGCCCTGGGACCCGGTGCTCCTCACCGGACGGCTTTTCGCTCCTACGCCGAACAACTACACTGGAGGTGGTGATTGCACTACAAGAAATATGTCAACTTGTGACCTTGACTATTGGTCACTGAAAGATCATTATTTTCCATTTGTGACCTTTTTATGACCAAAAACAGATGGTCAAAAGCTGGCCGTCGTAAACTGAAATTAACGACCTTCTCTGTGAGAAGGTCATTGACGTTTATGACCAAAATATGCCTACTGTCGTGTTTTGGTCACTAGCAGCCTCCCCAGACCACGTAGGCATCCAGCGTGGCAAGCTGATGTGGCACAAGAATCGGCCCGGTCCAATTCGGTGTTTTACATGGGCCGAGCCCATTACTTCAGCCCATTTATTGTTTTTTTTCGCTTTCAAGTTTGGTCAGCTACATGGGCCAAGCCTAATAGAATTTTATGTTTTGGGCCACAGCCTTTTACAGTCCATATTTTTTTACGCCTCGCCTTTTTCCAGCCCACTTGCCAATTTTCTTTTGTTTCTTTTCCATTTTAAAGTAGGTCCCACTAGTCAAATGTGAACCAATTACCAGGTTTGCTGCTTGGGTACCACACGTCAGTTCTATATTTGTGCAAATAGATAATTTGATTCAAAAAGAGCCAATAAGGCTTAATATTTCATTCAATAGCCAAGCATAGTACAATTCTGGTATTCGGCTATCAAATACAACTAAATATACACATAACTAGCTTCACACATAACTATGTCCAGTGAGCTAAAACGCATTGATGGGTGTGGTTTTTCTTCTGGATTCTTCTTCCTAGAGCTTTTGTACACCCAGCTTTTGAAGAATGAAAACCAGCATCTGCAAATAATAAATTATGAAAAGTTAGAAACATAATCAAGTGAATTTGTGAATATAAAATTCTCATAACGATGAAAATTTGCTACAGAACTTTAGATTTAACAGGAAACCATGCATATAACATTCTCATAACAGCGAAAACTAAGATATATTTTGCAAATGATCAAGTACCAGCACAGTGCAAGTTAACACAGCAGATGGATAGTACAACATGTTAGGGAGCAGCAAGATGCAAGCCGTATGCATTATAGGCAGTCAAACAGTTCAGGGAACAACACACATGCATGCAATTGAAGTACGTACTAGTAGTAATACAACACAATGCCAGGTTGGAGCAAACCATGCTTAAGCAAACAATGGCAGCAGCATGGCATAATCAAATAATAATGTGAGCAAACAACTGGATATGAGTCGCACTCAAATAGGATTCAGCTAAAAATACACCCAAAGAATGAGCTTCAGACGGGGAGGAAGGATTAGACAGATGATACCTAGACAGAATACTTGAGCGCGATGCCGGGGACGGTGTCCCCGCGACGAGCGGCGCGCGAGAGCGTGAATCGGGAGAGGGAGGCAGCGCGGCAGAAGGCCCTGGTGGTCGGGTCGTCAAGGACGCGGCGCACGGCCCAGGGCGCGCGGAAGGCGGCCTCCAGCATGGCGAGGTCCGAGGCGACGACGGGACAAAGGCGGCAAACGCAGGCCGCCCGCGCGACGTTCGTGAGTAGGAGCCGGTGCAGGCACTACTAGAAAAAGGCCTACTAATGGCGCACTACTGGTGCGCCATTAGTACCACGCCATTAGTACTTTTTACTAATGGCGCAACACTGGTGCGCAATTAGTATCTAGTATATTAATGGCGCACCACAGGTGCGCCATTAGTATGCCTCTCAGGGGCCATATATATCCAGGTGCTTTGGCATACTAATGGCGCACTACATAGAAGTGCGCCATTAGTAAAAAAAAATTCAAATTTGTTTTCCAAATTTTTTTTCCAATTTTTTTTCTTAATCTCAGGTCATTATGGCTTAATATGAGTTCAATTTGCTTAATCTCAAGTCAAATCACACTCTGTGGTCAAACTTCCCATAAGGTCACCCATCCTCACACTACTCCAGCCAGAGCACGCTTAACTTTGTAGTTCTATCCAACCCCAGCACCAGCTCACTTCACACGCACTATATCTATCATACCAATCCTAGTAACCCTTCTTGATGTCTAGGAGTTTGTTAATGTTCATGAGTATGATGAAATTTTGAAAATATATTTCAAACTTCCCGGTCATATTACGTATCATATTTTGGAAAAAAAAATCAAAAATTATTTTTTCGAAAATTTTATAATTTTTTTTCTGTTACTAGTGGCGCACCTAGCAAATGGTGCGCCACTAGTAAGTTTTAATTTTTTTGAATTTTTTTGCCTCTAGATCTTGAAAGCCCCGTAACTTTTTTTTCTGTTAGGTTTTTGGGGATTTTGAAAATGTTTAACGGGGTTTCCCCCAGTTAAATTCGGATGTAACTCTTTGAGTAGATGATGTTTCATATAAAAAACTTTTTAATCCGAGTTCGTATGCAAAAGTTATGCCCGTTTTACTAAATTCCAGAGATATTTTGCAAATAAAGTCAAAATTCATATTTGTAAATTTTCCCAACAAGTAGACCACATATCACATGGGAAACTTATTTTTTTTTTTTGAGATTTACATCATTTTTTTTGAACTGGAAAAGGCGGTCAGGGGGGTGTAGTAATGGCCAAGTTAGTAATGGCGCATCGTGAGAGTGGTGCGCCATTAGTAGTTCAACTAGTAATGGCGCTCCACTCCCACGGTGCGCCAAAAAATAAAATAAAAAAGTAAAAAAATTTAAAAAAAATAAAAAAACGAAATTTGAAAAAAAAATACTAATGGCGCACCGTGGGAGTGGTGCGCCATTAGTAAGCTACTAATGGCGCACCACTCCCACGGTGCGCCATTACTAATTTTGAAAATAAAATAAAAACAAAATAAAAACAAAATTTGAAAAAAAACTGAAAAAAATTAAAAAAATAAGAAAAATAAAAAAAACTTAAAAAAAAACAAAATTTGAAAACAAATATACTAATGGCGCACCGTGGGAGTGGTGCGCCATTAGTAAGTTTAACTACTAATGGCGGACCACTCCCACAGTGCGCCATTACTAATTTTGAAAATAAAATAAAAAAATAAAAATAATGGCGCACCGTGGATGTGGTGCGCCATTAGTAGTTTAACTACTAATGACGCACTATCCACTGGTGCGCCATTAGTAGTTTTGAAAAAAAAATGAAAAAAAAATTGTTACTAATGGCGCACCACATCAACGGTGGGTCATTAGTATTTGGATAATAATGGCGCACCAACACATGGTGCGCCATTAGTACTAATGGCGCACCGCATGTCTGGTGCGCCATTAGTAACAATCCTATCTATAGCCCTTTTTCTAGTAGTGAGGGCCGTTACAGATCCCAGGTCCTCAACACTCCAGCGGCAGCAATCCAGGGTCTTCTTCTCCTTCTCGTTCTTTTTCTCCTGGGTTGCTCCTTCTTCTCCTGGGCGTGCTCCTTCTCCTCCTACAACAACAGCAACAATAAGTTAATGACAACAACAGCAGCTCAATAACAACAACATCAACTCCTTGGAATGCTTTAGCTTAGTCCATTTCTTTTATCAAATACTTATCCTAAGGACGACATGCTATCAAACTTTGGAAAATATTTCTTTTATCAACAACTTATCCTAAGGTCGATGTGCTATTGAACTTTGGAAAATACAATATGAATATGATAGCAGCAGCAAGTCCTACACTAAACTAAGCAATCATGATTTCTAACAACATCAATCATCATCAGCAAGTCCTAACTTAACAACAGCAAAGAGAAGAAGAGAAGAGCGAAAATTAGAAGAAAAGAGAGGAGAAGTTTCTGTTAATGAAAAACAATTACTCATCTTTTCAAATGAATCAAATGAATAGCTCTACACTGCATGTTTAATTGAAGTAACTAAAAATGTTTTAGTCAATTTAAATTAACAGAAAAAGGGCTATGCTACTAATCAGTTAACAGAAAAAGGTATTATTTAAAGTAACTGAAAAAGGTTGTAGTTAACTGAAGAGAGATTCCATTTACTCTAAATATTTAGAAGCTTAGTTACAGAATTAGGAGTAGAAGTTGTTACAGGCTATAAGAAGTAGCTTCAAATTTACAACTTCATTTCAGACAAATTTACAACTTCATTTCAGAATTAGGAGTACAACTTCATTTCAAATTTACAACTTAATTTCACTGAATCCAGTGTTACAGGCTAACAGTAGTAGCAAGGGAACTGTAAGATTAACAACACTATAGAAAATCAACAAGCTACAGAATATCACAACTGAGGGGATTAACAAAGCTACAAATCCCAGGCAATATCTACTAGCACAGTTAACGAGAACAATTACAAACAGCAGAGGAAATCATGAATGTGTAAATGCACAAATAGTTCTTTAGGCCAACTTTAAAGCTAGCAGCAAGCATGTTTAGACAACTTAACACATTAGTAATATTTCCAGCAATATTGTTGGAAGCATAAGAGAATCTGAAGCTGAAGCTTCAGCTTCAACATTAGTAATATTGCTAGCAATATTCACAGCTTCAGCTTCATGTTCTGCATGTGGATGAAGCTGGTACACACTCCACTCATGAAGTCCTGAGAGTGTGATATCACAAGTATATGTCAAATTTCTTGAGTGTTTCTTCCAGCCACACACATGCCTCAAGATCTGCAAATGTTGCCACAGAATGCCAGCAATATTGTTGTACTTCACAGACAAAAGCATATTTATTTATTTGGCTTCAAAAAAATATTTTTTACTGGTTACTATATTATCTCAGTCATTGCCAGCTCAAACATGTCTTAGTTTTAATCAATGGTTCTATATTGATCCAAACTAGATGAATTCAAGGCTAATCTATTATGTGACAGTGGAGGAGTAATTAAAAGATGTAGACCAGTAGGGAATCAAATTAGTTCAGAGAAATTTGTAACCATGGATTGAAATGGAATGGGGAGGATCTAGCAGGCATCGTTTACCTTCATCCCCGACGAAGGAAAGAACGTGGGAAGTCGATCCGTACCTGAGAGACGGGGGATGCCTGAGCGAAGGAGAGGAGGATGCGGCGGAGTGGAGTGGCGCCGGCGGGGACGGAGACGGTCAATGGCGAGCGCGAGCGCGGACTCGAGCTGCTCGACACGCTCGTGGAGGTCCTCGGTGGCATCGTCGCGCTGGGCGAGCTGCCCGCGGAGCGCCGCAGCCTCCGCCTCGAGGTGACCAACTGCTCGAACATGTCCGCCGGCAGCACGGTCGCCAGCCCCTCCGGTAGCCCGCTTGGATCTAGGGGATGTCCACGACGGCCTCCGTCTCGGGCCGTCGTGGTCGCCACCGAAGCTGTCTCGCTCGTGGTAGACTTCCCAACAATCGGCGTCGCTGGACCCAGCGAAGAAGGGGAGGCGAGATGAGGAAAACTAGAGCGGAAGGGGAGGATCCGAGGCATGAGCCATGGAAACGAGGATGGAGCGGGGTTGTGTCGATTGGATATGGGGGATCGAGGTAGGGGCAGAGGGTGGAGGGTAGGGAGAAGTGGTGAGGGGAAGGAGGGACGGCGTGGGTGGCGGTGGGTGGGAGGAAGGCTTGCCGCGTGGGGAGGGGAGGTCGCGGGGGGATCGGCCGCCGTAGATGGCGATGGCGGTCCAATGGAGGGAGAGGGGAGAGGGGTTAGGGTTTGGGCTGCGGGTCGTGGGGTGAGGAGTGGTGTGCGGGGGAGAGGGGGAGAGGGGGAGGAGTGGTGTGCGGTGGGTGAGTGGTGACATTCGGCCACTGACTGGCGGGCCCGCGAGGAATTAGGCCCACATGTCAGTGTCCTCAACGACATGTGGTGTAGGTGAGGGGAGATGCTTTCGGGTGGGTGTGGGTGGGGAGAGGATGAGGGGTGTGGGCCGTTGGATCTGGCAGCATCCGACGGTCTCTAATGCTTGATCCGCGTGACATGCCCATAGACCAATCAGAACGAAGTGCAAGCTTTGATGCCGTTATGACCATCTAAAATGGTCGTGATCAATTTTCCATCTTCCGAGTGCCCAAAATGAGTTTTTTTGTGAAGGACCTATAATATATTTGTTGAAAAATTGTACCAAATCAATTTTCTAAAATACTAGTTCATATTTAATGCATAATTGACCAAATGGTTGGGTGTCAACAGTTTTGATCCACCTCTCGTGAAAAAGACAAATTTCGGCCGATTCAGCTGGAAGCGGGTCAAATTTGAACTGTAGCGACCTCGTAGTTTGCTCTTTATTTTTTCCAAAAATAATTTGTAGGTACATAAGTATCTATTTAATCAGAGAAACACCAAAAAAATTCCAAGATTCAACCACTAGCTAGGAACGGTCATTCCCGCCGTTTTGACCGCATTTTGAAACGGGCATTAAAAAAAAATTAGAAAACCTTCGTATTGTGTCATTCTATATGACCAAGTTACCAGTAAAAATAATAAACTTGTAATACGTCAATTCTTTTAAAAAAGTGTTCTCAGAAATGAGCTATCATGCGTGAAGATTCATGGCTTTCAAGCTAGATTATCAATCTTATGGCCACATTCATGGAATAGTTTGTTCAAATGATCTCATATTGTGCAAAAGGGTGCATCTTGTAATTCCAAACAATGTTGCCTAAGGGAGTTTTCATTTTCTTTGGATGAAAAATTCATTTTCCATTTTTCGAGTGCCCAAAATGAGTTTTTTTGTGAAGTACCTAAAATATATTTGTTGCAAAATTGTAGAAAATAAATTTTCTAAAATACTAGGACATATTTAATGCATAATTGACCAAATGGTTGGGTGTAAAAAGTATTGATCCACCTCTCGTGAAAAAGACAAATTTCGGCCGATTCAGCTGGAAGCGGGTCAAATTTGAACTGTAGCTACCTCGTAGTTTGCTCTTTATTTTTTCCAAAAATCATTTGTAGGTACATAAGTATCTATTTAATCAGAGAAACACCAAAAAAATTCCAAGATTCAAGCACTAGCTAGGAACGGTCATTCCCGCCGTTTTGACCGCATTTTGAAACGGGCATAAAAAATTCAAAAAAATTCAAAAAATTGGAAAACCTTCGCATTGTGTCATTATATATGACCAAGTTAGCAGGAAAAATAATACGGCAATTTTTTTTAAAAAGTGTTCTCAGAAATGAGCTATCATGCGTGAAGATTCATGGCTTTCAAGTCAAATGATCAATCCTATGGCCACATTCATGGCATAGTTTGTTCAAATGATCTCATATTGTGCACAAGGGTGCATGTTGGAATGGCAAACAATATTGCCTAAGGAAGTTTTCATTTTCTTTGGACGAAAAAATCATTTTCTATTTTCCGAGTGCCCAAAAGGAGGTTTTTTTGTGAAGGACCTCCCAAATAATTGTTGCAAAATTGGACCAAATCAATTTTCTAAAATACTAGGACATATTTAATGCACAATTTACAAAATGGTTGGGTGTAAAAAGTTTTGATCCACCTCTCATGAAAAAGACAAATTTTCGCCGATTCAGCTAGAAGCGGGTCAAATTTGAACTGCGGCTGCCTCATAGTTTGCTATTTATTTTTTCCAAAAATCATTTCTAGTTACATACGTACCTATTTAATCATAAATACATGGTTTGGTGGTGATATGTCGAGGTTTGGGAGGTGGTCGAGGGCCCCAACTCTAGAGCGCGTAAACTCGCATGCCCGCCGCGTGGTCACCGCGTGACTGTGGCGTTGCCATGTGTTCTGGGCGGCCTAGGCATGTCTAATGGGTTGGGCACTCCCCAGGTAGGTGCTAGGAAGAAAAATTACAACATAAGATTCTCACGAGGAGACCGATCGATGCTCAAACATGAATTAGCAGCCAAGTGTTTGATTAGCGGTACGGGAAATGCACATGGCTAATGGGCGTGAGTTTTGGTTGAGGATGATCAGTTACAAAGAAGACCATCTTCACAAATTTTCAGCTCAAAAGGAGGAGTCTAGGTGGTACTTTCTTTGCAAAGTAGCACACTGGACATAAATACGAATGTTGAAGCTGGGCTCAAAATAATGAATGGATTGAGCTGGCATTTGTTGGAGGATAGTTATTTGGGCATAGGAAAGCACTGTAGAAAATGGATACCATTTGGACATGCCAAAGTGGTACTTCCTTCACAAAGTGTTTTTTTGAATAGAATAGGAAAATGAATAGTTTTGAATTATTTTTGAACTAGGCAAGGAAGGTTTCTTACATATTTGACGGAGATATGACCCAAAGAATTTATGAGATTTTTTGGGGAATTTTGGGAATGACAGAAATATAGGTTGCTTCACAACCTAGGGCAAAAACTGCCACATGGACATGACACATAGGCAAAACTGATGAGGTGGCGCCTAGTCGTAGCAACCCACCACAATTTACAAGGTTATATGACCATCTATATTGGTCATGATCAGCTAGAAATAAGGCAGCGGACCAGTGCTATCTGCTTTATGACCATTTCGTGTATGGAAATTATGACCTTTCTGACCAAAATGGTCGTTATAGTTTAGGGTTTGGAGCCCCCCGAACAGCTTTTGACCAATTGGTTTGAAATGGTCATAGATCTATGACCAATTCTTCCAGGGTCACTAACAGAAGGTCATAAGTTGACATATTTCTTGTAGTGTTGGTACATGGACACCGGTGCCACGGCTCACAAGTTTGCTCATCCTGGTAACCTTGCCTCCTTCACTCCTGTCTCCACCGACCGCCACATCATGGTCTAACATACTTCTTAGGGCACACTTCTTTTCCTTCTACTTCTACGCCTTTATCTTTGTGTAACATACTTGTGTCTCCTCATCTTATTATGAATCTTATCTCCGTTCGTTGTTTCACTCATGAAAATCATGTCACTATTGAATTTGACGAGCTTGGGTTTTGTGTTAAGGATGCTCGAACCAAGATGGTGCTCCACCGAACACCGGTGTGATGGCCCCGACGAGCTTTATCCGGTGCATTCGCCCTCATCCGCCACAACCGCACCGGTCGCTCTCTCCCCTGGAGTTGATCTCTGGCATGCTCGCTTTGGTCACCCCAACCCTGTCACACTTCGTCATATTCTTAGGAGCTTCAGTTTCAGTTGTCATAAGATTGAGGACCACACCTGTCATGCATGTCGTGTTGGCAAACATCTTCGCCTCCCGTTCAATAACTCCACCGCCATAGCTTCTTTTCCTTTTCAGTTGATCCATAGCGATGTGTGGACCTCTCCGGTTCCTAGTAATTTGGGCTATCTATATTATCTAGTTATTTTTGATGATTATTCTCATTATGTGTGGACTTTTCCTTTGCGCAGAAAGTCGGATGCACTCTCCACTTTGATGGCCTTTTACTCCTATGTGACCATGCTGTTTGGGCGTCTCATCCTTGCTCTTCAGACTAATAATAGAAAAGAATTCGACAACCTTGCTTTCCGCACTTTTCTGTCGCACCACGGCACAATTTTTCGTCTCACATGCCCGTATACTTCACAGCAGAATGGTCGAGCTGAACGCGTCCTTCGCACTCTGAACGACTGCGTTCGCACGGTCCTGTTCCCTGCTAATGTGCCGCCTCATTTTTTGGACGCACTCGCCACTCCTTCTCTTCTTCTTAACCTTTGCCCTTGCCGCCCACGAAGGAACTATGCACCTCATCATATTCTCTTTGGTACGCCCCCATCTTATGATGACTTGCGTATTTTCGGCTGCCTTTGCTATCGTAGCACTGCAGACTCCGCTCCACACAAGTTCACACCTCGTTCTGTCGCTTGCATCTTCATCGGCTACCCCTCCAACTCCAAGGGATATCGGTGCTACGATCCTGTCTCCCACCGTGTGTTCACTTCACGACACGTTTACTTTGATGAGCATGTGTTTCCGTTTCACCAGGTACCCCCGGCTGTTACTCCCGCCAATGGTGATGTGGGCTCCTCGACGCATCTCCTAGGGCGCTCACGCGCCTCTCTTGGCCCGCCCCCTGGCTTTGAGGCGTGCTACTTCTCGAGCTTGCATTGTATTCCCTCGAAGAGGAGAGGGTGATGCAGCAAAGTAGCGTAAGTATTTCCCTCAGTTTTTGAAAACCAAGGTATCAATCTAGTAGGAGACCACGCGCGAGTCCCTCGCACCTGCACAAACAAATAAGAAATTCGAAGCCAACACGATAAGGGGTTGTCAATCCCTTTACGGTCACTTACGAAAGTGAGATCTGATAGATATGATAGTTTGATATTTTTGGTATTTTTGGATATAAGAACCGAAAGTAAAAACAGAAAAGTAAAGTTGATTGTAGATTGATATGTTGAGAATAGACCCAGGGGCCATAGGTTTCTCTAGTGTCTTCTCTCATGATAGCAGAATTCTACGATGGGTAAACAAATTACTGTTAACCAATTGATAGAAAAGCAGATAATTATGAGAATATCTAGGCATGATCATTATATATAAGCATCACGTCTGAAACAAGTAGACCGAAACGATTCTGCATCTGGACTGGGCCTTTGGGTTAATAGGTTAGTCCCAAAAATGATATAAAAGTGAATGATAAAGCCCATTAAACATCCAAAACATCATAAATAATAGCATGGAACAATAAAAAATTATAGATACGTTGGAGACGTATCAAACATCCCCAAGCTTAATTCCTGCTCGTCCTTGACTAGGTAAATGATAAGAACAATTTTTTTGATGTGGAATCCTAACCAACATAATTTTCAATGTAGTTCTCTTTATTGTGGCATGAATGTTCAGATATGAAAGATTCAAGACAAAGATCTATATTAACATAAGAAATAAGAATACTTCAAGCATACTAACAAAGCAATCATGTCTTCTCAAAATACTATGGCTAAAGAAAGTTATCCCTACAAAATCATATAGTCTGGCTGTGCTCCCTCTTCATCACACAAAATATTCATATCATGCACAACCGCGGTTTCAGCCAAGCACTTGTTTTCATACTCAATTCTTTCAAACCTTTCAACTTTCACGGAATACATGAGTGTGAGCCATGGATATAGCACTATGGGTGGAATAGAGTGGTGGTTGTGGAGAAGACGAAAAGGAGGGAGATAGTCTCACATCGACTAGGCGTATAAATGGGCTATGGAGATGCCCATCAATAGATATCAATGTGAGTGAGTCGGGATTGCCATGCAATGGATGCACTAGAGCTAAATATGTATGGAAGCTCAACAAAAGAAACTAAGTGGGTGTGCATCCAACTTGCTTGATCACGAAGACCTTGGGCATTTGAGGAAGCCCATCGTTGGAATATACAAGCCAAGTTCTATAATGAAAATTCCCACTAGTATATGAAAGTGACTAAACATGAGACTCTCTATCATGAAGAACATGGTGCTACTTTGAAGCACAAGTGTGGAAAAAGATAGTAGCAATTGTCCCTTTTTCTTTCTTTTTTTGGAGGGGCCTTTTCTTTTGTTTGGCCTTTCCTCACATTGGACAATGCTATAATAATGATGATCATCACACATATATTGATTTACATCTCGATACTAGAACAAAGTATGACTCTATATGAATGCCTCCGGCGGTGTACCGGGATGTGCAATGAATCAAGAGTGACATGTATGAAAAATTATGCATGGTGGCTTTGCCACAAATACGATGTCAACTACATGATCATGCATGGAAATATGACAATATGAAGCATGTCATATGAACGGAACGGTGGAAAGTTGCTTGGCAATATATCTCGGAATGGCTATGGAAATGCCATGATAGGTAGGTATGGTGGTTGTTTTGAGGAAATATATGATGGCTGTTTTGATGAAGGTATATATTGGGTGTATGGTACCGACAAAAGTTGTGCGGTACAAGAGAGCCTAGCAATGATGGAAGGGTGAGAGTGCGTATAATCCATGGACTCAACATTAGTCATAAGAACTCATATACTTATTGCAAAAATTTACGAGTCATCAAAACAAAGCAATCAATGCATGCTCCTAGGGGGGAGGTTGGTAGGAGTTAACCATCACGCGCTGATACGTCCAAAACGTATCTATAATTTCTGCTTGCTCCATGCCCCTTTTGTGTGATATTGCTATGATATTTATGCACTTCCATACACTTTTGATCATATTTGGACTAACCTATTAACTCAGTGCACCCCAGTGCCAGTTTCTGTTTTCTGCTGTTTTTTGTATTTCAGGTTTTCCCATTACGTAAATTGGCAGAAAAATCCCAGGAAAAATATATAAAAAATCAGCGTTCCGGAAGCTTCCATGCGGCCAAAGTAGGGCCGGAGGGGGGCCACCAGGGCTCCAGGCGACCAGAGGGGGCGGCCCCCCTCCTGGCCGCGCCGCCAGGGCGCCTGGGCCCCCCTGGCCTCTTCTGACGCCCCCCTTTGGCATATGTTTACACCGCGTCCCGAAACCCTCGAGGACGGAACCTTTTTTCGCGATCTCATCTCTGTTCCGCCGCCGCCGCGCTTCCAAGATCGGGAGCACCAGGAGAACTCTTCCCGGCACCCTGCCGGAGGGGAGGATCACCACCGGGAGCTTCTCCACCACCATGGACGCCTCCCGGATGAGTTGTGAGTAGTCTCCCTTGGACCATGGGTCCATGACCAGTAGCTATGTGATGTTCTCCTCCCCTCTTTGTTCTTCACCGATTAGACCTCGTGAGCTGCCCTACATGATCGAGGCACATATGTAATCCTTATGCTGTTGCTATGATGAGTTTGCTGGGATCCGATGGATTATGAGATTATGTTCAGATTGTGTTTGAGTAATATATTTGATTCACCTCTTTTATATTTATGTTCTTGAGTAATTCTTGCAGGTTCTCTGTTGCTGTTTACTGCTTTGGCCAAGTAGTAGGTAGTAACTCCAAGAGGGAACGTTATGCTTGATTGTGGGTTCATGCCCCTCGATGACTAGCTTGAGTGACAGAAACATGAGTCTAGGGGATGTGCTATTGCCACAAGGGTGAAAACAATGGTGCTTGTACTTGCGGGTGCAAGGATTGTTTACTTTACGCAAAGTTCTTTTAATGCAGTTGTCTGTTGCTTTGAGTTTACACTATGGGTGGGACTCGCAACTTAATACCAGCGAGATGTTCTGGATAGATATCTCAAGGTGGATGATTATTAGTAGATGCAGATGGATTTCGGTCTACTTGCCTTGGCGTACCGCCCATGCTTTTGAGCCTCTATCTTTCTTTGTAGCATAGTTAGCATTGGTTTGCGCACATAACCCTGTCAATTGCCCAGCTGTAATTCGTTTACCTCGCTTAGCTGTTTTATCGTCTTTTGGGAGAGAGACATCACTAGTGAACATCATGGGACCCCGGTCCATATTACCATCACTGATCACACCCGCTATTTACTTCCTGTTCTTACTTACTAGTTGCAGTAATACATATCACTATTATCTCTTGCGTTTGATCCTTTGTAAACTACAAGGCTGGAGGGATTGACAACCTCTCTGTACTCGTTGGGAGCAAAGTTATTTGTATCTGTGTGCAGGTCCAGTCAATTGCTAAGTTGCGCCGCTTGCTGTTGACACCTTCTTGTTGACCCTCGGAGTCTCGGGGGAATTCGATCCTTGGTATTTTTGCCAAGGGAAAACTACCGCTACACTGCATCTCAAACCTTCCACTTGGGGTAACCAACGAGGGGCGAGAAGCCATCACGCGCCCCCGACCTCGACACAAAGGATGACACTCTACAAATACCTCATGCTCTGACTTCGTCACATAGCGGTTCACCATACGTGCATGCTACGGGAATCACTAACTTTAACACAAGTATTTCTCAATTTCATAATAACTCCACTAGCACGACTCTAATATCACTATCCTCATATCTCAAAACAATTATCAAGCCTCCAACTTCTCATCATATTCAATGCACTTAGTATGAAAGTTTTTACTACATTCATCTTGGATGCCTATCATGTTAAGGCGAGTTTTATAACCAAAGTACATTACCATGCTGTTTTAATAGACTCTTAAAAGGATCTAAGTGAAGCATGAGAGATCAACAATTTCTACAAAATAAAATTACCACCATGCTCTAAAAGATATAAGTGAAGCACTAGAGCAAACTATTTAACTCAAATGATATAAGTGAAGCACATAGTGTGTTCTAACAATTCCTAGGCCATATTTATCTCTCTCAAATAGGTGTGTCCAGCAAGGATAACTGTGGCAAACTAAAAATCAAAGACTCATATAATACATGATGCTCCAAGTAAAACACATATCATGTAGTGAATAAAAATATAGTCCCGAGTATAGTTACCGATAGATGAAGACAAAAGAGGGGATGCCTTCCCGGGGCATCCCCAAGCTTCGGCTTTTGGTTGTCCTTGAATTTTAACTTGGGGTGGCTTGGGCATCCCCAAGCTTAGGATCTTTCCACTCTTTGTTCCGTAGTCCATTAAAGCAATACTCAAAACTTGAAAACTTCACAACACAAAACTTAGACAAAAATCTCGTGAGCTCCGTTAGTATAAGAAAACAAACCACCACTCAAAGGTACTGTCATGAACTCATTCTTTGTTTGTTTTGGTGTTAAACCTACTGTATTCCAACTTCTCTATGATTCATACTCCCCAATACTACTCACAGATACATCAAAATAAGCAAACAACACACGAAAAACATAATCGGTCAAAAACAGAACAGTTTGTAGTAATCTGTAGATTTCGAATACTTCTGTAACTCCAAAAAAATGAAATAAATTGGTAAACGTGAGGAATTTGTCTATTAATCATCTGCAAAACGAATCAACTAAATAGCACGCTCCAGTAAAATCTGGTGACTATTCTAGCGAGCGCTAACGATTCTGTTTTTCACAGCACGATCATATATACTTCACACAAGTCTTCCCAAAGTTTCTACTTGGCACAAACACTAATTAAAACACAAAACCACATCTAGACAGAAGCTAGATGCAATATTTATTCCTAAACAGATGCAAAATCAAAAAATATAAAATTGGGTTGCCTCCCAACAAGCACTATCGTTTTTCGCCCCTAGCTAGGCACGATACAAAAGATAGATCTAGGTATTGCCATCTTTGGAAGGCAATCCATAAGTGGCTCTCATAATAGATTCATATGGTAATTTAATTTAATTTCTAAGAAAGTGTTCCATGCCTTTCCTTAACGGAAATTGGAATCTAATATTTCCTTCCTTCATATCATTAATTGCACCAATCCTTCTAAGGAAAGGTCTACCAAGAATAATAGGACATGAAGGATTGCAATCTATATCAAGAACAATGAAATCTACGGGCACATAATTCCTATTGGCAACAATAAGAACATCATTAATCCTTCCCATAGGTTTCTTAATGGTAGAATCCACAAGATGCAAATTTAAAGAACAATCATCAAGCTCATGGAAACCTAACAAATCACACAAAGTTTTTGGGATAGTGGAGACACTTGCACCCAAATCACACAAAGAAAAGCATTCATGATCTTTAATTTTAATTTTAATAGTAGGTTCCGACTCATCATAAAGCTTTCTAGGGATAGAAACTTCTAATTCAAGTATTTCTTCATAAGATTGCATCAAAGCATCAACTATGTGTTTGGTAAAAGCTTTATTTTGACTATAAGCATGCAGAGAGTTTAGTACAGATTGCAACAAGGAAATACAATCAATCAAAGACCAATTATTATAATTGAATCCCTTGAAATCCAAAGTAGTGGGTTAATCACGATGCAAAGTTTTGATCTCTTCAATCCCACTTTTACCAATTTTAGCATCAAGATCTAAAAACTCCGAATCATTGGGACACCTTTTAATTAAAGTAGACTCATCTCCAATCATATCTTTATCAAGATTCATACTAGAAAACAAGGATCTAATAGGAGACACATCAATAACTTTCAGATCTTCGTCTTTATTTTCATGATAACAAGAAGAACACGCTTTTATATAACTCTCATTTTTGGCACGTATCCTAGCGGTTCTTTCTTTGCATTCATCAATGGAAATTCTCATGGCTTTGAGAGACTCATTGATATCATGCTTAGGTGGAATAGATCTAAGTTTCAAAGAATCAACATCAAGAGTAATTATGTCCACACTTCTAGCCAATTCATCAATCTTAAGCAATTTTTCTTCAAGCAAAGCATTGAAATTCATAAACTCCTTAACACTAGTTTCAAATTCAGAAGGCATCTTTCCATAAGAGTTATTGTAGGAATTACCATAATTATTAGAGGAATTACTAGGAAAAGGCCTACGATTAAAGTTTCCTCTATAAGCATTGTTACCCAAATTATTCATACCAACAAATTCACATCCAAAGATTCATTATTATTTTCAACCAACGTGGATAAAGGCATATCATTAGGATCAGAAGAAGCACTCTTAGCAGCAAATAATTTCATAAATTAATCCATCTTTCCACTCAAAACACTAATCTCTTCAATAGCATGCACTTTTTACTAGTAGATCTTTCGGTGTGCCATTGAGAATAATTAACCATAATACTCCCTCCATTCCTAAATGTAAGGTGTATTAGTTTTTCAAGAAGTCAACTGTCGTCTATGTTTGACCAACTTTGCAGCACAATATATAATGATTTATAATACTAAATAAATAAAATGTAAAAATATATTCCATGATGAATCTAGTGATAATGATTTGGTATTCTAGATATTGATATTTTTGTCTATAAACTTGGTCAAACTTAGAGGAGTTTGACTTTTTAGAAAAATAATACACCTTATATTGAGGAACGGAGGGAGTATTATCTAGGAGTTTGGTATCTTCTCCTTGGGTAGTTTCCATGAAAGTGCCTCCTGCGGCCGAATCTAAAAGATTTCTAGAAGCAAAATTCAAGCCAGCATAAAAGTTCTGAATAATCATCCATAAGTTCAAACCATGTGTAGGGCAATTACGTATCATTAATTTCATCCTCTCCCAAGCTTGTGCAACATGCTCATGATCTAGTTGCTTAAAATTCATAATATCGTTTCTAAGAGAGATGATCTTTGCAGGAGGGAAATACTTAGAGATAAAAGCATCTTTGCACTTATTCCACGAGTCAATACAATTTCTAGGCAAAGAGGAAAACCAAGTTTTAGCACGATCTCTAAGCGAAAACGGAAATAACTTCAATTTAACAATATCGTTATCCGTATCCCTTTTCTTTTGCATATCACTCAAATCAACAAAGTTGTTTAGATGGGTAGCGGTATCTTCACTAGGAAGGCCGGAAAATTGATCTTTCATGACAAGATTCAATAGAGCAGCATTGATCTCACAAGATTCAGCATGGGTAATAGGAGCAATCGGAGTGCTAATAAAATCATTATTGTTGGTATTGGAAAAGTCATAAAATTTGGTATTGTTCTGAGTCATAGTGACAAGCAAGCAATCCAACACACGAGCAAACAAGAAGCAAGTGAACGAAAAACACACGTCAAAAAGAAGGGCAAATAAAACGGCAAGGGTGAACTGGGGGAGAGCAAAACAAGAGGCAAATAAATGTAATGCGAAGGATAAGGGTTTGTGATAGGTACTTGGTATATGACTTTTGCGTAAGCCTCCCCGGCAATGGTGCCAGAAATTCTTCTTGCTACTTCTCGAGCTTGCGTTGTATTCCCTCGAAGAGGAAAGGGTGATGCAACACAGTAGCGTACGTATTTCCCTCAGTTTTTGAGAACCAAGGTATCAATCCAGTAGGAGACCACGCGCGAGTCCCTCGCACCTGCACAAACAAATAAGAACTTCGCAGCCAACGCGATAAGGGGTTGTCAATCCCTTTACAGTCACTTACGAAAGTGAGATCTGATAGATATGATAGTTTGATATTTTTGGTATTTTTGGATATAAGAACAGTAAGTAAAAACAGAAAAGTAAAGTAGATTGTAAATTGATATGTTGAGAATAGACCCGGGGGCCATAGGTTTCTCTAGTGGCTTCTCTCATGATAGCAGAATTCTACGGTGGGTAAAGAAATTAATGTCGACAAATTGATAGAAAAGAGGATAATTTTGAGAATATCTAGGCATGATCATTATATATAGCCATCACGTCCAAAATAAGTAGACCGAAACGATTCTGCATCTACTACTATTACTCCACACATCGACCGCTATCCAGCATGCATCTAGAGTATTAAGTTCATAAGAACAGAGTAACGCCTTAAGCAAGATGACATGATGTAGAGGGATAAACTAAAGCAATATGATATAAAACCCATCTTTTTTATCCTCGATGGCAACAATACAATACATGCCTTGCTGCCCCTACTGTCACTGGGAAAGGACACCGCAAGATTGAACCCAAAGCCAAGCACTTCTCCCATTGCAAGAACTATAGATCTAGTAGGCCAACCCAAACCAATAATTCGAAGATTGCAAGGATATTATAATCATAAATAAAAGAGTTCAGAATAGAACCAAATATTTCTCATAGATAATATTGATCATAAACCCACAATTCATCGGATCTCGACAAACACACCGCAAAAAGAGATTACATCGAATAGATCTCCTCAAAGACTAAGGAGAACTTGGTATTGAGATCCAAAGAGAGAGAATAAGCCATCTAGATACTAACTATGGACCCGAAGGTCTGTGGTAAACAACTCACAGCTCATGGTGAGGCGATGATGATGATGTAAGCACTCCGTGGTAGATCCCTCCTCCGGCGGAGTTTCGGAACAGGCCCCAAGATGGGATCTTATGGGTACAGAAGGTTGCGGCGGTGGAACTAGAGTTTTCTCTCCTCTTCTGATGTTTTCGGGGTACGTAGGTATATATAGTTGGAAGGAGTGCACTAGGTGCCAGACGTGGGGCCCATGAGGCAGGGGCGTGCCCTGTAGGGGGGCGCGCCCCCCATCCTCGTGGATACCACGTCAGCCCTATTACGTGGTTCTCAAGTCTCCCGTGCGTATTTTGCCCCAAAAATATCTCTCCCGAAGTTTCATTCCGTTTGGACTCCGTTAGATATTCATTTTCTGTAAAACCCTGAAATACGCAAAAAACAGCAATCTGGACTGGGCCTTTGGCTAATAGGTTAGTCCCAAAAATAATATAGAAGTGTATAACAAAGCACATTAAACATCCAAAACATCATAAATAATAGCATGGAACAATAAAAAATATAGATATGTTGGAGACGTATCAAGGTGCGCTCCCCGCCTACGGCGTCTCCTACAACCATGGCGCTGGCGCCCTCGACGTTGGCCCCCGCGGCCCCCGCGCCCCCCGGTGCCCCCAGTGCCCGCGGCCCTCCCGGCGGCCCTGACGCCACCGGCGGCCCCGGCCCCCTCGGCGCCCCCGGCGCCCGCGGCCGGTCCGTTCACCCGCGCCCGTATGAGCGTTTTTTCGCCCGACCTCGCGCTACGCCTCGGATGATTACGTCCATGCGGCGTCCACCTCTGAGCCTTCGCCGTTGCCATCCTTCGTTCGAGCCGCTCTTCGTGACCCGCTCTGGATGGCTGCGACGCAAGAGGAGTTTGACACCCTATTGCGCAACCGGACGTGGTAGCTTGCTCCCCGTCCCCGGCACGCCAACGTGATTACCGGGAAGGAGGTCTTTAAACACAAGCTTCGTCCTGATGGTACTCTTGATCGCTACAAAGCGCGCTGGGTCGTTCGTGGCTTCCGACGGCGTGCTGGCATCGACTTTACCAACACCTTCACTCCGGTCGTCAAGCCCGGCATGATACGCACGGTTCTCCACCTTGTGGTCTCCCGTGCTTGGCCGGTGCACCAGATGGACGTCTCCAACGCCTTCCTCCATGGTCACCTCGAGGAGCAGGTCTTCTTCCAGCTTCCCGACCATGTGTGCCTGCTTTCGTGGTCCTTGTACTGACTCAAGCAGGCTCCGCGCGCTTGGCACCAGCGCATCGTGGCGTTTCTCCACCAGCTTGGGTTTCGCTCTACCCGCTTGGAAGCCTCGCTCTTCGTCTACCATAAGGGCTTTGACACGGCCTACTTGCTGCTCTATGTCGATGACATCACCCTGACGACATGTACGGCTGGTCTTCTCAGAAACTCATGGCTCGTCTTTGCGTTGAGTTCGCCATCAAGGACTTGGGTCCTTTGCACTACTTCCTCGGTGTCGACGTGGTGCTTCGTCCGGATGGCTTCTTCCTTCATCAGCGGAAGTATGCTCATGAGATCCTGGAGCACGCTGGCATGCTTAACTGCAAGCCTGCCGCTACGCCTGTTGATATGAAGGCCAAGCTCTCTGCCACAGATGATTCTCCTGCTTCAGATGCTGCTTTCTATCGGTCTATCGATGGTGCTCTCCAGTACCTCACTCTGACTCGACCGGCGATCCAATATGCCGTGCAACATGTGTGTCTTCATATGCATGCTCCTCGAGACGTTCACTGGGCTGCCGTCAAGCGGATTCTCCGCTATATCCGTGGCACTATGGATCTGGGCGTCACGCTTCAGGCCTCCGCCGACACCGCCCTCACCTCCTACTCCGATGCAGACTAGGCAGGCTGCCCTGACACTCGTCGCTCCACTTCGGGCTATTGTGTCTATCTTATACCCTCACTCATCTCGTGGTCGTCCAAGCGGTAGCCTACGGTCTCTTGTTCGAGTGCTGAGGCTGAGTATCGTGCGGTGGCCAACACCGTCACCGAGTGTTCGTGGCATCGCCAGCTGCTTCAGGAGCTCTCTTACCCTGTTGGCCGTGCCACGGTGGTCTACTGTGACAATGTCTCGGCGGTCTACCTCTCCGCTAACCCGGTGCATCATCGACGGACCAAAGCATATTGAGTTCGATGTTCATTTTGTTCGGGAACAGGTGGCCCTTGGCCATATTCGTGTTTTACACGTCCCTACTTCCCAACAATTTGCCGATATCATGACCAAGGGTTTGCCTACGGCGTCATTAGAGGAGTTCTGGTCTAGTCTTTGCGTGAGCCGCGGTGCCGTTTCGACTGCCGGGGGGTAGTGTTGAGTATATGTGTTATGTGCATATTGTGTATTGAGCCCGCCTCCTAGTTCCTTGTACAGTTAAGGTCTGTGGCCCATCTTTGTACATCATATCATATATACGTACCTATGCACGAAGAACAATATATCGTGCAATCTCATACAAATCTTAACCGTAAAAAAATATATCAGTAAAAATGTCGAGATTTTAGAATGGACATGCATGATCCCTAGGGAAAACATGTGCAACGTGGGTGTTCCAAAGCTAAAATAAGATAAGAGTTGGGCAGAGTGGACGTAGGTACATATGCATTCAAGTTTTTCCCAGTTATTTTTGTCTCGAGGTCATTCAATCTTTTTCTCCGTGTCTATTGTCTACGGCCGGCTACAGTAGTGTTAGATGCGCCAGAAATCTTTATGCATGCAGGTTGCTGTAGCAGGATCCCCCGTATCACATGCACCATCAACACGTTACACCGGGCTGTAAATTCATGCTCATTTATGTGCCGCAGTGGTCTGCTGTCTTGGTCCAGGATTTTGATTGAGTAGAAACACATGTATAGGGCATCGTCTTTTTCTTGATTGCAGCTGTACCTTTTCATTGATGAAATGAAAAGAGGAGAGGGAAAACATATGTACTATAAGAGGGGCACATGTTATGGAAGAGAACCTGGCAATACCCTAAGAAGTTCCTCCGTGCTGCTTGACGTCCTTACTGCCCAATGTACTAATTTGATACTCCGGCGGCCACATGCATGGTTCCAGACCGAGAAAGGGCTGTCCTCGCAAGTATCGACTTTAAAGTTGGTTGAAAATGATTCAACATGAGTCAATTACAACACGGGTGCTAAAACTTGGCTAGATCAGTCACGTTAGTGCTAGAACTTGCGGTATACTTTCAGAGCCAAAACTAGGCTCTGGTGTGCATATATGGTGCAAATAACAGTTGGATACCAAAACAGGAATAATGCTAGAGTCACGGGCAAGATTTTACAGATTTCACGGATTGATCTTAGACTCTTTGTTGGCCTTTGCAGATTGGATTAGGGAGGGTGGAGGGGCCCACACCCCTGAAAATCAGGGGGGGGGGGAGTTAATTTGTGTGAAGAGAGCCCGTAAAGGTCTGTTGTTTGTCCGATTATCGCCAAAACAGTCTGGCAAGGCGTGCTAGCATGGCAGGGGACCCACTGTCAGCTGACTACCGGGTGAGAATGAGGCGTGTGGCATGTCATTTTGCCAAAAAAAAACGAGAATTATATTTTTCATGGAAAAAGGCCCCGGGGTCCCATCTGACAATACAAAGGGGAAACCAAAACAGGGAAAATGCGCCGATTCGAACTTAAGCCTTACGGATGGCGAAATGAGAAGATGTGAACCATTCATGTCCCAGAAATTCGAAGTCCCCATATAAATGCGCAGGCAGAAGATCCAGAGGTGTTTAGGATGACGATCTCGGATCATGACGCGACACGAGGGGAGTAAATTTGGCCGAGAAGGACGATGATTCCATGCATGTCTGTCGAGTACACTTGAGTACTATCTATGTACGTAATTTACTTACGCCCATATCTACCTTGCAAGTACTATCTATATAGGTTGCTGTCGAGTTCCACATGCAGCGCCTGTTGGATTGATCTTCATACTGAGGGAATTTCCGGCTGCAAGCTTCATCTATAGCCTGTATTCTTAGGTTCTAGCCGTAGGCCATACTTGGACGTACCTTCTGTGGATGAGATATTGGGATATAATCGAGCCAATGTAGAATGTACTGCACAGCTAATCAAACCACTCGGGACGGTATAGACATATATAGCCCTAACGATAATCCTAGACGACCGTAGCGCACAGCGATCAAATATGCTGACTCGCGGCTACGAGCTTGTGCATCAGGCAATGGGAGCTGAGGCCAAGGCCACGGTGTGGGAGGCGGAGAGCCTGGCCAGGCGGTATGGCCACGCCCGTGTGACGCCGCTCCACCTAGCCAGCGCCATGCTCTCCTCCACGCCGGCGGCCCGCGGCCACCTCATGCCATCTTCCGCCAAGCAGCTCTGGCAGGAGAAACATGGGCCGTGCTTCCACGCTGCCCTGAGCCGCATGCCGATGGCATGCCCACCACCACACGCGGCCATGTTCGCTCCCCCGTTGCCCATGTCGAATGCGCTTGTCACGGTGCTGAAGCGCGCGCACCAGCGTTCCACCGGAGGCTGGCGGCGGGGCCGGCGGTCGCACCTAGGCGCCTTCAAGATGGAGCTGGAGCATCTCGTCGTTGCCATCGTGGACGACCCGACCGTGCACCGCGCCATGAAGAAGCCTTGTTCAAGTTCCAGGCTTAAGCCCAACTTGGTGGACAAGGGCGAATCGGTGGAGCCACATGCCTCAAACCTCAGCTCCGATAGCAGGTACGATGCACATACTCTCGAAATAGGCTTTCGCCCCGCTTTATACATAAAGCACTGATCCATACGACAAGCATCCGAATCTCAAACTAAAACCGACGACCGGGGTCACAGCACAGAGATGCCCAAGAATAAAAGAAATAGGGAAATAAGCCACCTGGTATGATTTACGGACTTATTGGTTCCAAACATCGGCGGCCAAACCTCGCCCTGATTCACGTGTTTGATTCCTTTACATACTACTCTCACCGTAAACAAATATAAGATGTCTTAAATATTTTAATATGAACTACATACAGACTAAAATGAGTGAATAAATACACGAAAATATGCGGTGTGTTTGCTCCTCGGAGTTAAAACGTGTGCATTCATGCTGGGTCTCTACCAATCTAGATGCATGCTTTGCTTGCTACCTCTAACATTAATTAAATGCCCTTCCTCCTCCTCCTCCTTCTTCTTCTTCTTCTTCTTCTTCTTCTTCTTCTTCTTCTTCTTCTTCTTCTTCTTTAAGAAGGGATCATCCAAGTCCAGCAAAAATAGCAGAGGGGTTGCTGCCCTTTGTTGCCCAGTCTGCAGCGACGACAATCCTTCCATCGTGTCTCCGCCACCACCAAGAAGGAATACTTAGATGCCGCAGCACCACTCTTCTGGTACGTGACTTCGGATTATAGGAGACTTCAACATACTACAAGATTAGCAAAAGTCACGTAAACAAGGTGTACAATACAAAGGCAATTTTATAAGTTTCTAATAATCGCCCTCTTGTTCGGAAATGTAGGCTACCTGGCATCAACCGAAGTTCACCGAGCTCTCCGCCACAAATTTTAAGATCATGTGCAATGAGCTTGCGCTGCGCGTCCCACAGCACAAGGACATCATCGCCAGCATAGCTAGCACTGTGCTCTGGTGCCGATCTGGCATGATGAGGAGGGCGAACGCTTCGGCCTCGTCGGCAACTTCGTTGTTCTTCCATGGGCCTGATGGCTATGGCAAGAAGGACATGGCCCGTGAGCTCTCAAACCTCATATTTGGTTCTTACAGTGTGCTTGCCTTGCTGAACACCAGAGACAGCTCCGGCACGTGCAATCATGCCAACAAGAACAAGAGGTCACGAGAAGGTGATAATACATATGTTATGAGACGATTGCTGGAAGCGATACAAGAAAACCCTCATCGTGTTGTGTTTGTCGATGGTATAAACCAATTATATTATGAGTCAGAAATTGAAATAAAAAACTTCATTGCAACAGGGAAAATCATGGACTGCAATGGCAATGACATGGTCAAGTTGGAGGACGTTGTCATAGTGTTAAGCATAGATGAAACATCTAGCTCAATGACAAAGGCTTTCTCCACTCTGTTGAACCGAGAAACTGTCAATACTCAAAACCACAATGATAAGGGAGTGGAATCACGTCTCTTCAGCATGGATGATGATGTGGGAGAGGATTATAATTTGGTTGGTGAAAATGTGGGGATCAAGAGTGTAGTGGATGGTGTATTCCATTTCGACTGAGTAATATTTTTAACTCGAGGTTGCTTTTAATCAGCTTGCTGATTTCTGAATAATAATTTATCTTCGTGTCACATTCCTGTAGTATTTTCCATTGTATTATTCAAAGTCATGATATCGACATCATCTAGTATTTTCCTGGCATATGTGTCAAATAACCGTCCACAAGGGCGGACCCAGGACAAAAATGACCTTCTCTCAATAGTAAAGATGATCATAAGTTAACCAATAGTAAAGTATAAAAACTCCAAACTACGAAAACAAACATGATCATCAAAACTGAAAAGGCACTACCAAATTTTGAAATTGACATTAATTTAAATCTCAAACAAATGTGTTTCAACAGAAATTTGAATCAGTCCCAAATGTTGGAAAATATCCAATATGCAGTTGTAGTATCTTTAATATTTGAAACTCCCTTTGCCCGAAATGAAATTGTTTGAAACCCAAGCAATACATTTTATGTCTTCTAAAAACCACGCCTCCTACTTACAAGAGTTTCTTGCGGGTGGCTCTCAGCACGGCAAGGGTCTGTAGCCAGCCCCTGCTGTAATCACCGGGAATGCGCCCCCTTTCCTCCACCGTCTCCACCAACCACCTCCAATCCTCCTCAGCTCGCACAAGCCGCCTCACCGACTGAGCAAAAAGATCCCAACAGAAGCAGCCTGATTCACGCGACTCGGGACCTTGAGCTGCTGAGATGTGTGCAAAACGGACGGCTGCAAAAACTACTTGACGCCAAACAGAAAACAGATGTGTGAAAATAGAAAATTCCATCCCGTTTCCCGTGAAAGAAGCCTTCTGCTTTCGTCTACGCCGTGGCATGAGCCACAGGATGCCTCGACCATGGAACCTGCACCGCCCCTAATCCGTTTTCGGAATTTCACCGACGGTGAGGAATTTCAAGAAATCGGCTGCGGGACGCATGCGATAACGGCCTAGGTGCACACCCATGTGTTCGCGGGTGTGCCCAGGTGCAGCCGTGTGTGCGTGCAGTCGGATGTGAGTGCAGCCGAACGTGTAGGCTGCATACGGGATTGTTGTTCATGGGTGCACCCATGCGGCTGCGTTCTAGTGTGTGTTCCTGCAGTGCGTGTAAACAAACCTGCAAGCTCGGAAATTAGAGACGGCTCGGAAATTAGATTCTGGTAGGACAAGTGGCTAGGAAATGCCACACTCCGAGAACAATATTCGGCTCTATACAACATTGTGCGCCATAAGGGTGATACTATCGCCACGGTAATGGAATCATTTTTGCCCAATGTGACGTTCAGAAGAGATTTAATTGGACCCAGACTCCAATCATGGAACATCCTGCTCCAGCGGTTGTCCATGGTGCAATTGTCACATGGGTCTGATGTGGAAATGGACAGTTCTCGGTGGAGTCAATGTATAGAGCGTTAATCCAGTCTGATGTGCCAGTTGATAATAATAAGAAGATCTGGAAGATGAAGATACCTCTTAAAAATAAAATCTTTGCATGGTATCTTCGTCGCGGAGTCATTCTTACTAAAGATAACCTTATTAAGAGGAATTGGCATGGAAGTACGCAATGTGTCTTTTGTCATCATGATGAGACAATAAAACATTTATTCTTCCAATGCAAATTGGCTCGTTCTATATGGTCAGTCATCCAAATAGGTTCTGGCTTGTATCCTCCTTTTAGTGTTGCTAATGTATTTGGCAACTGATTACATGGGATTGATCACAGGTTTAGAATTCTTCTTAGGGTGGGAGCGCTTGCCGTTATTTGATCGCTTTGGCTGTGTAGAAATGATAAGGTTTTTCATGATAAAAGTACTTCTCTGATGCAGGTTATCTACAGATGTACGAGGACTCTTCGTTTATGGTCGTCTCTATAACGTGTGAAGAATCGAGACCTGTTTACGGAGATGTGTACACGATTGAATATGGCGAGGGGTACTTTTACCCAACATGGGTGGCAGCATGATATTAGGATTGGCCCCCATACGCTTTAGGCATTATACAGACTCTGCAAGTCTCTTTGTATTTCGTCTTTTTATTTTTCATTTTGTGTGAGAAGATCTTATTTGACTGTGTGCATCTTAGTTATACAGAGGGCAGGTAGTAATGCTTAAAACCTGCAGGCTGGAGCCGTGTGGCCGTTCAGGAATACAGCCATGCAGCATGCCCGCTGCAGATGACACCGTCAGGCTGCTCTGGCTGCGTGTGCTTGCTTGGCCTTTCTTGACCGAACGTTGTCCCTGTTATGGGCCCGAAAGCAAAAGAAGAAAATATACTTCTACATATGGAGTCATTGGGTCTAAGGAGTTAAATTTTAGGGTTTGGCTAACTCCTCAAATCTGAGGTGTAATTTGAGTTAAAATTGAAAGTCCAGCAACAGTTTATCGCCTCAAGTTTGAACTTTGAAGAGTTAAAATTTTGAGGCATATAAGGATTAAGGAGTTAAATTATGAGGGATTGACTAGAGATGCTCTTATAAAGGGAGATGACTTGGCAAATTAGTTTTTACAGGTCCGTCCTGCTGTTTTGCAGAAGAACCTTTGATGTTTTGTATAATCCTCAAACTTTAGGCCAGGATTATATAAGTGAAAATGATATTTTTGGAACGTAGACGCTAGATGCGTCCGGCTTTAAATTAATAAAGCCACCAGGGCAACCGTCGTCACACATAAGTTTAAGTTACAGACCACATAAAGCATAAGCGAAGTATCAACTGCACTACCAACATAGACCAAAAGAGACAAGGCGAAACGGTAAAATGAAAGATATCTCGCTTAAGTAGCAGTAGGAGAGGGTCCCTCGTCTCGTCGAACTTGGCTTGTCACCGTTTTGATCTTCTCCATGACTGTTAGCATGTCTTATTCGTCACGCGCTTTCCCCAACGGCATCCACACCTGAAGGAAAATGTGACATTTGAAAAGAATGTCAGCTGGATGGTTTGGAAACTTGTGTTCGATAGTGATTTTGTTTCGAACCGTCCAAAGGGACCATAAAAGCGCCCCTACGCAACGCCACAGAATCCTAGCGGAAGATCCTTTCTGGGCAGAAAGAATGTCTAAGAGGTCCTTCGCAGATTGAGGGTGCCAATTTTTGGAGAAGGTTTCCCTCACCGCACTCCACGCAAAACGGGCCAACACGCATTGAAAAAATATATGGTTGGCGTTTTCTCCCAACCCACAAAGGGTGCAAGTGCCATCAGCCGGACCATTCCGTTTGGCCACGTTATCAGAGGAGGGTAACCGATTTCTCACCATCTGCCACATGAAGATTTTGATCTTCAATGGCAAACCCGCTTTCCATAGTCCCCTAGCCATGGAAAACAACGGGCCCTCAGACATCTTGGAGTATATGGATTTGACGAAAAATTGCTTAGAGGTCGTAAGTTTCCAAGAGATGGAATCTGGCTCGGAGGAGGGATCGATATTCCTCCATGCCTCCACCAGATTATCCCAGTTAGATGCTTCCACCGGTCCCAGGGCTCGTATAAAGGAGATCGCCGGGGGGCTGACTCTAATGGCATCCGCAACCATAATGTTGGTATCGGTGGCCAGGTGATATAGATCGGAGTGGGATTGCCACAAAGGAGCATTTTCCCACCAATGGTCGAGCCAGAAACGGGTAGAAGCGCCGTTCTTAATTGTGAATTGTGCCCCTAAAGCGAAAGCCGGCCGAACGTCCTGGATCCCTCTCCAAAACGTCGATCCCGAGGACTGAGCTTGAAAACAGTTCCGTCCGGAAAGTACTTGGCTTTAAGAATTCTGGCCCAGAGCCCCGACTCGTTTTGAGCTAATCTCCACCACCATTTGGTTAAGAGGGCTACATTCATTAATTTGGAATTTGTAACCACGAGCCCCCCAAGTTTTTTTGGGCGGCAAATTGCCGCCCACTTAACCAAGTGGTATTTCTTTTTGGATCCCGTTCCTTCCCAAAAGAACCGAGATCGGGGTGTGTCGAGTTTGGCATGAACTCCATCCGCCAAGAGGTACATACCCATAGTAAAGATGGGGAGAGAGGATAAGCTCGAGTTGGTCAGAATGAGTCTGGCCGCAGACGACATAAATCGTCCACGCCAAGGGCTAACTCGGTTGGCAAGTTTCCCGTATAGTGGTTCCCACTCAGCTATGGTAAGTCCACGAGTAGATATAGGTAATCCCAAGTACTTAATCGGAAAGAAACCACGCTTGCAGTTGAGTAGGTTTGCCACTCTAGAACTCGAGAGGTCATCCATCCCTATGGTAATGACTTCGCTCTTAAGGAAATTTATCTTAAGCCCCGACATAAGCTCGAAAGCTAGGAGAAGGAGTTTGACAGAGGCCACACTACTGTCATCGGGCTCGAAGAGGAGTAACGTATCGTCAGCGTATTGAAGGTGAGAAACTCCGCCCGGAATGAGATGCGGTACAAGACCGGAGATGTGACCGGCAGCACAAGCACGGTGTATCATCGCGGCAAGTGCGTCCGCTACAAAGTTGAAGATTAGAGGGGAACTCGACTCCCCTTGTCTGAGTCCCCACTTATTACGGAAGAATCTACCCATTTCACCATTAATAGTAACCGCCGTGTGTCCACTAGACACGAGATGCATGATGCGGTGAACAAAACCTGCCTCAAAACCCTTTTTGAGGAAGACTTCCTGAACAAAATCCCAGTTCACACGGTCGTAGGCCTTCTCGAAATCGAGTTTGAGTAAAACTCCCTTAGTTTTATTCTTTTTAAGCTCGTGCATAATTTCCAACAAAGCGATCGGACCCTCAAGAATATTTCTATGTTTAAGGAAGCCCGTTTGGCTGTGACTAATGATCTGTTGCGCTATTGGAGCTAAACGAGAGGCGTAAGCTTTAGCGCAGATCTTGAAGGGTACATTGATGAGAGTGATAGGTCTGAACAGACGTATATTGTCCGCCCCTTTGACCTTAGGGATAAGGCTAATGGCTCCGTAGTTAAGCCTCGAAAGGTCTATGATACGTCCAAAACGTATCTATAATTTCTGCTTGCTCCATGCCACTTTTGGGTGATATTGCTATGATATTCATACACTTCCATACACTTTTGATCATATTTGGACTAACTTACTAATCCAGTGCACCCCAGTGCCAGTTTCTGTTTTCGGCTGTTTTTGTATTTCAGGTTTTCACGTTTTGAGAACTTCCCAGAAAAATATATAAAAAATTAGCGTTCCGGGAACAACACTGCTTCCGAAGGGGAGCCTGGGGGGGCACAGGGGCTCCAGGCGCCCTGTGGGCGCCCCCCCCTGGGCCGCACCGGGGGGGCGCCTCGGCCCCCCGAGAGCCCCCCGGTGCCCTACTTTGGCAGATATGTAAAGGGTCCCCCGCAACCCTTGAAACAGGACTTCTTTTCGCGATCCCATCTCTGTTCCGCCGCCGCCGCCGCTTCCAAGATCGGGAGCACCAGGAGAACTCTTCCCGGCACCCTGCCGGAGGGGAGGATCACCACCGGGAGCTTCTCCACCACCATGGACGCCTCCCGGATGACTCGTGAGTAGTCTCCCTTGGACCATGAGTCCATGACCAGTAGCTATGTGATGTTCTCCTCTCGTTCTTGTGCTTCACTAATTAGTCCTCGTGAGCTGCCCTACATGATCGAGGCACCTATGTAATCCTTATGCTGTTGCTATGTTGAGTTTGCTGGGATCCGATGGATTATGAGATTATGTTCAGATTGATCTTGAGTAATATATTTGATTCACCTCTTTTATATTTTATTTCATAAGTAATTCTTGCATGTTCTCCATTGTTATTTATTGCTTTGGCCAAGTACTAAGTAGTGACTCCAAGAGGGAACGTTATGCTCGATTGTGGGTTCATGCCCCTCGATGACTAGCTTGAGTGACAGAAACATGAGTCTAGGGGATGTGTTGTTGCCACAAGGGGGAAAACAACGGTGCTTGTGCCCGCGGGTGCAAGGATTGTTTAATTTACGCAAAGTTCTTTTAATGCAGTTGTCTGTTGCATTGAGTTTACACTATGGGTGGGACTCGCAACTTAATACCAGCGAGATGTTCTGGATAGATATCTCAAGGTGGATGATTAGTAGTAGATATTGATGGATTTCGGTCTACTTACTTTGGCGTACCGCCCATGCTTTGAACCTCAACCTTTCTTGCAATGTAGTCAGCATTGGTTTGCGTTCGTGGTCCTGTCAATTGCCCAGCTGTAATTTGTTTACCTCACATAGCTGTTTTATCGTCTTTTGGGAGAGAGACATCACTAGTGAACATCATGAGACTCCAGTCCATATTACCATCATTGATCACATACACTATTTTACTTTTCGCTATTTTATTTACTATTGCAAAATACTATCTATCACTACTATCATATTGCTTTTAACCCTTTGTGAACTACAAGGCCGGAGAGATTGACAACCTCTCTGTACTCGTTGGGAGCAAAGTTATTTGTATCTGTGTGCAGGTCCACGTTGATTGCTAATTGCGCCGTTAGCAGTTGACACCTACCTGTTGAACCTAGGAGTCTCTGGGGATTCGATCCTTGGCATCTTTGCTAGGGGAAAACACTTCTACTTACTGCATCTTACACCTTCCACTTGGGGTAATCCAACGAGGGGTTCGAGGCCCATCAAGGAGTATTTTCTGGCGCCGTTGCCGGGGACTCCACTCTTCAGGATAGGGGAGTTGCATGCTATCTTTTACCTTTGCTTATTAGTCTTGTTAATTTACCTTTCATTTTTGCTTTAGTTTCTTTTATCAAAAATCACAAAAAAATTATTTACCTTCCTGTTAGTAGTCCTATCTGTTTAGTTAAACATGTTAGGATTTGGTGCTTTGAGGGAATCAGAAGTTTTAGATTTCCATCAAAGGGATGGAGAAAATATGAAGAAGGCATGGGACAGAATTTCTGATGCACATAGGAGAATTATGCCTTGGATACCTATAAAAATTGTGCTTAGAAATTTTTACCATGGTCTTTTTAAATGGTGTAAACACTCCCTTGACATTATAGCTGAGGGAGATTTCTTAGAATGTGATGAAGCTAGAGCTCTTGAGATTATACATGGTCTATCTAGTTACTTTGTTTATGATCATAACTTTGATACTATCATAGATAGACTTGCCACTATTGAGAAAAGAATGGATGCTCTAGACTTAACAAAGGTAGGGAAACCCAAACCCAATAAGAGAGATATTTTGGAAATAGATAATGACTGGGAACCTCTTGTTAGGATTAGCATCTCTAATCAAGACTTCCTTGCTTATTGTGATATTGGATCTATGGTTTCTACTATGCCAAAAATTGTTCATGATTCTTTAAAATTTAATATGGATATACTACCATCTTATCATGAACACACTAATGGAGATATTTCTGAAATCCAGGGAAAAATAAAAGACGTGCCAGTTAAATTCCTTAAGGGGATTGCAATGATTGATTTCTTCATCATGGAGCCAAACCAAGGAAATATAGTGCTTGGAAGGGACTTCCTCCGAGCAGTTAAAGGCTTCATTGATATAGGTAAGGGACAAATCCGCTTACACGGGAAGGCAAAAGGTGTGTACCCCTTTTCTAGAAGGAACAAGAATGAACTTGTTGAGGAATCATTTGAACCAATTTATAACTCCGATTATTATGATGAATATTGATTCCTCTATGCATTATGCCTAGCTTAAAGGCAAAAAAGAAAGCGCTTTTGGGAGGCAGCCCACATGAATAAATTTTTTGCTTTTGTTGTGTCTTGATGTTGTTTACTGCTGTAGCATCATCATTGTATCTTTACTTTTCATATTTGTGCCAAGTATAGACTCTGATTGCTAGAAAGTTCAAAAGTTGTGAGGTGCTGTCCAGGAAACAGATTCTGTCCTTGGATAGAAAAATTCGTATAAAATCACCAGATCATCTTTTTGTTCTGAATTTTTTTCGACAGCGTTCTCTATATAATTGTCTTTCGTGCGTCAGTTCTGAGTTTTTTGATTTGAGTTGCAGAAGTATCCCGAACAGGTCAATTACTGCCTGCTGTTCTGTTTTTCACAGATTCTGTCCTGTTTTGCCTTACCTTCACTTTGCAAATTGAGAACTTGCTTTTTCTTTGCAAAAACCTTTTGGCAATCTTGAGAAACAGTAGAACTTCAAGAATATCCTTATTTCCAGCAAGGTATAATTATTTTATTAAGGGTACTAACCTCGCTAATTAGATTATGAATGAGTTATGTATGAAGGGAGTTTTCAAGTGTGCGACGGAAGATGATAAAAAGATTCAGGAGTGTCAAGCGCTCAAGCTTGGGGATGCCCCCGTGCACCCCCAAGAAATATTCAAGGAGACTCAAGTGTCTAAGCTTGGGGATGCCCCCCGTTCATCCCCTTCTCCATCAACATTATCAGTTCGTCTTTCGTTCCGCTATATATTTATCACTTCATGTGATATGTGCTATGCTTGGAGCGTCTTGCTTTTAGTTTTCTTTTTAGTTTTTCATAACGAGTCGGAACCCAGCATTCCTTTATGTGGGAGAGAAACACGCTCCACCTCTACCTAGAACATTACATAGAATTTTCATGTCTATCTATGCTGTGTGTGTTCTTTATCTTTTAATAGCTACTATCGTGCTCTGCTCTTAGTATTCATGCTTATCTTTTCAAAGAGCTTTTATTTAGTTGGTTGCTTGAACTCTTTTTAATTATCATGCTCACCTTATTAAGAGAGTTTGCTTCCGTTGCATGGGTTAATGTGTCTATGATAAATATGCTACTTTCATGATGGTGCTTAGTAGTTCAGGTTTTCTTATGGTTAATCTCAAATAGTTGGGAGGTTCCCAATGTGTTATTGGAGTACCAACTTGGTTTGTTTGCCTAAGATGTGGTATGGTTTGGTAATATCTTCCTTCGAGAATTTATTTTGATTGACTTGGCGTATGCTCACGCATATTCAAGACTGTAAATAAAGTCTGTCAAGCCTTGATGATCTTTTATTTCTGAGTAGCGATATAACTACCATGCCTGATTCAATATTGCTTTGTCGCTCTGCATGATTATGACCGTCATTGCTCTCTTAGTTGGTCGCTCCCCGTCTTTTGCTAACCTCCACCTGCACTAAGCAAATTAATCATGCAATACATAGCTCATGGGAAAGTAGCCTAAAAACTATTGTGGTAAAGAATATGTTGCTTATGTATCTTATTTCTTATGAGTTGCTTGCTGAGCGGTAACCATGTTTCTGGGGACGCCATCAACTGTCACACTTTTGTTGAATATCATGTGAGTTGCTATGCATGTTCGTCTTGTCTGAAGTAAGGGTGATTTACCGTGGGTTGAATTAATATGCATATTGTTAGAGAAGAACACTGGGCCGCCAACCAAAGCCATGCCTCATGGTGGAAGTTTTAGCTTGGACCTTAATCCTCAATCTCTCATGAGAATATGCTTATGCATTAAAGAGGAGTCCATTATCTATTTTCTATGTTGTCCCGGTATGGATGTCCTCAAGTTGAGATTTATCAAAAACGAGAAATCAAATGCGATCTATCTCCTTGGACCTTTGAACAGGTGGCATAGAGGTACCCCTTTGTGACACTTGGTAAAAACATATGCAATGCAATGATAACCCATGGGGATCCGAGCTAATTAGGACAAGGAGCGAGCACTATTGGTATTCGATGCATGAGGCTTGCAACTTATAAGATGTTTTATACATGACACATATGAAGTACTACTACCGTTGACACAATTGCTTCCATGTTTCATAATAAAAAGCTCTAGCACTTTAAGCACCAACTACTGAGAGCATGATTGTCATTCTGAGTGTAATGTGCATTGTCCCAAAGTAGCATTGTCTTTTGCATGATTGTGATATCGTTTATTCTGAAATGATTGTATCTAGTCATCACTTAAACCTTGAAGGTGCCCTTGCATTTATGTTTTGCATCACTAAAAGGGGCAAGCTAGATATCACTTGATCATATTTGCACATCATGTTCATTGCAAATCTTTTTGATGTTTCAGTTTCATGTTGTAAAACTTTCAGTCATTTGTGATTTTCTCTTGAGACAACTTAATTACTTTAGAATCATTGTCTCAGTAAGCTTTTGTCATATGACTATGAGAAAGTCTTATATGGTTAATAGCATGTCACCACAGAAATTATTCTTGTTATCATTTACCTACTCGAGGACGAGCAGGAATTAAGCTTGGGGATGTTGATACGTCCAAAACGTATCTATAATTTCTGCTTGCTCCATGCCGCTTTTGGGTGATATTGCTATGATATTCATACACTTCCATACACTTTTGATCATATTTGGACTAACTTACTAATCCAGTGCACCCCAGTGCCAGTTTCTGTTTTCGGCTGTTTTTGTATTTCAGGTTTTCACGTTTCGAGAACTGCCCAGAAAAATACAGAAAAAATATATAAAAAATCAACGTTCCGGGAACGACACTGCTTCCGAAGGGGAGCCTGGGGAGGGCCACAGGGGCTCCAGGCGCCCTGTGGGCGCCCCCCCCCCCCTGGGCCGCGACGGGGGGGCGCCTCGGGCCCCCGAGAGCCCCCCGGTGCCCTACTTTGGCAGATATTTAAAGGGTCCCCCGTAACCCTTGAAACATGACTTCTTTTCGCGATCCCATCTCTGTTCCGCCGCCGCCGCCGCTTCCAAGATCGGGAGCACCAGGAGAACTATTCCCGGCACCCTGCCGGAGGGGAGGATCACCACCGGGAGCTTCTCCACCACCATGGACGCCTCCCGGATGACTCGTGAGTAGTCTCCCTTGGACCATGAGTCCATGACCAGTAGCTATGTGATGTTCTCCTCCCGTTCTTGTGCTTCACTAATTAGTCCTCTTGAGCTGCCCTACATGATCGAGGCACCTATGTAATCCTTATGCTGTTGCTATGTTGAGTTTGCTGGGATCCGATGGATTATGAGATTATGTTCAGATTGATCTTGAGTAATATATTTGATTCACCTCTTTTATATTTTAGTTCATAAGTAATTCTTGCATGTTCTCCGTTGTTATTTATTGCTTTGGCCAAGTAGTAAGTAGTGACTCCAAGAGGGAACGTTATGCTCGATTGTGGGTTCATGCCCCTCGATGACTAGCTTGAGTGACAGAAACATGAGTCTAGGGGATGTGCTGTTGCCACAAGGGGGAAAACAACGGTGCTTGTGCCCGCGGGTGCAAGGATTGTTTATTTTACGCAAAGTTCTTTTAATGCAGTTGTCTGTTGCATTGAGTTTACACTATGGGTGGGACTCGCAACTTAATACCAGCGAGATGTTCTGGATAGATATCTCAAGGTGGATGATTAGTAGTAGATATTGATGGATTTCGGTCTACTTACTTTGGCGTACCGCCCATGCTTTGAACCTCAACCTTTCTTGCAATGTAGTCAGCATTGGTTTGCGTTCGTGGTCCTGTCAATTGCCCAGCTGTAATTTGTTTACCTCACATAGCTGTTTTATCGTCTTTTGGGAGAGAGACATCACTAGTGAACATCATGAGACTCCGGTCCATATTACCATCATTGATCACATACACTATTTTACTTTTCGCTATTTTATTTACTATTGCAAAATACTATCTATCACTACTATCATATTGCTTTTAACCCTTTGTGAACTACAAGGCCGGAGAGATTGACAACCTCTCTGTACTCGTTGGGAGCAAAGTTATTTGTATCTGTGTGCAGGTCCACGTTGATTGCTAATTGCACCGTTAGCAGTTGACACCTACCTGTTGAACCTAGGGGTCTCTGGGGATTCGATCCTTGGCATCTTTGCTAGGGGAAAACACTTCTACTTACTGCATCTTACACCTTCCACTTGGGGTAATCCAACGAGGGGTTCGAGGCCCATCAGTCTATCGTACCTAGGGCGAAGCCGTTAACAATTTCGTAGAACAGGTGTTTCAACATGGGCCAAAAACATTTGAAGAACTCCACGGGCGAACCATCCGGGCCAGGCGTCGTGTCGTTCTTCATATCTAGCAGAGCCTTATCAATCTCCTCAGGAAGGAAAGAGAGAGCCAGGCTATCATTTTCCTCCTGAGAGACTTTATCCGCCGGATTCCACAAATCCTCGCGTAGGCGAAGAGGTTTTTCACTGGCCGTCCCCAGAAGGCCAATGAAAAACTCATTTATGTGGGCCGAGATTTGCTCCTGGGTGAGCAGCAGGCCCGAGTCTGATTGTAGGCGAAGAATAGTGCTTTTTCGTTTCCGGCCATTCGCAAAAGCGTGGAAATACCCGGTATTCGCATCACCCTTCGTGACCCACTTGACGCTGCCCCTACGGCGCCAATATTCCTTCTCAGCCCGCAGCAGTGCAAGGACTTGGTCTTCCAAGGCATACCTGTGAGACCATTCGGCCTCCGAAAAGGGGCGAAAGTCCGATTCGTGGTCGAGGCGCGCGATTTCGTCCGTAAGCCTAGCACGCTCTTTTTTGGACGTACTTCCTTGGTTGGCTCCCCAGCCACGTAGAAAGGCCCGAAGCTTAGCCGCCGCGGCGTTCCAAAGATCCGCTGGAGATCTTTGAGTCCCAATCGTCAAGAGAATATCGTCCCAACGATTGCGGACCATAAGCTCAAAGCCCTCGTACTCAAACCAAGCCGTTTCAAAATAGAAACGTTGGCTGCGTCTAATCGACTCCTCCCCTGAGGAAAAGATTAGCGGGATGTGGTCCGAACCTATGCGCGTTTCAGCCACTAACGAGCATAGGGGAAAAAGGGCTTCCCACTCCGGTGTGAAGAAAACCCGATCAAGGACGCTCCGGACCGGATTTGTTTGTTTGTTGGTCCAGGTGAACCTGGCTCCGGTCCTAGCCGCTTCCCTAAGGACAGCCGAAGCGATAGCCTGATTGAACATGGACACCCTTGTCCAGTCAATGTTGCTGTTATTCTTGTCCGCACCCGAGCGGATCAAGTTAAAATCCCCCCCAACCACAACAGGAAGATTAAGATTACGCTTAGCGCTCACAATTAAAGACAACTCGTGGAGGAAATCGTGAGAAAGGTCGTGGTTAGCCGGGCCATAGACGCAAATGGTAACCCATGTAAGTCCCGAGCCCTTGTGCTTGGTCGTCACATAAACACAAAACAAACCAACCTCCCAGGTTAACACTTCACAGATATCACGGTTGCACCCCATAAGGATACCTCCGGAATGGCCTGAAGACGGAAGCCAGTGCCAATCAAAACGTTGGAGGGGGTCAAAAGCAAGGAGGTCTCTATGCGAAAAATCTAGTTTGATCGTTTCTTGAAGTGCAATAAAATCTATGCGCTCCTTAGCTATGAATTCTCTAAGTTGGGTGCGGCGACCCGCATGGCCGCAACCCCTAATGTTCCAAAAGAGGAACCGCATCTAGATAACACGATTACGAAGGCGAACACCCCTAGAGGTGATCACCTTGGCCACTCTCTTCTTAGTCCGTCCCCGCCCCTGCGAGTCCCTTGGAGAAGAAGGAGGTGCACCAGAACCTGTAATCGATGCAGCCTCATTGGGCACCACGACATCACCAGCCCCAACTGGGATGTTCTCAGGTATATCTGACACTGCACACCTGGCAGCTGCCTCAGTCAAAGATGCCTGCGCGTCTTCACGCGCCCGAAGTAAAGAGATAAGCTCGCCAGGGGGATTAGGCACGAACACACCAGCATCATCCAAAATCGAAGCAAGGTGATCATCGGAAAAGGCATTAAGAATGCGAAAGGAGGGGGGGGATTACCAGAGGCCTCCATGTTCTTGTCGGCGATGCGAAGCTGAGCGCTTTCCATGGACGATAGTTCTCCCAGCTTGGCCTTGGCACGTGCGCTAGGAGCCCGCTGCACCACCGGAGTCGCCCTCGTCCGCTTGGCCTTGCTGTTGTTCCCCGTCGCGCCCAAGGCCGCGCCCAATTCGCCACCCAGCTCCACAGAATTCCCAGCCCCCGTCGTAGGAGTGGCCTTGGAGGCCGGTTTTCGCCCCGCCGTCTTCTTAGGTTGACGACCCACACTGTTGGAGCCCCGTTTAGGGCCCGGAGTGTGATCGGTGTCGCCAAGAACCACTAGTTCCTGATCTTCAGACAAAGGGGTGTTGAGGGGGGGAGGAACTTTAGACGATCCGGCCCCGCCATGACATGCCAGGGGTAGAGCTTCAAGGTTGGACCCATATTCGTTGAACGAGGGATCGAGGGACCGGGCAAGCGGAGGAACGCTAACCGCGGTGTCCTGGGTCGCCGTCCCAATGTTACCCACGTCTGAGGTCAAAGCGCCCAGCTTTTCCCAGGTCTCAGTGTCTATAGATGTATCATGTAGGCTTTCTTCCAGGTCGTCCGTGGTAACAGGCAGAGGGGTTGCGATAGTAGAGGTTGCTCCCCGTGCACGGGCCTCGCCAGAACCGCTCGGGATTGAGCCGGGGTTGATGGGCAGCGGCGCGCACTGGCCCGTGGGCGGGGCCTTGGCCTTTGGGGGAATGGGCGCAGTCACCGCCAAGTGAGCACGGTCACCACCGCGCTTAGGGAGAACCTCACGTTCGACCTTGATTTGGTAACCCTCGCTGTTGAACCAGACCTCAACCACCCCGTTGAGTTTCTCAGGCGCACGGCAGGCTATCTTCATCCTGACAGGCCCCAACCTAATCAGGGATAGCTCATCAACCATGATAGGCCGACCCAGCATCCGAAGGCCCTCCTTAATACGGTCCTCACGCCGGTGTTTCTTCGGAATACCGAAAAGACGGACCCACGTCTCCAGCATCTGCATAGGTTGAATCTCTTCGTGTAACATATCCCGCACCCTTGCGGTTATGTCATGGATAGATAGGAAAAGCTTGCCACTAGACTTAGACATGTGTAAAAGATCAGCAGAGGGGAAAACCACCAGAAAATCGTCATCTCCAACTTGCGTTACCTGCCAGTCCCAATCGTTCGCTACCATATGCTTCAGTTCTTGCTTGAGGATGCGGAGCGTCAGTTTCCCAGGCTCGGCGGAGAGGATAGCAGCGTTCTTGATGCGCTCATCGATGGGGGTCTCCAGCGCGTCGTCGTCATCATATTCCAAGCAGAAGAAGCCCTCGCCGGAGATAGCACTCCCCATGATCTGCAGATGAAGCTGCCGCCCCCGCGTCGGACAGTTAGCCGAGGCATGTCCTTCCTCTTTGCACAAAACGCAAAGAGGTTTGAACTTGCATTTCGACTGGTAATGGCCGAGCCGCCCGCATTTGAAGCATTCCACCTCGGGCGCCTCCTCCACCGGAATAGGCTCCGCCGCCGTTCCCTTGGAGGCAGCGGGGAGACCCGGACCCATCGGATCTGGAGTTGCCCGAGGTTTCGAGGAGAACGGAGCGTCCACGCTTCCCTCAGCGTAGATCGACCCATCTGCCTTCTTCTCCAGCACGCGCCGGCGCTGGAGATTCTGTTTCTTGTTCTTCTTGGCCTGCTGATGGATCCACCATGGGGGAGGGGGACCCAAATCCCCCTTGCGCCCGTCGTGGTCGCGCGGCCCGTCGGACCGAACACGGCCGTCGTGGCCGTCGGAGCGCTCCGCCTTGTCGCGTGGCCGTCGGACCGAACACGGCCGTCGTGGCCGTCGGAGCGCTTAGCCTTGTCGCATAGATCTGATTCCTTGCGCCGTTCGCCCGCCGGATCGAGCGCCTCTAAGGGCCGCTTCTCCGCGCGCCGGTCGCCCATCACCGCCGCCGCGAAGGTCTTGAGAAGAGGAGGAGGGGGAGCGAGAGGGAAGAGGGTGCGTGCTGAGTGAGCCAGACGCCGCACCTCGTGGGGAGTGGCTGGAAACCCTAACTGGGGGTCGAGGCATCCGCGACGCACCCATAAATACCTCCTCCCCCAGGCCGTCACGGGCTCGTGCGAAAAGGGCCGTGGAGGCCCGAGCGGGGGCAGACCCCCAGGCCCAGACGCACCAACCCCCGAAACAGGGCAGCAGGGCCGACCGGACGCAACAGCGAGAGCGCCCAGAGACCCAGCGCCCCCCAGTGGGCCAGCCGAATCGGGCCCATCCATGCCGCCCAGCCCGGGAAGAGCTCCAGGCCCAACCCTAGGCCCAGTCTCGACCGACGTCTCCGCCCTCCCGCAGGTCCGCGCCGCCGAGCGAGGAGACGTCGCCGGAGAGGGGCGAGCCGGAGCCCGCAGCACCGACCGGTCCGAGGCAGAGCACCCCGGCCCAATCAGCGGCGAACACGACGGCGGCGGAGCCCGGACAGGGCAAACCAGAGCAGCATCCCCTCCGGCGCAGAAAGACCCCGACGGCGTCCAAATCCGGCGCGCCATGGCGCGAGGGCCTTTACCCCTAGGGGCAAAACGCCGTCCCGGACCCCGATCCGTCTTGAGCGCCGCGAACGCCACAAAATCCCCCACCGTGGGGCCCGCCGAAATCTTGCGTGGATCGGGGAACCCCGGCGAGCAATCCAGCACCTCGGCCGCATCGTCCTCCTCGTCGGAGTCGACCCCCTCCAGGGCCCAAAACCCGTTGGATCGAGGGGCGGCGGAGCGTGCTGACAACTCCGGCGACCCAGCCTCCTTCCGACGAGGCCCGACGCGGGGTGAGCCACCCCCGTGGCGCACCACCGTCCAGCCCTCCGGCCCGTGCGGAGACCGCACAGCCCCCCGCGCCCCGGCGACCGTGACCCCTGCCGCGCACGGGGCGGAGCCAGCCGTCGTCACGCACCCCGGAGCACCGTCGTCCCGGGGCCAACCACCGGCAGCGGGCGGGGCGACGCCATCCGCGCCCGCAGGGCGCCCCAACGGTGCGATTTCAAACTGAGCCTGTGCCATCGTGCATTCCTTTCCGTACTATGTCGATTTAGGAATAGACACTTCCTACTATCGAATGAAAGCTACTCCCCATTGTGCATGGCGCCTGCAGAGAGATTATACAGAGAGTGGAGAAATCTTCGATTTCTTTCCTTGCAAACGTTCCAGGCGGTGTAAGCCGCGAAAGTGATTTCCTCCTTGTTGTTGGTTCTGCATCCTTGGCGTGAGCGGAGTCTCGACCACCCAAGTGAAAAGGATATTACCGTTGATAACAACAAGAAAAAAGAAAAGTAACGCAGAAGGACATGCATGGCTGTGTTGTGAAAGTTGCTTGTGTACTGTGCATGTTGATGAATCACTAGTGCCTGCTGCTTGTGTATGCCAGTGGTCCAGTCAATCGGATAGGTGTCCAAGATGGGAAAGCCCGGCACTGCATTGGTGATGGATGTGGCGGAGGAAGTCTTCGGGCCACGCGACTCGATCAATACTTTGGTCATACTGCTCGATGTTGATGGGTTTTAACCCATCCGGGAACTATGTTTCATCACCCTGTCAGTCAAAAAGATCGGATGGGCAGGTCCTCGGAACCTAGCAGTGCCAGGCCGGACGTCGGTAGATATCCGAGCATAATCCCGAGCCCGGTTGTGCCTGTCAAACCAGGCGTCGTAGCCGCCGCGTCCGGCCGGTGCATTCCACCTTATATCCGAGTAGGGGCTCTGTTTGGTTATATCCATCACCGTGCGTCGTCAAGGTTTTGGTTACCGGTCGAAATTTCAAGATTTCCCATGGTTACCGCATATTTCCGTGCCCCTGATAAATTCTCATACCGAGGCAAAAATACCATTTTTTTGAAAATTTTGAATTTAAACACTCCAGTTGAAGTAAAGTGCATAGGATCTAATTAATGCCATGAGAGTTGATTCTAACATGTTCGTAGCAACCTAGTTCCTGTTTTGACAGGTCTCTGGTTCGAATGATCGTTCATTCATTTATTTGAATTCAAAATTCAACTATAAAATTCGTTCGAAATATTCTTGGTATTTCTCGATATTTTCCGGTAACCGTGGTAACCACATTTATCCGCCCCCCTCGGTAAAATTGCCTCATTCGGTAATCAAAACCTTGTGCGTCGTAGGCCTCGGGATATTCAATAGTGTCTTTGCGGTGACGGCGGGTCGCTGTTTGAGCATGTATAATTTCTCTTGATGGCCTGTCGCGCCCTCTAGGGGGTCGATCAGGTTCATCGGCCCGACTGCATGTTAAAACCACGTTGTCGGTGACCTCCTCGTCAAATTTCGGTAAAAGTCGCTGGCTGTGGTAAGACTTCGGCGCGGTGTGGCGCAATTCCTCGAGGTATTGTCCGGCCGAGAGGATTTCTACCCACTTGTCATTCAAAGTGTTCTGATCGACTTGCAAATGTTTTTTGTCCACTTCATAGTCCTGGCAGTAGCTACCAGGCACCGTCTGCACCGCTCCTGCTCAAAGGGGTCCTCGGAGACTACGTAGTCTTCGGTTCCGAGGCTCTGATCCTCCTCGGATTCCAGTAAATAATTGTTGCCGGCCCCGTCGAAGAGATCATCGGGGTCCTCATCCTCAGGTATTCCTGCGGCGCTGTTTTGCTGTTCTGGGGAGGTTTGAATGTCGTCATCAGCGGCGGCGGTGTCGTGGCCTCTGGGGCCCCCATTGGAACCCTTTGCAAGTCCGCGCCGACACATCGATGGGTTCTTAGGTGTGTCTACCATGTATACTTCGTAAGTGGATGTTGCCGTTGTTATCTTCATCCATGCCGCTGGCATCAAGGTAGTCTAGCATGTCGGTTAAGTGAACGACTGTGGCGACTAGGTGAGTGATGGGTTGGATATAAATTACCATGTCATCGGCTTTAAGTACGATCTTGTCATAAATTCAAGTATGATCAGTTGAGAAACTCCGAATGTGATCCAACATCTCATTAGGGCGAGACAAATCTTCGGGGCTCATGGCCTGGCTAGAAGCCGAGAAGACTCGAAGCATTATCCGGGCACTGCTTGATGTGAGTTCGGAGTGTTGATCAACCCTAACTGACTCTGGGCCACAGGTCCGGGAGACCGGTTCCCCACTTGACGTAGGGTGTATGTTTGAAATCGGATTGGGGTTGGGGCCCGACTCAGTGTCGAGGCCCTCGGCTGGCAAGATAGCGGCTGATTCTTCGGATGGGATCAGACCCATCGAGATATTGGATCGGAAGTTTAGATCGGAGGTCGGCTCCGGGGTTGAGCCCACGGTAGCCGAGAAGTCCTTGATCTGGTCTAGAGCACAGCCGGAAAGAATGAGTTCACCACGGGGATTGTCATGAATGCCAAGCTGGGCCCATGTGATTACTTATAGGAGATCTTCATGTGTTCCATACCCGCCTACAACCAGAGATCCCAAATGGCCTGGGTGACTTTGTACAACTATACTCCCTCTGTGCTTTAAAGAGTGTACTTCCAACTTTGTTGATAAGTCAATTTTTTTTTATGTTTGACCATATTTATACAATAATACACCAATATTTATGCCATCAAATTAGTAGCATTAGATGGTTCCACAAACTTTGATATATTTTTGCACAAAGTCGGTCAAACTTTAAGATAGTTTGACCCTACAACAAAATTGGAAGTACACTCTTTCAAGGACAGAGGGACTATCTTTCTATTGAATCGGAGTGTTTATTCTTTTTCCTTTTGGAAAACTTGTTATTTTATGCGGAAATAAAAATCTCATTCATGCTTCTCTCATGTGACGCTTGGCAGCCATGCTCCCGTCAACCATGCCGGAATAGGTAAAAGCAAATCTTTAGATGATTGAATAGGTGTTGTGAGGATGCACTAACCAGGGAGCGCTATAAAGACATCAGACTGTCTTGCCATCTCAACCTTTCTTTGGTGCATATCTGCCACTTCCTTCACCTCCATCTCACCTATTGTCTGCGGGAAAAAAACACCACATTATGCATTCAACCATCCCATCAAACTTTCTGCTTCATCTGAACAAATGGGTCAAGTACAGCTGTCTTTTTGCCAAAAAGGTTTTGATAGAACATTTGTGAACATTTGCCAAAAAGGTTTATTAAAGCCCCTCGCATTTTGTGTCAAATTTTGACCAGATATTTAACTAGCAAAATATAAGCTATTTTGCACAAGAATTATATTGTTAGATTCATCTACGAATTAAGTTTTCTACACATAGTAGGCAATATAAACCAGTATATCTGTTGTATCACCGACATTTGGGCTAGATAATGCATACAATACCTTAACAAGTATTATATTAAATCTAAAGAATAAGTAAATAAAACAATTTTTTTACATTTCAAATCTTCATGAAGATATTAAATTAATGCACACTCTCACATTATTATATATATTATATAAACAACCACAAACCACAACCACAAACCACAAACCAGAAACCACAAACCACAAACCACAACCACAAACCACTGGCAAGAGTTATCATGTTTAAATTGGTAAGAGTTATCATGTTCTTTCTTATGTTTCATTTTTAAATTGGTAAGAGTTATCATTTTCCTTAAGCACACAACCACAAACCACAACTCATAGACATGTTAATGTGTTATGCCAGCGCAATGTTTTTCTAAACAAATTGTTTCTGTTAAAAATACATATTATATAAACAACCACATCAAAAAGTTGATGCCCTATTTTACTATATATCACAAAATATCTCACCAGATATATGCTATCTAATATTAAAAGAAAATATACAAAAAATATGATTATTCCCATTCTATGACATTAGCTAAAATGAAATATAATGCAATAGTTGGTTGGTTAATTTAACTATGTGCTCGGTGCTGGTCACTGCGAATTTTATACATACATTCCATTTCAAAGAAAGCAAATACATATTTTAATTACTATTCACAAATAATAATAATGAGGAATAATTGCATTTCAAAAAAGTTCAAGCGTGGATGGTTACCTCTCTAGGGAGAAGGGTCGTGGGAATCAATCTGCATAGTGAGAGCTCTATGAGAAGTTATATGGTATTATTTTAGCGGAAGAAACTATATAGCATTTGTTTATGAGAACCCAGTTTAAAGAACCACCAGAAGTACTCTCTCTAAAACGTCTTATATTTGTGTAAAGAGGGAGTATAAAGCATATAAAACATAAAAAAAATACATCGAGGTCCATTGATCACCGAAAGATAATAATTGCCATTAGAACGAGCCGTTGATGCGACGCTATCGTCGCTCCCATGCAGGAGTCAGCATAACCGAGTTAATGATAGCCAGGAATGCATCGAGGGTGATTACTCCCACTGCCCCTAAAGCCTAGCACCAATGGAGCCTCCGTCATTGCCATTAAACTCTTGAATCGATCTAAAAATCCTGGCATCTAAACTTGACATTGTGTATGTATGGCTGGAAACCCAAACCTTGCCGCGAATATGAGTTGGTGGAAATCTACGCTGAAGGTCCGTCTAATCCACAATGATGGAAAAAATTGAGGAGGACCAGAGGCTAGAAGGCTACTAGAAGAAGAAAATGACACCATCCGTCCGAGCTCTGCCCGTGCAAGGATGAAAATCCTACATATCAACTAGATGGAACCGATACACTTGAATTCTCCTGCCCATCACTGGCTATAGGCAGGCAGAGGGGAGGAGAATCGACAGGCTTGGAGACTAACACTAGTGGAAAAAGGGCCATTTGTCCCGGTTCATAAGGGCCATTTCTCTCGGTTGGGGAACCGGGACTAAACGGTCGATACAAATGCCCTAGACCTTTAGTCCCGGTTCTTATACCAACCGGGACAGATGGGCCTCCACGTGGCCACTGCGGCTTGCCCAGGCAGGGAGGCCTTTTGTCCCGGTTGGTAGTACCAACCGGGACAATTAAGCTTCCACACGTCAGCAGTTTAGGGGCTAGGATTTTTGTTTTTTTTTTCTGAAAGGGGGGAGGGGGTTTGGGGGGTTTTGTAGGGTTAATTTAGGGGCTTCATATATTGTGTTAGCTAGCTCTCTTATCTCCGTGCTTGGTCGACGCTACGTATTATACGTATAGATCGGAGGACTCGGCATGCTAGCTAGTAAGCAAATCAAGGAAACCATTAAGTACAGAAGATCGACCTCTCTCCTTCTTCGAGAGATTGGAGGAAAAACAAGTTTTCGTATATCTATCCGATGCTACTGGCTACATATATACAATATAAGATCTCTTAAAATTCCCTAACATCTAATGTCAAACTCCAGATGGTATTCTCCGGCTTTATTTATGACGTGGTCAAGAAAGAATCCCGCTAATTCCTGTTGAATTGCCCGTATGCGATCTTGTGATAGGAGTTCATCCCGCATCTGCCACATCTAATTTGAGGAAGGGGGTCAATACATATATATGAATGAAACTCAACATAATGATGGTAATAAAATAAAATTGTGAATATTTTTTGCTTACGCACATCAAATTGTCTTTTAGAGTAGCCCCGCCTAGTCTTGGCCGTCGCGTTGTAGATGAACTCGCAGATGTAGTATCCACAGTAATTATTCTTGGCTTCCTGTCACAAACACTTTAAGAGAAATAGAGGTCAATCAAGCTGATCATGAAGCATTATAAATGGCATTGATGAAAGTATAGCTAGAGTCAACGGAAGACGCGCGGAACTAACTAGCTAGTAGTACTTACTTTCGGGTAAATCCATCGCAGTTCCCGCGGCAGTGCCGGAACTTTTTGGGTGAATTCTTTCCAAACCCTGCGAGAGAAAGAAAACAATTACTTTATATCAGGAAATGAACAAAGTTGCCGATATGGTGCGATAATGATCGATTGAACTTACTTGTTGAGCATTTTAGACTTGTCTGCATAGGTCTCGGGATCTTTTCGTTTGGAGTCTAAGACGGTTACTAGTCCCTGCACAAGCTTATTCTCTAGGAGAATATAGTGGAACCTGTGCACGCATGCATAAAACTCATCAATTACATTAATTACTATAACCTCGAGTAATATATAATTAAGGGAAATCGAATATGCAGAAGACAGTAACACTCACTGGAAGTTGTAAGGAAAGAGTATTTTATCTTTGTTTTGATTTATTATCAACGATTGTAGCAAGTTAGCCTCGGCTTCTTTGGCATGAAGTTGAACCTGATATTCATCTATGAGATTTGAGTTAAGGAACCCAATATCATAGATATTAGCTTTTCTACATTCGACGATCTTCAATCTGCATAATATAGTGAGGATAATTATATATACTTGCAATGAAAGAGCTGAGCTATATATAGAGACTTAATGACAGAAGTAGTACTTACAGATAGTAGCAAGTGATCGTTGGTTTATCGATGGCCTTTTGATTGAAAAACTAGAAGAACTCCTCAAATGTAATAGACAACATCTCAATTCCAACGAGGTCGTGGTCCTCTTTAACTTTCAGCATCAAAGTATCCTGGCCACCAAAGTCTCTGCAGGTAATCATGTACCATTCAGGCAATCTTCGCATCATCGTGGTTAGAGTACTGACATCTTTGACGAGAGGCTTCCCGTACCGGTATTTGTGATCATCCACCTCTAACATATCAATAACTACATCATCGGCCAGGTAATCTCCAAGATTGGTACCGGGTGCCATCCCCGGATGATTAGGGACGATGTTGGTAGGCACCTTGAGCGGGGGGGCACGATTGGTTCTCTTGTTCGCCGAGCTGGGGAATTTTCTCCCACTTTTTTATTGTGCTAACCTTTGATCACTGCAAGTACTTCCAGACCGCTCCGCTTCGATAAATGACTTTACAATAATGCGCTCATAGTGGGTTTTCGGCGGAGACGGTGGTGGTTTCTTCAGGGCATCAATAGTGCGCTTCGCTCTCACCGGACCTACCTTCTGCTTTCGAGGTGGAGGTTTCTTTGCAAAAAAGTCCTTCACTTCGGCTTTACAGATCTTCGCGTTCTCCTCGTCGGTCCTCTCGTATGCTAACTTATCTAAAGGCCTGAGAGATGGAACATATTTGTATTGCCTCCTGCCTCTGGTTGTACTGCTAGACGCCGGAGCAGTCCGAGCGCCTTGAGCTACCTTCTTTTGTTGCTTACGAGGCGGAGAAGGAGGCGGAGTGCTACCACGCGCCCAAGCAACCGGAGCAGCGGCGGCTCTCTTCTTGCCTTGCTGACGAGGCGAAGAAGGAGGCGGGCTGCTCGGACGCGCCGGTGCAGGCGGAGAAGGAGGCAGAGTGCCGCCACGTGCCTGAACACCCGGAGAGGGAGGCAGAGTGCACTGTTCCCTTGCCGGAGGAGGAGGCGGAGGAGGAGGTGGAGTGCACTAACTCGCCGGAGGAGGCGGAGGCGTCCAGTTTGGAAGGTTCATGAGATCCTTCCGCCATAGGCATGGAGTCTTCAGAGAAGAACCCAGCCGAGTCTCCCCTTCACCGGTAGGGTGGTCAAGCTCGAGATCCTCAAACCCCTCCGTTATTTGATCCACTATCACCCTAGCATATCCTTCTGGAATCGGACGGCAGTGAAAAGTTGCGCTGGGTTCAGCAGGAAAAACAGAGCCTCTAGTCGCCTTGACTTTCAATTGTAGCCATTGCATCATAAGGTGGCAATGTTGAGACTCCGTGATAGCATCCACGGGGTAGCTAGCAGGAGCAGTGAAGACAGGCTCCACAGCCAGCTCGGTGGAAGCCACATTGCTTTTCCGCTGAGATGGCGGGGTAGCTTCGGCAGGTCGCTTGCTGTGAACTACTTCTCGTTCGTCCTCTAGCGCTTTTACCCTTGCGTGCAGCGCCTGCAGAGTGCTCTGATCCACTTTCTTCTTCCTCTCCCGGCATTTTGTAACCGCCTGTGTTGGGAAACCTAGCCTTCCAAGAAACGGAGCCTGGCTAGCCTTGTGTCCGTCCAGGGTGCTCAGGATTCCCGAGGGCCATTGTGAGCTTGTCGTTCTCTCTGTCGGGAACGAACGTCCCTTCTCGCGCTGCTTCGATATAGAACTGAAGCTGCGTGATGGATATTACAAGTTGCCCTTCCGTCCAAACGCACTTCCCTATTTCAGGGTCCAAGGTTCCCCCAACCCCGAAGAACCAAGTCCTTGAAAGGTCTGGCCAGTGTAATGTCTGTGGTTCGACCCCTCTAGCAAGCAGGTCATTCTCGGCCTTGGCCCACAACGGCCGAGCTTTGAGGTAGCCACCTGACCCCCTGCAATGGTGATGCTTCTTCATCGTAGCATTTATCTTGTTTCTCGCTAACATCTGCTCACTCTTTTCCGATTTATTGTGGGCCACAAATGCGTCCTAGTGATCTTTAATCTTCTCTAACCGGACGATGAATTCTGGAGTCTTATCTTTGTTGACAAACTTTGCATTCAGCTCATTCTTCCACCTCCTGAATAGTTCCCCCATATTCTTAAGAGCAGCCTCCTTGACCAATGGCACTATAACTGGTGGCTTCTCCGGATCCTCCTCTGGCGGTAGGGTGAAATTGGTCTGCAGCGCGGTTCAAAGATCATTTTTCTGCATATCGTTGACATAAGACACCTGAGGGTCTTCGTTCTTAGGCTTGTACCATAGGTGGATGCTGATCGGGATCATGTCCCTAACAACTACCCCGCACTGAGCAGAAAATGCGTCCTTGGCCTTGATGGGTTTACTCGGTAGGCCATCGCGCCCGATTTCTTCGATGATGAACTTTTCATCCTGGCGCAACCATTTCTTCAGGCCTCGTCTCCTTACCGAACATTGGCTCGACCCGGAGGGCTAGAAAAGAAGAAAGAAGAGAGTTAATACGTGTACATACCAAAACAATCAATGCATCAATTAGCTATAGTCAGCACATGCTTAATTAATTTATATATACCTGGCCGGACTTCGTTCGGTCACCGGAGCCGTCATCACGGTGTCCTTCTTACACCGGTAATTGATCACCGGAGCCATCTGATGGGCCTCGAACCCCTCGTTGGTTACCCCAAGTGGAAGGTGTAAGATGCAGTAAGTAGAAGTGTTTTCCCCTAGCAAAGATGCCAAGGATCGAATCCCCAGATACTCCTAGGTTCAACAAGTAGGTTTCAATTGCTAACGGCGCAATTAGCAATCAACGTGGACCTGCACACAGATACAAATAACTTTGCTCCCAACGAGTACAGAGAGGTTGTCAATCTCTCCGGCCTTGTAGTTCACAAAGGGTTAAAAGCAATATGATAGTAGTGATAGATAGTGTTTTGCAATAGTAAGTAAATAGCGATAAGTAAATAGTGGATGTGATCAATGATGGTAATATGGACCGGAGTCTCATGATGTTCACTAGTGATGTCTCTCTCCCAAAAGACGATAAAACAGCTATGTGAGGTAAACAAATTACAGCTGGGCAATTGACAGGACCACGAACGCAAACCAATGCTGATTACATTGCAAGAAAGGTTGAGGTTCAAAGCATGGGCGGTACGCCAAAGTAAGTAGACCGAAATCCATCAATATCTACTACTAATCATTCACCTTGAGATATCTATCCAGAACATCTCGCTGGTATTAAGTTGCGAGTCCCACCCATAGTGTAAACTCAATGCAACAGACAACTGCATTAAAAGAACTCTGCGTAAAGTAAACAATCCTTGCACCCGCGGGCACAAGCACCGTTGTTTTCCCCCTTGTGGCAACAACACATCCCCTAGACTCATGTTTCTATCACTCAAGCTAGTCATCGAGGGGCATGAACCCACAATCGAGCATAACGTTCCCTCTTGGAGTCACGACCTACTACTTGGCCAAAGCAATAAATAACAACGGAGAACATGCAAGAATTACTTATGAACTAAAATATAAAAGAGGTGAATCAAATATATTACTCAAGATCAATCTGAACATAATCTCATAATCCATCGGATCCCAGCAAACTCAACATAGCAACAGCATAAGGATTACATAGGTGCCTCGATCATGTAGGGCAGCTCACGAGGACTAATTAGTGAAGCACAAGAACGGGAGGAGAACATCACATAGCTACTGGTCATGGACTCAAGGTCCAAGGGAGACTACTCACGAGTCATCCGGGAGGCGTCCATGGTGGTGGAGAAGCTCCCGGTGGTGATCCTCCCCTCCGGCAGGGTGCCGGGAAGAGTTCTCCTAGTGCTCCCGATCTTGGAAGCGGCGGCGGCGGCAGAACAGAGATGGGATCGCGAAAAGAAGTCATGTTCTGAGGGTTACGGAGGACCCTTTAAATATATGCCAAAGTAGGGCACCGGGGGAGCCTCGGGGGGCCCAGGCGCCCCCCCGGCGCGGCCCAGGGGGGGGTGCCCACAGGGCGCCTGGAGCCCCTGTGGCCCCCCCAGGCTTCCCTTCGAACGCAGTGTTGTTTCCGGTTCGCTGATTTTTTATATAATTTTTCTGGGCAGTTCTCGAAACGTGAAAACCTGAAATACAAAAACAGCCGAAAACAGAAACTGGCACTGGGGTGCACTGGATTAGTAAGTTAGTCCAAATATGATCAAAAGTGTATGGAAGTGTATGAATATCATAGCAATATCACCCAAAAGTGGCATGGAGCAAGCAGAAATTATAGATACGTTTTGGACGTATCAACATCCCCAAGCTTAATTCCTGCTCGTCCTCGAGTAGGTAAATGATAAAAAGAATAATTTCTGTGGTGACATGCTATTAACCATATAGGACTTTCTCATAGTCATATGACAAAAGCTTACTGAGACAATGATTCTAAAGTAATTAAGTTGTCTCAAGAGAAAATCACAAATGACTGAAAGTTTTACAACATGAAACTGAAACATCAAAAAGATTTGCAATGAACATGATGTGCAAATATGATAAAGTGATATCTAGCTTGCCCCCTTTAGTGATGCAAAACATAAATGCAAGGGCACCTTCAAGGTTTAAGTGATGACTAGATACAATCATTTCAGAATAAACGATATCACAATCATGCAAAAGACAATGCTACTTTGGGACAATGCACATTACACTCAGAATGACAATCATGCTCTCAGTAGTTGGTGCTTTAACATAAAGGTAAACGAAAGGTTAAGTGCTAGAGCTTTTTATTTTGAAAACATGGAAGCAATTGTGTCAACGGTAGTAGTACTTCATATGTGTCATGTATAAAACATCTTATAAGTTGCAAGCCTCATGCATCGAATACCAATAGTGCTCGCTCCTTGTCCTAATTAGCTCGGATCCCCATGGGTTATCATTGCATTGCATATGTTTTAACCAAGTGTCACAAAGGGGTACCTCTATGCCACCTGTACAAAGGTCCAAGGAGATAGATCGCATTTGATTTCTCGTTTTTGATAAATCTCAACTTGAGGACATCCATACCGGGACAACATAGAAAATAGATGATGGACTCCTCTTTAATGCATAAGCATATTCTCATAAGAGATTGAGGATTAAGGTCCAAGCTAAAACTTCCACCATGATGCATGGCTTTGGTTGGCGGCCCAATGTTCTTCTCTAACAATATGCATATTAATTCAACCCACGGTAAATCACCCTTACTTCAGACAAGACAAACATGCATAGCAACTCACATGATATTCAACAAAAGTGTGACAGTTGATGGCGTCCCCAGAAACATGGTTACCGCTCAGCAAGCAACTTATAAGAAATAAGATACATAGGCAACATATTCTTTACCACAATAGTATTTAGGCTACTTTCCCATGAGCTATGTATTGCATGGTTAGTTTGCTTAGTGCAGGTGGAGGTTAGCAAAAGACTAGGAGCGACCAACTAAGAGAGCAATGACGGTCATAATCATGCAGAGCGACAAAGCAATATTGAATCAGGGATGGTAGTTATATCGCTACTTAGAAACAAAAGATCATCAAGGCTTGACAGACTTTCTTTACAGTCTTGAATATGCGTGAGCATACGCCAAGTCAATCAAAATAAATTCTCGAAGGAAGATATTACTAAACCATACAACATCATAGGCAAACAAACCAAGTTGGTATTCCAATAACACATTGGGGACCCCCCAGCTATTTGAGATTAACCATAAGAAAACCTGAACTACTAAGCACCATCATGAAAGTAGCATCTTTATCATAGACACATTAACCCATGCAACGGAAGCAAACTCTCCTAATAAGGTGAGCATGGTAATTAAAGAGAGTTCAAGCAACCAACTAAATAAAAGCTCTTGAAAAGATAAGCATGAATACTAAGAGCAGAGCACGATAGTAGCTATTAAAAGACAAAGAACACACACAGCATAGATAGACATGAAAATTCTATGTAATGTTCTAGGTAGAGGTGGAGCGTGTTTCTCTCCCACATAAAGGAATGCTGGGTTCCGACTCGTTATGAAAAACTAAAAAGAAAACTAAAAGCAAGACGCTCCAAGCATAACACATAACATATGAAGTGATAAAAATATAGCGAAACGAAAGACGAACTGATAATGTTGATGGAGAAGGGGATGCACGGGGGCATCCCCAAGCTTAGACGCTTGAGTCTCCTTGAATATTTCTTGGGGGTGCACGGGGGCATCCCCAAGCTTGAGCGGTTGACACTCCTGAATCTTTTTATCATCTTCCCTCGCACACTTGAAAACTCCCTTCATACACAACTCATCATAATCTGATTAGCGAGGTTAGTACCCTTAATAAAATAATTATACCTTGCTGGAAATAAGGATATTCTTGAAGTTCTACTGTTTCTCAAGATTGCCAAAAGGTTTTTGCAAAGAAAAAGCAAGTTCTTAATTTGCAAAGTGAAGGTAAGGCAAAACAGGACAGAATCTGTGAAAAACAGAACAGCATGCAGTAATTGACCTGTTCGGGATACTTCTGCAACTCAAATTAAAAAACTCAGAACTGACGCACGAAAGACAATTATATAGAGAACTCTGTCGAAAAACTTCAGACCAAAAAGATGATCTGGTGATTTTATACGAATTTTTCTATCCAAAGACAGAATCTGTTTCCTGGACAGCACCTCACAACTTTTGAACTTTCTAGCAATCAGAGGCTATACTTGGCACAAATATGAAAAGCAAAGATACAATGATGATGCTACAGCAGTAAACAACATCAAGACACAACAAAAGCAAAAAAATTATTCATGTGGGCTGCCTCCCAAAAGCGCTTTCTTTTATGCCTTTAAGCTAGGCATAATGCATAGATAAGGTTTTATCAAGAGTAAAAGAATAACTAGCCCGTACAACGGACTCAAAAGGTAACTTGACCTTCTTACGAGGGAAGTGTTCCATCCCTTTCTTGAGAGGAAACTGAAATTTTATATTACCCTCTTTCATGACAATGACAGCACCAACGGTGCGCAAAAAGGGACGTCCCAAAATAATTGGACATGAAGGATCACATTCAATATCCATAATAGTGAAATCAACGGGCACATAATTATCATTGACAACAATAAGAACATCGTCGATCCTCCCCAATGGTTTCTTTATGGAAGAATCAACGAGATGAACACCAAAAGAACAAGAATCATAAGGTTTCAATTTAAGCATATCATATATTCTTTTGGGCATAACAGAGGTACTAGCACCAACATCACATAATGCATAACAAGAGAAGTCATTCAAATAAATTTTTATCATAGGATCCCAACCATCTTCTAGCTTTCTAGGTATGGAGGCTTCTACTCCAAGTTTCTCCTCCCTAGCTTTGATGAGAGCATTAGTGATATGCTCCGTGAAGGCAAGGTTAAGCGTGCTAGTGCGGGGATCTCTAGACATCTTGTGAAGGAAATCAATAACTTCTGTAAGAGTGCAATTATCAAAATCAAGGTCACGAGCATCAAGTAAAGTGGTAGTGGTGTCCTTAAGGTTCACCTGTTTGGTAGTTTCTATAGCATCACCATTAATAGGTCCATTGGGACCAGGAGTACATTGGGTGCTAAGAGTGTGAACATCCTCAATAACTTGGATAGTAGCAACAGTGTGGTGGGTAGGAAGGCTCTTAATTCTCTCTTCTTCCTCCCTTTCTCTAGCCCATCTTTCTTTTAGCTTAGCCATCATCCTAATATTTTCATTAATTTGTACTTGAGTAGCATTAATAGGGATGACTTCCCTCTCCTTAAGAGGAGAAGTTTCAATTTTTAGCAATTTTACCTCATTGGCTAAGTGATCTACCTTAAAAGAAAGATCATCTAGTTTATGTAGTTTCTCTTCTACATTCTTATTAAAGGCTTTTTGGGTAGTGATGAAATCTCTAAGCATGGTCTCTAGTTCAGTATTGGAGTTCTTGGTACTAGGATAAGCATTGTTGTTCCCATAAGAGTTAGAGGGGAACGGTCTAGAATTGTTACCAAACTTACTCCTATAAGCATTGTTGTTAAAATTGTTTCTAGAGATAAAATTCACATCTACTTGTTCTTGAGCAATCAAAGAAATTAAAGGAACATCACGAGGATCAATAGTAGATTGCTTCGAATGTAGAGACATGATCAAGTCAACTTTTTCATTAAGGGAGGAAATCTCCTCGACAGAGTTTATCTTCCTACCTGTTGGATCGCGTTCGGTGTGCCATTGGGAATAGTTGGTCATCATCTCATCAAGAAGCTTTGTGGCAGCACCAAGTGTAGTTGACATAAAAGTTCCTCCCGCGGCCGAATCTAACAAGTTCCGCGAGGTAAAGTTCAAGCCTGCATAAAAAGTTTGGATAACCATCCAAGTAGTCAAACCGTGAGTAGGGCAGTTCTTGATAAGAGATTTCATACGTTCCCAAGCTTGGGCAACGTGTTCATTATCCAGTTGTTTAAAATTCATGATGTTACTTCTAAGTTGGATAATTTTAGCAGGTGGATAGTATTTTCCAATAAAAGCATCTTTGCACTTGTCCCATGAATCTATGCTATTTCTAGGCAAAGACTGAAACCAAATTTTTGCTCCTCCTCTCAAGGAGAAAGGAAAAAGCTTAAGCTTAACAATATTACCATCTATTTCTTGGTACTTTTGCATATCACAAAGTTCAACAAAGTTGTTCAAGTGTAAAGCAGCATCATCTCCAGCACCGGAGAATTGATCTTTCATGACTAAGTTCAGTAAAGCAGGTTTAATTTCATATGAAGGTGCTGAAGTGGCAGGTGTAGTGATAGGTGTGCTAATAAAGTCATCGTTGTTGTGACTAGTGAAGTCACACAACTTGGTCTTCTCGGTGGAACCCATAGTATCAAGCAAGCAAGATAACTATTTTTGTGATTTTCGATAAAAGGAACTAAAGCAAAAATGAAAGGTAAACTAACAAGACTAAAAAGCAAAGGTAAAAGATAGCATGCAACTCCCCTATCCTAAAGAGTGGAGTCCCCGGCAACGGCGCCAGAAAATACTCCTTGATGGGCCTCGAACCCCTCGTTGGTTACCCCAAGTGGAAGGTGTAAGATGCAGTAAGTAGAAGTGTTTTCCCCTAGCAAAGATGCCAAGGATCGAATCCCCAGAGACTCCTAGGTTCAACAAGTAGGTGTCAATTGCTAACGGCGCAATTAGCAATCAACGTGGACCTGCACACAGATACAAATAACTTTGCTCCCAACGAGTACAGAGAGGTTGTCAATCTCTCCGGCCTTGTAGTTCACAAAGGGTTAAAAGCAATATGATAGTAGTGATAGATAGTGTTTTGCAATAGTAAGTAAATAGCGATAAGTAAATAGTGGATGTGATCAATGATGGTAATATGGACCGGAGTCTCATAATGTTCACTAGTGATGTCTCTCTCCCAAAAGACGATAAAACAGCTATGTGAGGTAAACAAATTACAGCTGGGCAATTGACAGGACCGCGAACGCAAACCAATGCTGATTACATTGCAAGAAAGGTTGAGGTTCAAAGCATGGGCGGTACGCCAAAGTAAGTAGACCGAAAGCCATCAATATCTACTACTAATCATCCACCTTGAGATATCTATCCAGAACATCTCGCTGGTATTAAGTTGCGAGTCCCACCCATAGTGTAAACTCAATGCAACAGACAACTGCATTAAAAGAACTTTGCGTAAAGTAAACAATCCTTGCACCCGCGGGCACAAGCACCGTTGTTTTCCCCATTGTGGCAACAGCACATCCCCTAGACTCATGTTTCTGTCACTCAAGCTAGTCATCGAGGGGCATGAACCCACAATCGAGCATAACGTTCCCTCTTGGAGTCACTACCTACTACTTGGCCAAAGCAATAAATAACAATGGAGAACATGCAAGAATTACTTATGAACTAAAATATAAAAGAGGTGAATCAAATATATTACTCAAGATCAATCTGAACATAATCTCATAATCCATCGGATCCCAGCAAACTCAACATAGCAACAGCATAAGGATTACATAGGTGCCTCGATCATGTAGGGCAGCTCACGAGGACTAATTAGTGAAGCACAAGAACGGGAGGAGAACATCACATAGCTACTGGTCATGGACTCATGGTCCAAGGGAGACTACTCACGAGTCATCCGGGAGGCGTCCATGGTGGTGGAGAAGCTCCCGGTGGTGATCCTCCCCTCCGGCAGGGTGCCGGGAAGAGTTCTCCTGGTGCTCCCGATCTTGGAAGCGGCGGCGGCGGCGGAACAGAGATGGGATCGCGAAAAGAAGTCCTGTTCTGAGGGTTACGGAGGACCCTTTAAATATATGCCAAAGTAGGGCACCGGGGGAGCCTCGGGGGGCCCAGGCGCCCCCCCCCCCCCCGGCGCGGCCCAGGGGGGGCGTGCCCACAGGGCGCCTGGAGCCCCTGTGGCCCCCCCAGGCTGCCCTTCGGACGCAGTTTTATTTCCGGTTCGCTGATTTTTTATATAATTTTTCTGGATTTTTCTGGGCAGTTCTCGAAACGTGAAAACCTGAAATACAAAAACAGCCGAAAACAGAAACTGGCACTGGGGTGCACTGGATTAGTAAGTTAGTCCAAATATGATCAAAAGTGTATGGAAGTGTATGAATATCATAGCAATATCACCCAAAAGTGGCATGGAGCAAGCAGAAATTATAGATACGTTTTGGACGTATCACCATCATAATCATGTGTTTCCTCCTCCACTGTATCATCGTAGCCTGCTTCTTCATCACCATGTCCTTCCAGACCATCGTAATCAATGTTGAGATACAAATCGACAGCAGCTTTGTCTGCGATTATGTCCCCCAACACCTGTTCTGCTACCTCGTCTCGTTCTATCTCCATAGTTTTTGCCAATATTATGACATGGCAATTATTATACAAACATGAAAAATGGATATATTAGTGGCAAACGTAGACCTAGCTAGCTAATCACAACAAGGAACCATATTAGTGGCCTCGACACTTCTCTAGGGTTTGGGGTGGCCTCGGCAACGCCTCTCTCATGAACGCTCAGTGATCCACGACCCTCTACCCTCGACCCTTGACCCCTCGACCCTCGAACCCTCGGCGACCCTCGACCCCTCGGCGACCCTCGACCCCTCGACGAACCTCGTACCCTCGACCCTCGAATCCTCGGCGACCCTCGAATCCTCGGCGACCCTCAAAGTTATCGAGAAGGGGGTATATCAATAAAGACATACCCGGCCGATAAGAAATAAGAAGAGGAAGAAGAAGAAAAAAAAGAGGAGAAGAAGAAGAAAGGAATAGAGGAGAAGAAGAAGAAAAAAAAAAGAGGAGAAGACGAAGGAATAAAGGAGAAGAAGAAAAAATAGAAAAAAAATTCTATTATTTCTTCTTCTCCTCTATTCCTTCTTCTTCTCCTTTTTTTTCTTCTACTTCCTCTTCTTATTTTTTTTCTCCTCTTCTTCTCCTTCTTCTTCTACTTCTTCTTTCGTCCTCTTTTCTTATTTTTCCTTATTTTCCTTCTTCCTCGACGACCCTAACCCTAAATAGTACAACTTCCTCAATGTCCCCGCCTCTCATGAACAATAAAAAAATCATATATATGAACAAAAAAATTGATGAAAAATTATGAAAAAATATGCATAAATATCCATACATCAACTTACATCCATACATTAACATACATCCATACATCAACATATATACATCCATACATCAACATACATCCATACATCAACATATATTTTAGAAAAACATTATGCATACATATACATTTACTAAAAAATTATATCAAAATAAGGTAGAGGCCGCCGGCGGTGGCGGC
>LR738709.1:10869952-10900028 GCA_902687465.1 Secale cereale
CGACGCGGAGCGAGCGGCGATGGCGAGGTCGGGGCTGAGGCGGAGGCGCGGGGCAGGGCAGGGGTGCGGGGAGGCATCGGGGAGGCGACGGCGAGGTCGGGGAGGCGTCGGCGACGACAAGGTCGGGGAGGCGCCGGCGACGGCGAGGAGGAGCGGGCGGCGACGACGACGGCGGGGAGGAGCATCCTGGCGGCGTCGTCGGGGCGGGGAAGACAAACTGAAATGAAAATTTCACAAGTTCTGCTTATATAGACGGAGCATTGGTCCCAGTTCTAGCCACCAACCGGAACCAATAGCCTGTGCACATCAGCGTGGTGGTGGGAGTTTAGTCCCACCTCGCTAGCTGAGAGCGACCAACACCTGTTTATAAGCCCCGTGATACGTCTCCAACGTATCTATAATTTTTGATTGTTCCATGCTATTATATTATATGTTTTGGATGTTTAATGGGATTTATTATACACTTTTATATTATTTTTGGGCTAACCTATTAACCCAAAGGCCTAGTGCAGATTGCTGTTTTTTGCCTATTTCAGTGTTTCGCAGAAAAGGAATATAAAATGGAGTCCAAACGGAATGAAATCTTCGTGAGAGTTATTTTTCGAACAATATCAACCAGAAGACTTGGAGTACACGCGAGGGGACGAAGGAGGCGGCCACGAGGGTCCAGGGCGCGCCCCCACCCTCGTGGGCCCCTCTGGCTCCCTCGATGCCCTCCTTCCTCCTATATATACCCATGTACCCTGAAAACATCGAGGCAACAGAGAAAACCCTAATTCCACCGCCGCAACCTTCTGTTCCCGTGAGATCCCATCTTTTGGCCTGTTCCGGAGCTACGCCGGAGGGGGGATCTTCCACGGAGTGCTTCTACATCAACACCATCGCCTCACCATGAGTTGTGAGTAGTTTACCACCGACCTTCGGGTCCATAGTTATTAGCTAGATGTCTTATTCTCTCATTTTGGATCTCAATACCAAGTTCTCGTCGGTCTTCGAGGAGATCTATTCGATGTAATCTTTTTGCGGTGTGTTTGTCGAGATCCGATGAATTGTGGGTTTATGATCAAGATTATCTATGAGAAGTATTTGGTTCTTTTCTGAATTCTTTTATGTATGATTATAATATCCTTGCAACTCTCTTCGAATTATCGGTTTGGTTTGGCCTACTAGATCTATAGTTGTTGCAATGGGAGAAGTACTTGACTTTGGGTTCAATCTTGCGGTGTCCTTTCCCAGTGACAGCAGTGGCAGCAAGGCACAAATTGTATTGTTGCCATCGAGGATAAAAAGATGGGGTTTATATCATATTGCTTGAGTTTATCCCTCTACATCATGTCATCTTGCTTAAAGCATTACTCTGTTCTTATGAACTTAATACTCTAGATGCATGCTGGATAGCGGTCGATGTGTGGAGTAATAGTAGTAGATGCAGAATCGTTTCGGTCTACTTGTCACGGACGTGATGCCTATATATAATGATCGTTCCTAGATATTCTCATAATTATTCGCTTTTCTATCAATTGCTCGATGGTAATTTGTTCACCCACCGTAGAATTATGCTATCATGAGAGAAGCCACTAGTGAAACCTATGTCCCTCGGGTCTATTCTCAACATATTAATCTCCCAATCTAGCTTTAATTTGCGTTATTTACTTTCTGTTCTTATATCCAAAAATACCAAAAATAAAACAACAAATAAAAGTTTTATAGTTAATTATTTTTGCTATTAGAGTTTCATAAAAGTTTTCCAGTACATTCTTTTTTATATTAGTTCATTCTTTGAGCTAAATGACCCTGAAATTGAAAAGCATTTCAAATGAACTCTGAAAAGGTTTAAAGTTGGCACGACATCATCATTTCACCCACATAGCATGTGCAAAAAAAGTTGAGAGGTTTACAGCAAAAACTGGATGCACTTCGTGTGCAAAATGGACAATCTCTTTCGAAATATCAGGGTTTCTGACGGTCATCTGTTATAAAGGGATTCCATTTTTTAAAACTTATTTGAACTCCAACTTTTTATGTCTTCAAAATACACCATTCAAAGCAACATCATCAATTTTCAACCCTCTCTGAATTCATTTGGTATTTTTCATGCCTATACTGATATTTTTTGAGCTAAATGACTCTGAAATTGAAAAGCATTTCAAATAATGAACTCTGAAAAGGTTGAAAGTTGGCATGGTATCATCATTTCACCCACATATCTTGTGCACAAAAGTAGAGTGGGTTACGGAAAAAACTGGATGCACTTCTTGTACGAAACGGAAAATCTCTTTCGAGGTATCTGGGTTTCATACGGAAACTCGTCTGTTACAAAGGGATTTCATTTCTTCACATGTAACTGCAGTGATATTCTAGATCAAAGGCATCATCAGAATAGTTGTGGAGAGAAAGTCTTCACTTTTTCTTCGCTTGTGTCCTTTGCTTATTGCGCCTTAACCATGGATAATCTTCATCATTTATCAGGGTGCTTGTGTCAGCCTTCACTTTGAAGGGGGGAATTTCATGAAACTTTTCATAATCTTCGGAAATGTCTGTCTTGCCCTCCACTCCCACGATGTCTTTTTTTTCTGAAAGAACTATGTGGCGCTTTGGCTCATCGTATGATGTGTTCGCTTCCATATATTTTCTTTTTCTGCATTTTGTAGACATGTCCTTCACATAGAAAACCTGCACCACATCATTGGCTAGGACGAACGGTTTGTTTGTGTACTCAAGATTGTTCAGATCCACTGTTGTCATTCCGTAATCTGGGTCTACCTGTACCACGCCTCCTGACAGATTAACCCATTTGCACTTAAACAAAGGGACCTTAAAATCATGTCCGTAGTCATGTTCCCATATGTCCACTATGTAACCATAATATGTGTACTTTCCCTTCTTGGTTGCTGCATCAAAGCGGACACCGCTGTTTTGGTTGGTGCTCTTTTGATCTTGGGCGATCGTGTAAAATGTATTTCCATTTATCTCGTATCCTATGTAAGTCAATACAGTCGAAGATGGTCCCCTGGACAATGAGTACAGCTCATCACAAACAGTGTTGTCACCTCTGAGACGTGTTTCCAACCAACTGCCGAAAGTCTTGATGTGTTCACATTAATCCAGTCGTCAAACTGCTCTGGGTGTTTGGAGCGCAGACTGTTCTTGTGTTCATCGACATACGGGGTCACCAGGGTAGAGCTTTGTAGAACTGTGTAGTGTGCTTCAGACCAAGAATGTCCGTCCCTGCATATTATTGACTCCCCTCCAAGCGTGCCTTTCCCAGTCAGTCTCCCCTCATACCGTGATTTAGTGAGACCAATCTTCATAAGGCCAGGAATGAAGTCAACACAAAACCCAATGACATCCTCTGTTTGATGGCCCATGGAGATGCTTCCTTATGGCCTAGCACGGTTACAGACATATTTCTATAGGACTCCCATGAACCTCTCAAAGGGGAACATATTGTGTAGAAATACGGGGCCCAGAATGACAATCTCGTCGATTAGATGAATTAGGACGTGTGTCATGATATTGGAGAAGGATGGTGGGAACTGTCGGGGAACGTAGCATAATTCAAAAAAATTCTACGTCTTCACCAAGATCCAACTATGGATACATCTAGCAACGAGCAAGTAAGAGTGCATCTACATACCGTTTATGTAGATCGCGTGCGGAAGCTTTCAACGAAGTGGGGATAAAGTAGTCGTACTCTTCACGTTCTTCGTCACCGATGATCTAGCGCCGAACGGACGGCACCTCCGCGTTCAACACACGTACGGTGCAGCAACGTCACCTCCTTCTTGATCCAGCAAGGGGGGGAGGAGAAGTCGTCAGAGATCCGGCAGCACGACGGCGTGATGACGGATGCAGTGGAGATCGCAGCAGGGCTTCGCCGGGCGCCCTGCGTTGGGAGTATGGAGGTGTGACAGGAGGGGGAGAGGCGCCAGGGCTTGGGTGCGGCTGCCCTCTCCCCCCCCACATATATATAGGGGGCCAGGGGGGCGCCAGCCCCCTGCAGATCCAATCTGCAAGGGGGGCGGCGGCCAAGGAGGAGTCCTCCTCCTCCAAGGCAAGTGGTGCCCCCCCCCCTCCCCTTAGGGTTTTAACCCTAGGCGCATGGGGAGGTGGGCCACCTTGTGGTGCGCCAGCCCAGAGGGCTGCACACTTCCCCTTGCGGCCTAGGGGCCCCACCGGGATGGGTGGCCCCACCCGGTGGACCCCCGGGGCCCCTCCGGTGGTCCCGGGACGCTCCCGGTGACCCCCGGAGATCACCCGTTGGCCGAAACTGGACTTCCCATATATCAATCTTTACCTTCGGACCATTCCGGAACTCCTCGTGACGTCCGGGATCTCATCCGGGACTCCGAACAACTTTCGGGTTTCCACATGCATTTATCTCTACGACCCTAGCGTTACCGAACCTTAAGTGTGTAGACCCTACGGGTTCGGGAGACACGTAGACATGACCGAGAACACTCTCCGGTCAATAACCAACAGCGGGATCTGGATACCCATGTTGGTTCCCACGTGTTCCTCGATGATCTTCATCGGATGAACCACCGTGTCAAGGATTCACTCAATCCCGTATGTTATTCCCTTTGTCCATCGGTACGGTACTTGCCCGAGATTCGATCGTCGGTATTCCCAATACCTTGTTCAATCTCGTTATGGCAAGTCTCTTTACTCGATCCGTAATCCATCATCCCGTGACTAACTACTTAGTCACATTGAGCTCATTATGATGATGTCTTACCGAGTGGGCCCAGAGGTACCTCTCCGTCATACGGAGTGACAACATCGCAGTCTCGGTTCGCACCAACTCAACAGACACTTTCGGAGATACCCGATGCGTACCTTTATAGCCACCCAGTTACGTTGTGACGGTTGGCACACCCAAAGTATTCCTACGGCATCCTGGAGTTGTACAACCTCATGGTCTAAGGAATAAATACTTGACACCGAAAAGCTTATGCATTACGAACTATACGATCTCGTGTTATGCTCAAGTTTGGGTCATGTCCATCACATCATTCTCCTAATGATGTGATCCCGTTATCACTGACATCTCATGTCCATGGTCAGGAAACCGTGACCATCTGTTGATCAACGAGCTGGTAACTAGAGGCCTACCAGGGACTCATTGTGATCTGTGTATTCACACATGTATCGTTGTTTCCGTACAATACAATTCAAGCATGAATAACAGACAATTATCATGAACAAGGAGATATAATAATAATGCTTTTATTATTGCCTCTAGGGGATATCTCCAATAGTCTCCCACTTGCACTAGAGTCAATAATCTAGTTACATTGTGATGAATCGAACACCCATAGAGTTCTGGTGTTGATCATGTTTTGCCCGTGAAAGAGGTTTAGTCAACGGGTCTGCTACATTCAGATCCGTATGCACTTTACAAATATCTATGTCTCCATCCTGAACATAATTCCGGATGGAGTTGAAACGGCGCTTGATGTGCTTGGTCTTCTTGTGAAACCTGGGCTCCTTGGTAATAGCAATAGCACCAGTGTTGTCACAGAAGAGAGTCATCGGGCTTGACGCGCTTGGAATGACTCCTAGGTCGGTGATGAACTCCTTCATCCAGACTCCTTCCTGCGCTGCTTCCGAAGCAGCTATGTACTCCGCTTCACATGTAGATGCTGCCACCACGCTTTGCTTGCAACTGCACCAGCTGACTGCCCCTCCATTCAAAATATACACGTATCCGGTTTGAGACTTAGAGTCATCCAGATCTGTGTCGAAGCTAGCATCGACGTAACCCTTTACGACGAGCTCTTCGTCACCTCCATAAACGAGAAACATATCCTTAGTCCTTTTCAGGTACTTCAGGATGTTCTTGACCGCTGTCCAGTGTTCCGTACCGGGATCACTTTGGTACCTCCCTACCAAACTTATGGCAAGGTTCACATCAGGTCTGGTACACAGCATGGCATACATGATAGAACCTATGGCCGAGGCATAGGGAATGACACTCATCTTTTCTCTATCTTCTGCCATGGTCGGCGACTGAGCTTTGCTCAATCTCAAACCTTGCAAAACAGGCAAGAATCCTTTCTTTGACTGATCCATATTGAACTTCTTCAATATTTTGTCAAGGTATGTACTTTGTGAAAGACCAATGAGGCGTCTCGATCTATCTCTATAGATTTTGATGCCTAATATGTAAGCAGCTTCTCCAAGGTCCTTCATTGAAAAACTTTTATTCAAGTAGGCCTTTACATTTTCCAAGAATTCTATATCATTTCCCATCAGCAATATGTCATCCACATATAATATGAGAAATGCTACGGAGCTCCCACTCACTTTCTTGTAAATACAGGCTTCTCCATAAGTCTGTATAAATCCAAACGCTTTGATCACCTCATCAAAGCGAATATTCCAACTCCGAGATGCTTGCACCAGCCCGTAGATCGAGCGCTGGAGCTTGCATACCTTGTTAGCGTTCTCTGGATCGACAAAACCTTCCGGTTGCATCATATACAACTCTTCCTTGAGGAAGCCGTTAAGGAATGCTGTTTTGACGTCCATTTGCCATATCTCATAATCATAGAATGCGGCAATAGCTAACATGATTCTGACTGACTTCAGCATCGCTACGGGAGAGAAAGTCTCGTCGTAGTCAATCCCTTGAACTTGTCGATAACCCTTAGCGACAAGCCGAGCCTTATAGATGGTCACATTACCATCCGCGTCTGTCTTCTTCTTAAATATCCATTTGTTTTCTATGGCGTGCCTATCATCGGGCAAGTCCACCAAAGTCCATACTTTGTTTTCATACATGGATTCTATCTCGGATTTCATGGCTCCAAGCCATTTATTGGAATCTGGGCCCGCCATCGCTTCTTCATAGTTCGAAGGTTCACCGTTGTCTAACAACATGATTTCCAGGACAGGGTTGCCGTACCATTCTGGTGCGGAACGTGCCCTTGTGGACCTTCGAAGTTCAGTAGTAACTTGATCTGTTTCTTCATGATCATTATCATTAACTTCCTCCCTTGTCGGTGCAGGCACCTCAGGAACAGTTTCCTGCGCTGCGCTACTTTCCGGTACAGGAGGGGTGACTGTCACCTCATCAAGTTCTACTTTCCTCCCACTCACTTCTTTCGAGAGAAACTCTTTCTCCAGAAAGCATCCATTCTTGGCAACAAAGACTTTGCCTTCAGATCTGTGGTAGAAGGTGTACCCAATTGTTTCCTTTGGGTATCCTATGAAGACGCATTTCTCCGATTTGGGTTCGAGCTTTTCAGGTTGAAGTTTCTTGACATAAGCATCGCAACCCCAAACTTTTAGAAATGACAGCTTCGGTTTCTTGCCAAACCAAAGTTCATACGGAGTCGTCTCAACGGATTTCGACGGAGCCCTATTTAAAGTGAATGCGGCAGTCTCTAAAGCATAATCCCAAAAAGATAGCGGTAAATCGGTAAGGGACATCATAGATCGCACCATGTCCAACAGAGTACGATTTCGACGTTCGGACACACCGTTACGTTGAGGTGTTCCGGGCGGTGTCAATTGTGAAACAATTCCACAGCTCCTAAGGTGTGTGCCAAATTCATGACTTAAATATTCACCCCCACGATCCGATCGCAAGAACTTTATTTTTCTGTCACGTTGATTCTCAACCTCATTCTGAAATTCCTTGAACTTTTCAAAGGTCTTAGACTTGTGTTTCATCAAATAGATATACCCGTATCTACTCAAGTCATCTGTGAGGGTGAGAACATAACGGTAGCCTCCGCGAGCCTCAACACTCATTGGACCGCACACATCGGTATGTATGATTTCCAACAAGTTGGTTGCTCGCTCCATTGTTCCGGAGAACGGAGTCTTGGTCATCTTTCCCAAGAGGCATGGTTCGCACGTGTCAAATGATTCATAATCCAGAGACTCTAGAAGTCCATCCGAATGGAGCTTCTTCATACGTTTGACACCAATATGACCAAGGCGGCAATGCCACAAGTATGTGGGACTATCATTATCAACTTTACATCTTTTGGCATCTACACTATGAATATGTGTATCACTACGTTCGAGATTCATCAAAAATAAACCATTGACCAGCGGGGCATGACCATAAAACATATCTCTCAAATAAATAGAACAACCATTATTCTCCGATTTGAAAGAATATCCATCTCGCATAAGACGAGATCCAGAAACAATGTTCATGCTCAAAGCTGGTACTAAATAACAATTATTGAGGTTTAAAACTAATCCCGAGGGTAGATGTAGAGGTAGCGTGCCGACGGCGATCACATCGACCTTGGAACCATTCCCGACGCGCATCGTCACCTCATCCTTCGCCAGTCTCCGTTTATTCCGCAGCTCCTGTTTTGAGTTACAAATGTGAGCAACTGCACCGGTATCGAATACCCAGGAGCTACTACGAGTGCTGGTAAGGTACACATCAATAACATGTATATCATATATACCTTTGACGTTGCCGGCCTTCTTGTCTGCTAAGTATTTGGGGCAGTTCCGCTTCCAGTGACCCGTTCCCTTGCAATAAAAGCACTCTGTTTCAGGCTTGGGTCCATACTTTGGCTTCTTCCCAGCAACAGGCTTGCCAGGCGCGGCAACTCCCTTGCCGTCCTTCTTGAAGTTCTTCTTACCCTTGCCTTTCTTGAACTTAGTGGTTTTATTGACCATCAACACTTGATGTTCTTTCTTGATGTCTACCTCCGCTGATTTCAGCATTGAATACACCTCGGGAATGGACTTCTCCATCCCCTGCATATTAAAGTTCAGCACGAAGCTCTTGAAGCTTGGTGGGAGCGACTGGAGGATTCTGTCAACGACCGCTTCATCTGAGAGATTCATTCCCAGCTGAGACAAGCGGTTGTGCAATCCTGAAATCTTGAGGATGTGCTCACTGACATAACTGTTCTCCTCCATCGTACAGCTGTAGAATGCGTCGGAGACATCATATCTCTCGATTCGGGCATGAGCTTGGAAAACCATTTTCAGCTCTTCGAACATCTCATATGCTCCGTGGTGCTCAAAACATTTTTGGACCCCCGATTCTAAACTGTAAAGCATGCCGCACTGAACCAGGGAGTAATCATCACAACGCGACTGCCAAGCGTTCATAACGTCTTGGTTTGCCGGGGCGGGAGCGTCACCTAGCGGTGCTTCTAGGACATAAGTTCTCCTGGCAGCTATGAGGATAATCCTCAGGTTACGGACCCAATCCGTATAGTTGCTACCATCGTCTTTCAGCTTGGTTTTCTCTAGGAACGCGTTGAAGTTGAGGGAAACCTGTGCGTGGGCCATTTGATCTACAAGAGATATTGTAAAGAATTTTAGACTAAGTTCATGATAATTAAGTTCATCTTAATCAAATTATAATGAACTCCCACTCAGAATGACATCTCTCTAGTCATCTAAGTGATACACGATCCGAATCGAGTAGTCCGTGTTCGATCATCACGTGAGACGGACTAGTCATCAACGGTGAACATCTTCATGTTGATCGTATCTTCTATACGACTCGTGTTCGACCTTTCGGTCTTCCGTGTTCCTAGGCCATGTCTGTACATGCTAGGCTCGTCAAGTGAACCCTAAGTGTATCGCGTGTGTAAATCTGTCTTACACCCGTTGTATGCGAACGTTAGAACCTATCACACCCGATCATCACGTGGTGCTTCGGAGCAACGAGCTTTAGCAACGGTGCACAGTTAGGGGAAACACAATACTTGAAATTTTAGTGAGAGATCATCTTAATTACTACCGTCGTTCTAAGTAAACAAGATGCATAAACATGATAAACATCACATGCAATCAATTAAAGTGACATGATATGGCCAATATCATCTTGCTCCTTGGATCTCCATCTTCGGGGCACCATGATCATCTTGTCACCGGCTCGACACCATGATCTTCATCATCATGAACTCCATCATCGTGTCTTGAAGAAGTCGTCACGCCAACTATTACTTCTACTACTATAGCTAACGTTTAGCAATGAAGTAAAGTAATTACATGGCGTTATTCAGTGACACGCAGGTCATACAATAATAAAGACAACTCCTATGGCTCCTGCCGGTTGTCAAGTTCATCGACATGTAAGTCGTGATTCCCTATTACAAAAACATGATCAATCTCATACATCACATATATCATTCATCACATCTTCGTTCTTGGCCATACCACGTCACAAAACACATGCTGCAAAAACAAGTTAGACGTCCTCTAATTGTTGTTGCAAGTTTTACGTGGCTTCTATAGGATTTCTAGCAAGAACGTTTCTTACCTACGCCAAAACCACAACGTGATTTGTCAACTTCTATTTACCCTTCATAAGGACCCTTTTCATCGAATCCGATCCGACTAAAGTAGGAGAGACAGACACCCGCCAGCCACCTTATGCATCTAGTGCATGTCTGTCGGTGGAACCAGTCTCACGTAAGCGTACGTGTAAGGTCGGTCCGGGCCGCTTCATCCCACAATACTGCCGAATCAAGATTGACTAGTAACGGTAAGAAAGTTGAACAAGATCATACGCCCACAACTGCTTTGTGTTCTACTCGTGCAAGATGCTACGCATAAAACCTAGGCTCTGATACCACTGTTGGGGAACGTAGCATAATTCAAAAAATTTCTACGTCTTCACCAAGATCCAACTATGGATACATCTAGCAACGAGCAAGTAAGATTGCATCTACATACCGTTTATGTAGATCGCGTGCGGAAGCTTTCAACGAAGTGGGGATGAAGTAGTCGTACTCTTCACGTTCTTCGTCACCGATGATCTAGCACCGAACGGACGGCACCTCCACGTTCAACACACGTACGGTGCAGCAACGTCACCTCCTTCTTGATCCAGCAAGGGGGGGAGGAGAAGTCGTCAGAGATCCGGCAGCACGACGGCGTGATGACGGATGCAGTGGAGATCGCAGCAGGGCTTCGCCGGGCGCCCTGCGTTGGGAGTATGGAGGTGTGACGGGAGGGGGAGAGGCGCCAGGGCTTGGGTGCGGCTGCCCTCTCCCCCCCCCACATATATATAGGGGGCCAGGGGGGGCGCCAGCCCCCTGCAGATCCAATCTGCAAGGGGGGGCGGCGGCCAGGGAGGAGTCCTCCTCCTCCAAGGCAAGTGGTGGCCCCCCCTCCCCTTAGGGTTTTAACCCTAGGCGCATGGGGAGGTGGGCCAATTATGGTGCGCCAGCCCAGAGGGCTGCACACTTCCCCTTGCGGCCTAGGGGCCCCACCGGAATGGGTGGCCCCACCCGGTGGACCCCCGGGGCCCCTCCGGTGGTCCCGGGACGCTCCCGGTGACCCCCGGAGATCACCCGTTGGCCGAAACTGAACTTCCCATATATCAATCTTTACCTCTGGACCATTCCGGAACTCCTCGTGACGTCCGGGATCTCATCCGGGACTCCGAACAACTTTCGGGTTTCCACATGCATTTATCTCTACGACCCTAGCGTTACCGAACCTTAAGTGTGTAGACCCTACGGGTTCGGGAGACACGTAGACATGACCGAGACCACTCTCCGGTCAATAACCAACAGCGGGATCTGGATACCCATGTTGGTTCCCACGTGTTCCTCGATGATCTTCATCGGATGAACCACCGTGTAAAGGATTCACTCAATCCCGTATGTTATTCCCTTTGTCCATCGGTACGGTACTTGCCCGAGATTCGATCGTCGGTATTCCCAATACCTTGTTCAATCTCGTTATGGAAAGTCTCTTTACTCGATCCGTAATCCATCATCCTGTGACTAACTACTTAGTCACATTGAGCTCATTATGATGATGTCTTACCGAGTGGGCCCAGAGGTACCTCTCCGTCATACGGAGTGACAACATCCCAGTCTCGGTTCGCACCAACTCAACAGAAACTTTCGGAGATACCCGATGCGTACCTTTATAGCCACCCAGTTACGTTGTGACGGTTGGCACACCCAAAGTATTCCTACGGCATCCGGGAGTTGTACAACCTCATGGTCTAAAGAATAAATACTTGACACCGAAAAGCTTATGCATTACGAACTATACGATCTCGTGTTATGCTCAAGTTTGGGTCATGTCCATCACATCATTCTCCTAATGATGTGATCCCGTTATCACTGACATCTCATGTCCATGGTCAGGAAACCGTGACTATCTGTTGATCAACGAGCTGGTAACTAGAGGCCTACCAGGGACTCATTGTGATCTGTGTATTCACACATGTATCGCTGTTTCCGTACAATACAATTCAAGCATGAATAACAGACAATTATCATGAACAAGGAGATATAATAATAATGCTTTTATTATTGCCTCTAGGGTATATCTCCAACAGGAACACCAACTCAAAACTGACAATACATTGCGCCACATCACTCCTTAGCCTTGGTATGATTTCTTGATCGATCACCTTCTGAGAGATTGCATTGAGGAATGCACATAGCTTCACAATGGCTAATCGGACATTTTTCGGTAGAAGCCCCCTCAGTGCCACCGGAAGCAGTTGCGTCATAATCATGTGGCAGTCATGAGAATTTAGGTTCTAGAACTTTTTCTCTATCATATTTATTATTCCCTTTATATTAGACGAGAAGCCAGACGGGACCTTCATACTGAGTAGGCATACGAAGAAGATTTCCTTCTCTTCTTTGGTAAGAGCGTAGCAGGCAGGACCTTCATACTGCTTTGGAGGCAGGCCGTCTTTTTCATGCAAACGTTGCAGGTCCTCCCGTACCTCCGATGTATCTTTTGTCTTCCCATACACGCCCAAGAAGCCTAGCAGGTTCATGCAAAGGTTCTTCGTCATGTGCATCATGTCCATTGAAGAGCGGACCTCTAGGTCTTTCCAGTAGGGTAGGTCCCAAAATATAGATTTCTTATTCCACATGGGTGATCGTCCCTCAGCGTCATTCGGAACAGATAGTCCGCCGGGACCCTTTCCAAAGATTACCTGTAAATCATTGACCATAGCAAGTACGTGATCACCGGTACGCATGACGGGCTTCTTCCGGTGATCTGCCTCGCCTTTGAAATGCTTGCCTTTCTTTCGACATTGATGATTGGTCGGAGGAAATCGACGATGCCCCAGGTACACATTCTTCATGCATTTGTCCAGGTATATACTTTGGGTGTCATCTAAACAGTGCGTGCATGAGTGGTATCCCTTGTTTGTTTGTCCTGAAAGGTTACTGAGAGCAGGCCAATCATTGATGGTTACAAACAGCAACGCATGTAGGTCAAGTTCCTCCTGGTTGGCCTCATCCCACACATGTACACCTTGTCCATTTCATAGCTGTAAAAGTTCTTCAACTAATGATCTTAGGTACACATCAATGTCGTTGCCGGGTTGTTTAGGGCCTTGGATGAGTATTGTCATCATATTGAACTTCTGTTTCATGCAAAACCAAGGGGGAAGGTTATAGATACATAGAGTCATGGGCCAGGTGCTGTGATTGCTGCTCTGCTCCCCAAAAGGATTAATGCCATCCACGCTTAAACCAAATCATACGTTCCTTGCGTCCCCTGCAAACTCCTCCCAGTACGTTCTCTTGATTTTTCTCCACTACGACCCATCAGCGGGTGCTCTCAACTTCCCGTCTTTCTTACGGTCCTCTGCGTGCCATCGCATCAACTTGGCATGCTATTTATTTCTGAATAGAGGTTTCAACCGTGGTATTATAGGAGCAAACCACATCAACTTGGCAGGAACCCTCTTCCTTGGGCGCTCGCCGTAAACATCACCGGGGTCATCTCGTCTGATCTTATACCGGAATGCACCGCATATCGGGCATGCGTTCAAATCCTCGTACACACCGCGGTACAGGATGCAGTCATTAGGACATGCATGTATCTTATGCACCTCCAATCCTAGAGGGCATACGACCTTCTTTGCTGCATACATACCGTCGGGCAATTCATTATCCTTTGGAAGCTTCTTCTTCAATATTTTGAGTAGCTTCTCAAATCCTTTGTCAGGCACACCATTCTCTGCCTTTGACTGCAACAATTCTAGTACGGTACCGAGCTTCATGTTGCCATCTTCGCAATTGGGGTACAACCCTTTTTTGTAATCCTCCAACATGCGATCGAACTTCAGCTTCTCCTTTTCACTTTCGCACTATCTCCTTGCATCAACAATGACCCGGTGGAGATCATCATCGGGCACAACATCGTCTGGTTCCTCTTGACCTTCGGCAGCTTCCCCCATTGCAGCATCACCGTATTCCGGGGGCACATAGTTGGCATTGTCCTCTTCTTCTTCGTTGTCTTCCATCATAACCCCTATTTCTCCGTGCTTGGTCCAAACATTATAGTGTGGCATGAAACACTTATAAAGCAGGTGGGTGCGAAGGGTTTTCGAGTCGGAGTAAAACATCGTATTCCCACAGCTAGTACATGGACAGCACATAAAACCATCCTGCTTGTTTGCCTTAGCCACTTCGAGAAAATTATGCACGCCATTAATGTACTCGGAGGTGCGTCTGTCACTGTACATCAATTGCCGGTTCATCTGCTTGCATTTATATATAATTAAGAGTGTCAAAAACCATTACAGAACATCATGGATAGATAAGTGATCAAATTAATATAAGTTCATCATCACATTAAATTCAAAGTACATGCATAGCTCTCTGGAGCATCCAATTAAACCATACATTGAAACTATATCACATCGGCGCGGGCGATCGACGGAGGTGAAGACGGGGACGGGACATGACGGACCGCTAAACCTAGACAAATCTCAGAGAAAATGGAGCTTGGAGTTCGAGCTTCGAGAGGAGAAAGCTTAACTAGTGTGGCTCGGGCATTTCATCGAACACCTCATGTGCATATATGAGAGGTGAGCTAGAGCACCACACAAAGCTCTCACCTCGCCGGCCAGAAAAAACAGAGCAGTCTGGAGTGCTCTGCTTGCCGGTGATGGGGTATATATAGGCAACCCATTGGTCCCAGTTTGTGGCCGGAACCGGGACTAAAGGCACCCCATTGGTCCCGGTTCCAACCACGAACCGGGACCAATGGGAGTGGGCCAGGAGCGAGGACCATTGGTCCCGGTTCGTGCGTGGAACTGAGACAAATGGGTCCAAACGAACCGGGACAGATGCCCCACGAGGCCCAGCCGCCAGCCCTGGGCGCCCGAACCGGGACGTATGCCCCCATAGGTCCCGGTTCGTGAATGAACTGGGACTAATGGGCATGTCAGGCCTGAACGAAAGCCCTGTTTTCTACTAGTGTAAGATAAAGGGGAGGAAGGCATTGCCCTAGTCGTCTTGCAAAATGGGAAACTAAAGCACTTTTTTTCCTTTCTCCAAAAAATGCGGAAAGGATACTGATACGTCCAAAACGTATCTATAATTTCTGCTTGCTCCATGCCACTTTTGGGTCATATTGCTATGATATTCATACACTTCCATACACTTTTGATCATATTTGGACTAACTTACTAATCCAGTGCACCCCAGTGCCAGTTTCTGTTTTCGGCTGTTTTTGTATTTCAGGTTTTCACGTTTCGAGAACTGCCCAGAAAAATCCAGAAAAAATATATAAAAAATCAGCGAACCGGAAACAACACTACGTCCGAAGGGCAGCCTGGAGGGGGGCACAGAGGCTCCAGGCGCCCTGTGGGCGCCCCCCCCTGGGCCGCGCCGAGGGGGGGGGGGCGCCTGGGCCTCCCGAGGCTCCCCCGGTGCCCTACTTTGGCATATATTTAAAGGGTCCTCCGTAACCCTCAGAACAGGACTTCTTTTCGCGATCCCATCTCTGTTCCGCCGCCGCCGCCGCTTCCAAGATCGGGAGCACCAGGAGAACTCTTCCCGGCACCCTACCGGAGGGGAGGATCACCACCGGGAGCTTCTCCACCACCATGGACGCCTCCCGGATGACTCGTGAGTAGTCTCCCTTGGACCATGAGTCCATGACCAGTAGCTATGTGATGTTCTCCTCCCGTTCTTGTGCTTCACTAATTAGTCCTCGTGAGCTGCCCTACATGATCGAGGCACCTATGTAATCCTTATGTTGTTTCTATGTTGAGTTTGCTGGGATCCGATGGATTATGAGATTATGTTCAGATTGATCTTGAGTAATATATTTGATTCACCTCTTTTATATTTTAGTTCATAAGTAATTCTTGCATGTTCTCCGTTGTTATTTATTGCTTTGGCCGAGTAATAGGTAGTGACTCCAAGAGGGAACGTTATGCTCGATTGTGGGTTCATGCCCCTCGATGACTAGCTTGAGTGACAGAAACATGAGTCTAGGGGATGTGCTGTTGCCACAAGGGGGAAAACAACGGTGCTTGTGCCCGCGGGTGCAAGGATTGTTTACTTTACGCAAAGTTCTTTTAATGTAGTTGTCTGTTGCATTGAGTTTACACTCTGGGTGGGACTCGCAACTTAATACCAGCGAGATGTTCTGGATAGATATCTCAAGGTGGATGATTAGTAGTAGATATTGATGGATTTCGGTCTACTTACTTTGGCGTACCGCCCATGCTTTGAACCTCAACCTTTCTTGCAATGTAATCAGCATTGGTTTGCGTTTGTGGTCCTGTCAATTGCCCAGCTGTAATTTGTTTACCTCACATAGCTGTTTTATCGTCTTTTGGGAGAGAGACATCACTAGTGAAGATCATGAGACTCCGGTCCATATTACCGTCATTGATCACATCCACTATTTACTTATCGCTATTTACTTACTATTGCAAAACACTATCTATCACTACTATCATATTGCTTTTAACCCTTTGTGAACTACAAGGCCGGAGAGATTGACAACCTCTCTGTACTCGTTGGGAGCAAAGTTATTTGTATCTGTGTGCAGGTCCACGTTGATTGCTAATTGCGTCGTTAGCAATTGACACCTTCTTGTTGAACCTAGGAGTCTCTGGGGATTCGATCCTTGGCATCTTTGCTAGGGGAAAACACTTCTACTTACTGCATCTTACACCTTCCACTTGGGGTAACCAACGAGGGGTTCGAGGCCCATCAAGGAGTATTTTCTGGCGCCGTTGCCGGGGACTCCACTCTTCAGGACAGGGGAGTTGCATGCTATCTTTTACCTTTGCTTTTTAGTCTTGCTAGTTTACTTTTCATTTTTTGCTTTAGTTCCTTTTTATCGAAAATCACAAAAAAAATAGTTATCTTGCTTGCTTGCTACTATGGGTTCTACCAAAAACACTAAATGGGAGGAGTACACCCCTACTTCCATTGCCCCACTTATCTCTGACGGGATTTACAAAAAAATAAACCTTGTGATTATACTAGTTATGATGGAGAGTTATGCCCATGGCATGGTCTTCCAGGAAAAAAGTATGAGCCTCAGTTTAAAATTGCTCCTAAGCTTCCCGAAACTTGGGAAGATGTTCAAACTCTTATAATAGAGAGCGAATTAAACAAAGAGGATGACACTACAATTCTTCCCACTAATGATAAAATTGATTTTGATAATTGTAGTATTTCAGAAGTTGTCGCCTTTCTGCAGGGAATGGCTAAGGATCCCAACACTAGCACGCTTAATCTTGCCTTCACAGAGCATATCACTAATGCTCTTATCAAAGCTAGGGAGGAGAAACTTAGAGTAGAAGCCTCCATACCTAGAAAGCTAGGAGATGGTTGGGATTCTATGATTAAAATTAAGATAAACAACTTCTCATGCTATGCTTTATGTGATATTGTAGCTAGTACTTCCATTATGCCCAAAAGACTATATGATATGCTTAAATTAAAATCTTTTGATTCTTGTTCTTTTGGTGTTCGTCTCGTTGATTTTTCCATAAAGAAACCTTTGGGGAGGATCGACGATGTTTTTATTGTTGTCAATGATAATTATGTGCCCGTTGATTTCACTATCATGGATATTGAATGTGATCCTTCATGTCCAATTATTTTGGGACGTCCCTTTTTGCGCACCGTTGGTGCTGTCATTGACATGAAAGAGGGTAATATAAAATTTCAGTTTCCTCTCAATAAAGGGATGGAACACTTCCCTCGTAAGAAGGTCAAGTTACCTTTTGAGTCCGTTGTACGGGCTAGTTATTCTTTTACTCTTGATAAAACTTGATCTATGCATTATGCCTAGCTTAAAGGCATAAAAGAAAGCGCTTTTGGGAGGCAGCCCACATGAATAAAATTTTTGCTTTTGTTTCTTGATGTTGTTTACTGCTGTAGCATCATCATTGTATCTTTGCTTTTCATATTTGTGCCAAGTATAGCCTCTGATTGCTAGAAAGTTCAAAAGTTGTGAGGTGCTGTCCAGGAAACAGATTCTGTCCTTGGATAGAAAAATTCGTATAAAATCACCAGATCATCTTTTTGGTCTGAATTTTCTCGACAGCGTTCTCTATATAATTGTCTTTCGTGTGTCAGTTCTGAGTTTTTCGATTTGAGTTGCAGAAGTATCCCGAACAGGTCAATTACTGCCTGCTGTTCTGTTTTTCACAGATTCTGTCCTGTTTTGCCTTACCTTCACTTTGCAAATTAAGAACTTGCTTTTTCTTTGCAAAAACCTTTTGGCAATCTTGAGAAACAGTAGAACTTCAAGAATATCCTTATTTCCAGCAAGGTATAATTATTTTATTAAGGGTACTAACCTCGCTAATCAGATTATGACGAGTTGTGTATGAAGGGAGTTTTCAAGTGTGCGAGGGAAGATGATAAAAAGATTCAGGAGTGTCAAGCGCTCAAGCTTGGGGATGCCCCCGTGCACCCCCAAGAAATATTCAAGGAGACTCAAGCGTCTAAGCTTGGGGATGCCCCCGTGCATCCCCTTCTCCATCAACATTATCAGTTCGTCTTTCGTTTCGCTATATTTTTATCACTTCATGTGTTATGTGCTATGCTTGGAGCGTCTTGCTTTTAGTTTTCTTTTTAGTTTTTCATAACGAGTCGGAACCCAGCATTCCTTTATGTGGGAGAGAAACACGCTCCACCTCTACCTAAAACATTACATAGAATTTTCATGTCTATCTATGCTGTGTGTGTTCTTTGTCTTTTAATAGCTACTATCGTGCTCTGCTCTTAGTATTCATGCTTATCTTTTCAAGAGCTTTTATTTAGTTGGTTGCTTGAACTCTCTTTAATTACCATGCTCACCTTATTAAGAGAGTTTGCTTCCGTTGCATGGGTTAATGTGTCTATGATAAAGATGCTACTTTCATGATGGTGCTTAGTAGTTCAGGTTTTCTTATGGTTAATCTCAAATAGCTGGGGGGTTCCCAATGTGTTATTGGAATACCAACTTGGTTTGTTTTCCTATGATGTGGTATGGTTTAGTAATATCTTCCTTCGAGAATTTATTTTGATTGACTTGGCGTATGCTCACGCATATTCAAGACTGTAAAGAAAGTCTATCAAGCCTTGATGATCTTTTGTTTCTAAGTAGCGATATAACTACCATGCCTGATTCAATATTGCTTTGTCGCTCTGCATGATTATGACCGTCATTGCTCTCTTAGTTGGTCGCTCCCAGTCTTTTGCTAACCTCCACCTGCACTAAGCAAACTAACCATGCAATACATTGCTCATGGGAAAGTAGCCTAAAAACTATTGTGGTAAAGAATATGTTGCCTATGTATCTTATTTCTTATAAGTTGCTTGCTGAGCGGTAACCATGTTTCTGGGGACGCCATCAACTGTCACACTTTTGTTGAATATCATGTGAGTTGCTATGCATGTTCGTCTTGTCTGAAGTAAGGGTGATTTACCGTGGGTTGAATTAATATGCATATTGTTAGAGAAGAACATTGGGCCACCAACCAAAGCCATGCATCATGGTGGAAGTTTTTGCTTGGACCTTAATCCTCAATCTCTCATGAGAATATGCTTATGCATTAAAGAGGAGTCCATCATCTATTTTCTATGTTGTCCCGGTATGGATGTCCTCAAGTTGAGATCTATCAAAAATGAGAAATCAAATGCGATTTATCTCCTTGGACCTTTGTACAGGTGGCATAGAGGTACCCCTTTGTGACACTTGGTTAAAACATATGCAATGCAATGATAACCCATGGGGATCCGAGCTAATTAGGACAAGGAGCGAGCACTATTGGTATTCGATGCATGAGGCTTGCAACTTATAGGATGTTTTATACATGACACATATGAAGTACTACTACCGTTGACACAATTGCTTCCATGTTTTCAAAATAAAAAGCTCTAGCACTTAACCTTTCTTTTACATTTATGTTGAAGCACCAACTACTGAGAGCATGATTGTCATTCTGAGTGTAATGTGCATTGTCCCAAAGTAGCATTGTCTTTTGCATGATTGTGATATTGTTTATTCTGAAATGATTGTATCTAGTCATCACTTAAACCTTGAAGGTGCCCTTGCATTTATGTTTTGCATCACTAAAGGGGGCAAGCTAGATATCACTTTATCATATTTGCACATCATGTTCATTGCAAATCTTTTTGATGTTTCAGTTTCATGTTGTAAAACTTTTAGTCATTTGTGATTTTCTCTTGAGACAACTTAATTACTTTAGAATCATTGTCTCAGTAAGCTTTTGTCATATGACTATGAGAAAGTCCTATATGGTTAATAGCATGTCACCACAGAAATTATTCTTTTTATCATTTACCTACTCGAGGACGAGCAGGAATTAAGCTTGGGGATGTTGATACGTCCAAAACGTATCTATAATTTCTGCTTGCTCCATGCCACTTTTGGGTGATATTGCTATGATATTCATACACTTCCATACACTTTTGATCATATTTGGACTAACTTACTAATCCAGTGCACCCTAGTGCCAGTTTCTGTTTTCGGCTGTTTTTGTATTTCAGGTTTTCACGTTTCGAGAACTGCCCAGAAAAATCCAGAAAAATTATATAAAAAATCAGCGAACCGGAAACAACACTACGTCCGAAGGGCAGCCTGGGGGGGCACAGGGGCTCCAGGCGCCCTGTGGGCGCCCCCCCCCCCCCTGGGCCGCGCCGGGGGGGCGCCTGGGCCCCCCGAGGCTCCCCCGGTGCCCTACTTTGGAATATATTTAAAGGGTCCTCCGTAACCCTCAGAACAGGACTTCTTTTCGCGATCCCATCTCTGTTCCGCCGCCGCCGCCGCTTCCAAGATCGGGAGCACCAGGAGAACTCTTCCCGGCACCCTGCCGGAGGGGAGGATCACCACCGGGAGCTTCTCCACCACCCTGGACGCCTCCCGGATGACTCGTGAGTAGTCTCCCTTGGACCATGAGTCCATGACCAGTAGCTATGTGATGTTCTCCTCCCGTTCTTGTGCTTCACTAATTAGTCCTCGTGAGCTACCCTACATGATCGAGGCACCTATGTAATCCTTATGCTGTTGCTATGTTGAGTTTGCTGGGATCAGATGGATTATGAGATTATGTTCAGATTGATCTTGAGTAATATATTTGATTCACCTCTTTTATATTTTAGTTCATAAGTAATTCTTGCATGTTCTCCGTTGTTATTTATTGCTTTGGCCGAGTAATAGGTAGTGACTCCAAGAAGGAACGTTATGCTCGATTGTGGGTTCATGCCCCTCGATGACTAGCTTGAGTGACAGAAACATGAGTCTAGGGGATGTGCTGTTGCCACAAGGGGGAAAACAATGGTGCTTGTGCCCGTGGGTGCAAGGATTGTTTACTTTACGCGAAGTTCTAATAATGCAGTTGTTTGTTGCATTGAGTTTACACTATGGGTGGGACTCGCAACTTAATACCAGCGAGATGTTCTGGATAGATATCTCAAGGTGGATGATTGATGGGCCTCGAACCCCTCGTTGGATTACCCCAAGTGGAAGGTGTAAGATGCAGTAAGTAGAAGTGTTTTCCCCTTGCAAAGATGCCAAGGATCGAATCCCCAGAGACTCCTAGGTTCAACAGGTAGGTGTCAACTGCTAACGGCGCAATTAGCAATCAACGTGGACCTGCACACAGATACAAATAACTTTGCTCCCAACGAGTACAGAGAGGTTGTCAATCTCTCCGGCCTTGTAGTTCACAAAGGGTTAAAAGCAATATGATAGTAGTGATAGATAGTGTTTTGCAACAGTAAATAAAATAGCGGAAAAGTAAATAGTGTATGTGATCAATGATGGTAATATGGACCGGAGTCACATGATGTTCACTAGTGATGTCTCTCTCCCAAAAGACGATAAAACAGCTATGTGAGGTAACAAATTACAGCTGGGCAATTGACAGGACCACGAACGCACACCAATGCTGATTACATTGCAAGAAAGGTTGACGTTCTAAGCATGGGCTGTACGCCAAAGTAAGTAGACCGAAATCCATCAATATCTACTACTAATCATCCACCTTGAGATATCTATCCAGAACATCTCGCTGGTATTAAGTTGCGAGTCCCACCCATAGTGTAAACTCAATGCAACAGACAACTGCATTAAAAGAACTTTGCGTAAGGTAAACAATCCTTGCACCCGCGGGCACAAGCACCGTTGTTTTCCCGCTTGTGGCAACAGCACATCCCCTAGACTCATGTTTCTGTCGCTCAAGCTAGTCATCGAGGGGCATGAACCCACAATCGAGCATAACGTTCCCTCTTGGACTCACTACTTACTACTCGGCCAAAGCAATAAATAACAACGGAGAACATGCAAGAATTACTTATGAACTAAAATATAAAAGAGGTGAATCAAATATATTACTCAAGATCAATCTGAACATAATCTCATAATCCATCGGATCCCAGCAAACTCAACATAGCAACAGCATAAGGATTACATAGGTGCCTCAATCATGTAGGGCAGCTCACGAGGACTAATTAGTGAAGCACAAGAACGGGAGGAGAACATCACATATCTACTGGTCATGGACTCATGGTCCAAGGGAGACTACTCACGAGTCATTCGGGAGGCGTCCATGGTGGTGGAGAAGCTCCCGGTGGTGATCCTCCCCTCCGGCAGGGTGCCGGGAAGAGTTCTCCTGGTGCTCCCGATCTTGGAAGCGGCGGCGGCGGCGGAACGGAGATGGGATCGCGAAAAGAAGTCCTGTTTCAAGGGTTACGGGGGACCCTTTAAATATCTGCCAAAGTAGGGCACCGGGGGGCTCTCGGGGGGCCGAGGCGCCCCCCGGCACGGCCCGGGGGGGGGGCGCCCACAGGGCGCCTGGAGCCCCTGTGGCCCCCCCAGGCTCCCCTTCGGAAGCAGTGTCGTTCCCGGAACGCTGATTTTTTTTATATTTTTCTGTATTTTTCTGGGCAGTTCTCGAAAGGTGAAAACCTGAAATACAAAAACAGCCGAAAACAGAAACTGGCACTGGGGTGCACTGGATTAGTAAGTTAGTCCAAATATGATCAAAAGTGTATGGAAGTGTATGAATATCATAGCAATATCACCCAAAAGTGGCATGGAGCAAGCAGAAATTATAGATACGTTTTGGACGTATCAACATCCCCAAGCTTAATTCCTGCTCGTCCTCGAGTAGGTAAATGATAACAAGAATAATTTATGTGGTGACATGCTATTAACCATATAAGACTTTCTCATAGTCATATGACAAAAGCTTACTGAGACAATGATTCTAAAGTAATTAAGTTGTCTCAAGAGAAAATCACAAATGACTGAAAGTTTTACAACATGAAACTGAAACATCAAAAAGATTTGCAATGAACATGATGTGCAAATATGATCAAGTGATATCTAGCTTGCCCCTTTTAGTGATGCAAAACATAAATTCAATGGCACCTTCAAGGTTTAAGTGATGACTAGATACAATCATTTCAGAATAAACGATATCACAATCATGCAAAAGACAATGCTACTTTGGGACAATGCACATTACACTCAGAATGACAATCATGCTCTCAGTAGTTGATGCTTGAAGTGCTAGAGCTTTTTATTATGAAACATGGAAGCAATTGTGTCAACGGTAGTAGTACTTCATATGTGTCATGTATAAAACATCTTATAAGTTGCAAGCCTCATGCATCGAATACCAATAGTGCTCGCTCCTTGTCCTAATTAGCTCGGATCCCCATGGGTTATCATTGCATTGCATATGTTTTTACCAAGTGTCACAAAGGGGTACCTCTATGCCACCTGTACAAAGGTCCAAGGAGATAGATCGCATTTGATTTCTCGTTTTTGATAAATCTCAACTTGAGGACATCCATACGGGGACAACATAGAAAATAGATGATGGACTCCTCTTTAATGCATAAGCATATTCTCATGAGAGATTGAGGATTAAGGTCCAAGCTAAAACTTCCACCATGAGGCATGGCTTTGGTTGGCGGCCCAATGTTCTTCTCTAACAATATGCATATTAATTCAACCCACGATAAATCACCCTTACTTCAGACAAGATGAACATGCATAGCAACTCACATGATATTCAATAAAAGTGTGACAGTTGATGGCGTCCCCAGAAACATGGTTATCGCTCAGCAAGCAACTCATAAGAAATAAGATACATAAGCAACATATTCTTTACCACAATAGTTTTTAGGCTACTTTCCCATGAGCTATGTATTGCATGATTAATTTGCTTAGTGCAGGTGGAGGTTAGCAAAAGACTGGGAGCGACCAACTAAGAGAGCAATGACGGTCATAATCATGCAGAGCGACAAAGCAATATTGAATCAGGCATGGTAGTTATATCGCTACTCAGAAACAAAAGATCATCAAGGCTTGACAGACTTTCTTTACAGTCTTGAATAAAGATCATCAAGGCTTGACAGGCTTTACGCCAAGTCAATCAAAATAAATTCTCGAAGGAAGATATTACCAAACCATACCACATCATAGGCAAACAAACCAAGTTGGTACTCCAATAACACATTGGGAACCTCCCAGCTATTTGAGATTAACCATAAGAAAACCTGAACTACTAAGCACCATCATGAAAGTAGCATATTTATCATAGACATATTAACCCATGCAACGGAAGCAAACTCTCTTAATAAGGTGAGCATGGTAATTAAGGAGAGTTCAAGCAACCAACTAAATAAAAGTTCTTGAAAAGATAAGCATGAATACTAAGAGCAGAGCACGATAGTAGCTATTAAAAGATAAAGAACACACACAACATAGATAGACATGAAAATTCTATGTAATGTTCTAGGTAGAGGTGGAGCGTGTTTCTCTCCCACATAAAGGAATGCTGGGTTCCGACTCGTTATGAAAAACTAAAAAGAAAACTAAAAGCAAGACGCTCCAAGCATAGCACATAACACATGAAGTGATAAAAATATAGCGGAACGAAAGACGAACTGATAATGTTGATGGAGAAGGGGATGCACGGGGGGGCATCCCCAAGCTTAGACGCTTGAGTCTCCTTGAATATTTCTTGGGGGTGCACGGGGGCATCCCCAAGCTTGAGCGCTTGACACTCCTGAATCTTTTTATCATCTTCCCTCGCACACTTGAAAACTCCCTTCATACATAACTCATTCATAATCTGATTAGCGAGGTTAGTACCCTTAATAAAATAATTATACCTTGCTGGAAATAAGGATATTCTTGAAGTTCTACTGTTTCTCAAGATTGCCAAAAGGTTTTTGCAAAGAAAAAGCAAGTTCTTAATTTGCAAAGTGAAGGTAAGGCAAAACAGGACAGCATCTGTGAAAAACAGAACAGCAGGCAGTAATTGACCTGTTCGGGATACTTCTGCAACACAAATCAAAAAACTCAGAACTGACGCACGAAATACAATTATATAGAGAACGCTGTCGAAAAAGTTCAGACCAAAAAGATGTTCTGGTGATTTTATACGAATTTTTCTATCCAAGGACAGAATCTGTTTCCTGTACAGCACCTCACAACTTTTGAACTTTCTAGCAATCAGAGGCTATACTTGGCACAAATATGAAAAGTAAAGATACAATGATGATGCTACAGCAGTAAACAACATCAAGACACAACGAAAGCAAAAAATTTATTCATGTGGGTTGCCTCCCAAAAGCGCTTTCTTTTATGCCTTTAAGCTAGGCATAATGCATAGATCAAGTTTTATCAAAAATAAAAGAATAGCTTGCCCGTACAACGGACTCAAAAGGTAACTTGACCTTCTTACGAGGGAAGTGTTCCATCCCTTTCTTGAGAGGAAACTGAAATTTTATATTACCCTCTTTCATGTCAATGACAGCACCAACGGTGCGCAAAATGGGACGTCCCAAAATAATTGGACATGAAGGATCACATTCAATATCCATAATTAAGGATGGCAATTTTATCCATGGACACGGATATCCATGGATATCCGACCCGAATGGATAGGGTTTGGATATGCTTTTGTGTCCATGGGCAGCGCCCAAACCCGACCCGATTACTCGTGGGTAGGGCATGGATATAATCTGGTACCCATGGGTATATCCAAACCCGACCTGATAGTATGACTTAATGGCAAAAATCTTCTATCCCTACCCCGTTGTCACATGTCCCACTGCAATTTTACACTTTGTTATCCAAGACATGCAAAAGAAATTACACAATCCTCGTCATAACTTTTATTAGTTGACATTCAATCCCCACTGTAACATACCCCCATGCCCTCCCCTTATTTTTATCTCCTTGTTAAATGACTCGTCATTCTCATTTGTTAAAAAAATACTAAATGATCTTATGTTGTTAGTGGACGTTGATTTACCATAAGTGAAGTCTGGCCTGCCACGAAGTGAAGAATGGCAGATCTTATGTTAACATTGTGTTATGTCTTATTTATATGTCTAGAGAGGACCCAATGGATATCCAGTGGGTATGGATATCCATCGGGTTTGGACATGGACATAATTTTTCACCCATGGATTTTTTCATGGGCGGGCAAAGACTGTCTTCATGGATATGGATATGGATTTGATATTGTTCAACCCGACCCATTGCCATCCTTATCCATAATAGTGAAATCAACGGGCACATAATTATCATTGACAACAATAAGAACATCGTCGATCCTCCCCAAAGGTTTCTTTATGGAAGAATCAACGAGACGAACACCAAAAGAACAAGAATCATAAGGTTTCAATTTAAGCATATCATATATCCTTTTGGGCATAACAGAGGTACTAGCTACAATATCACATAATGCATAACAAGAGAAGTCATTCAAATAAATTTTTATCATAGGATCCCAACCATCTTCTAGCTTTCTAGGTATGGAGGCTTCTACTCTAAGTTTCTCCTCCCTAGCTTTGATGAGAGCATTAGTGATATGCTCTGTGAAGGCAAGGTTAAGCGTGCTAGTGCGGGGATCTCTAGACATTTTGTGAAGGAAATCAATAACTTCTGTAAGAGTGCAATTATCAAAATCAAGGTCACGAGCATCAAGTAAGGTAGTAGTGGTGTCCTTAAGGCTCACCTGTTTGGTAGTTTCTATAGCATCACCATTAATAGGTCCATTGGGACCAGGAGTACATTGGGTGCTAAGAGTGTGAACATTGTCAATAACTTGGATAGTAGCAACAGTGTGGTGGGTAGGAAGGCTCTTAATTCTTTCCTCTTCCTCCCTTTCTCTAGCCCATCTCTCTTTAAGCTTAGCCATCATCCTAATATTTTCATTGATTTGCACTTGAGTAGCATTAATAGGGATGACTTCCCTCTCCTTAAGTGGAGAAGTTTCAATTTTTAGCAATTTTACCTCATTGGCTAAGTGGTCTACCTTAAAAGAAAGATCATCTAGTTTATGTAGTTTCTCTTCTACATTCTTATTAAAGACTTTTTGGGTAGTGATGAAATCTCTAAGCATGGTCTCTAGTTCAGTATTGAAGTTCTTGGTACTAGGATAAGCATTGTTGTTCCCATAAGAGTTAGAGGGGAACGGTCTAGAATTGTTACCAAAGTTACTCTTATAAGCATTGTTGTTAAAATTGTTTCTAGAGATAAAATTCACATCTACTTGTTCTTGAGCAATCAAAGAATTTAAAGGAACATCACGAGGATCAATAGTGGATTGCTTCAAAAGTAGAGACATGATCAAGTCAACTTTTTCATTAAGGGAGGAAATCTCCTCGACAGAGTTTACCTTCCTACCTGTTGGAGCGCGTTCGGTGTGCCATTGGGAATAGTTGGTCATCATCTCATCGAGAAGCTTTGTGGCAGCACCAAGTGTGGTTGACATAAAAGTTCCTCCCGCGGCCGAATCTAACAAGTTCTGCGAGGTAAAGTTCAAGCCTGCATAAAAAGTTTGGATAACGATCCAAGTAGTCAAACCGTGAGTAGGGCAGTTTTTGATAAGAGATTTCATACGTTCCCAAGCTTGGGCAACTTGTTCATTATCCAATTGTTTAAAATTCATGATGTTACTTCTAAGTTGGATAATTTTAGCAGGTGGATAGTATTTTCCAATAAAAGCATCTTTGCACTTATCCCATGAATCTATGCTATTTCTAGGCAAAGACTGAAACCAAATTTTAGCTCCTCCTCTCAAAGAGAAAGGAAAAAGCTTAAGCTTAACAATATTACCATCTATTTCTTGGTACTTTTGCATATCACAAAGTTCTACAAAGTTGTTCAAGTGTAAAGCAGCATCATCTCCAGCACCGGAGAATTGTTCTCTCATGACTAAGTTAAGTAAAGCAGGTTTAATTTCATATGAAGGTGCTGAAGTAGCAGGTGTAGTGATAGGTGTGCTAATAAAGTCATCGTTGTTGTGACTAGTGAAGTCACACCACTTGGTGTTCTCGGTGGAACCCATAGTAGCAAGCAAGCAAGATAACTATTTTTGTGATTTTGGATAAAAGGAACTAAAGCAAATATGAAAGGTAAACTAGCAAGACTAATAAGCAAAGGTAAAAGATAGCATGCAACTCCCCTATCCTGAAGAGTGGAGTCCCCGGCAACGGCGCCAGAAAATACTCCTTGATGGGCCTCGAACCCCTCGTTGGATTACCCCAAGTGGAAGGTGTAAGATGCAGTAAGTAGAAGTGTTTTCCCCTAGCAAAGATGGCAAGGATTGAATCCCCAGAGACTCCTAGGTTCAACAGGTAGGTGTCAACTGCTAACGGCGCAATTAGCAATCAACGTGGACCTGTACACAGATACAAATAACTTTGCTCCCAACGAGTACAGAGAGGTTGTCAATCTCTCCGGCCTTGTAGTTCACAAAGGGTTAAAAGCAATATGATAGTAGTGATAGATAGTGTTTTGCAATAGTAAATAAAATAGCGGAAAAGTAAATAGTGTATGTGATCAATGATGGTAATATGGACCGGAGTCACATGATGTTCACTAGTGATGTCTCTCTCCCAAAAGACGATAAAACTGCTATGTGAGGTAACAAATTACAGCTGGGCAATTGACAGGACCACGAACGCAAACCAATGCTGATTACATTGCAAGAAAGGTTGAGGTTCAAAGCATGGGCGGTACGCCAAAGTAAGTAGACCGAAATCCATCAATATCTACTACTAATCATCCACCTTGAGATATCTATCCAGAACATCTCGCTGGTATTAAGTTGCGAGTCCCACCCATAGTGTAAACTCAATGCAACAGACAACTGCATTAAAAGAACTTTGCGTAAAGTAAACAATCCTTGCACCCGCGGGCACAAGCACCGTTGTTTTCCCCCTTGTGGCAACAGCACATCCCCTAGACTCATGTTTCTGTCACTCAAGCTAGTCATCGAGGGGCATGAACCCACAATCGAGCATAACGTTCCCTCTTGGAGTCACTACTTACTACTCGGCCAAAGCAATAAATAACAACGGAGAACATGCAAGAATTACTTATGAACTAAAATATAAAAGAGGTGAATCAAATATATTACTCAAGATCAATCTGAACGTAATCTCATAATCCATCGGATCCCAGCAAACTCAACATAGCAACAGCATAAGGATTACATAGGTGCCTCGATCATGTAGGGCAGCTCACGAGGACTAATTAGTGAAGCACAAGAACGGGAGGAGAACATCACATAGCTACTGGTCATGGACTCATGGTCCAAGGGAGACTACTCACGAGTCATCCGGGAGGCGTCCATGGTGGTGGAGAAGCTCCCGGTGGTGATCCTCCCCTCCGGTAGGATGCCGGGAAGAGTTCTCCTGGTGCTCCCGATCTTGGAAGCGGCGGCGGCGGCGGAACAGAGATGGGATCGCGAAAAGAAGTCCTGTTTCAAGGGTTACGGGGGACCCTTTAAATATCTGCCAAAGTAGGGCACCGGGGGGCTCTCGGGGGGCTGAGGCCCCCCCCC
>LR738709.1:10905038-10915460 GCA_902687465.1 Secale cereale
GGGGGGGGGGGGGGGGGGGGGGGGGGGGGGGGGGGGAGCCGTTTGATTTGGTGAGAGCTTGTGTGAGCAACCCATCCTCCGCGAGAATTGTGAGTATACTAGAGATAAATGCTAGAGCCTAAATTTATTAAGAGATTAATTGAGCATCACGAAGAACACGGTTGAATCTAAGCATCTGCCTATTACTCTTCTGGACTATGGGTGCAATAGACGGATATGTGTCGGTTCAGCGCATCCAAGAGTTATTGTGAAATTGCCAAAAACAAGTATGTGAACATCTCGAGATCGGCTTGAAGATCTACCAAGAGTGACTCGCCAGAGTCCAGCGTACTTTAGGTCAAGGGAAATAGGGAAAAGAGAGTTTTGGTTCTCTATGAAATGACAAGTCTCACCCAAGTCCTTTACTGCTGTAGTTATATCTCTGTGAGGATTCATCCTTGGAGATAATTTCCGTTGTGCTTCTTCAAGAAGCTTGCTTTTGTCGAAAAAAATTTAAATCTCCACTCCCCTATAGTCGACTTTTGATCCTACAATTTAAAATTGGGACCATCACTGAGAGGCAAAACTGGGCTGTTGATATATCATATATGAGTCACACGGGCACCGGCCTTAACTCAAAGCATTAGAATATGCACGCGGGTCCCTATTTTTTCGATAAAAAACATTTCATTCAATTAATATATTAAGGTGATACAACCGTATTGGAAGAATGCCCGGCCTCTGCATAGCACTACGCACGCGGGTTCCTATGGACAGTCTATGTGCAAAGTTGCGAAGACAATGCCCTCCAAGATATGAAGCGTCGAAATGGTCGATAATTTCCATGTTAGTCTCTTGAAGGCAAACAATGTGACACGAAGAAGAGACGATCGTCTCATGGACGGCCGTTCGGTCTATCCGTGTAATTTAGGCCTCAATTTCCAACTCAGACAGCTATCTTTGTGTGTGCGTAAACTTTGTCTTTAAATCTGAACCGTAAAAAATATATCGGTAAAAAGGACGAGATTTTAGAATGGACATGCACGATCCCTAAGGAAAACATGTGCAACCTGGGTGCTCCAAAGCCAGAATAAGATATAGAGTTGGGCAGAGTGGACGTAGGTACATATGCATTCAAGTTTTTCTCAGTTATTTTTGTCTCGAGGTCATTCAATCTTTTTCTCCGTGTCTTTTGGCTACGGTCGGCTACAGTAGTGTTAGATGAGGCAGAAATCTTTATGCATGCAGGTTGCTGTAGCAGGATCCCCCGTATCACATGCTCCACCAACAACAGCAGCGGGCTGTAAATTGACGCTCATTTACGTGCCGCAGTGTCTGCAGTCATGGTCCAGGATTTTAATTGAGTAGAAACACATATATAGTGCACACGTTGCATATTGAAGGTACCCAGCATCGTGTTTTTTCTTGATTGCAGCTGTACCTTTTCATTGATGAACTGTAAAAAGGGGAGGGTAAACATATGTACAAGAGGGGCACATGTTATCGAAGGGAACCTGGCAATATCCTAATTAAAACGTTCATCCCTGCTGCTTGACGTCCTTATAGCCCTACGTACTAATTTGAGACACTAGCGCTCACATGCATATGGCTGGAGACGGCAACGGCGACAGAGAAAGGGCTGTCATTGCAAGCATCAACTTTGAAGTTGGTCATATATAATTGAATGAGTGCTAAAACTTGGCTAGAAAAGTCACTTTAGTGCTATAACCCGTGGTATACATTGAATGAGTGCTAAAACTTGGATCTCGCCTGCATATATGGTGCAAATAACATTTGGATATAAAAACGGTGCTGGCGAGCCGTGCCAGCGTGGCACAGGACCCAGTGTCATCGACTGGCAGGTGAGAATGAGGTGTGTGGCATGCACGGTTTTGGTTACCGATCAAAGTTTCAATATTTTAAATGGTTACCGTGTATTTCCGTTCCCCTTGGTAAATCCCCATACCGAGCAAAAATATATATTTTTTCTTTAATATTTGAATTCAAACACTCGATTTATAGTAAAGTACGTCGGATCTAATTAATGGCATGATAGTTGGCTCTAGCGTGTCTATAGCAACCTAGTTCCTATTTTGCAAGGTCTCGGGTTCAAATGTTCGTTCATTCACTTATTTGAATTCAAAATTCCACTATAAAATTCATTCGAAATATTCTCAGTATGTCTCGGTAACAGTGGTAACCACGTTTCCCAGCCCCCCTGGGTAAAAATGCCTCATTCGATAATCAAAACCCTAGTGGCATGTCATTTTGACAAAAAAAATATAATCTCAGAATTGTTTTTTTTTCATGAAAAATGCCCCAGGGTCCCATCTGTCAATACAAAGGGGAAATCAAAGCAGGACAAATGCGCCGAATAGAACTCAAGATTTACCGGGTGGCAAAGTGAGAAGATGTGGACCATCATGCCCCAGAAATTCGAAGTCCTCATATAAATGCGCAGGCAGAAGATCCGAAGGTGTTTAGGATGGCGATCTCGGACCATGACGTCGCGAGGGAAGCAAATTTGGCCGGAAGGACGAAGATTCCATGCATGGCTGTTTAGTAAACTTGAGTACGTACTATCTACATATGTACGTAATTTACTTACGCCCATATCTACCTTGCAAGTACGTACGTAGGTGTTCCACATGCAGTAAGGAGGCTATATTCTTAGGTTGTAGCCGTAGGACATACTTGGACGTACCTGCTTTGGATAAGATACTGGGATCGAGGCAATGCAGAATGTACTGCACAGCTAGTTAAACCACTCCAGACGGTATAGACATATATAGACCAAACGATAATCTCTGTAGCGATCAATAAGATACGCTGAGTCGCGGCTACGAGCTGATGTATCTGGCAATGGGAGCTGAGGCCAAGGCCACGGTGTGGGAGGCGGAGAGCCTGGCCAGGCGGTATGGCCACGCGAGTGTCACGCCGCTCCACCTAGCCAGTGCCATCCTCTCCTCCACGCCGGCAGCGACGGCCCGCGGCCTCCTCATGCTATCTTCTGCCCAGCAGCTCTGGCAGGAGAAACTTGGGCCGTGCTTCCACGCCGCCCTGAGCGGCATGCCGAGGGCATGCCCACCACCACACGCGGCCATGCTCGCTCCCCCATTGCCCATGTCGAATGCGCTCCTCTCTATGTGAGCTCAGCATCAAATCATAGATCTCCTCCTAATTTGAGCTCATGACACATCTATATGTGAGCTCAGCATCAATTCTTGTTTTCTGGTCAGAATTTCAATTTGTGAAGCAACTATATTTTATATTGCTTCCTTATGGCTGAAAATTTACCAGGTCATTCTCATGTCCATATTACCCCTGTCCACCAAGTGTTGGCTCAATTAGTATATCCATTTGCCTGGTGCAAATTTTCCAAGTTTCTGTCCGGAATGAAGCTTTGTGAGGCAAGTGCCATTTTGGTATTTCCAAATGGTATGAAATTTTTACAGTAGCTTCTTAGCATGAAATAACTCATCAACACCAAATCTAAGCTCAATCCAATCATTATGTGAGTGCTACTTCATCATTTCCAAATCTGGACAATATGGCACTTTGTACAGCAAGCGCTAGCTAGACCCCTCCTCTTAAGCTGATTTTTGGTCATCACCATCATCTTACATTTAATAATACCATGCCAAAGAACCAGAGTCTAGCCTATCTCGGATCTTCCTCACCACAACACAAACATGTTGTTGTTCATCTGCATTGGAGCGAAGTGCTAATCTATTCTTTGCCCCCAGACTCATTTATTTCTTCATTTGAACTAAGGGTACCAAGGTCTTTCTGCTAGACCAGGTTTGGCAACCCAGAGCACGAGCAATCCTCGTGTGCACGCGGTGATCACGCTTGCGTCATGCAAACAGCAAGCTCCGGCTTGTTTCGTCCACTATTCACGTCCGCTCCCTCTGCGTCTCCACGTCTCTCCATGTCTAGTAGCTCCCCCGTGAGTCTCTACATCGTCCCATGCCCGGCCCTCTCCTGTTTCGCCGTCGTTTGTTCGCTGTCGAGCATACCACTAGTGCCTTTCTTACGGTCTTCTCTGTGCCATCACATCGCCTTGGCATGCTCTTTGTTTTGGAACAAACGTTTCAACCGTGGTATTATAGGAGCATACCACATCACCTTGGCAGGAATCTTCTTCCTGGGGCGCTCGCCCTCGACATCACCAGGGTCATCGCGGCTGATCTTATAGCGCAATGCACCGCATACCGGGCACGCGTTCAAATCCTCGTACTCATCGCGGTACATGATGCAGTCATTAGGGCATGCATATATCTTCTGCACCTCCAACCCTAGAGGGTAGACAACCTTCTTTGCTTCGTGCGTACTCTCGGGAAATTCGTTGTCCTTTGGAAGCATCTTCTTTAACATCACCAGCAACTTTCCAAATACCTTGTCATATACACCATTCTCTGCCTTCCATTGCAGCAATTCCAGTGTGGTGCCCTAATTTTTCTTGTCAGCTTCGCAATTCGGGTACAACAATTTCTTGTGATCCTCCAACATGCGCTGCAACTTCTTCTTCTCCATTTCACTTGCGCATTTTCTCTTTGCGTCAGCAATGGCCCGACCTAGATCATCAGCGGGTTCATCTGATGCCTCTTCTTCAACTACTTCCCGCATTGCCGGCTCAGCTTCTTCCCGCATTGCCGGCTAATCTTCTTCCGCCATTGTTGTTCCATCGTATTCAGGGAACCGATGGCCAGGATAGCTATCGTCGTCCTCTTCTTCTTCATTGTCTTCCATCATAACCCCTCTTTCTCCGTGCTTGGTCTAAACATTATAGTGGGGCATGAAACCGCACTCAAACAGGTGGATGTGAATGGTTTTTAACTTAGAGTAATTCCGATCATTCTTACAGCCAACACATAGACAAGGCATAAAACCATCCGCCTGCTTGTTTGCCTCAGCCGCAAGCAGAAAAGTATGCACGCCATTAATGAACTGGGGAGAGCATCGGTCATCATACATCCATTGCCGGCCCATCTTCATTACACAACACCAAAAAGACCAAATTAATACAAGTTCATACATTAAGTTCCTACAACACTTAAATGCAACATACAAATAACTCTCTACCTAAAGCATTTAAATGCAACAACAAATGCGATCAAGATCGCAACTAAGGTAACAATTGATACAACAACATAATGATAGCAAGCCTAACTATTAATGGCATATTTTCTAATCTTTCTAATCTTCAAGTGCATTTTCTCCATCTTGATCTTGTGATAATCGACGACATCGGCAACATGCAACTCCAATTCCATCTACTTCCCCTCAATTCTTTTCAATTTCTCTTTCAAATACTCATTTTCTTTTTCAACTAAATTTAACCTCTCGACAATAGGGTCCGTTGGAATTTCCGGTTCACATACCTCCTAGATAAAAATATCTATGTCAACTTGATGGGCATAATTTGTCATAAACACGAAATGCAACAAATAGTTATAAAAGAGAATATACCACATCCGAATCATAAACCGGACGAGGGCCAACGGGGACGGATATAGAAACCATGGCACTATGCATAACAAACAACGTACGTGTAAGAAAATTATACAAGTAACTATATATCTAAATCACACAAACATGATTTCTTGTATATAAAAAAGATAAGAACAAGAGGCTCATCACAAGGTGGTGACGGGACGGTGCGGGCGATTGATGGTGGTTAGGACGGAGACGGGAAAGCACTAAGTAAAAAGGTCGAGATTTCAGAATGGACATGCATGATCCCTGAGGAGAACATGTGCAACGTGGGTGCTCCGAAGCCAAAATAGAGTTGGGCAGAGTGGACGTAGGTACATATGCATTCAAGTTCTTCTCAGTTATTTTTATCTCGAGGTCATTCAATCTTTTGCTCGGTGTCTTTTGGCTACGGCCGGCTACCGTAGTGTTAGATGAGGCAGAAATCTTTATGCATGCAGGTTGCTGTAGCAGGATCCAACAACAGCAGCGGGCTGTAAATTGATGCTCATTTACGTGCCGCGGCAGTCTGCAGTCATGGTCCAGGATTTTAATAATTGTGTAGAAACACATATATAGTGCACACGTTGCATATTGAAGGTACTACCCAGCATCGTGTTTTCTCTTGATTGCAGCTATACCTTTTCATTGATGAAATGTAAAAAAGGGAGGGCAAACATATGTACAAGAGGGGCACATGTTATCGAAGGGAACCTGGCAATACCCTAATTAAAACGTTCATCCCTGCTGCTTGACGTCCTTATAGCCCTACGTACTAATTTGAGACACTAGCGCTCACATGCATATGGCTGGAGACGGCAACGGCGACAGAGAAAGGGCTGTCCTCGCAAGCATCAACTTTGATGTTGGTCATATATAATTGAATGAATGCTAAAACTTGGCTAGAAAAGTCACTTTAGGGCTATAACCTGTGGTATACATTGAATGAGTGCTAAAACTTGGCCCTCGCCTACATATATGGTGCAAATAACATTTGGATACAAAAACGGTGCTGGCGAGCCGCGCCAGCGTGGCACATAACCCACTGTCAGGGGCTGGCAGGTGGGAATGAGGCGTGTGGCATTCAATAGTTTTCATGGTTACCGCGTATTTCCGTGCCCCTTGGTAAATCCCCATACCGAGCAAAAAAATACCAATTTTTTTTGAATTTTAGAATTCAAACACTCAATTTACAGTGAAGTATGAAGGATCTAATTAATGCCATGAGATTTGGTTTTAGCGTGTCTGTAGCAACCTAGTTCCTATTTTGAGAGGTCCCAGGTTCAAATGTTCGTTCATTCACTTATTTGAATTCAAAATTCCACTTTAAAAATCGTTCTAAATATTCTCGGTATTTCTTGGTAACAGCGGTAACCACGTTTACCAGTCCCCCTCGATAAAAATGCCTCATTCGGTAACAAAAACCTTTGTGGCATGTCATTTAGACAAAAAACATTCTCAAAATTAATTTTTTCACGAAAAAGGCCCTAGGGTCCCATCTGTCAATACAAAGGGGAAATCAAAGCAGGAAAAATGCGCCAAATAGAACTTAAAACCTACCGGGTGGCAAAGTGAGAAGATGTGGACCATTCATGTCCCAGAAATTCAAAGTGCCCATATAAATGCGCAGGCAGAAGATCCGAAGGTGTTTAGGATGGCGATCTCGGACCACGACATTGCGAGAGGAGCAAATTTGGCCGAGAAGGACGAAGATTCCATGCATGGCAGTTGAGTAAACTTGAGTATCGTACTATCTATGTACGTAATTTACTTACGCCCATATCTACCTTGCAAGTACGTACGTAGGTGTTCCACATGCAGTACGGAGGCTATATTCTTAGGTTGTAGCCGTAGGACATACTTGGACGTACCTGCTTTGGATAAGATACTGGGATCGAGGCAATGCAGAATGTACTGCACAGCTAGTTAAACCACTCCAGACGGTATAGACACATATAGACCTAACGATAATCCACGTAGCGATCAATCAGATATGCTGAGTCGCGGCTACGAGCTGATGCATCAGGCAATGGGAGCTGAGGCCAAGGCCACGGTTTGGGAGGCGGAGAGCCTGGCCAGGCGTTATGGCCACGCGCGTGTCACGCCGCTCCACCTAGCCAGTGCCATCCTCTCCTCCACGCCGGCAGCGACGGCCCGCGGCCTCCTCATGCTATCTTCTGCCCAGCAGCTCTGGCAGGAGAAACTTGGGCCGTGCTTCCACGCCGCCCTGAGCGGCATGCCGAGGGCATGCCCACCACCACACGCGGCCATGCTCGCTCCCCCATTGCCCATGTCGAATGCGCTTCTCACGGTGCTGAAGCGCGCGCACCAGCGTTCGACAGGAGGCTGGCGGGGCAGGCGGTCGCACCTGGGCACCGCCAAGTTGTAGCTGGAGCATCTCGCCGTTGCCATCATGGACGACCCGAGCGTGCACCGCGCCATGAAGAAGCCTTGTTCAATTTCCAGGCTTAAGCCCAACTTGGTGGACAAGGGCGAATCGGTGGAGCCCCATGCCTCAAACCTCAGATCCGATAGCAGGTACAATGCACATACTTTTGGAATAGGCTTTCGCCCCACTTTATAGATAAAGCAATGATCCATACAACAATTATCCGAATCTCAAACTAAAACCACTCGGCTGGGGCCATAGCTCGGAGATGCCCAAGAATAAAAGAAATAGGAAAATAAGCTACCTGTACTATTTACAAACTTATTGGTTCCAAACCTGGGCGGCCGAACCTCGCCCCTATTCACGTGTTTGATTCCTTTACATACTACTCTCACTGTAAACAAATATAAGATGTTTTAAATATTTTAATATGGACTACATTCAGACTAAAAGGAGTGAATAAATACATGAAAATATGCAACGTGTTTGCTCCTCCGTGTTAAAACGTATGCATCCATGCTGGGTCTCAGCCAATCTAGATCCATCATTTGCTTTCTACATCTAACATTAATTAAATGCCCTTTCTTCTTCTTCTTCTTCTTCTTCTTCTTTATGAAGGGATCATCCAGCAAAAACAGCAGAGGGGTTGCTGCCCTTTGTTGCCCAGTCTGCAGCGACGGCAATGCTTCCATCGTGTCTCCGCCACCACCAAGAAGGAATACTTAGATGCCGCAGCAACACTCTTCGGGTACCTGACTTCAGATTATAGAAAACTTCAACATACTAATACAAATGCAATTTTATAAGTTTCATGTCTATAACCTAATAATCGCCTTCTTGTTTGGAAATGTAGGCTACCTGGCATCAACCGAAGTTCACCGAGCTCTCCGCCACAAATTTTAAGATCATGTGCAATGCACTTGAGCTGCGCGTCCCACGGCACAAGGACATCACCGCCAGCATAGCGAGCACTGTGCTCTGGTGCCGATCTGGCATGATGAGGAGGGCGAACACTTCGGCCTCATCGACAACTTCACTGTTCTTCCATGGGCCTGATGGCTATGGCAAGAAGGACATGGCCCGTGAGCTCTCAAATCTCATATTTGGTTCTTACAGTGTGCTCTGCTTGCTGAACTCCAGAGACAACTCCGGCATGTGCAATCCTGCCAACAAGAACAAGAGGTTGCGAGAAGGTGATAGTACATATGTTATGCGACGATTGCTGGAAGCGATACAAGAAAACCCTCATCGTGTTGTATTTGTCGACGGTATAAACCAACTAGATTATGAGTCAGAAATTGAAATAAAAAACTTCATTGCAACAGGGAAAATCATGGGCTGCAATGGCAATGACATGGTCAAGCTAGAGGACGTTGTCATAGTGTTAAGCACAGATGAAACATCTAGCTCGAGGTCAAAGGCTTTCTCCACTCTGTTGAACCGAGAAACTATCAATACTCAAAACCGCAATGATAAGGGAGTGGAATCATGTCGCTTTAGCATGGATAATGATGTGGGAGAGGAGTATAATTTGGTTGGTGAAAATGTGGGTATCAAGAGTGTAGTGGATGGTGCTTTCCATTTCGAATGAGTAATGTTTTTAGCTCGAGGTTGCTTTTAATCAACTAGCTGATTGCTGACTAATAATTTATCTTCGTGTCACATTCCTGTACTATTTTCCATTGTATTATTCAAAGTCATGATATCTACATCGTGTAGTATTTCCCTGGCATATGTGTCATAGATAACTCCGAGATTTGGGATTCCAAAAACAATTTAGCCATTATGCGCATGTAACCGTCCACAAGAGCGGACCCAGGACAAAAATGACCTTCTCTCAATAGTAAAGATGATCATAAGTTAACCAATAGTAAAGCATAAAAACTCGAAACTACGAAAACAAACATGATCATCAAAATTGAAAAGGCACTCCCAAATTTAGAAATTGACATTAACTTAAATCTCAAACAAATATGTTTCAACAGAAATTTGCATCAGTCCCAAATGTTGGAAAATATCCAATATTCAGTTGTAGTATCTTTAATATTTGAAACTCCCTTTGCCCGAAATGAAATTGTTTGAAACCTAAGCAATACATTTTCTGTCTTCTGGAAGATTTTATTTAAGAAATAGAGATACATTTTAAAAGAGATTGATGGGTTGTCTTATTATATTTTCGCTGCTTTCCAGGATCAAGGCGAGTGGGGAAATGTGATGCTGGCGCACTGTGATGCTTCGATAGCGAGTAGGGAGGTGGGTGACAAGGCGAGTGTGGCGACCTTTTGAGGAATGAACGCCAGGAGGCGGAAACCTGTGAGAATAAAGTACAGTAAATGTATCGATCAATCAATCGGATGTGTCTCCACCACGTGAGGGTAAGTGGATGAATGATCACCATAGGGCTAATAGATGGGATACGCTTGCTTGTCAGCATCGACTTCTGGATGGTGTCCATGGTTAAACTAACAGGTGTCATGGAAGTACATGGAGTTTGTACATGACGTCAAACTTTAGACTTCTAGATTTAGGGGGCATCATCAGAAGGTCGGCACCATTTCCTCGCGGCTAGCACAGAGCCC
>LR738709.1:10922030-10976799 GCA_902687465.1 Secale cereale
CCTCTCTCCTGCCTCCTCCCACTGCCCTCGTCCTCTCTCCTCTTTCATCCCTCCTCCCACTGCCCTCGTCCTCTCTCCTCTTTCATCCCTCCTCCCACACTGCCCTCCTCACTTCTCCCTCCTCCTCCTCCTCACTCCTGCCTCCTCGCCACCCCTATCTGTATAGTAAAAAAAATTAGGTATAAAGATTCTTAGTAATAAACATTAGGTAGAATTTGATTGTAGAATGTAGGTTTTCTGAATAAAATAGAACATATAGCTTATATGAAAAGAAAAAAAATACAAAATATAGGTAGAAATGTAGTACTAGAAATTTTAGTAGTAATAAAATTTTATTAGTTTCGTTATAGAAAGTACCATGAATGCTGAGGTATTGAGTTGTTATAGAAATGGTTAGTAGTTTTGTTATAAAAAACATTTAGTACTAATTTAGGTATAGAAATTTTCAAAAGTTTGCTAATTTTGTTCATAGGTTCGGATGTAGTTGATGCCTAGTGAATTTTGAGAGAGAGAGAGAGAGAGAGAGAGAGAGAGAGAGAGTAAGAGAGACCTAATGAAATGAAATGGTTTCACAAAAAATGCCATCGTCTATAGTGAGTAAACATGTGTATCTAGTGTTGTGTACTAGTGTTGCTCAAATATGATGGAGATATAGACATGTGATATGTAGTGTTATGTACTAATAGTGCTGTCACACATGAAATTTTTGGAAATGAAGGATATGTGCTTGCCCAAGTTGCCTATTTTTGCAGCGAAACTCTGAGTGGCCTATGTTTTGCCTGAGTGTTGATTAATTTATGTTCCAGTAAATTTCAAGCGCTCGATATATCCTTTTTATCAAAGGTCATGCCGGATTTTTCCGTGAATTTTAGCATGACTTGTGCTAGAATGGAGGAAATGTCGAGTGCCTTGGATTTGCTGAAAAGAGCATTTAACGACATTTTGGGTTGACTTTAAGTCTGTCGTGGCTCCATAGATGATAGTCAAAATAAATAGTGAGGCAGAGTGTTCACCATATATGAGGGAAGAAGAATGCCGATTGTTGTCGTGGGGGCGCTCTTCCTCTTATTTCTCATATAGACCTTTTGATAATGCATTGGAAAGAAGAGAAGAGCGACCATCACCGATTGTCAAAAAATCAGTCAGGCAGTGTCCACCATATATGAGAGAAGAAGCATCCCGACTATTGTCGTGAGGGGAGCTTCTTTTTCATTTCAAGGTGCTAGAATGTAGACATTTTGCTGTAATGCACTTTCAAATGAACAAATTAGCTTCCATCACCGATGGTCGCAAATGTGTAATAGGAAAAATCCCGACTGATGTCGTGGGGGTCGCTTCTCCTTCGTTCACGTGTGCTAGAAAATTTGGTGTAATGCACTCGGGGACGAAGAGAGGAGCGACCATCACCAATTTGGTGTAATTGCTCTTTAAAAAAGATTGTATAACTTTTAAGCCCATGTCATTTGTATCTAAATTGGCATCACATCATCAAAATAGTGATGTTGTCTCCATGTAAACGAATCGAATGAAAGCTTGGTTATAAATGCATTCACAAGTCCCATTTGGCTTAATTATACTTTGAATCTACCAGGGAGCACTACGTAGCGCCGTGCGACGTGAAGAACTATTGAGTCTGTTGTGTCTCGTAACCCCTACTGAAAGACTGGATAGAGAAATGGGTATCGTAGTTAGTACTGACATGTTAGGCAGCATAGTACCTTTCCTATAGGGTCAAAAGGCTCCCCCTTTTCTCTCAATGTTTGTTTCAACCGTAGATCAATTCCAACATTCTCCTCCTTGATCGTAAGGTTAACAAACATCATAAGCCCAATCTTGAAAAAAAATACCAAAGTAAGGTGTTGTAATGGAAAAAGGTGTCATTAAACCTCAATACCTATAGTACATTATTCTATCTCAAAATGGAAAACATAATACTTTATGGGAGTTGGTTTATAAGATGGTCCTAATTTCCAGGATCAAAAAGCTTCCTAACCCATGCCGGCAACATAATCATAAATATGGGTGGTGAGCCTTTGGTAAACGGATCGGTAATGCATACAAATCATTTTTATATGATTAACATCATTAGCTTGATCCTGGATTCCATCTTTCACAACATGAAACATATTGTGAACGGTTTTGGCAACACTATTTGACTTGTTGTTACTCGCATAGAAAACTGCGTGTTCATAATGCAGTAGGTGGTTTTTATAAATGTTGTCTACCACCTTAATTTCAGGAATATAACTTCTTTGACATACAACCTACCCAATAGCCTCTTAACATGCCACATCGTAAAATACATCATTTCTAATGCCATCATTGTCATTATGGAGCTTTTCCACGATATAGCTCCATATGCGAGAGTGAGGATGTAACATAACGTGGAAACTTTTATATCCGCACACCTCGCAAAACAATGTCTGAATAATCGAGGATATCGAGGTTATCAGACTTCTTATTAGTGAGCATGTAAACTATTATTGCCTTTCATATCCACAAGGTTTTTCGTGGCTTCTCCAGTGGTCCATTTTTGGACTTGTATATTTGCCAATTATCCCGGTCATAAAATAGGGCAAGTTCATACTTGAATACTTACATTGCTTCTGACAACTGAAGCATAAGGAAGTAACATTACCTGATCAGCTCATAATTCTTCCTTGGACACGAAATTGTCCACCTTTATTGCCCTTGACTTTAGTAGCAGGTGCGATAGAGTGCTACCTAAAGGAAATACGCCCTACAGGCAATAATAAAGTTGTTATTTATCTTTCCTTATATATCATGATAAATGTCTTTTATTCATGCTAGAACTATATTAACCGGAAACTTGATACATGTGTGAATAGATAGACAAAACAGAGTGTCCCTAGTATGCCTCTACTAGACTAACTCGTTAATAAAAAATGGTTAAGTTTCCTAACCATAGACATGTGTTGTCATTTGATGAACAAGATCACATCATTAGGAGAATGATTTGATGGACAAGACCCATCCATTAGCTTAGCATAATGATCATTTAGTTTTATTGCAATTGCTTTCTTCATGACTTATACATGTTCCTCTAACTATGAGATTATGCAACTCCCGAATACCGGAGGAACACTTTGTGTGCTATCAAACGTCAAAACGTAACTGGGTGATTATAAAGATGCTCTACAGGTGTCTTCGAAAGTGTTTATTGAGTTGGCATAGATCGAGAATAGGTTTTGTCACTCCGAGTGTCGGAGAGGCATCTCTAGGCCCTCTCGGTAATACACATCATAATAAGCCTTGCAAGCAAATGACTAATGAGTTAGTCACGAGATGATGTATTACAGAACGAGTAAAGAGACTTGCCGGTTACGAGATTGAACTAGGTATGAAGATAGCGACGATTGAATCTCGAGCAAGTAACATACCGATGACAAAGGGAACAACGAATGTTGTTATGCGGTTTGACCGACAAAGATCTTCGTAGAATATGTAGGAGCCAATATGAGCATCCAGGTTCCGCTATTGGTTATTGACCAGAGATGTGTCTCGGTCATGTCTACATAGTTCTCAAACCCGTAGGCTCCGCGCACTTAACATTCGATGACGATTTGTATTATGAGTTATGTGATTTGATGACCAAAGTTTGTTCGGAGTCCCGGATGAGATCACAGACATGATGAGGAGTCTCGAAATGGTCGAGAGGTAAAGATTGATATATTGAAAGGTTATATTTGGACATAGGAATGGTTCCGAGTGATTCAGGTGTTTTTCGGAGTACTCAAGAGTTACGGGAATTTGCCGGGGGAAGTTAATGGGCCTTATTGAGTTTTAGTGGAGAGAGGGAAGAAGTGCCACGAGGTGGTACGCGCCTCCTCCCTGCCAAACCGAATTGGACAAGGGGTGGGGGTGCGGCCCCCCCTTTCCTTCTCCCTCTCCCTCATTTCCTTCTTTCCTACTCCAAAAAGGAAAGGGAATCCTATTAGAACTTGGGAGTCCTAGTAGGACTCCCTACACTTGGCGTGCCCCTAGGAGGACTGGCTTCTCTCCTGCCCTCCTTTATATACGTGGGAAGGGGGCACCCAAAAGGCATAACAGACAATCTCTTAGCCATGTGCGATGCCCCCTCCACAGTTACACACCCCGATCATATCGTTTTAGTGCTTAGCCGAAACCCTGAGTTGGTAACTTCATCATCATTGTCATCACACCGTCGTGCTGACGGAACTCTCCCTCGTCCTCAACTGGATCAAGAGCTCAAGGGACGTCATCGTACTGAACGTGCACTGAACAAGGAGGTGCCGTACGTTCGGTACTTCGATCGGTTGGATCGCGAAGACGTTCGACTACATCAACCGCGTTACGAAAATGCTTCTGCTTTTGGTGTACGGGGGTACGTGGACACACTCTCCCCGCTCGTTGCTATGCTTCTCCTAGATAGATCTTGCGTGATCGTAAGATTTTTTTTTTGCAATACTACATTCCCCAACAGTGGCATCATGAGCCAGGTCTATGCGTAGATGATATGCATGAGTAGAACACAAAGAGTTGTGGGCAATAATAGTCATACTGCTTACCACCAACGTCATACTTTGATTCCGCAGTATTGTTGGATGAAGTGGCCCGGACCGACATTACATGACCGCGTTGATGAGACAGGTTCTACTGACGTGCTTTGCACACAGGTGGCTGGTGGGTGTCAGTTTCTCCAAATTTAGTTGAATATAGTGTGACTACGTCCGGTTCTTGTTGAAGGTTAAAACAGCACACTTGACGAAAAATCGTTGTGGTTTTGATACGTAGGTAAGAACGGTTCTTACTAGAATCCCGTAGCAGCCACGTAAAACTTGCAACAACAAAGTAGAGGACGTCTAACTTGTTTTTGCAGGGCATGTTGTGATGTGATATGGTCAAGACGTGATGGGTTATACGTTATTGTATGACATGATCATGTTTTGTAAATTATCGGCAACCGGCAGGAGCCTTATGATTATCTCTTTATTGTATGAATTGTGAATGCCATGTAATTGCTTTACTTTATCACTATGATTTAGCGATAGTAGTAGAAGCAATAGTTGGCGAGACGACCACGACGCTACGATGAAGATCATGGTGTCAAGCCAGTGACGATGGAGATCATGACGATGCTTTGGAGATGGAGATCAAAAGCACAAGATGATGATGGCCATATCATGTCACATATTTTAATTGCATGTGATGTTTATCTCATTATGCATCTTATTTTGCTTAGTACGGCGGTAGCATTATAAGAAGATCCCTTACAAAATTTCAAGGTACAAGTGTTCTCCTTGAGTATGCACCGTTGCGACGGTTCGTCGTGCTAAGACACCATGTGATGATCGGGTGTGATAAGCTCTACGTTCACATACAACGGGTGTAAGACAGTTTTGCACATGCAGAATACTCGGGTAAATCTTGACGAGCCTAGCATGTACATACATGGCCTCAGAACACTGGAGACTGAAAGGCCGAGCGTGAATCATATAGTAGATATGATCAACATAAGATGGTCATCATTGAAAACTCCTCCACGTCACGTGATGATCGGACATGGTTTAGTTGATTTGGATCATGTGATCATTTAGATGACTTGAGGGATGTCTATCTAAGTGGGAGTTCTTTAGTAATATGATTAATTGAACTTTAATTTATCATGAACATAGTCCTGATAGTATTTGCAAATTATGTTGTAGATCAATAGCTCATGTTGTAGCTCCCCTATGTTTTTTATATGTTCCTAGAGAAAACTAAGTTGAAAGATGTTAGTAGCAATGATGCGGACTAGGTCACTGGTCTGAGGATTATCCTCATTACTGCACAGAAGTATGATGTCCTTGATGCACCACTAGGTGACATACCTATTGCCGGAGCAGATGCAAACGTTATGAACGTTTGGCAAAGCTCAATATGATGTCTACTTAATAGTTTAGTGCACCATGCTTTACGGCTTAGAACGGAGACTTCAAAAACGTTTGAACGCCGCAGAGCATATGAGATTTTCCAAGAGCTGAAATTGGTATTTCAGACTCATGCCCATATTGAGAGGTATGAGACCTCTGACAAATACTTTGCCTACAAGATGGAGTAGAATAGCTCAGCTAGTGAGCATGTGCTCAGAATGTATGAGTACTACAATCACTTGAATCAAGTGGGAGTTAATCTTCCAGATAAGATAGTGATTGACAGAGTTCTCTATTCACTATCACCAAGCTACTAGAACTTTGTGATGAACTATAATATGCAAGGGATGACGAAAACGATTCCTGAGCTCTTCGTGATGCTGAAATCAGCGAAGGTAGAAATCAAGAAAGAGCATCAAGTGTTGATGGTTAAACAAGACCACTAGTTTCAATAAAAAGGGCAAGGGAAAGAAAGGGAACTTCAAGAAGAACGGTGAGCAAGTTTCCACTCCCGAGAAGAAGCCCAAAGGAAATGGTCACTGGAAGCAGAACTACCCCAAATATTTGGCGGATAAGAAGGATGGCGAAGTGAACAAAGGTATATTTGATATACATGTTATTGATGTGTACCTCACTATTTCTCATAGTAGCCCCTGGTTATTTGATACTTGTTCGGTTGCTAAGATTAGTAACTCGAAACAGGAGTTGCAGAATAAACAGAGACTAGTTGAGGGTGAGGTGACGATGTTTGTTGGAAGTAGTTCAAATATTGATATGATCATCATCGCACACTGCATGGACTTTCGAGATTAATGTTAAACCTATATAAATGTTATTTGGTGTTTGCCTTGAGCATGAACAAGATTGGATCGTGTTTATTGCAATACGATTATTCATTTAAGTCCGAGAATAATTGTTATTCTGTTTACATAAATAAAACCTTCTATGGTCATACACCCAAGGTGAATGGTTTGTTGAATCTCAATCGTAGTAATACACATACTCATAATATTGAAGCCAAAAAGATGCAGGGTTAATAATGATAGTGCAACATACTTGTGGCACTGCCGTTTAAGTCATATTGGTGTAAAGCGCATGAAGAAACTCCATGCTAATGGACTTTTGGAATTACCTGATAAGCTCGAACCCAAATCGGAGAAGTGTGTCTTCATACGATACCCAAAAGAAACTGTTGGGTACACCTTCTATCACAGATCTGAAGGCGAGATATTCGTTGCTAAGAATGGATCCTTTCTAGAGAAGGAGTTTCTCTCGAAAGAAGTGAGGGGGTAGGAAAGTAGAACTTGATGATGTAATTGTACCTTCTCCTGAATTGGAAATTAGTTAATTACAGAAATCAGTTCCAGCGATTCCTACACCAATTAGTGAGGAAGCTAATGATGATGATCATGAAACTTCAGATCAAGTTACTACCGAACCTCGTAAGTCAACCAGAGTATGTTTTGCACCAGAATTGTACGATAATCCCGTTCTGGAAGTCATGTTACTAGACCAAGACGAACCTACGAACTATGAGGAAGCGATGATGAGCCCAGATTCGGCAAAATGGCTTGAGGCCATGAAATCTGAGATGGGATCCATGTATGAGAATAAAGTGTGGACTTTGGTTGACTTTCCCGATGATCGGCAAGCCATAGAGAATAAATGGATTTTCAAGAGGAAGACAGATGATGAGGGTAATGTCACTATCTACAAAGATCGACTTGTCGCAAAAGGTTTTTGACAAGTTCAAGGAGTTGACTACGATGAGACTTTCTCACCCGTAGCGATACTTAAGTCTGTTCGAATCATGTTAGCAATTGTCGCATTTTATGAAATCTGGCAAATGGATGTCAAAACTACATTCCTTAATGGATTTCTGAAAGAAGAGTTGTATATGATGCAACCAAAAGGTTTTGTCGATCCTAAATGTGCTAACAAAGTGAACAAGCTCCAGCGATCCATCTATGGAATGGTGCAAGCATCTCGGAGTTGGAATATATGCTTTGATGAGGTGATCAAAGCATATGGTTTTATACAGACTTACGGTGAATCCTGTATTTGCAAGAAAGTGAGTGGGAACACTACAACATTTCTGATAAGTATATGTGAATGACATATTGTTGATCGGAAATAATGTAGAATTTTCTGGAAAACATAAAGGATTGTTTAAAGGGAGTTTTTCAATAAAAGACCTCGGTGAAGCTGCTTACATATTGGGCACCAAGATCTATAGAGATAGATCATGAGGCTTGATAAGACTTTCGATTAGTACATACCTTGATAAGATTTTGAAGTAGGTCAAAATGGATCAGTAAAAGAAGGAGTTCTTGCCTGATTTGTAAGGTGTGAAGTTGAGTAAGACTCAAAACCCGACCACGACAGAAACATATTGAGAGAATGAAAGTCATTCCTTATGCCTCAGCCATAGGTTCTATAAAGTATGTCATGCTGTGTACCAAACCTGTTTTGTACCTTGCCATGAGTTTGCCAAGGAGGTACAATAGTGATCCAGGAGTAGATCACTGGACAGTTTTAATATTATCCTTAGTAACTGGAGGATTAAGGAAATGTTTTTTCGATTATGGAAGTGATAAAGAGTTCATCGTAATGGGTTACGCCGATGCAAGCTTTGACACTAATCCAGATGACTAAGTATCAATCTGGATGCATATTGAAAGTGGGAGCAATTAGCTAGAGTAGCTTCATGCAGAGCATTGTAGACATAGAATAAAGTGGGAGCAATTATGAATGTGAAAGACCCGTTGACTAAACTTCTCTCACAAAGCAAAACATGATCACAACTTAGTAATCTTTGGGTGTTAATCACATGTCGATGTGAACTAGATTATTGACTTTAGTAAACCCTTTGGGTACTGGTCACATGGCGATGTGAATTATGGGTATTAATCACATCTCGACGTGAACTATCGGTGTTAAATCACATTGCGATGTGAACTACATTATTGACTCTAGTGCAAGTGGGAGACTGAAGGAAATATGCCCTAGAGGCAATAATAATGTTGTCATTTATATTCTATTATATATCATGATAAATGTCTTTTATTCATTATATAATTGTATTAACCGGAAACTTGATACATGTCTGAATACATAGACAAAACAGAGTGTCCCTAGTATGCCTCTACTAGACTAGCTCATTAATCAAAGATGGTTAAGTTTCCTAACCATAGACATGTGTTGTCATTTGAGGAACGGGTGATAACCCACAAGTGTAGGGGATCAGTTGTAGCCTCTTTCGATAATTAAGAGTGTCGAACCCAACGAGGAGCTAAAGGTAGAACAAATGTTCCCTCAAGTTCTATCGACCACGGATACAAGTCTACGCACGCTTGACGTTTACTTTACCTAGAATAAGTATGAAACTAGAAGTACTTTGTAGTTGTTGTGGGATAGGTTTGCAAGAATATAAATAGCACGTAAATATAAACTAGGGGCTGTTTAGGTAAAGAAACAATAAATTTAGTATAGCGAGTGTGGAAAAGTGGTGGTAGGAGTTGCGAAATTGTTCCTAAGCAATTGACTACGTTACTAGACCGATAGCAAGTTTTATGTGGGAGATGCCACTGCTAGCATGTCATCCCGGACTTCAAATTCTATGCACTTATGATTGGAACTATTAGCGAGCATCCGCAACTACTAACGTTCATTAAGGTAAAACCCAACCCTAGCATTAAGATATATTGGCTCCCCTTCAATCCCGTATGCATCAATTTCTATGCTAGGTTGAAGCTTCTGTCACTCTTGCCCTCCAATACATAGTCCTATCAACATACAACTAACCATATGGTGTGATCCACGCGCGCGCTCATATGATGGGAACCAAAGGACAGCAACATAACCACAAGCAAATTAAACCAATCATAGCAATTCACCAATTACCGATAGGAGAACGAAAATCTACTCAGACATCATAAGATGGCAACACATCATTGGATAATAATATGAAGCATAAAGCACCATGTTCAAGTAGAGGGTACATTGGGTTGCGGGAGAGTGGACCGCTTTAGATAGATGGGGGAAGGTGACGAAGATGTTGGTGAAGATAACGGAGGTGTTGGTGTAGACCGCCGTCACACGATGATGGCCCCGGTGGCGTTCTGGTGCCACCGGGAGAGAGGGGGAGAGAGCCCCCTCCTTCTTCTTCTTCCTTGACATTCTCCCTAGATGGGATGAGGTTTCCCCTCTGTTCCATGGCCTCCATGGTGGCGGAGGGGCGAGAGCCCCTCCGAGATTGGATTTGTCTCTCTGTCTCTCTCTGTTTCTGCGTTCCCAGATTCTGGCCTTTCACCGTTTCTTATATTCCCGGAGATCCGTAACTCCTATTGGGCTGAATTTTTGACACGATTCTATCCGGAAATTATCTTTCTTGCGGCGAAAGAAGGGCACCAACCTCCTTACGGGGTAGCCACGAGGGTCAGGGGCGCGCCCCCGTGCCTCGTGGCCCCCTTGGGCATCGTCTCGCGTTGATTCTTCTTCCCAAAATTCATAAATATTCAAAAAAAATCTCCTTACATTTTTATCCCGTTTGGACTCCGTTTGATATGGATATTCAGCGAAAGAAAAAACATGCAACAAACAGGAACTGGCACTGGGCACTAGATCAATATGTTAGTCCCAAAAATAGTATAAAAAGTTGCCAAAAGTATATGAAAGTTGTATAATATTGGAATGGAACAATAAAAAATTATAGATACGTCGGAGACGTATCAACGGGTCACATGATTAGGAGAATGATGTGATGGACAAGACCCATCCGTTAGCTTAGCATAATGATCGTTTAGTTTTATTGCTATTGCTTTCTTCATGACTTATACATGTTCCTCTGACTATGAGATTATGCAACTCCCGATTACCGGAGGAACACATTGTGTGCTATCAAATGTCACAACGTAACTGAGTGATTATAAAGATGCTCTACAGGTCTCTCCGAAAGTGTTTGTTGAGTTGGCATAGATCAAGAATAGGATTTGTCACTCCGAATGTCGGAGAGGTATCTCTGGGCCCTCTCGATAATACACATGATAATAAGCCTTGCAAGCAAATGACTAATGAGGTAGTCACGAGATGGTGTATTACGAAACAAGTAAAGGGACTTGCATGTAACGAGATAGAACTAGGTATGAAGATACCGATGATCGAATCTCGGGCAAGTAACATACCGATGACAAAGGGAACAATGTATGTTGTTATGCGGTTTGACCGATATAGATCTTCGTAGAATATGTATGAGCCAATATGAGCATCCAGGTTCTGCTATTTGTTATTGACCGGAGATGTGTCTCGGTCATGTCTGCATATTTCACGAACCCGTAGGGTCCGCACGCTTAACATTCGATGACGATTTGTATTATGAGTTATGTGATTTGATGACTGAAGTTTGCTCGGAGTCCCGGATGAGATCATGGATATGATGAGAAGTCTTGAAATGGTCGAGAGGTAAATATCGATATATTGGAAAGCTATATTCGGACATCGGAATGGTTCCGAGTGATTCGTGTATTTTTCGGAGTACCGGAGAGTTTGGGGAATTCGCCGGGGGAAGTTAATGGGCCTTAGTGGAGAGAGGGAAGAAGGGCCACGAGGTGGCGCGCGCCTCCCCCCTCCCCAAACCGAATTGGACAAGGGGTGGGGCCTCCCCCCTCTCCCTCCTTTCTTTCTTTCCTACTCCGTAAAGGAAAGGGAATCCTATTAGGACTTGGGAGTCCTAGTAGGACTCCCTACACATGGCACGCCCCTAGGAGGGCCGGCCTCTCTCCCTCCCTCCTTTATATATGTGGGCAGGGGGCACCCCAAAGGCACAACAGACAATCTCTTAGCCGTGTGTGGTGCTCCCCTCCACAGTTACACACCTCGGTCATATCGTTGTAGTTCTTAGGCGAAGCCCTGCGCCGGTAACTTCATCATCACCGTCACCACGCTGTCGTGCTGACGGAACTCTCCCTCGTCCTCAACTGGATCAAGAGCTCGAGGGACGTCATCGTACTGAACGTGTGCTGAACACGGAGGTGCCATACATTCAGTACATGGATTGGTTGGATCGTGAAGACGTTCGACTACATCAACCGCGTTACTAAAACGCTTCTGCTTTCGGTCTACGAGGGTACGTGGACACACTCTCCCCGCTCGTTGCAATGCTTCTCCTAGATATATCTTACGTGATCGTAGGAAAGTTTTTGAACTACTACGTTCCCCAACACTACCATGTAATATTTTCTTCCGTACTCTATCAACGTATGTCATCATAATAAAACTTATACTCCTTTTGGACATATATCTTGGCGAAACTCAATACAAAGTAAAGTATGAGGCATCACCAAGATTCTTCATGTTACAAATAGAAGATAGAAATTACTTGGCTCGCCAAAACATTCTATTTCCACAAGGTAGTGATCTTACTCCCCCTTGTCTTATAGTATGAGTGTCCCAACGCTTGTATTATCTCATAATTGCATTTGTTTAGATAACATGCCTTATGTCACCTTCACCCATGACAAAACCGTACAATTGAGACATAAATACATTATCAACTAAGTCAACACAAGAGCATGTCATAGTAACAACACAAAACGTCACAACAACTCACTGAGGAAATTTTATGGAGTTCCGTACATCACTAGAGCTCATAATCTTCATCCTATATGGCAACAAGCCACTAAGATGATCATTCACACACATTCTCGATCACAGGGAAATTGTTGAGAGTCTCAAACACCAAGTGTTGCATTAGAATTTCCCCCTTACAATTTACCTGATGCATATGAACAAAGATCTAATGGAGTTATCCTTAAGATTAATGTTCATACGCTCCAGGTTCCTGATGATCACTTTATCTGAAAGATGAAACTAAATCCAAAATCTTGATAACAATCATCTCAGTTCTAAACTAAAACACCGTTGGGCTGAATATGACTGTGAGGTCTGGTTGATATTAGGCCCAGACTATCAGCATCCCTTCATCAACTGGATAGGAGTAGCGACAGGTGTTGCCTAGACGGTGGCTTTAATCTTATTGTTGTGTGACTTTGTAAGGTCTTGTATGAATAATTAATAAAGTGGTTGCATGCATCGTCTAGGTGCAGAGGCCGAGGGTCCTCCTCCTTTTCTAAAAAAAGTTGATAGCTGGATAATGTGATGTATTTATCTCTTATGCTTTGTCAAGGAAGGATGACTTGTTTGCTGAATGTGATGGTCGTAATGTTCAATTTGAGTTGTCGGTGGTAGTGGTGGTGGTATTCATTATTCAACATGAAGGAATTCCTCGGTTGAGTGTGATGCTCATCTTCTTTTTCTTTCTTTTGATGAAGCACTGAAGCTGAAAAGCATTGTCCGTCATGGACCTGGATGAAAGAAAGTGAAAATATATGTAAGATGTGGTGTTGCAATTCCATTTTCTTCAGAAAAATGTATTCCCTTTTTAAACATGAATTGAGAGATAGAAATAACCACTGAATGATAAATTTTCATCGCGACCGCGAGATATTCACCGAGCTCAGTCGTGCACAGATAACCACTTGGTCAGCAACGTCCACCCCCTTCTCTCTACAGTCTAAACAGATCGTTGTTTCTCATGAAATTGCTCAGATGTAGGAGCTCATGAATTCCATCCCTGTAAATCTTTTTTTGTGTGTGTCACCTTCATGTATGCAGTCTGATCGAAACGTATCAGTAATTATGATTTGTCACGTGCTTTTTCTGTTTCTGGTGTTGAATAATTAGGCATTTTCCCGTTTAGTTTAATCCAGAAAAATAGTGGATAAAACATGAATAGCAATATAGTGGTGAGACTAGAAACTAGCAACAATTCGTTGAGACTAGTCATGCAATCAAAATCAAAAGAAAAATGCATCATATCCATGTCAATCCCTACTAGCAATAAACCAAATGCTAGCCTTAACAGTGAGGATAAGATAGCATACGTCGCAGTAGCAGACTGTGCGGATGTCCCGATCATCATGTCGCTGAAGAGGTCGTTGACGTCGGGGAAGAAGTCGCCGTTGGGGAACTCATCCTCGGTGATGTCGCCATTCGCAGCCACGATGAACAAGAATCTAGCAGTCGCGCAAGGATGCTACCCAAAAATCTGATCGCCCCTCTCCCGTATAAGATCACAAGAGGCGGGGTTTCGGAGGCCTGCTGTCTCACTCTCCAGTGCACGCCGGGAAGCGGGATGGGAAAGAGGTAGGCGGTGCAATGCTCTGGAACAATGTGAGGAGTCGTTTCTCGTTGGGAAGAGGAGCGACCTCTTATAGGACTCACGAGATGAAACTGAAATGGACGCATTAATTCTCATTAAGGAGAGGACAAACAAATGCACTAAAAATCCTATTAAGTGGTCAGTTTCATCTCCCACTAGTAGGAAAATCGTTTCAAGTTCTTGCATGGCAAAATATGCTAGTGGGCACGGTATGAAGAAACTAATGTACTAATGAAGGAATGAAACCGAAACCAAAATATTGATGCCATCAATGAGGAGATGAATGTCATCATTCACCGCCAATCGGTTTCATTCTCCATTAGCACAAACCATTTAGCTTCTTTCTTGTCATGCATGAACGTGCCACATGGGCCTATTGGATTTTCCTAGAAATTATTGGATATAACAAATGGTCTAATTCCCAATAATTCTAATATCTGGAAATAGAAATTACATTTGAGACAGTAACTTAAGATATTCCCGTGTTTGAATTAAGCTTTGTTAGCTAGCTACCGTATATTGTTCTGTGCATCTTCTTTTGAAGGATGACAAGGTTCAAACATGTGCAGGAACAAAATTAAAGGGCAGTCAGACAAGTCCTACTACTCGTTGGTCCCATGATGCTCCAGTACGACTTCAATTTCACTCAAATAAGTTGGTGAGTTTTTTTAAAAAAATTAAACAAAATTTCACCATGCAACATGAGTGCCGTTTACAGTGCATTTCTCCAACCACCACACACGCCCCTTCAAAGTAGACTCGGCTCATTAGTTTTTATTCTTATTCGCACTAAGCTTGCAGCGTGCACGCTGGCTCGGGTGCCGCTGGCGCTGCCCGGTTTTTATGTCTTTGTGTCTTTTTTCTTCTCTTTTACTTTTGTCTTTTTCATTTGTTTCACTTATTTTCTTATTAGGTTTTTCCTTATTTTTTCTGTTACTGTTCCCTTAAAAAGTATATGAAACTTTTGCAAATTTGTTTTCTTTTTCAAATTCATGATCTTTTTAAATGTATGAACTTTTTTCCAAAAGAGGTGCACAATTATATTGCATGCCACCAAGTTGTGACTATCCAAGATTTTTTTTTCTTTCAAAATGGTGTAGTTTTTGCAAATGCATGAACTATTATACATATCCATGAAGTTTTATTTTACAAATCCATGAACATTTTTTCAAATCAATGAATCGATGAACATTTTAAAATTCACGAAGATCTTTCAATTGCACCAATGTTTTCAAATGCATGATTTTTTTTGTATCCATGAACTTTTTCCAGATGCGTGAAATTTCTAAAATTCTCGATCTTGCTTTTCCAAATTTCACAAACTTTTATTTTTCAATTTATGAAATTTTTCGAAAAATTTAAAAAACTCCCAAATCAATTTTGTTTCAAATTTTCAGTTAATGAACAGTGTTTACGCCACGAGCTTTTCTAAATTTCATGATATTTTTTGCAAGCGCGAACATATTTTCAGTTTTTTTAAGTTGAATCTTTTTTGGAAAAGTCAGCTATCACTGGTCAACCGGTCGACAAGCCGAACGAAGAGACCGGTAGAAGCAGTCCAGTGAGCTGGGACTGGGCAAGTTAGTGAGCGAGCTGCGGTAGCGGGGCTGCCAAATAGCGACACAAGCGCCGTATAGGATCTCTCTGCATTTTATTTTAAATTTGTAAACGGGTGGACCTTCAAGCAAAACCTTGACCATGGAGAATTGCCCGTTGACTTTTTTCTGAAAAAGAAAAAGTTCACAAGAAATTACAATTTTTTAAAAGGCTTATGAAATTTCAGAAAAAGTCAAGACTTAGAAAGCTCATAATTTGAAAAATATTAAAAATAAATAAAAAAATGTTCATTAATTTTTAAAAAGCAAACATTTGAAAATAAAATCATAATCTGAAAAAGTATTCATGAATTTGAGAAGAAGTTCATGGATTTCAAAAAAGTTCACAAAAACTTCGGGGAAATGCAAAATTTTAGAAAACACATAAATTTGATAAAAATAAAAAATGAGAAAATAAAGAAAGAAGAAGTATAGAAAACCTAAAGAGAAAAAAACTGGTGCTGCGGAAAAACCAGTAGAAAACTCGCCCAGAAAATACCATAAAAAATCATTGGAAGGTTTAAAAAACGGTGAAAAAAATACAAACATGGGTCGGCCCATTTTGATACACAGCGCTGTAGAGGTGTATACGCCGGTTTACAGAAAGCATTGTAACAGACGCTTAAGGTGCCAAATAGGTGTTGGGGAGTTTCCGACCTGCATGCAGAAAGTGGCCCTAACACGCCCATAAGAAATATCTCCAGAAAAAAAAAAACACATCCATATATGTCCCTAGCTTTTTTTATAAAGGGCATTTTATTAACTCAATATGTAGGATCAATCAAATACAAATTATGATGAGAAACACGCAGCCTCTGCATAACTAAGATTCACACATTCAAATAAAAACAAACTGAAAGAAAAAAAAGACATATTAGAAACAGTAGCATCATATAGGACCAAAACTATGCCTGCATTGAAGGAGGTGGTGCACCAATCCAGAGGTTATACCGCCACCCATGCTAAGTAAAGATCTCCCTGGCCATCCGTTCCAAACGCATACACATCACCTTAAACAACGGTTGATACTTCGCTCGGTGTAGCGTAGATCACGTACGAAGCGAGTGTGTACACAAAATATAATATGCAAATGATAGGTGTTTTTGCCCTCGAAAACCAATTCATTTCTACATAGCCAGAGCGCCCATAATAAGACGTATGCTCCCACCCAAATTAGCGTTCTGAACCTATTTGAAATTCCGTCCAACCAATGACCAAAAATATTAGCAACACTTGTGTGCGGATATAAATTGGACGTTATTTGGATGACTGACCACATAAACTGCAAAAACTTGCATTGGAAAAAGAGGTGTTTGATTGTCTCGTTGGAGTACAAAAACTACACTTCTTACTTTCTTGTCAATTGCGACGGGTGAGGTTGTCTTTAGTTAGCACAACTCCCCTTCGAAGATACCATATGATGATACCCATATCGTCCCTAGCTGATGAATACAATTTTGAACAACTCAAGGCCTCTTCCAGAAATTGCACTTTACAAACTACAACTCGTCTTGGTTGTGACGAGGTCTTGCTCTTTCATCCATTGGTCGAGAGGTAGTCCATTGTTTAAAATGTGCCGCCAACTGCAGACAAAACTAAGTATATTGAACGAGTCAAGAACACTAGCCTGCACTGGCCTGGGGCGCATATTACTGTATGTAAATTGTGTATGATTAGTTAAGTTGGGTGCTGCAAGGCATCTGTCCTCGCCAGATGTCAAAGAATAGGATGTGCAGTATAATTTCATATCTGTCGTGGGGCACAACTGGTGTGGCTCCTGTCTCGGGTTCCATTTTTTTTACATGGCACAATAATCGACCTCTTATGGTTCTTTGGTAACTATGTGATGTATTTGCATAATTGGACAAGATAAGGTTGATCTCAGGCAGATACATTTGCAAAAAGTATTTATTTAAACATTTGTATGTTGGCATAATTTAGGAAGATCCAGAGTATGACCGTAGCTAGTTAATTCGTCCAACTTGCTAAGATGGAAGCACGCTGATGAACCTATTTATACATTAACAAACAATAGAACAATTATTTAGCATTAGAAAATAATATTATTGCACCAAGCTCTTCTGAAGTCATTCAAACTAGTAAATGCAGACTCATCTTGCATCACCTTGTATACCGAAAAGCTTGCTCTTTCTGTAATTAGCAAATTGCAGACTTGTTTTCTACTTTAACAGTCTCTTAATTTTAGTTACTTCTGTAAAAATAGGAGTACTTCATATATCATAGCATACATAGTCTTCTCTCAATTATGGCTGTACGATGTGTATTGTGTATGTTGTCATTGTGCAGAAATTGGCAAGCTTTGTTGTATAGGAACCTCACATACAAGTTCATCTTTTCAAAAATTATGAAAAGATAAGGGGCCTTAGTGTTGCCGATCAGGCTGACCATGCAATACAATTCCGAAGAACTATTGGCATTTTCTGAGAAATTGCACCTATAGAAAAGTACAACTCTGTACATGGTTGCCAACTTGCGAGAAAGTTTCGTTCTTTCATTGACATACTCCAAAGTCTTTGGTTACATATAATACTATTTGAATCAGTGTAGCCAATTGTACAACAAGATAATTAATATGATTGATCGATCAACAACGACAACCTGCCACAAACCATGACTAGCCTAGCATGTCCTTCTATGTAAACCATGAGCCGCAAATTATGTCGGGTGTCATATGGTGTAAGAGCATCTCCAGCAGCGCCCCCAACACGCCCTCCTCAGACCTTTTTTTTTTGCGCCGGCGACCGAAAATCGGCCCAGCCGCGCCCCAGGATCTCATTTAGCGCCGGTTTGGGCCGAAAAAGCAGCCGGCGATCCCGAGCCGAACCCAAACGCCCGGGGGTCGCCTGGGGGCGCCGGCAGAAGCGAAAAGCGGCATGGGGCCGCTCTGTCGGCAAGAGGAGGGCCTTTTCCCGCCGTTTCCTCCCGCTTTTCCCCTCGTCTTCCCTCCCATTGTCCATTCCTCCCGCCAAACTCCTCCTCTCCCCTCCCCCAGCCCGCCGCCATGCCGCCAAAGAAGTACGCAGCCCCCCGCGCCGCGACGGATGCCGCCGCCGCTGCCTAGCCGAAGTAGAGGAAGCAGAAAGCGCCGCCGTCGAAGCCGCCAGGCATGACTAACGCCGACTGGAAGGCAGAAGTTCAACGCCGGGAAGCTGTCACCGCCGACCGGCGGAACAGGGCAAACGCCAAGAGGGCCCGCGACATGGCGGCGGCCGCGGCCTCGGCGACGGTCGAGCACGACCAAACCGAGACATCTCGTGCAGGCATGATGCATCCGCCCGGCGGCCAAGGCCCATATGCGCCCCGGAGCCAGCAGAGCATCGGGTATCCCGCCGGCTGGGGTTGTACGCCATTGCCGGGATACACCGACGGCGACGCGCATGGCGGCTTCAACCCCAACGTCACCTTCCCCCATGGTCACTCCGTCTAGCGCACGACCTCACCCGCCTTCGCCGGCGTGCAGTACCAACCGTACAACTACTCGCCGCCGACCTACGCCGCCTCACTGACGCTGCCCCTCCGACGCGGGGCACTGCTCTTCTCACAAACATCGTCATCGCACCTCGGCGACACGAATGCGACGGAGGCCGACATGGACGACATCATCATGACCGGCTCGGCCGCCGCCGCCGCCTTCCCCGGGTTCGCCATCCAAGACGACACAGTCGATCTCAACGGCTGCATGGACGGCGTGCTCGACTACAGTGAGGACGAACCAGAGGAGGAGGAGGAGGAAGAGGAGGAACCGGCGCCTGCTCAAGCGAGCAAAGGGAAGAAGAAGAATAAGAGGGCGGCCAGGACCGGCAAGCCGCGCATCAAGTGGGCGTTCAAGGAGGACGAATGCCTCGCCGAGGCGCGGACGAACTTCCCATTTTGATTGCCGAACTGTGGCAATGTGAGCGCCGATCTGTGGCGATGTGATCGCCGGACTTGTGGCGTTTTTCTGTGAGCACCTGTGGGCGTGGCTGGGCCTAGATCGCCCCCAGAGCCTAATATTCACCGGGGGCGAGCCCAAAACAGCGCCGGCATATGCGTTTGGGGGGCGAACGAGTGGAGATGCTCTAACAAGCATTATTCCTCGTTGCTAGAAGTTAAAAGTACATCATGACACACACTTACGATTTCGTAACTTATCTATCATAGGACATATGCTAGGATGTGGCTGGTATCTCACGATCGAACTTTTTACAAGGCACAACGGTGTCATGATCATTGCATAATTGGATGGGAGAAGGCCACTCTAACATTGTTTATCTGTATAAACGAGTTATTTTAACATATGCAGGTCGAGATAATTTCAAGATGACCAGGAATACAACAATAGCTAAGTAATCTAACATTCTGACGTGTAAGCATAAAGAATGAAGAATCTGTCATACATAACCAATAATAGAACAATGATTTGACATAACCAAAGTCACTATTATTGCAAAATCTAACCTAACACAACCATAGGATATTTCTAACAGAGCACCATAAGGAGCTGAAATGTGTACTGTCGTCTCTAACTGATGAAAACTTCGAACATGCTGTGTGTTCTGGGTAATTGGTAGTAGTGCGGCCAAATCAAGCTAAATAGAAAATGCAATTTTGAACAACTCTAGGCCTTATCCAAGAAATTGCACTTTAAAAAATACAACTCGTCCTGGTTGTGATGAGGTCTTGCTCTTTCATTCATTGGTTGAGATATATTCCAAAGTCTCTGCTTAGCTGGTACTCCCACCATTTAAAATGTATAGCCTATTGCAAACTAGGCCTAACTAGTCAATCTATTTTGAACAACTCTCTTCTGACAAATTGCACTTTAAAAAGTACAATCCGTCTTGGTTGTGACTATGTCTTGATTTTTCATCCATTGGTTGGGAGATAATCCGAAATGTTCGCTTAGCTGTTACCTCTTAAAAAGTGCAGCCAATTGTAGAGTAAACGAGAAGTACTCCCTTCAATTTTATTTAGTCCACGTATTAGTTTTGGACAAAGTCAAGCTACAAAGTTTATAAACAAAACTATTAACATATACGAGAACAAATCAATACCATTTGATTCATCATTGAATGTACTTTCACATCATATAGATTTGATATGATAAATATTTATATTGTTTTCTATAAACTTGATTAAACTTTACAAAGTTTGACTTCAATCAAAACTAATATAAATATACAAAGTAAATGAAAACGGAAGGAGTATGATCGATGAAATTAAGGACAGTGACCGGCCACCAGCCTGACATGCATATTATTGTATCTAAGCTGTGTTATATTAATTAAGTTGGGTACCGTATGGTATAATTAGCTTGTCCTGCTAGCTAGATGTCAAAGTATAGGATGCAGTGCGATATAATTTCATAACTGTCATGTGGCACAATTATTGGTGTGGCTATTGTCTCGGGTTCCTGTACTTTTTCGTTTTACATGGCACAATAATCAACCTCCTGTAGTTCTTTAGTAATTACTTGGTGCTATCTTTGTACACGAATAAGGTTGTTCTCAGGTTGATTCATTGGGAAAAATATATTTAACTAAACATTTGTACGATGGGCTAATTTAGGAACATCCAGACTAGAACACTAGCTAGCTAATTCATCCAACATGCTAACATGTGAACACAATGATGAACATATTTCTACATACTCCCCGTCTAGGCGCTGCGCGCCCCTTTCCACCCCTCCCCCGAGATATCATCATGGCGTAGCTCAGGAGGCCCTTTCTCGCGGCTCCCCAACTAGTCTCACCGTGGACGGAGCATTTATAGACAACGGGTGGAAAGGGGCCCCACACGTGACAGCCAAGCCAGGTGTTGTGCATCCCGTCCGACGACCACTCACCGTCCATGTCCATACTAGCCAAGCCCCATCATCCGGCTAGGTTCGCTTGTGTTCGTTGGCAGGTTACACAGGATTGGCGAGCAGCCGAGGATCGTCGGTCCGGTGCAAATAAAGTCACCGGAAAGAAGGTGGAAATGCATTTAACTGGTACACACGAGGAGGGGTGGCCGGTCAGCGTGCAGTCGACGTGTATATAGGAAGGGGATTTGCCAAGCTTGCTAAAAGAAATTGCCATCCTCATGACAATTGATACGTCTATTTTGCATTGTTTTTTCATATCAATATTTATTTCATTATGGACTATTATTTCACTTAATGATAAAATTATTATGCCTTTTCTCTCTTATTTTGAAAGATTCACATGAAGTGAGAGATTGTCGACAGCTGAAATCATGGACCGGAAAGGGCTATATCGGAGACACATATTATGCACAACTTCAAATTACCTAAAAGTTGGCGGAGATTTATTTTGGAATATATAAAAAATACTGGAGAAAGAAATATCATAAGGGGATCCACCAGATAGCGACAAGCTGGGGCTCGCCCACCCCCAGGGCGTGCCCCCTAAGCTTGTGGCGCTTCTGGAAGGCCTCCGGGGCCCATCTTCTCCTATATGGTGCCACTTGATCTAGAAAAAAAATCAAAAGAAAGGTATCGGGACGAAGCGCTGCTGTCACGACCAGGAACCTGGGCAGGAGCACTTTTGTTCTCCGATGGAGCGATTCCGCAAGGGAAACTTCCCTCCGGGAGCGGGAAATCGAAGCTATCATCATCACTAACGATCCTCTCATCGTGGGAGGACTAATCATCATCAACATCTTCACCAACATCATCTCATCTCAAACCCTAGTTCATTTCTTTTATTAGGTTTTGTCTCAAAACCTCAAATTGTTACATGCCGGTTGCTAGTAGTGTTGATTACATCTTGTAGTTGATGCTAGTTAGTTTATTTGGTAGAATATGATTTGTGAGTAGTTAATTTTGTTCCCGAGTACATGGGAGAAGTCCGGTTATAAGTAATCATATGAATTTGGTATCCGTTCGATATTTTGATGATATGTATGTTCTGTTGGGTTGCTAGAGTGACAAAAGTTTAAACCCTCGTGTATTGCTATTCCGTAAGAGGATGATTTGGATCGATATGTTTCATGCTATGGTTAGATTTATTTTAATTCTTCTTTTGTATTTGTGAATGCTTGCGAGAGGGGTTAATCATAAGTGAGAGCTTTGTTAAAGTAAGAACAACACCCAAGCACCGATCCATCCATATATCGAATTATCAAAGTAACGAACACGAATCAAATAAACATGAAGAAAGTGACTAGATGAATTCCCATGTGTCCTCAAGAACGCTTTACTTGCTATAAGAGAAAGTTCCGGCCAGTCCTTTAATATAAATAGGATTGGGATACATTGCTGCACATTTGTTACAATTGCTACTTATTGCTCGTTACAAATTACCTTGCTATCAAACTATTTGTTACAAATAATTTTAGTGTTTGCAGAAAATACCTTGCTGACAACCGCTTGTCATTTCCTTTTGCTCATTGTTGGGTTCAACACTCTTACTTATTGAAACCACCGGTCATCAAGACTCTTTCTGGTGCGATTGCCGGGGAGTGATATGCTTGTTTTTTTGCAGCTCTCATCCAGAAACAGTTCACAACCACTTCATGGGATGCAGTGTTGGCACATTTTTTATCGATTAGAGTGCTCTGGTTTAGGCATTTGTTTTGGTTTGGGTTGATAAGGGTGTGCAGTGTTGTGACTGGGTACTGCTGCATTACTGTAATCAATCATAACTTGTGTATGTAGAAGCACTGTTAGCTCTAGATGATGATGTATGTATGTGACAGGGCTACCAACATATGTTGCCCAATCGCTGTGCCGTGACCACACCGACAATCAGTGCCGCCACCATATGTTGCCCCACCGCAAAGACAAGGCTGGAGAAACAGGGAGCCCCCAGCCGGAGGCTGCAGCCGCTAACCGATGGGCGCACCAGCACGGGTAGCCATAGCCGTCGGAGGCTAGCCCCGCGCCACCCGGGTCACCAGCGACTAGATCTGGCTGCGCTAGATCGAGGGCCGCGAACACCACATGTATGCCCCACGCAGCCATCCCACCATCGTCGCCCGAGCCCGCGCTGCCGCGCCCCGCGGCCACCCGCTGAGATAACCGCCCGTGTTGATCCCGCCAGTAGAGGGGAAAGTGGGTCCCGCCACCGCCGATGCCGACAGGGCTTTGCCCGATGGCGGTTAGGATGAGAGGAGGGAGGGGGGCCGCGGGGCCGGCAGCACTAGGGTTCCCCCCTCGGTCGCCGCGGGAGCGACGCGAGAGGGATTACATGTTGGTCTATTGGTTATCGGTCGCTTCCGCCCGAGCGACTCCGGAGGCGCCCCATCTCGATCGTCCCGCCGGGCCTCCTCCACCCCGTTCTCTGATCCTGGCCAGCGCCACCGCCCACGTCGGTGGTGGTGGCAGCGCCCTTCTCGTCAAACGACGGAGGCCATGGGAGTGCATCATGGCGGCGCACCACGGGCAGTGGTGTGGCGGTGGCCGCGGTGTAAGGCGGTGGTTGTGTCTCGCGATTGCCTTGCTGAAGGAATTGTTTTGAGAGCGCGGACTTTCTCCAGCGTGAAAACCAAAGATCTTGGATCGGGCAACGACAGCGCTTGTGCACTGTTCCCTTCTTGGAGGCGTTGTTTTGGGAGACCATTTATATTTATCAGGTTGCTATGACGGGACTTTTTTTCCTTCTTTTTATTTTTCTCCTTTGGGTGTGTGCATCCTGTACGTCTTGTAGGTGCAGAGGCTGAGTGTAATTGATATCTTTACGGTATTAATATATTCCTCCTTTCAGAAGAAGAAAGAAGTTGAAAGGAACCATGTACACACACAAGCACATAGGGTGATGTGTTGTTATATATAAGATTGTTGTAACATTGCCTATCCCCAAGTATAATCTTCGACCCTCTCCCACTTCTTCACCATGACGGACATACCTCCTGGTCTTGGTGAGTACCTCATCTATATCACGCTCATGATGTTCCCATGCTATGTGGTGTTTCAAATTGCCAAATCAGTCTTCCCGCGATTCACGGAGATGAACCCAAAGTTGGTGTTCTCGATCGCAATCGTCCTCACCTTCGTGTTGAAGGATATCATCTACGCCTCGCCTTCCAGTTTCTACGACGCGATGGCCATATTTGTTGGCCAACTTGTCCATTCGGTGTGCATGACCGGGGTGTCGTATATGGTGATCACCATAGGCACCTACATCCAAGGCGCATTTAATGGGCTATCCATTGTCATCGACTTGATGATGATGGATATGTTCATGAAGCATTCCGATAGCGGGGCCAAGTTTCTTGGGATAATATTGCTTCTTTTCTTCTGGTCCCTGATTTCTGTGTAAGTTTAAAGAGGGAGTACTTTAGAAGAAGCAATTATCAAAGAATAGGTACTCCTATATACTACCTTTGGTTCTTTTTTTTTTTTTTTGAGAAGATATACTACCTTTGGCTATGTGAAGCAATAATCAGTTTGCTTCATATACTACCTTTGGCTATGTGAAGCAAACCGATTAAAATGCGACAGAATATATGCAAGCATGAGAAAGAAATACAAATGGCAACTTATACAGTCCTGTAGCTTTGTCTGTTCATCGATATTCCTCATGTATAAATCCGATGGATTTGTCCCGTTTGTAAATCTCTTCTCCACAAACATTTAGTAAGAGTTATCCAGGGAAAAACTATATTCCTTTTACAGTACAATAAGATAATATGAGTTACTTATTTTTTCGCATCAAGGGTTCGTGTCTTTCTCTCAATCAAAAGCATCGGCCAATCAACGTATGGGGTGGTGCCAACGGGGTTGATACACATGGAGTCCCTCGGTGTGCGGGGCTACGGGAGCAGTCGAACACGCCATGGTTGAGCTTGCGGGGCTCCTCAAGGCGACATGCCAGCTTGTCGTCCCTTATTTCATGGGAAGCTGTCAGAGGAAGGCAACTGCCTGGTGGAGGCTTGCATATGGCTTCAGGATTGCGGCGAGGTCGCACCAGTGCGTGGCGTTGCGAAAGGACTAGCGAAGATTACCTATATATGTCAATGAGGTAAAAATGAAAACTGAAGCTTAATAACCGTTGCATCAACTTAATAGTACACACTGATTTTGGTACTACGGTGTACTGTAAAATATCTCAAAAACTACTAATGGCCTCGGCGGGCTATCTCAAGAACTACATGTGCGCTTACAAGTCAACTAACCTGCGAAGATATATAGTTTCCACTTTTTGTGTTTGAATGTATCCATGTCCAGTATGTACTTTGAGTGATCTACAAGGATAGGTGTTGGGGCGGAAGCAACACAGTCACACACAAAAGAAACGACAGAGAAAGAGCAAAAGAAACAAATGCCGACAACGGCGGATCAACAAAAACCGAAGAAGCCTCGCGATCGCTGCGCCCACCGGGATCTTCCACTAGGCTCCAAGACTTCGAAGCGCCGGCACCTATCAACATCTCCAAGAAGGATCGCGACAATGACGACGCTGCTGCCAAGGGTTTCCCCGGTACACGACGAGGCGAGAGGAAGGGTAGCACCCGACGCCCTCCCGGAAGGTCAAGTGACACCCACAGGCGCCACCGCGCCGGTGTCGGCCAAGCCGACAGGGGTTTCCACCCACAGGTGCCGCGAAAAAGCTTGCGGGGACGCACACTGGGTCAAGATAGCAAGATCATTCATTCATTCAAGGGACTGAATTAATTCTCTGCTTATGCTTGTCGACTCCAACAGAAATCCGAATGACATGTCACTCCACTCCTTGGCAGGCAAACTACTTCGGAACCATATCGATCATAAATCCTGAAGCGTCTGAATCCTGAAAATTGAGGGTAGCCCCTGAACAAGATCCTTGCGCGCGGTTTAGCTTCCTGAAATAAAATTACATTTTCTCTTTTCCAGGAACAAAATGCACAATAGTGCCAGGTTTCAGATTCTTCAGCCAACATCAGCACGCTCGTTCAATGTTCTCATTTGTGTTCATTGACACTCCGTACGTGCATCAAGATGTGCTCATGAACAACTGTCGACGGTTCAAATTTAAAACAGCAGCATCCCACCTATATAAGCCTGTCGCCGGCCGGACTGACATTGCCTTCCTTCAGAGACAACAGGCAGAATATTGCAAGGTTTCCATCTCGTAGTCGTATATGACCATGCAGCGCTTTGAAGGGTCTTGCTGTTCAAGACAACTAGACAAGCAACATGTAACTGGATCAAGCAGAGCATTAACACGCACCTCAAGGAATCAGAAGCAGAGAAGGAGCTGCGTTATGAAACCAACAGATTCTGATGGGAAGATCGTCAGACAAGAGAGCAAGAACCAGAAAAAAGAAAACATGAAAGACATCACCATAATAACAATGCTCCTAGAGAGAACTCGAATATCCGGTTCATTCACATACATATAAAGCACCCTGAATAAATCATATAGACGTTATCAAATCAAACAGTACTTCCATGTTCGATACAGACTTGACAATTGACAGACAACACAATTATACTAATAATAAATATCACCCTAGTTTTCTCTAAAATGAATATCACACTAGAGAGCTGCATAAGCAAAGTACCCAAGAGTGAAACGCCCAGCTGCAGAAATATATATACACACATCCTCTGCACCAGCAAACTCCCTCACGCTGAATTGAAAGTTCTACTGAATTCCCTCGCAACTGCCCTGAATAGTAGTGCTACTAAAATGCTAATAATCGAATTAAACACTAGTACGGGTACGGCCGTATACATCTGGTCCACTCTGAAATCACGCGGACAGAACAAATCTCAAGTTGTAAGCCATGCACCTCCCTGCTGGCTGCACATTTGCCTTCACCGTCTTCCTTACGCCTAAAAATCGTCAGAGTCATCACAAGAGCCTTCTTCAGAGATTAAATAAGTTTTTTTTAGAAAAGGAGGAGGACCCCCGACCTCTGCATCTGGACAATGCATGCAGCCACTTTATTAATTATTACACACGACCTTATAAAGTCATGCAACAGTAAGACTAAAGGCACCGTCTAGGCAACACCTGTCGCTGCTCCTATCCAGCTGATGAAGGGATGCTGATAGTCTGGACCTAATACCTAACAGACCTCGAAGCCAAACCTAACATCTAAGACCTGATGTCCCAACCAGGACTGCTGCCGGGTATGGGGCACCCACCAGTCCGGCGCCATCCTCAACCAGGACGACTGCCGGGTATGAGGCCGCCGCAACCACCTGCCACCAATATCCATCTTCAATGTTGTACTGCTGCATCTACCTTGCCCGATCTAGCTGTCGTCGACGCCACCACAACGCCAGACAACACCACCATCCTACGCTCGTCCATCATCACATGCCCACCAGCGAGACCCCGCTGCTCCATGCCGCCGAGACCCGCCGTCGTCTACGCGAAAGAAGGCACGCCACACCACCTCACGCCTCTTCCATCCGGCGCCGCTCCACAAACAATGCCCCCAATAGGGAACACGACACCGCAGAGCTGCCATCGTCCGATCCAGTAATCTTAGGATTTCTCCCGGAGTGGCAAGATTAGATTGACGATAGTTTCTTGAGGATGCATTCATCAAGGTAACGATGTGGATGCCGCCATCGCCCGCCATGACCGGTGTCGGCTCGGTTTTCACCGCGACTATGTCTCCCCAACTCGCCGCCGGTGTTAATAGTGGGATCCCAGATCCGTCACTACCAGCCTGGCCAACCGCATTCGGTGAAGAAGGCAACCACAACCACCTGTTGGGGAACGTAGTATTTCAAAAAAAAAAAATCCTACGATCACGCAAGATCTATCTACTAGATGCATAGCAACGAGAGGGGAGAGTGTGTCTACGTACCCTCGTAGACCGAAAGCGGAAGCGTTTATCAACGCAGTTGAGGTAGTCGTACACCTTCACGATCCGTCCCGATCTAGTACCGAACGTACGGCACCTCCGCGTTCAGCACACGTTTAGCTTGATGACGTCATCGCCTTCTTGATCCAGCAAGACGGGCGAAGTAGTAGATGAGTTCCGGCAGCAGATGATACGTCCAAAACGTATCTATAATTTCTGCTTGCTACATTCTTCTTTTGTGTGATATTGCTATGATATTGATGCACTTCCATACACTTTTGATCATATTTGGACTAACTTATTAATTCAGTGCACCACAGTGCCAGTTCCTGTTTTCTGCTGTTTTTCTATTTCAGGTTTCCCCCATATTAAAAGTGCTCCAAAAATTCCAGAAAAAATATAGGAAAAATCATCGTACAGGAAGCTTCGCGAAGAACCAAAGATGGGCCAGAGGGGAGCCAGGGGAGGCCCAGGCGGCCACCTGGCGCGGCCCCACCCCTGGCCGCGCCAGGGGGGCGCCTGGGGCCCTGCTCCGCCTCTGGCTGCCCCCTTCGCATATATATCCCTCTCGTCCCGAAACCCTCGAGGACAGAACCCTTTTTCACGATCTCGCCTCTGTTCCGCCGCCGCAGTGCTTCCAAGATCGGGAGCATCAGAAGAACTCTTCCCGGCACCCTGCCGGAGGGGAGAACCACCACCGGGAGCTTCTCCACCACCATGGACGCTTCCCGGATGAGTCGTGAGTAGTCCACCTTGGACCATGGGTCCATGATCAGTAGCTATGTGATGTTCTCCTCCCCTCTTTGCTCTTCATGGTTTGGACCTCGTGAGCTGCCCTACATGATCGAGGCACATATGTAATCTTTCTGCTATTGCTTTGCTGAGTTTGCTGGGATCTGATGGATTATGAGACTATGTTCAGATTGTGTTTGAGTAATATATTTGATTCACCTCTTTTATATCTTTGTTCTTGAGTAATTCTTGCATGTTCTCCGTTGCTGTTTATTGCTTTGGCCAAGTAGTAGGTAGTAACTCCAAGAGGGAGCGTTATGCTTGATTGTGGGTTCATGCCCCTGATGACTAGCTTGAGTGAAAGAAACATGAGTCTAGGGGATGTGCTGTTGCCACAAGGGGGAAAACAACGGTGCTTGTACTTGCGGGTGCAAGGATTGTTTACTTTACGCAAAGTTCTTTTAATGCAGCTGTCTGTTGCTTTGAGTTTACACTTTGGGTGGGATTCGCAACTTAATACCAGCGAGATGTTTTGGATAGATATCTCAAGGTGGATGATTAGTAGTAGATGCAGATGGATTTCGGTCTACTTGCCTTGGCGTACCGCCCATGCTTTTGAGCCTCTACCTTTCTTTGCAGCATAGTTAGCATTGGTTTGCGCACATAATCCTGTCAATTGCCCAGCTGTAATTTGTTTACCTCGCTTTGCTGTTTTATCGTCTTTTGGGAGAGAGACATCACTAGTGAACATCATGGGACCCCGGTCCATATTACCACCGCTGATCACACCTTCTATTTACTTCCTGTTTTTATTTCCTAGTTGCAGTCATAGCTATCATTATTATCTCTTGTTTTTGATCCTTTGTAAACAACAAGGCCGGAGGGATTGACAACCTCTCTGAACTCGTTGGGAGCAAAGTTATCTGTATCTGTGTGCAGGTCCCGTCAACCGCTAAGTTTCTGGCGCCGTTGACACCTACTTGTCGACCCTCGGAGTCTCACGGGATTCGATCCTTGGTACCTTTGCCAAGGGAAATTTGCCACTACGCTACATCTCAACCTTCCACTTGGGGTAACCAAAGAGGGGCGAGAAGCCATCAAGCAAGTTTCTGGCGCCGTTGCCGGGGACTCCACTCTTCAAGATAGGGGAGTTGCACGCTATCTTTTATCTTTGCTTTTTAGTCTTGTTAGTTTACCTTTCAGTTTTTGCTTTAGTGTCCCTTACCAAAAATCACAAAAATAGTTATCTTGCTTGCTGCTGCTATGGGTTCCACCGAGAACACCAAGTTGTGTGACTTCACTAGTCATAACAACAATGACTTTATCTGCACGACTATTGCTACACCTGCCACTTCAGCACCTTCTTATGAGATTAAACCTGCTTTACTGAACCTAGTTATGAAAGATCAATTCCCCGGTGCTGGAGATGATGCTGCTTTGCACTTAAATAATTTTGTTGAGCTCTGTGATATGCAAAAGTACAAAGAAGTAGATGGTGATATTGTTAAGCTTAAGCTTTTTCCTTTCTCCTTGAGAGGAGGAGGAGCTAAAATCTGGTTTCAATCCTTGCCTAGGAATAGTATAGATTCTTGGGACAAGTGCAAGGATGCCTTTATTGGGAAGTACTATCCCCCTGCTAAAATTATCCAATTAAGGAGTAACATAATGAATTTTAAACAATTGGATAATGAACACGTTGCCCAAGCTTGGGAACGCATGAAATCTCTTGTCAAGAACTGCCCTACTCATGGTTTGACTACTTGGATGGTTATCCAAACTTTTTATGCAGGCTTGAACTTTACCTCACGGAACTTGTTAGATTCGGCCGCGGGAGGAACCTTTATGTCAACTACACTTGGTGCTGCCACGAAACTTCTCGACGAGATGATGACCAATTATTCCCAATGGCACACCGAACGCGCTCCAACAGGTAGGAAGGTAAACTCTGTCGAGGAGATTTCCTCCCTAAATGAAAAGGTTGACTTGATCATGTCTCTACTTTCCAAGCAATCTTCTATTGATCCTCATGATGTTCCTTTAAATTCTTTGATTGCTCAAGATCAAGTAGATGTGAACTTTATCTCTAGAAACAACTTCAATAACAATGCTTATAGGAGTAATTTTGGTAGCAACCCTAGACCGTTCCCCTCTAATTCCTATGGGAACAACAATACTTATCCTAGCACCAAGAACTCCACTTCTGAACTAGAGATTATGCTTAAAGACTTCATCACTACCCAAAAGGCCTTCAATAAGAGTGTAGAAGAAAAACTAGACAAACTAGATAATCTCTCTTCGAAGGTAGACAATTTAGCCCATGAGGTAGAGTTGCTTAAAATTAGAACTTCTCCTCTTGAGGAGAGGAAGACCACTCCTATGAATGCTATTCAAGTGCAAATTAATGAAAACATTAGGATGATGGCTAAACTTAAAGAGAGATGGGCTAGGGAAAAGGAGGAAGAAGATAGAATTAAGAGCCTTCCTACCCACCACACTGTTGCTACTATCCAAGTTGTTGAGGATATCCAAACTCTTAGCACCCAATGCACTCCTAGTCCCATTGGACCTATTAATGGTGATGCTATGACCTCAACCGTAGAAGAAGAAACTCCTATAACCATAGAAGCTACCAAACAAGTGAGGCTAAAGGACACCACTACCACTTTACTTGATAGTAGTGACCTTGATTTTGATAATTGCACCCTTTCTGAAGTTATTGGTTTTCTTCACAAGATGTCTAGAGATCCCCACACTAGCACACTTAATCTTGCCTTCACGGAGCATATCACTAATGCTCTTATCAAAGCTAGGGAGGAGAAGCTTAGGGTAGAAGCCTCCATACCTAGAAAGCTAGAAGATAGTTGGGATCCTATGATTAAAATTAAGTTGAATAACTTCTCTTGCTATGCTTTATGTGATGTTGGAGCTAGTACCTCCGTTATGCCCAAAAGAATGTATGATATGTTTGAATTGAAACCTTTTGATCCTTGTTCTTTTGGTGTTCGTCTTGCTGATTCTTTCGTAAAGAAACCTTTGGGGAAGATCGACAATGTTCTTATCATTGTCAATGACAATTATGTTCCCGTTGATTTCACTATTATGGATATTGAATGTGAACCTTCATGTCCAATTATTTTGGGACGTCCTTTTCTTCGCACCGTTGGTGCTATCATTGACATGAAAGAGGGGAATATAAAATTCCAATTCCCTCTCAAGAAAGGGATGGAACACTTCCATAGAAAGAATATTAAGTTGCCTTTTGAGTCCGTTACACGGGCTAGCTATTCTCTTACTCTTGATAAAACTTGATCTTCTCTTTTTGCATCATGCCTAGCTTAAAGGCATAAAAGAAAGCTCTTTTGGGAGGCAGCCCACAACGAATTAGGTTTTATTTTGCTTTTGTTGTGTCTTGATGTTTGTTACTACAGTAGCATCATCATTGTATCTTTTCTTTGCAGCTTTGTGCCAAGTTTAGCCTCCGATTGCAAGAAAGTTCAAAAGTTGTGACGTGCTGTCCAGAAAACAGATTCTGTCCTTGGACAGAAAAATTCGAATAAAATCACCAGATCATCTTTTTGATCTGAATTTTTTTGACAGCGTGCTCTATACAATTGGCTTTCGAGCGTCTGTTCTGAGTTTTTTTATTTGAGTTGCAGAAGTGCCCCGAAAAAATTATTTACTACCTGCTGGTCTGTTTTTCACAGATTCTGTCCTGTTTTGCCTTTTCTTCGTTTTGCAAACCTTGAGCTTGCTTTTTCTTTGCAAAAATCTTTTGGCAATCTTGAGAAACAGTAGCTCTTCAAGATTATCTTTATTTCCAGTAGGGAAAAATTATTTTATTGTGGGTACTAACCTCGCTAATCAGATTATGATGAGTTATGTATGAAGGGAGTTTTCAAGTGTGCGAGGGAAGATGATAAAAGAAGATTCAGGAGGGTCAAACGCTCAAGCTTGGGGATGCCCCCGTGCACCCCCAAGAAATATTCAAGAAGACTCAAGCGTCTAAGCTTGGGGATGCCCCCATGCATCCCCTTCTCCATCAACAATTATCAGTTCGTCTTTCGTTCCACTATAATTTTATTACTTCATGCGTTATGTGCTATGCTTGGAGCGTCTTGCTCTTAGTTTCTTTTTTTTAGTTTTCTTTAGCTTTTCTTGTTGTTCATAACAAGTTAGAACCCATCTTTCTTTGTGTGGGAGAGAAACACGCTCCACTTCAACCTAGAACACAACATAGGATTTTCATGCTTATCTTTGCTGTGTGTGTTCTTTGTATTTCCATAGCTGCTGTCATGTTTAGCTCTTAGTTTTCATGCTTTTCTTTTTAAAGAGCTTTTGTTTAGTTGGTTGCTGAACTCTCTTGAGTTTTCATGTTTATCTTGTTAAGAGAGTTTGCCTGTTGCACTGAGTTGTGTGTCTTAACTTAAAGTAGGTAATTGAGGTTGCTATTTAATTTTAGTAGTAACTTGCAATAGTTTTGAGGTATTGCCATGAGTAATGTCTGAACTTTTGGTGTCAAGAGCTTTAGCCTATTAGTGATAGATGTCGTATTTTGGGCAATCCGTGTTTATTTTCGAAAACCTACAAAATAGTTGAGAACATTAGCTACTAGATGGATCACTAATCTTTGGAGGGATCGAATATTAGAGTACACTCACGTACCATGAGTCGAGGATCCGCAAGGATAACCAAACCCCCATACACTCCTCCTCGGGGTACTTGTCTCTTTGTGAACCTCCTAATTAGATTGAGATTTACCGATAATAAGTGCATGAGTTCTTCGGACTAATGTGAGTATTCGAAAGTTGACACTTCCACCTAGCCATATTTTTCTAGCCTCTTCTGTACCGTGCATTGCCCTTTCTCACCTCGAGAGTTGGCGCATACTTCGCCGGTGCATCCAAATCCTTGGCACGATACGCTCTGTCATCATAAGCCTCATTATATCCTTCCTCAAAACAGCCACCATACCTACCTATCAAGGCATTTCCATAGCCTTTCCGAGATACATTGCCATGCAACATCCATCTTCTCATGACTTGATCTTCATGTCATACATGCTTTTTGCTTGATCGATGAGCCGCATGCTAGTTGGGCCTTGCCCTAATCATTGCTACATGACGCGCTAGTATCATTGCATATCCTGCTACACCGGCAGAGGCATACATTTGCATACATCATGATAGTTTCATTTTCTTTATGTTGAGTACTCTTGTAAAGTGTGAAAGATCTTCTATACTTCTTGTAATTTATAGAGTGTTGCCCCTAAAGTGAGGAAAAGATCCCAAAGAGGACAAAATCAAAAGATCCCAAAGAGGACAAATGAGAGTTAAATAGAAAGGGCCATTGAGGCCACAAAAAAATAAAAAAAAATAGAAAAAAGAGAAAAAAAATAAAAAGAGAGAAGGGGGCACACTACTATTCCTTTTGAGAGATCCACACTCGTACTCCATCTTATACCTTGTACTCCATAGAGATTATCATTCATGCATATAGCTATGTGGGGACCTTCACACTATAGAACTTGGCTTGTATATTCCAATGATGAGCCTCCTCAAAAGAGCTCTAGGTCTTCTTGAGCGAGCAAGTTGGATGCACCCCCACTAGTTCCATTGGAGAGCTTACCTTAGCTCATATGTGCATCCGTTGCATGGCAATCCCTACTCCTCACATCATATCTATCATTTGGCTTTCTCTCGCCTATGATTGTCCTCATTGATGTGAGCCTTTCACACCTTTTTTGTCTTCCCCCTTCATCATTTTTCTCTCTTTGCCATCCTAAGTGTCAACTTTCTTGCTTACGCTCATCCATTGCATGATTGCTCAAAATATCGAAAGGGAGTGGATCATTTTGACTTGTACCTGGCTAGTGGTCTGGGGTGTAGTCAAGATAAGATTCCAAAGAAGACCAAGTGTGAAACTTTAGTAGATTAAGTTCTCAACAATACAAAAACTATGTTTTACTCTCTCGTATATCCCTATACCCTTTCTTGCACGCAAACACCATTTGGAGACATTGGAGTCACGGACAGCGAGAGCTCTTGCACCTTTATGTTCTTATGTTGCTTGTTACAATGCTAATATAGACTCTTGCTTGTTATGACTTGAATTGAATTACATGCCTTGATTGCTTTACTTAAAGAGTTCTTATATGGTTGGTAGCATGTCACCATAGAAATTATGCTTGTTATCATTTACCTACTCGAGGACGAGCAGGAATTAAGCTTGGGGATGTTGATACGTCCAAAACGTATCTATAATTTCTGCTTGCTCCATGCTTCTTTTGTATGATATTGCTATGATATTGATGCACTTCCATACACTTTTGATCATATTTGGACTAACTTATTAACTCAGTGCACCACAGTGGCAGTTCCTGTTTTTTGCTGTTTTTCTATTTCAGGTTTCCCCCATATTAAAAGTGCTCCAAAAATTCCAGGAAAAATATAGGAAAAATCAGCGTACAGGAAGCTTCGCGAAGAACCAAAGATGGGCCAGAGGGGAGCCAGGGGAGGCCCAGGCGGCCACCTGGCGCGGTGATACGTCTCAAACGTATCTACTTTTCCAAACACTTTTGCTATTGTTTTGACCTCATTCTTGCATGATTTGAACTAAACTAACCCGGACTGAAGCTGTTTTCAGCAGAGCTGCCTGTATGGTTTTATTGTGTGCAGGAAAACGGATTTTTAGGTGTCTCAGAAAATTCCAAGAAAAATCACAGAAAATCCACGCACCCGAAGGGCCCTTGTGCCAGAAGAGGGGCCAGAGGGGAGCCAGGGGGGCCCCAGGCGCCCTGGTGGCGCGGCCCCACCCCTGGCCGTGCCGGGAGGCCGCCTGGGCGGGCCCTTCCCCCTCGGGTGCCCTACTTTGACCCGTATTTATCCCCGTGACGAGAAAACCCTAGGACGGAAGTCGTTTTCCCAGTTTCCGTCGCGGAGCCGCCGCCACCCTCTGTTCTTCTTCGGGAGGGCTAATCTGGAGGCTGATTTGGCCTCCGGAGAGGGGAGATCGTCGCCATCGTCATCATCATCACCACTCCATCCTCCCTCCATGACTTCTCCTTCCATGTGTGAGTAATTCCCTGATGTAGGCAAAGGGGATGGTAAGGATTGGATGAGTTAGATCATGTAATAGTTTATCAGATTGTTGGGGGCATGTTGACTATCATCTACTATGGTGTTTATCATCTTTGCTTCAACTTGTTGCTCTTAATGCTTGTCACTTAGGGCCCGAGTGCCATGATTTCAGATCTATACCATATGTGTTTGCATGAATATATTTGTGTTCTTGATCCTATCTATGAGTTGTTTGCACCTATTACGGTCCGGAACCGGCGATCCCAAAAGTGACAGCTTGGGACACCAAAGGGGATGGTCCATAGTTTGAGGATTACATGTATCCATTGAGTTCGTTGCTTTGTTCCGGTGCTCTTTGACAGGAGCACCTTAATCTCCATAAGTTCCTTTTGGCCCTGTTCATAGCGGGATGGTAGGACAAAAGATGTTGTGCAAGTTCTTATTGCCAGCACGTACAACTACCTGTGGGATACATGCATAATGTTTGATACTTGCCTAGATGATCATTACTTTTCTGTGTGCCTTGCCCCAAGTTAGATTCATGATATATCTCATCCATGCAGCGCCCAACCATCCATCTTCCTAGCCTACAGTGTTTCAATCCTGCTGGTTATTAGTTGTTACTTTTGCTGTTTACTTTTGCCGTTTACTTTTACTGCCACCACCATCACTATCATATCACCGTTACCACTCATCTTTTGTTGCAAGTAAGTATATTTCAGGTGCGGTTGAATTGACAACTCAACTGTCAAAGCTTATAAATACTCTTTGGCTCCCCGTGTGTCGAATCTATAAATTGGGTTATTCTTACCCGCGAAGACTATCTCGATCCCTTACGGTTGAGGGTTATCAAGTACCGTTTTCTGGCGCCGTTGCCGGGGAGCATAGCAATATTTACAAGTCTACTTGAAGTATCCTACCTGCTGCACTTCATCCGCTATGGGTAAGAAAGGAGACCCCAAGGTTCCGATCTTGCTATCCACTACAAGAAGAGGTACTGTTCGGAACACTAGTGCTACACTTGATTCACCTTCTGTTATGAGTAAGTTTGCCTCAACACCACCACATGATGCTTCTACTGAATCTGTTACTATGTCCGATACTCTTGATGATGCTTCTACTACTCTTGATGATATTAGTTCACTTGGTTATGCTCTTGAGAAACAGATCGCTGCTGCTGCAAAAAAAATCTGGAATTGAAATTCCTGTTACTCGCTACCCTATTGGTGGAACTTATGATTATCCTAATTTGAGTAAACTCAAGGAGAGACTCCTTGATGATGATTACATTATGCTTGATGATGATTTATGCAGGGAACTGACAGAGTTTGCCGACTCTGACCCTGAAGCTATTAAGAAGCTGCTTGAAAAACACTCCTTGAAGAACAAGACAGTTCCTGATCCTGAATTTGCTACATCTCCTATATGCATCAATGATCCTGATTATGATTTCTCTGTTGATCTTTCACTTATACCTATGGTTGAAGCTGACCCCTTTTATGGCAGAGAAAATGATGATGCTATTGCACACCTGACCAAACTCACTGAGTTGGGTGGTTTGTTTACCACAGATGAAAATATACGAAACTTTTATGTGACTAAGCTTCTTCCTTTCTCTTTGAAGGAAGGTGCTAAAACATGGTATGATGTACTACCATGTGGTTCCATTAAAAGTCCTCAAGACTTAGCTCAATCTTTTGTTGATAAGTACTTTCCTGCTCATATGCAACATGCTGCTTTACAAAGAATTTATAACTTTAAACAATTGCAGGATGAGCACCTCCCTAAAGCTTGGGGGAGGTACTGTAGTCTGATATGGGCTAGACCAGGACATGGAGTCCCTAAGAATGAATTAATCGATATATTTTATGCTGGTCTAACTGATGAATCCAGGTCCTACTTGGATAGTTGTGCTGGTTGTGTTTTCAGGAAAAGAACACCGGACGATGCAGAGGATTTGATGGGCAGGATTGCCAAAAACCATGAAGATTGGTCCGTCCCTGAACCACCTCCACCACCAAAGAAGAGGGGCATGTTTGTTCTAAGCCCCGAAGATATGCGAGAAGCAAAGAAGTCTATTAAAGAGAAAGGTATTAAAACTGAAGACGTGAAGAATCTACCCCCTATTGAGAAGTTGTGTGAGCCTACCACTCACCCTCCTATGGTAGAGGTACACTCTCTTTTAGATTTCAACGCAAGTGACATCCCTCATGGTACGCCTCCTGATCAATGTTTAGATGAGTTTGATAATTTTATTATGAAACAAAATCATTTTAATGAGAGGATACAAATTAAGTCAATTGCATGATAATTCCCTTGCTATCAAAAGTTTGCTTGATGTTCTAAGTAGAACGGTTAATGATGTTAAATGTCTTGTGAAGCATTTTCATATGGTTCAAACTCAGCTTGAACAAATTTCTAATGTGCAAAAAGATTTGCTTGCTAACAATGCCAAACAAGATGATTTGCAGGCCTTCGGGATTAAGACCCGAGGAGGAACTAGCACTCAAGATCCTCTCTTTCCATAGGGGCATCCGAGGAGAATCGAGCAAGATTCTCAAATGCAGGAAGAAGAAATTGTTGGCTCTCCAAAGAAGAAGAAGAAGAAACACAAGGAGGCTGACAATTCCAATGATCCTATTACAAGTGAAGAGCCAGCTGTTGATCCCAACAGTGTATCTATCTCCGATGCTGAGACTGAAGACGGTGCCGAACCTGAAGGTAAGGATAATGAGAAGAATGATCCGCCTGAAGTTCGAGAAGAAGAAGCACCTGACAAACGCAAGAAGTACACTAGAGAAGACTTCGTCGCAAGAAGACATGGGAAGGAAAGAGAACCATGGATAGAGAAACCCATGCCCTTTCCAGGTAACACTACTAGGAAAAGGCCTATTAATGGCGCACCTAATTTGGCCATTAATGGCGCATTAGTGGTGCGCCATTACTAGCACGCCATTAGTATCTGGTATACTAATGGCGCACCGCAGATGCGCCATTAGTGTGCACAGTAGTGCGCCATTAGTATGCCTCCCAGGGGCCATGTGTACCCAGGTGCTTTGGCATACTAATGGCGCACTCAGGCAGGATGCGCCATTAGTAATGTCCGCATAGTAATGGCGCACTGGCTGATAATGCGCCATTAGTATGCTTTGGCACACTAATGGCGCACTGTGCTCTGATGCGCCATTAGTATGAATATTAGGTTTTTTTTAATATTATTTTTCTATTTTTTTGCACAGATTACAAAATGTATAATTGCACAGAATATAGACAGCACACATCAACAACACATTCATCGAATACAATAGAAGATTAGTCTCTGAATACAATTCATCATATTAGTCTCCGAATACAATTCATCATATTAGTCTCCGAATTGAAAAGACCGAACAAAGATAGAACAATATATTACAAGTCTCGAGACCGCGAGTAGCGAGTTTGTCTTCACATTACAAGTCGATATCGATCATCTAAACTACCATCACATAGAAGAGAGCTGCGGTCGTCACGATGAGCATCATCACGATGAAACTCGTCTTCATCCGGTTCCTCCAACGCTCCCTCCCCTCTCCCGCTAGATAGCGGGCGTATCTAGATTCGGCCTCGGCCCTAGTGGTGTACCCTTTGTAACTGTTACCGCTGAATCGGTGAACCTGTCTCCGACACTCCTCCCAGTCGTCGTAGACTCCGGGAACCTTACCCTTGTACACGACATACGAAGGCATCGCTATATATGCACTAGCCAAACGAAACGTTAGTACCAATTCACAGACAATTCATAAGCAATATATAAGTATGCAACAGAACGATCGAAAGAGAAAAGCAAGACATTAATAGCATCGATTACATCTAAGTTGAACGACTCTCGAAACCAAAGAGACATACTACAAGTTCATTAAAGTTTAATTACAACATGAGCCAATCGATGTTTCAGAACTAGACACAGCATCACTGCTTTCAACTCGACTCAATGCACCGGAGCATGGATGAAGCCGCCGTCTATCGTGGGAGTCATGAAATCACGGGCGTTGTCAGCCTGCATTTGTAGCATTGTGTCGATGTCACCGTTCGACGGTTGATTTCTGAGGTAGAACTGCCCCGAGGTACGAAGGACATCTTGATGGATGATTTCCGCAAACTCCGACTGGATGCGAAAGAAATCTTGTCTGATGTCCGCGTCCTGGATTGCCGACACGCGCGCGGCCCAATCTTTGAGCTTACTCGGTAGCAGAAGTTGATGATGGTCCCGTACGATCGCCCGCATGTGATGGATGGTGTAGTAGGCACCCTTCTGACCGCCAGGCGGCTGCTTGACGCAGCAGAACGTCGTGTTGTGGGAGAACACGTGCTTGCCGTACTTACGAGTTGTCCTGGTGAAGGTGCCTCCAGATTTGGCGTAGCCGGGGAGAACATCATCAAGAACCTTCTTGACATTTGTGTAGTCTACAGCCGACTGACGGTCCGGGTCGAAATACGTGGCCATGGAATATTTGGGGCTTAGTTGGATGAGCGTGCACTGTGTGTCACTGCAGAAAACACGGAATGTTAAAAGAAGAACGATCGAAATCTAAGAATTCATATGTTACGGGGCGGTTGAGGCGGAGGACTTACTTGGGAAAGTAAGGCACGAGGAAGTTATCCTTATCTCGGTTTGCCAGAATGACGCCTTCGAGGTAAGAACTCGCGACTTGCCGGTCCCCAGCGCTGCCCAAGATCTTGGCACACATGTAGAAGGGGTCGACTATCACGATGTCCGGGGTCTTGTCGCGAATGATCCGCATCTCCATACTCAGCGAAAATAGCCGAACGAAGGTGTAGTGCAGCGGATGAAGGTTCAACATAGCGTGGATGTCATCAAACCGCAAGACGATCGTACCCCCGATGGAGTTATCCACAAAGCCCTTGCCCTCCGGCACCTTGGCCGCGAAAACCGGGTATGCCACATCCTTCTCTCTGAGACGCCGCTTCTCCAAAGAAAGAACACTGTCATGCAGACTCCGCATAGCACCGGTTGCAGCATCGAGCATATTTGTCGGTAGCATCGGCCTACCCGCCACATGCACCCTCCTCATTACATCCTCAGGTGAAGGTGCCCGTCCTGAGCACGGATCGTACTCGGTGCCGGCTGGCTCGCACCCTTGTTAGTTTTTCTTTTGCGTGCCTTCTTCTTGATCTCCTGAATTGGGACCGAGTTCTGCTCAGAGACCGCCTTCTTTAGTGTGTTGGGGCTGATCATATTTCGCACCTCGCCTATCTGAGGCTCGGTGAAGTCGGCAGCTGGAGGCGTCTCCTGAGAGCTGAACGGCAGACGACGCCTGTTGCAACTTGGCTTCTCCGCGGTACCGGCTTGATCGCGCACGTCTTTTGTTGGGTTGGGTTCTTGAGAAGGAGCCCCCATGAAGTCGTCACCGTACCCATGATCGGCAAAGTACTGATCGACGTTGGCAAATGTATCATCGTCGGCGTCGTTCTGATCCTGTGCCATATGCATGTTTGGATCCAGTGGCATAGGGATGTCCGGCACCGTTGCGGCGGACTTGCCATGGGGACGACTTGGCGCCGGCACGACTGGCGGTGTTGTCTTTGGTGTGGTTTCCCCCGCCCCCAAACGAATCTGGCTCTTCGGCCAAAGCAGGGGCCAGCTCAGGCAGGCGCTGAGGGTCATGACGTCATCATCGTCGGCCCCGACGGGTCGAATCGGAGGTAACACCTCGTCGCAGCCTGGCAGCACCCGAACCAGTTGAACCCTAAACAAGTTGGTGTTGGGGATCGTAGCAGAAAATCAAAATTTTTCCTACGCGTCACCAAGATCTATCTATGGAGTAATCTAGCAACGAGCATAAAGGAGAGTGGATCTACATACCCTTGTAGATCGCGATGCGGAAGCGTTGCAAGAACGCGGATGAAGGAGTCGTACTCGCTGCGATTCAGATCGCGGTTGATTCCGATCTAAGCGCCGAACAACGACGCCTCCGCGTTCAACACACGTGCAGCCCGGTGACGTCTCCCACGCCTTGATCCAGCAAGGAGAGAGGGAGAGGTTGGGGAAGACTCCATCCAACAGCAGCACGATGGCGTGGTGGTGGTGGAGGAGCGCGGGACTCCAGCAGGGCTTCGCCAAGCACTGCAAGAGACGAGGAGGGAGAGAGGTAGGGCTGCGCCAAGCGACGGAGGTCAGAACGTGTTGTGGGCAGCCCCAAAACTCTCATATATATAGGGGGAAGGGGGGGGGGGCTGCGCCCCCTTTAGGGTTTCCCACCCCTAGGGGTGCGGCCACCCTAGATCCCATCTAGGGGTGGCGGCCAGAGGGGGAGAGGGAGAGGGGGGCGCACCAGATTGGGCCCTAGGGCCCATCTGCCCTAGGGTTTGCCCCCTTCCCCTCTTGGAGGCGCCCTGGGCCTTGGTGGGGGGGCGCACCAGCCCACCTGGGGCTGGTCTCCTCCCACACTTGGCCCACGTATGCCTCCGGGGCTGGTGGCCCCACCCGGTGGACCCCCGGGACCCTCCCGGTGGTCCCGGTACGCTACCGATAGTGCCCGAAACTTTTCCGGTGACCAGAACGGGACTTCCCATATATGAATCTTTACCTCTGGACCATTCCGGAACTCCTCGTGACGTCCGGGATCTCATCCGGGAGTCCAAACAACATTCGGTAACCGCGTACATACTTTCCCTATAACCCTAGTGTCATCGAACCTTAAGTGTGTAGACCCTACGGGCTCGGGAACCATGTAGACATGACCGAGACAACTCTCCGGCCAATAACCAACAGCGGGATCTGGATACCCATGTTGGCTCCCACATGTTCCACGATGATATCATCGGATGAACCACGATGTCAAGGATTCAATCAATCCCGTATACGATTCCCTTTGTCTATCGGTATAACACTTGCCCGAGATTCGATCGTCGGTATACCGATACCTTGCTCAATCTCGTTACCGGCAAGTCTCTTTACTCGTTCCGTAACACATCATCCCGTGATCAACTCCTTGATCACATATTGTGCACATTATGATGATGTCCTACCGAGTGGGCCCAGAGATACCTCTCCGTCATACGGAGTGACAAATCCCAGTCTCGATTCGTGCCAACCCAACAGACACTTTCAGAGATACCTGTAGTGCACCTTTATAGCCACCCAGTTACGTTGTGACGTTTGGTACACCCAAAGAATTCCTACGGTATCCGGGAGTTGCACAATCTCATGGTCTAAGGAAAAGATACTTGACATATAGAAAAGCTTTAGCATACGAACTACACGATCTGTGCTAGGCTTATGATTGGGTCTTGTCCATCACATCATTCTCCTATTGATGTGATCCCGTTATCAACGACATCCAATGTCCATGGTTAGGAAACCGTAACCATCTATTGATCAACGAGCTAGTCGTCTAGAGGCTTACTAGGGACATGGTATTTGTCTATGTATCCACACATGTATCTGAGTTTCCTTTCAATACAATTCTAGCATGGATAATAAACGATTATCGTGAACAAGGAAATATAATAATAACCAATTTATTATTGCCTCTAGGGCATATTTCCAACAGTCTCCCACTTGCACTAGAGTCAATAATCTAGTTCACATCGCCATGTGATTAACACTCATAGGTCACATCGCCATGTGACTAACATCCAAAGAGTTCACTAGAGTCAGTAATCTAGTTCACATCAATATGTGATTAATACTCAATGAGTTCTGGGTTTGATCATGTTATGCTTGTGAGAGAGGTTGTAGTCAACGGGTCTGCAACATTCAGATCCCTATGTACTTCGCAAAACTTTATGTCATATCGTAGATGCTGCTACCACGTTCCACTTGGAGCTATTCCAAACTGTTGCTCCATTATACGTATCCGGTATCTCCACTTAGAGTTATCCGGATAGGTGTTAAGCTTGCATCGACGTAGCTGTTTACGTCGAACTCTTTATCACCTCCATAACCGAGAAACATTTCCTTATTCCTCTAAGGATAATTTTGACCACTATCTAGTGATCCACTCCTGGATCACCTTTGTACCCTCTTGCCAGACATGTGGCAAGGCACACATCAGGTGCGGTACTTAGCATGGCATACCGTATAGAGCCTATGACAAAAGCATAGGGGACGACCTTCGTCCTTCCTCTTTCTTCTGCCGTGGTCAAGCTTTGAGTCTTACTCAACTTCACACCTTACAAATCAGGCAAGAACTCCTTCTTTGACTGATCTATTTTGAACTCCTTCAAAATCATGCCAAGGTGTGTGTTCTTTTGAAAGTATCATTAGGCGTCTTGATCTATCTCTATAGATCTTGATGCCCAATATGTAAGCAGCTTTATCCAGGTATTCCTTTGAAAAACACCTTTCAAACAACCCTTTATGCTTTCCAGAAATTCTACATCATTTCGAATCAACAATATGTCATTCACATATACTTATCAGAAATGTTGTAGTGCTCCCACTCACTTTATTGTAAATACAAGTTTCTAACAAACTTTGTATACCCAAAACTTTGATCACTCCACCAAAGCATATATTCTGACTCCGAGATGCTTGCTCTAGTCCATAGAAGGATCGCTGGAGCTAGCATATCTTTTAGCATCCTTAGGATCGACAAAACCTTTCTGATTGTATCATATACAACCTTTCCTTACGAAAACTGGTAAGGAAACTTGTTTTGTCATCCATCTGCCAGATTTCATAAATGCAGCTAATGCTAACATGATTCCGACGGACTTAAGCATCGCTACGGGTGAGAAAATCTCATCGTAGTCAACTCCTTGAACTTGTGGAAAACTCTTCGCCACAAGTCGAGCTTCATAGACGGTGACATTACCGTCCACGTCCGTCTTAGTCTTAAAGATCCATTTGTCTCAATGGCTTGCCGATCATAGGGCAAGTCCACCAAAGTCCATACTTTGTTTTGATACATGGATCCTATCTCGGATTTATCGGCTTCTAACCATTTGTCGGAATATGGGCCCACCATCGCTTCTCCAAAGTTCGTAGGTTCATCGTTGTCCAACAACATGACCTCTAAGACAGGATCACCGTACCACTCAGGAGTAGTACATATCCTTGTCGACCTACGAGGTTCGATAGCAACTTGATCTGGAGCTTCATGATCACTATCATTAGTTTCCTCTTCAACTGTCGTAGGTTCCACAGAAACATCTTTCTGTGTTGCACTACTCTCCGGTTGAAGTGAGGGTTCGACAACCTCATCAAGTTCTATCTTCCTCCCACTCAATTCTTTCGAGAGAAACTCCTTCTCGAGAAAGGACCCATTCTTAGCGACAAACATTTTTGTCCTTGGATCTGAGATAGAAGGTATACCCAACTGTTACCTTTGGGTATCCTATGAAGATGTTTTGTCCGCTTTGGGTTCGAGCTTTTCCCGGCTGAAGCCATAAGCCTCGCAGCCCCAAACATTGAGAAACGACAACTACGGTTTCTTGCCAAACCATACGAGGTCGTCTCAACGGACTTAGATGGTGCCCTATCTAAAGTGAATGCAGCTGTCTCTAATGCATAACCTCAAAATAACAGCGGTAGATCGGTAAGATACATCATAGATCGCACCATATCTCATAAGGTTCGATTACGATGTCCGGACACCCCATTACGCTGTGGTGTTCCAGGGGGCTTCAACTGCGAAACAATTCCACAATGTCTTAAGTGATTGCCAAACTCATAATTCAGAAAATATCCCCTTGATCAGATCGTAGGAACATGATCTTCTTGTTATGATGATTCTTAATCTTCACTCTGAAATTGTTTGAACCTTTCAAACGTTTCAGACTTTTGCTTCATTAAGTAAATATACCATATCTACTCAAATCGTCAGTGAAGATGAGAAAATAACGATATCCACCACACGCCTTAATTCTCATTGGATCACATACATCAGCATGTATGATTTCCAACAAGTCACTTACCCGTTTCATTGTACCTGAAAACGGGATCTCAGTCATCCTACCCATGAGGCATGGCTCGCATGTGTCAAGCGATTCAAAATCAAGTGACTCCAAACGTCCATCAGCATGGAGTTTCTTCATGCATTTTATGCCAAAATGACCTAAGCGGCAGTGCCACAAGAAAGTGGTACTATCATTATTAACTCTACATCTTTTGGCATTAATATTATCATCATGTGTATTACTATGATCGAGATTCAACAAACCATTGGGTGCATGACCATAAAGGTATTATTCATGTAAACAGAATAACCATTATTCTCTAACTTAAATGAATAACCGTATTGCAATGAACATGATCTAATCATATTCATGCTCAACGTAGACACCCGATAACATTTATCTAGGTTCAACTCTAATCTCGAAAATAGAGGGAGTGTGCGATGGTGATCTTATCAACCTTGGAAACACTTCCAACACACATCGTCACCTCGCCCTTAGCTAGTCTCCGTTATGTCCGTAGCTTTTGCTTCAAGTCACTAATAATAGCAATTGAACCGGTATCCAATACCCATGTGCTACAAGGAGTACTAGTAAGGTACACATCAATAACACGTATATCAAATATACTTTGTTGAAGTTGCCAGCTATCATATCTACCATGTATTTGGGGTAGTTCCGCTATCATGTGACCGTTCCCCGTACAATAGAAGCACTTAGTCTCAAGGTTTGGGTTTAACCATGGGTTCCTTCATCAGAGCGACAACAGGTTTGCCATTCATGAAGTTTCCCTTCTAGCCCTTACCCCTTTTGAAACCAGTGGTCTTGTTAAACCATCAACACTTGATGCTCCTCCTTGATTTCTACTTTTGCGGTACCAAGAACCGCTAACAGCACCGGGATCATCTCCATCCTTTGCATGTCATAGTTCATCACGAAGTTCTAGTAGCTTGGTGATAGTGTCTAGAGAATTCCGTCAACCATTATCTCACCTGGAAGATTAACTCCCACTTGGTTCAAGTGATTTTAGCACTCAGACATTCTGAGCACATGCTCACTAGTTGAGCTATTCTCCTCCATCCTTTTGGCAAAAGAACTTGTTAGAGGTCTCATACCTCTCAACACGGGAATGAGCCTGAAATCCCAATTTCAGCTCTTAGAACATCTCATATGTTCTATGGCGTTCGAAACGTCATTGGAATCCCGATTCTAAGCCGTAAAGTATGGTGCACTAAACTATCAAGTAGTCATCAGGACGTGTCTCTCAGGTGTTCACAACATCCACAGACAATGTTGTAGGGGTTTGCACATCGAGCGGTGCATCAAAGACGTAAGCTTTCTGTGCAGCAGTGAGGACACTCCTCGGACTACGGACCCAGTCCGCATCCTTGCTTACAATATCTTTCAACTTAGTCTTTCTCTAGGATCATATTAAACAGGGAGCTACAACGCAGTTATTGGTCTACAACATAATTTGCGAAGACAACTTAGACTATTGTTCATGACAATGAAGTTTATCTAATGAACTCCCACTCAGATAGACATCTCTCTAGTCATCTAAGTGATACATGATCCGAATCGACTAGGCCGTGTCCGATCATCACGTGAGACGGACTAGTCATCAACGGTGAACATCTTCATGTTGATCGTATCCTCTATACGACTCATGTTCGACCTTTCGGTCTTCCGTGTTCCGAGGCCATGTCTGTACATGCTAGGCTCGTCAAGTCAACCCTAAGTGTATCGCGTGTGTAAATCTGGCTTACACCCGTTGTATGCGAACGCTAGAACCTATCACACCCGATCATCACGTGGTGCTTCAGAACAACGAACCTTTGCAACGGTGCACAGTTAGGGGGAACACAATTCTTGAAATTTTAGTGAGAGATCATCTTATTCACTACCGTCATTCTAAGCAAATAAGATGTAAAACATGATGAACATCACATGCAATCAAATAGTGACATGATATGGCCAATATCATTTTGCTCCTTTTGATCTTCATCTTCGGGGCTCCATGATCATCATTGTCACCGGCATGACACCATGATCTCCATCATCATGATCTCCATGAAGTCGTCTCGCCAAACATTACTTCTACTACTATGGCTAACGTTTAGCAATAAAGTAAAGTAATTACATGGCGTTATTCAGTGACACGCAGGTCATACAATAAATAAGACAACTCCTATGGCTCCTGCCGGTTGTCATTCTCATCGACATGCAAGTCGTGATTCCTATTACAAGAACATGATCAATCTCATACATCACATATATATCATTCATCACATCCTTTTGGCCACATCACATCACACGGCACATGCTGCAAGAACAAGTTAGACGTCCTCTAATTGTTGTTGCAAGTTTTTACGTGGCTGCTATAGGTTTCTAGCAAGAACGTTTCTTACCTATGCCAAAACCACAACGTGATATGCCAATTTCTATTTACCCTTCATAAGGACCCTTTTCATCGAATCCGATCCGACTAAAGTGGGAGAGACAGACACCCGCTAGCCACCTTATGCAACTAGTGCATGTCAGTCGGTGGAACCTGTCTCACGTAAGAGTACGTGTAAGGTCGGTCCGGGCCGCTTCATCCCACGATGCCGCCGAATCAAGATAAGACTAGTAACGGCAAGAGAATTGACATGATCTACGCCCACAACTACTTTGTGTTCTACTCGTGCAAGATACTACGCATAGACCTAGCTCATGATGCCACTGTTGGGGATCGTAGCAGAAAATCAAAATTTTTCCTACGCGTCACCAAGATCTATCTATGGAGTAATCTAGCAACGAGCATAAAGGAGAGTGGATCTACATACCCTTGTAGATCGCGATGCGGAAGCGTTGCAAGAACGCGGATGAAGGAGTCGTACTCGCTGCGATTCAGATCGCGGTTGATTCCAATCTAAGCGCCGAACAACGGCGCCTCCGCGTTCAACACACGTGCAGCCCGGTGACGTCTCCCACGCCTTGATCCAGCAAGGAGAGAGGGAGAGGTTGTGGAAGACTCTATCCAACAGCAGCACGACGGCGTGGTGGTGGTGGAGGAGCGCGGGACTCCAGCAGGGCTTCGCCAAGCACTGCAAGAGACGAGGAGGGAGAGAGGTAGGGCTGCGCCAAGCGACAGAGGTCAGAACGTGTTGTGGGCAGCCCCAAAACTCTCATATATATAGGGGGGAGGGGGGGGGGGCTGCGCCCCCTTTAGGGTTTCCCACCCCTAGGGGTGCGGCCACCCTAGATCCCATCTAGGGGTGGCGGCCAGAGGGGGAGAGGGAGAGGGGGGCGCACCAGATTGGGCCCTAGGGCCCATCTGCCCTAGGGTTTGCCCCCTTCCCCTCTTGGAGGCGCCCTGGGCCTTGGTGGGGGGGCGCACCAGCCCACCTGGGGCTGGTCTCCTCCCACACTTGGCCCACGTATGCCTCCGGGGCTGGTGGCCCCACCCGGTGGACCCCCGGGACCCTCCCGGTGGTCCCGGTACGCTACCGATAGTGCCCGAAACTTTTCCGGTGACCAAAACGGGACTTCCCATATATGAATCTTTACCTCCGGACCATTCCGGAACTCCTCGTGACGTCCGGGATCTCATCCGGGACTCCGAACAACATTCGGTAACTGCGTACATACTTTCCCTATAACCCTAGCGTCATCGAACCTTAAGTGTGTAGACCCTACGGGCTCGGGAACCATGTAGACATGACCGAGACAACTCTCCGGCCAATAACCAACAGCGGGATCTGGATACCCATGTTGGCTCCCACATGTTCCACGATGATATCATCGGATGAACCACGATGTCAAGGATTCAATCAATCCCGTATACGATTCCCTTTGTCTATCGGTATAACACTTGCCCGAGATTCGATCGTCGGTATACCGAGACCTTGCTCAATCTCGTTACCGGCAAGTCTCTTTACTCGTTCCGTAACACATCATCCCGTGATCAACTCCTTGATCACATATTGTGCACATTATGATGATGTCCTACCGAGTGGGCCCAGAGATACCTCTCCGTCATACGGAGTGACAAATCCCAGTCTCGATTCGTGCCAACCCAACAGACACTTTCAGAGATACCTGTAGTGCACCTTTATAGCCACCCAGTTACGTTGTGACGTTTGGTACACCCAAAGCATTCCTACGGTATCCGGGAGTTGCACAATCTCATGGTCTAAGGAAAAGATACTTGACATATAGAAAAGCTTTAGCATACGAACTACACGATCTGTGCTAGGCTTATGATTGGGTCTTGTCCATCACATCATTCTCCTAATGATGTGATCCCGTTATCAACGACATCCAATGTCCATGGTTAGGAAACCGTAACCATCTATTGATCAACGAGCTAGTCGTCTAGAGGCTTACTAGGGACATGGTATTTGTCTATGTATCCACACATGTATCTGAGTTTCCTTTCAATACAATTCTAGCATGGATAATAAACGATTATCGTGAACAAGGAAATATAATAATAACCAATTTATTATTGCCTCTAGGGCATATTTCCAACAGTTGGGTGGCATCTGGGTACCGTGGAACAAGGGCTGGCCCGGTTGAACGATTTTTCCCTTGGCGACATCGACCAACTCGTTGTTCACGAAGTGCAGGAGAGTGCACGGAACGTCGGCGGCGCCCTGCAAAAACATGTAGGGTGTCAGGGATGCCCAGTCAAAGGCAAGGAGATGAAGTCCTCGGCCGAGAGAGGCTTAATTAGTTACCGTGATGATGGCGTCGAGCTCGGCTAATGTCGAGGCACCGCCAACGGCGGGCGTGCAGTTGACGAAGGGGCCGCTTGCTGCAGAGGTGCCGGCCGGCGTACACACGGGTGCATTAAGCTCCCGTGCCGGCGTCGGAGACACCAATGCCGCCTCCGCCGGAGACACCAATGGCCCCGCCATCGCGTTCTGCGAGTTGCTGGCCGTGAAGCTGGGAATCGGGGGCGGCTCCTGTTGGCCGCCAGCAATCCACGCCTGCAACCCCTCGATCAAGCTAGGCACAATGGCGGTGATCGTCGCTCCGATCTGTTGCTGCACTTGCTCTTGCACAATCTCCGGAATCCGCGCCACCTGTGCCTTGAGTTCTTGAACCGCGCGTGCCTGGCTTTCCGAGCTGGTCTTTTTCTCCTTTCGCCCACCAGCGTTATAGTATGACGACCATTTTGTCGACAAGCCTTTGCCGGCCACACGACCAGCTGACGTCGGCTTCTCGAGCTTATCCCTGTTCTTCATTACATTCAACGCCCTATTTAGAGTCGTGTCTCAAGGGCCGCTCTTAGTCGACCCCGCGCTACTGCTTTCAGTCGCCTGCGGAAGGAATGTGAATCATTTAGAAATTTGGCTTCATTAATTAGAATGCAACCATATGGAGCTAATTACGCGGGGGTGTATTCCTTACCAGAACAGCCTCAAGCGCCCTGGTCTTCGGATCCGTGGTCAGCTCCTTTGTTTTCTGGTCCTTCTTGTACCGGACCCTGATAAAGTTCCTGGTCTGCTTGTCACCGTATTTATCGAAGAGGGGCGGTAGGCCTTGCTCGGCACGGTCCGCCTCCTCCTTGTCCCATATAGGCTCCGCCACTCTGTAACCGCCGGGACCGAGTGTGTGTTCCCCTAAGTTGAGCTGCCGCATTTCTTTCCCCCACTGACTTGATTCGGAGTGTGCGGCGCTCGAGCAATTGATCTTGAAGTCGTTGTAGTCATCTTCGGTGATCGAAGGATGTTTCTCCTTGATCGTCTCATAACTCTCACCTTTCTCGATCATTCTCTTCACATTGGTTTTCCAAGTAGACAGGGCCTTGCTCATCTTCGTGAGGGCAGCATTGTTCACTTTATTCCCTTTGAGGCTTGTGTTATCAAATTTTGCGGGGAACTTGTATCGTTCGTGGAGCTTCGTGAAGAGGAGGTTGCGGTAATTCCCGTTGTCAGGATGCCTCAGGTTCTCGCTGTTGATCGAGACGGTGCTCCGGAGAATGCACCCGAGCTGAATCGAGTACCCCTTGACTATTCGTTCGGGCACCGTTGGATTCCCGTCGGAGTCCACTTCAGTAACTTCCTCCTTGAGGGTGCGGAGCATGGTCGGGCGCCGGTCCTTCCGTTGCCTCTTCGGTTGGCTACCATCTATGCGTGCGCCGCCATCATCAGTGGTGGCATTCTCGGCGGCACCATCAGTGGTGGCATCAGTGGGGTCATCCTCCGCGGTACCATCAGTGGTCTCAGGATCGGTGGGGAAGACGGTGTCCTCATACAAGTGAGGTTGTTCCTCCATCTCCTGGGACAGCTCCCAGAATGCCTTCCCGCCCGAACCGCCGGCCTCATCGTTGTTGGCCATGTTTCTCTCTAAATAGGAACAAAGTTTGGTCAAAAAGTTGGTTATTGTCAAGGAACAAGATCATGGTCTCATCATTTAGGGTTTGTCAACACCGAGGCATCCTAAAAGCTAAGCTTTTATAATTGAGGGTTTTTCGACGCCGAGGCACCCTAAAAGCCTAAGCTTTCATCATTTCGGTTTTTATCGAAACCGAGGCACCCTAAAAGCCAAGGTTTCATAATTTATGGTTTGTCGACACCGAGGCATCCTAAAAGCTAAGCTAGGAAGGAGAATTGTAAGTTGGGCCTAATCACTTGGCTCTATTGCCGCCTATGGTTTAATGCAGCTAGAATAAAGGGGCACTTGATCCTACCTAATTAACCACTAAGATACCCCGGCCCATGCATTAGTCACAAGTACCCTATATGTCCTATTTTTAGCAAAGTCATGCTAAAATTCACGGAAAATTTCAGCATGACCTTTGCTGAAAATAGGACATATGGAGTACCCGAATTTGCCGGAACGGAAGTTAATCAACATTCCAGCAAACTCAAGGGCCTCTCGGGGTACCTGCAAAACTATCACAATGTGATCACAAGTCTTTCTCAATGTGATCATCATCTTTACAAGTCTTTCTCAATGTGATCACAAGTAATTCAGAGGCATCACAAGTAATTCAGAGCATCACAAGGCATTAGTAGTTCAGTACATGAACAAGTTTTACCAAGCACATCAATATGTACTGTATTTCATTGTGGAGTGATATACAGTATGTTACAGCAAAGAAACTGCTTAATCCACATGCCTCAGCTTATCAACAGTCATTACTTGTCAAATACAGAAGAAGGAACAATTTATTTGTGACATAGTTACAAATGATGACAGAATAAAGCAACACCCTGTATCTATTAAAAAAAACTGTAGACGCTTCCTTCAGTAAAAAAAAGGAACTATGGTAGTAGTGCCAGACCCATATTTTTAGGACTGATATTTAATCCATTGCTACAACTGGAGGTATATGTGTCAAGAACCCTCATGGCATGCTAACTGTCAAAAGGTCAGCCAACAAGGCAATGGCCTGAATGTCCTTATCATGGTATTAACCTAAACCAGAAAAAAATACCTCACTTATACGAGGGTTATATTTAACTTAACCTAGACAAGCTAGCTGTGGCACCATCCTATGCTAACTGTCAAAAGGTCAGCCAACTAATTTAAGGAGTTAATTAATTTAAGGAGTGTACACTAAACTAAGCAAGTACTACTGCTTGCAAGTCCTACACTAAACTGAAAATGTTTCAGTTAATTTTATCCAAGCAAGCAAAAGTAGCTGAAGAAGCCATACTAGGTACCACTCCATTCATCACTCTCATTCCAGTACAAGTTCCTGGTCATAAGTAGTTGGGCATATGATTTATCTCATCCTAGAAGTATAAATGCCACATGCACGTATGCATATATGTCGGTTATTTATTTTCTGACCTACCCCTTTTTGACTACGAATGATCCAGACTGGGAGAAAGCAGAGGCTGAAGATATAGCTATCAAGACAGAACTTGATGATACTCTACATCAGAAAGCCATGGTTGAGCACCAGAGCAAAATCACCAACACTAAATTGCAGTTTGTTCCTAGCCTTCTAGTACCAGTTCAGAAATAAATCTAGGAGATCATTCAGATTCAGATTCAGTAGCATGTCTTCTCCTTATGGAAACCAAATTAATATCAGGTCAAGTTTGAGCATTTGATGACTGTATGGGACTTCTCTCACAGACTTATAAATGCTTTCCGTTAATTTTGCTAACTCAAGTACTAATAATTAACTCTCTTTTGTATATAGACTTAATTAACAGATGATAATAACCAAAGTAAGTATCAGGTTAGGCTTTGACCTTTTGATGTCTGATGACTCTCTTCTCACTATTTTCATGTTTGTTTCTGACTTGCTTCTCTTGCAGGCAGGGGCTAAGATTGTTTTTAGCTAAAAACCTATAAGCAATTGTAAACCTAACTTGTACTGATTCAGTCCACAGGAGGAGGATGCCATGGGTAGGAGGAGGATACCTTGGCGTGGTGTTGGCGACGGTGAGGGGCCCGTCGAGGCCGGGGCGTCGGGGGCGCCGGCGGCGGCGGCGTAGCTCCGGGCGTCCGGGGCGTCGGGGGCGCGGGCGGCGGCGGCGTAGCTTCGGGCGTCGAGGCCGGGGCATCGGGGGCGAGGGCGTCGGTGGTGAGGGAGAGAGAGGCGTCGGGGAGAGGGGGGCGAGGGCGTCGGCGGTGAGGGAGAGAGAGGCGTCGGGGAGA
>LR738709.1:10978098-11026172 GCA_902687465.1 Secale cereale
AACATCGGGACCTTCTCTCCAGCGTAGCTCAGCTCCCAGATCTCCTCGATCCTTCCGTAGTATCTGTCCTTGTCATTACCGGTGTAGGATTCCATCGTTACCCCAGAGTTCTGATAACCATCGCTCTTCATGTCCTTGGCCTCGGTGTAGAATGTGTAGCCGTTGATATCGTACGCCTCATAGGTCATCAGGTTGTGCTCGGCGCCCTGTGACAAGGCGAATATGAGTTGTTCTTCCGCGGAAGAATCATCATGTAAAGGGTACGACAGAAGCTTCTGCTTGAACCAATGCGTGAAACATGAGTTGTGCTCTTTGATTATATCTCCGTCCGTCCTCTGTTGGCCTCGGTCATTGTATGTCTTCTCAATAAAGGTTTTGTGCTGAACCACCCAAGGATCGACCACGTCTATGTGTTGTAGCGCGACTAGGTTTGCTCTTTCAAAGTCGGCGAGTCGACCCTCGAAGTCGACATGCATTTCGCGGCGACCCTCACGGTGACCCGATCCAGCGAGCCTGCCGAGGTGCTTGTTGATGGGCAGACCAACGGGGTTCTCGATGCCTAGATAATTCGTGCAGTACGAGATGCACTCTTCGGTCAGAAAGCCCCTGGCTATGCTTCCCTCTGGACGTGACATGTTGCGAACGTATCCTTTGATGACACCATTCATCCTTTCGAACGGCATCATGCTGTGCAGGAACGTCGGCCCGAGTTGGATGATATCGTCCACGATATGGACCAGCAGATGCACCATAACGTCGAAGAATGCGGGCGGGAAGTACATCTCAAGCTCGCATAGTATCACCACGATCTCTTCCTGTAGCCTTCTGAGTTGCCTCACGCCAACAGACTTCCGAGAGATGACGTCGAAAAAGTTGCATTGGCCAAATAGGGTTTCACGGACGTGCGCGTCCATGATACCACGGATTGCAACTGGAAGTATCTGCGTCATCAGCACGTGACAGTCGTGAGACTTCATCCCGCTGAACTTCAGCTTCGCCCGGTCTAGGTATCTGCTTATCTTCCCCGCGTAATCGTAAGGAAGTTGTACTCCTACGAGGCAGGTGAAAAACTGCTCGATCTCCTCCTGACTTAGAGTGAAGCACGCGGGAGGGTAGTCATTTCCGGTCTTCTTGGCCTTTTTGCCTTTGCGACGACTTTCCGTGTCCTGCTTCGCCTCATCATCATGATCATCATCATGATCATCATATATAGCGTGAAGCTCCTGCCTGATGCCCATTGATTTCAAGTCTGCCCTTGCTTTCGGCCCATCTTTGGTCCTCTCTGGCATGTTGAGCAGGGTACCAAGCAGACTCTCGCACACGTTCTTCGTGATATGCATTACATCAAGGCTGTGAGGCACACGGTGGATCTTCCAGTACGGCAAGCCTCAGAAAACAGACCTCGTTTTCCATACCTTCAGCAGCGGCTCTGGCGCCTTTCGCTTCTTTCCCGGCTCTGGTGCCTTTTGCTTCTTTCCCGGCAGTGGGCAATCTTTCCAATTTTTCAACAGCTCGTCTATTTCCTCGCCGCTCCTCGTACGCGGGCGTCCTCGGGGTTCGGTTTCACCATCGAACAGATCCTTGCGTTTTCTCCACAGGTCATCGTCGCGAAGCCACCTTCGATGTCCCATGAACACGGTTTTCGAAGACCCGGGATCTCTATCTAGCTGGCAATACGTTGTGTCATCCATGCACCTGACGCATCCAGAAAATCCGTGGACCACCTGCCCCGCGACATATTCGTAACCGAGATAGTCGTGCACCGTCGTGAGCAGCGCGGCTCTCATAGGGAAATATTCTTTCTTTGCGGCGTCCCACGTATTGGCTGGCGTTTTCCACAGCGTGTCTAGCTCCTCTTTCAGCAGCCCCAGATACAGATTGATGTTGTTCCCTGGTTGTTTCGGTCCTTCAATTAGCATACTCATGTGAATGTACTTCCTCTTCATGCACAACCAAGGGGGAAGGTTGTACATCCACACAAACACAGGCCAGGTGCTATGTGTGCTTCTCTGGCTGCCAAACGGATTGACTCCATCGGTGCTCGCGCCCAGCATGATGTTCCTTGGATCGTTCCCAAATTCTAGGTCTTCGAAGTTCAACGCTTGCCACTGGCTCGCATCCTTAGGGTGACTCAGCATCTTGTCTTTTTTATCTATCTCCGGATCATTTGCGTCATCTTCTCGCTTCTTCTCCTCCCTATCCGCGTGCCAACGCAGGAGCTTTGCTACCTTAGGGTCCGCGAAATACCGCTGCAGACGAGGAGTGATCGGAAAGTACCACACCACTTTTCGAGGAGCTTTCTTCCTCTTCTTGTATCGAGTGACGCCGCACACCGGACATATGGTAGACTCCGCGTGCTCGTCCCGATAAATGATGCAATTGTTCATGCACACATGGTATTTCACGTGCGGTAAATCCATAGGACACACGATTTTCTTCGCCTCGTCCAAACTGGTGGGGCACTTGTTCCCCTTGGGAAGACGTTCGTGCCAGAATGACATGTTCTCGTCGAAGCATGCGTCGGTCATTTTGTGTTTTACCTTCATCTCCAGAGCCATGAGCGTTACTTTCAGGCGGGTATCCTCGGGCCTGCATCCTTCATACAATGGAGTAACCGCGTCTAACTCAAGTTGATCCATCTTGGCTTTCTCTCGGGCGGCAGCTCTTGCTTTATCGGTCTGCTTGTGAAGCAGCTCTTGAATATGAGGGTCCTGCACCCAGCCCATCGATGGTTCAGCGTCGTCTGCTCCGCCGGCATCATCATCTTCATGATCATGCCCGTCGTCTGCTCCGGCATCTTCCTCATCATCATGTCCTGCATCTTCTACATGATGACTGTGTACAGCATCACCATCGTGATCATCTCCTGGGGATTCTTCGTCTTCTCGCCCGCCCGAGCCACGGTGGTTGTCTTGCTGCCCTTCCTCATTTCTTGCCCGGCCCCCATGGACGACTTTGTAGTCATCTTCATCACCTTGCCACCGATAGCCATCCATGAAACCACACAAGAGCAGGTGGTCCCGCACCTGCCCGGAATCCGGGTCCGCAATAAGGCTCTTCAGCTTGCATCTTCGACACGGACATCTTATCTCCGTCTCGTTCTTTTGAAGCATCTCGGCCTTCGCGGACCTCAAAAACCTATTCACGATGCCTTCGGTCATCGTGCGCACCATGGTCGCCCTGCGGGGTAGAGCAAAACGATATTTTAGAACCAATAAAAAATTTGCCATGACTTTCCCTAAAAATAGGACAAAAATGAATGCTTAATGCCAAAATTCTCACCGAAACGGAAATGAATCAACATTCCGGGAAAATATTGGCAACTATCGCATTTCAAATACCGGTACACCTCCAAACACAAACACATATGCAACACAATAAACCTATGCAACACCACAAACATACATAGATCTAGCTAGGCCATAAAAAGTGCATGTGCACATTGTTGTATGGAGAACAACATAAATATAGCTTCCCCCCTTACTTACCTATCAAAACAAGGTAATTTAACCACTTAACTTGAATAAATATATGATGGAAATGAGGTGAAAAAGAGGAGGGACCCGAGAGGAGAGGAGGTGGAGAGAATGAAGAAGTGGGGGGGGGGGGAAAGTGAGTGTGGTAGAGAGGTTGTCCAAAATATCTTGTTGCTGCCCGCTTACTAATGGCGCACCAACTATAATTGCGCCATTAGTAATCAAGGTTACGAATGGCGCATTTATAGTGGGTGCGCCATTACAAGTTTTGCAAAAAAAAACATACTAATGGCGCACTGTCGCATAGTGCGCCATTACTAGTTTAAACTAGTAATGGCGCACTCTGGGACAGTGCGCCATTAGTAGTTTTGTAAAAAAAGAATAAAAAATATCAAAAAAAAAAGAGCATTAATGGCGCACTTTACTGCTGGTGCGCCATTACTAGTTACAACTAGTAATGGCGCACTATGTCTGGATGCGCCATTAGTATGTTTGGACAGGCGCGCTAGTTCAAAAAAAAACTTCTTGATACTAATGGCGCACTCTGGACAGGGTGCGCCATTAGTAGTTCGAACTCTAATGGCGTATCTGTTGCTGGTGCGCCATTACTATATACTAATGGCGCACTGCTTGTCTGGTGCGCCATTAGTATCAATTCCATCTATAGCCCTTTTCCTAGTAGTGTAATTCTCTCAAATCTAAAGAAGAAGAGCATTACAATAAGTTTTGTGAGTGGATGAAACCTCTTTTTCTTCAAATCCCTTTGACTGATGCTATTAAGTTACCTCCCTATTCAAAATATATGAAAGATATTGTCACTAATAAAAGAAAAATTCCTAATGAAGCAATATCTACTATGCTTGCTAACTACTCTTTCAGTGGCAACATTCCTGAGAAGCTTGGTGATCCAGGTATACCCACCATTCCTTGCTCCATAAAAAATTATTATGTCAAAACTGCTTTATGTGATCTTGGAGCAGGAGTGAGTGTTATGCCTTTCTCTCTTTACAAGAGGCTTTGTTTAGAGAAGCTAATCCCTACAGATATCTCTCTTCAGATGGCTGACAAGTCAACCGCCGTCCCGATAGATATTTGTGAGGATGTTCCCGTAGAAGTTGCTAATTGTTTGATCCTTACTGATTTTGTTGTGCTTGACATGCCCGAGGATGGGAGCATGTCCATTATTCTTGGTAGACCTTTTCTTAACACCGCAGGTGCTATTATTGATTGCAATAAAGGAAAGGTTACCTTCAATGTGAATGATAAAGAACACACGGTGTATTTTCCAAAGAAAACCGACAAGAGGCATGGCCTCAACTCTATAGAAAATATCGAGACCGTGCAGATTGGAGAATGGGACTGTCCACTACATGTGCACCACGAATACAAAACTATTATGGTGGGGACAATGTCCATTAAAGTAAAGGTGCAATGATCACTTCGTAAGAGGTGAGACTTTTTGCTCTATATATCGCCTGTTTGTTGGTAAGACTTGATCAACCTTACTAGTGAGCATGTTTTATATAGGTAAAAAGTTGAGCTTGTTATGTTTTCATTTGTTTTAGCTTTTGTTCTCCTTGCTGTACCAAGTGTTTATGTTTTTGAAGCTTCACAATACTAATCACTGCTTTAAGTTTTCAGAAAGTTTTGCAGCTTTTTGAACTTCGAAAAATTTTCAACAGTGAAGTTTTTAGAAAAATTCCAGAAAAATTAAAATTAAAATTTCCATGCCGGGAGTGACCCAGAGGCACCTGGGGCTGACCAGGGGGGGCCACCAGTGGCCCAGGCGGCCAGCTGGCGCGGCCTGCCCCCTGGCCGCGCCCATAGGGCGCCTGGGGCCCACAGGACCCACCTCCAGGTGAGTTATCTTCCTCTCTCCCTCTTTCTCTCCAAAAACACGAGTTTTGCACTTGTTCTTGCGTTCTTGCTGCTCTTGGAGGCGATTTTCGATCTCTCTCTACAGCCTATCATTCGAGCTGAGATTTTGAACAAATACTCCCTGGTATGTAACTCCTCCACCCCTCCAATTAGATTTTTGGTTGGTGGCTTCATTTGTGAGTATTTAGTAGTTCTTGGTGCTGTGTAGATGAGCTTGCATGCATGTGTAGAAATTTATTTTCCAAGTTTTGATGCAAGTTTATGCCTTAGGTAAGTGAGTTGAGTAGTTTGCCTTAACCCACTTTGTTTAAATCCTTGTTTTTGTAATTTGCCAAAAATTTCAGAAATGAGTTTGTTAGGAAGGGCAAAGGGGTGGCTTGAGAAGAAGAAGCCCACGCGCTCCGATCGAGTTACTAGAGCCGCAGCTTCACCCTCGACTGCTAGGGTGAGCTACAATGAAGATCATGTGCCCCTAGAGTTGTTGGAAGACACAAGTCCAGCACGTGCTATGATGTTCCCATGTGATGAATTCCTTGAAGCTGCGGGAATTAAGGATGAGTTTTATAATCTTTGTGCTAATGCAGGTCTGACACGGCTCGTCACGTGCTACGTTACTCAGTATCAAAAACTCACCTCCGGTTTCATTAACAGTTTTAGATATAACCTTGATACTGGTGCTATTGAGTTTAAAATTTACAATGATATTATCACCATGCCCTTGGAAAAGTTTTGTGAAATAATAGGTGTGCCAAACGTTGGGCGGACGGCGAAGATGACCTCTCAGCCCTCCGAGCTGAAAACCGTCTTCAACTCTCTCTGCAGCATGGGTACGAGGGATATTCATCGGTCAAAAATCTCCAGCATCTTATTCCCTCACCTCAGGTATTTTGCGTATTATGTTGCTAGAGGGGTATTAGCTCGTGACAACACGAGCAACACTTCTGCGCCAGATATTGCTATCCTGGCCACCGCCCTCTCAGGGAGGTTTGATTATAATTTGGGTGCCTTAATTGCTCGACGCCTTGCTATGAACGGTAACAGGGGAGATTTATTTGGTGGCGTTTATGCCACACTTATCTTAGAACATCTTAAAGGCACCCCACACCCTGATGATAAGCCTTTTACTTATTTAAGTTTTGATCTTGCTGCTATGAAAAGGCATAACTTTGTTACCATGACTTCTGAATTTGGTAACCTTGTTTATATCTTGCGTTTCGGAACTACCGCGGAACGCAAGATCCGTCTACCTGCACCTCTTTTGTTTGATTTTTCTCGCAGGAACGGATGGTCCTTTGATGTTATCCAGTTCGATGAGTTCATGGTCCAACATCAGTTTCATAACCCCATGGAGGGGGTTGTGCCCGACGAGGAGGAGCACGGTGAGTTACCACCTTTTCAGGGGGAGACCGTCACCCCGTTTGGTGAAGGGTCTTCCTCTGCTTGGAGTGCGGACCCTTCGTCGTGGGAGGATCCGAGGAGTTTGGTGTACGCGCCGGAATCCTTTTACGACCCTTGGACTCACCGGCACCACCCCGGAGCAGGAGGCTCCTGGGGGCAGTAGCTACTACCAACTTAGGCCAAAAGCCTAAGCTTGGGGGAGTACGTGCCCTTCTCACTTTTCCATTGTATTATCCGTTTTATTTTTGTTCGCTTTGATATTTTCGAAGTTTTTGCCCGTTCTTCTTTATTTCTTTTCTTTGCAAAAACAACAAAAATACTTTCTCTTTCTTTTGCTTTCATTCAACCTTTGAAATAACCCAAAAAGATTTCCTTTCTCTCTTTAGTTTGCTTTGTTTTCAGAGTTCAGCTCGAGTCCGTGATGGCATTTAATTATATTTCCTACGTTCGATCGTGCAAGTAACAAGGCAGTAATGACGAAGATCGACGGAAGGGAAGCAACAAGGAAAACCGGTATGAACTCTTCTTGTTTCTACTTTTGTACATATGCCTGTACTTATGATCTAGAGACCAGCTTGTAGCGACATAGTGCTATGTTTACAATGCTTTCCCAGTGGTTCATGCTTTCCTTGTGGCTAGTCTCAAATATCTAGAGTATATAATGTGTTATTAAAATGATTTACATGCATTGCACTGTTCATAGTTTGGTATACTGAGGTGGTATTTCCCTTTGGAGAATTCTTGGATTGACTTGGCACATGTTTACACATGTTTAAGACTAAAAAGTCTACTTTGCCTTGATGATCTTTGAGTTTCAGAGTAGTTATATCACTTTCATGCCCGATTCAATGTTGCTTTGTCGCTCTGCATGATTATGACCGTTATTGCTCTCTAGTTGGTCGCTTCCCAGTCTCTTGCTAGCCTTCGCTCGCACTAAGCGGAATTCTGCTTGTGCATCCAAATCCTTTCAAACCAGTTATTCCATATGAGCCCACCATACCTTCCTATGTGGTATTTACCTGCCATCCTAACGAAGACTTTCTTGTACCATCTCGAAATTATTCAAATTTACTCCTGTTTTGTGCCTCTGTTTTAGCTCATGAGGAAGTAGTAGTTAATTCATGATCTTTTTAAGTTGGACAAGTTTTATCCCAGGATTGCATGTCTAATCTGCAAACCCCTAATACGAGAAGGAACTGGCATGAGTGCGCCCGGCTCATAAAAGATAATACAACAAACAAACCCTCCTTCACGCTTTGTTCATGAGAAATCAGAAAACTTTTGGCAGTGATAAACAAAGGAGATGAAGGGGATGTGATCATCCCCGTGCGGGAGCCGTTCCTCGAAACTTGTCCAGCTCGAGAAGTAATTGGGTTGTCTACTAACATTCGTTGACGAAATATGCACCTCCCAAAATCATTTTTACCTCTGTTTTCAAAACCAAGAGCTCTGGTACATGTTTAGTCTTTGCTTCCAACCACGGGTTTTCAACCTCGCCATCAAACTCCACGGTTCGAGAGTCTCCACCTTCTTTCTTCAAAGCACCAACTAGGAGAGCATAATTGTCATTCTGAGTGTAATGTGCATTGTCCCAAAGTATTACATTGTCTTCTGCATGCTTATGGTATTATTTATTCTGAAATTCTTAGTTCTAGTCTCCATTAAAACTCTAGAGGAGTTTCTGCATTTATGTTTTGCTTCATTCATGGAGGCTAGCGAGATACCACTCTAGTATGTTCAAGCTATGTGCAATGTAATCTTGTCTTGATTTTCAGTAGTATATTATTTACTTTTAGGTATTTGTGATTGGTCACTTGAAAGAAGGATTGCTCCGTGCATTGTCCTCATAGCATTGTTTCAATACTTGCTAGACTCTTTTCGTAGTACATGCTTATATACATCTAATGAAGCAAAAGAGTTTGTCAAAGTTTTCTTTGTCGCGTCCAGTTCGTTGAACTGAATTGCTTGAGGACAAGCAATATGCTAAGCTTGGGGGAGTTGATACGTCTCAAACGTATCTACTTTTCCAAACACTTTTGCTATTGTTTTGACCTCATTCTTGCATGATTTGAACTAAACTAACCCGGACTGACGCTGTTTTCAGCAGAGCTGCCTGTATGGTTTTATTGTGTGCAGGAAAACGGATTTTTAGGTGTCTCAGAAAATTCCAAGAAAAATCACAGAAAATCCACGCACCCGAAGGGCCCTTGTGCCAGAAGAGGGGCCAGAGGGGAGCCAGGGGGGCCCCGGGCGCCCTGGTGGCGCGGCCCCACCCCTGGCCGCGCCGGGAGGCCGCCTGGGCGGGCCCTTCACCCTCTGGTGCCCTACTTTGACCCGTATTTATCCCCGTGACGAGAAAACCCCAGGACGGAAGTCGTTTTCCCAGTTTCCGTCGCGGAGCCGCCGCCACCCTCTGTTCTTCTTTGGGAGGGCTAATCTGGAGGCTGATTTGGCCTCCGGAGAGGGGAGATCGTCGCCATCGTCATCATCATCACCACTCCATCCTCCCTCCATGACTTCTCCTTCCATGTGTGAGTAATTCCCTGCTGTAGGCAAAGGGGATGGTAGGGATTGGATGAGTTAGATCATGTAATAGTTTATCAGATTGTTGGGGGCATGTTGCCTATCATCTACTATGGTGTTTATCATCTTTGCTTCAACTTGTTGCTCTTAATGCTTGTCACTTAGGGCCCGAGTGCCATGATTTCAGATCTGAACCATATGTGTTTGCATGAATATATTTGTGTTCTTGATCCTATCTATGAGTTGTTTGCACCTATTACGGTCCGGAACCGGCGATCCCAAAAGTGACAGCTTGGGACACCAAAGGGGATGGTCCATAGTTTGAGGATTACATGTATCCATTGAGTTCATTGCTTTGTTCCGGTGCTCTTTGACAGGAGCACCTTAATCTCCATAAGTTCCTTTTGGCCCCGTTCGTAGCGGGATGGTAGGACAAAAGATGTTGTGCAAGTTCTTATTGCAAGCACGTACAACTACCTGTGGGATACATGCCTAATGTTTGATACTTGCCTAGATGATCATTACTTTTCTGTGTGCCTTGCCCCAAGTTAGATTCATGATATATCTCATCCATGCAGCGCCCAACCATCCATCTTCCTAGCATACAGTGTTTCAATCCTGCTGGTTATTAGTTGTTACTTTTGCTGTTTACTTTTGGTGTTTACTTTTACTGCCACCACCATCACTATCATCTCACCGTTACCACTTACCTTTTGTTGCAAGTAAGTATATTTCAGGTGCGGTTGAATTGACAACTCAACTGTCAAAGCTTATAAATACTCTTTGGCTCCCCGTGTGTCGAATCTATAAATTGGGTTATTCTTACCCGCGAAGACTATCTCGATCCCTTACGGTTGAGGGTTATCATGCGGCCCCACCCTGGCCGCGCCAGGGGGGCGCCTGGGGCCCCTGCTCCGCCTCTGGCTGCCCCCCTTCGCATATATATCCCTCTCATCCCGAAACCCTCGAGGACAGAACCCTTTTTCGCGATCTCGCCTCTGTTCCGCCGCCGCAGCGCTTCCAAGATCGGGAGCATCAGGGGAACTCTTCCCGGCACCCTGCCGGAGGGGAGAACCACCACCGGGAGCTTCTCCACAACCATGGACGCTTCCCGGATGAGTCGTGAGTAGTCCACCTTGGACCATGGGTCCATGATCAGTAGCTATGTGATGTTCTCCTCCCCTCTTTGCTCTTCATGGTTTAGACCTCGTGAGCTGCCCTACATGATCGAGGCACATATGTAATCTTTCTGCTGATGCTTTACTGAGTTTGCTGGGATCTGATGGATTATGAGACTATGTTCAGATTGTGTTTGAGTAATATATTTGATTCACCTCTTTTATATCTTTGTTCTTGAGTAATTCTTGCATGTTCTCCGTTGCTGTTTATTGCTTTGGCCAAGTAGTAGGTAGTAACTCCAAGAGGGAGCGTTATGCTTGATTGTGGGTTCATGCCCCCTGTGTTGGAAATATGCCCTAGAGGCAATAATAAAAGAGTTATTATTATATTTCCTTGTTCATGATAATCGTTTATTATCCATGCTACAATTGTATTGATTGGAAACTTAAATACATGTGTGGATAAATAGACAAACTTTGTGTCCCTAGTAAGCCTCTTCAGGACTAGCTCGTTGATCAAAGATGACCGCGGTTTCCAGGTCATAGACATGAGTTGTCATTTGATAACGGGATCACATCATTAGGAGAATGATGTGATGGACGAGACCCAAACGTTAAACATAGCTTTTGATCGTATCAGTTATCGCTATAGTTTTCTGCATGTCAAGTATAAGTTCCTATGACCATGAGATCATGTAACTCACTAACACCGTAGGAGTGCCTTGTGTGTGCCAAACGTCGCAACGTAACTGGGTGACTATAAAGGTACTCTACAGGTATCTCCGAAGGTGTCCGTTGAGTTGACATGGATCGAGACTGGGATTTGTCACTCCGTGTGACGGAGAGGTATCTCCGGGCCCACTCGGTAATACGTCATCTCAATGAGCTCAAAGTGACTAAGTAGTTAGTCACGGGATTATGTATTATGGAACGAGTAAAGAGACTTGCCGGTAACGAGATTGAACTAGGTATAGAGATACCGACGATCGAATCTCGGGCAAGTAACATACCGACGAGACAAAGGGAACTGTATACGGGATTGCCTGAATCCTTGACATCGTGGTTCATCCGATGAGATCATCGAGGAACGTGTGGGAACCAATATGGGTATCCAGATCCCGCTATTGGTTATTGACCTGGGAGTGTCTCGGTCATGTCTGCATAGTTTCCGAACCCGCAGGGTCTACACACTTAAGGTTCGGTGACGCTAGGGTTGTTAGTGAGAACAGTGCATGGTAACCGAAGGTTGTTCGGAGTCCCGGATGAGATCCCGGACATGACGAGGGTCTCCGGAATGGTCCGGGGACGAAGATTGATATATAGGATGAGAGTGAACGGAGTCCGGAAGTGTTCCGGGGAGCACCGGGGAGTCGTCGGATGACCGAAAGGAGTTTCGGGGGGTCCCGGCAAGTGTTGCGGGCCTCATGGGCCATAAGTGGGGAGACGCAACAGCCCACACAGGGGCTGTGCGCCCCCCCTAGTCCCCTCCACCTGCGCCTAAGGGGCTGGGCCCCCCTAGGGCAGCCGCACCCCCTTGGCTTGGGGGGCAAGGCGCCTGGGGGGGAAACCCTAGCCCTGGCCGCCGCCCCCCCCTTGGCCGGCCCCATCTGGCCTTGGCCGCCGCCCCCTAGGGGGAACCCTAGGGGCGCCCGTCCCCTCTCTCCCCCCTATATAAAGAGAGGCAGAGGGAGGGCAGCAACACAAGTTCGTGCCTTGGCGCTGCCCTCCCTCTCCCACGAATATCTTCGTCTATTTTGCAGTGCTTGGCGAAGCCCTGCTGGAATTCCTCCACCACCATCTCCACCACGCCGTCGTGCTGCTGGTTTTCTCCGTCAACCTCTCGTTCCCCCTTGCTGGATCAAGAAGGAGGAGACGTCCCCGAGCTGCACGTGTGAAGAACGCGGAGGCACCGTCCGTTCGGTGCTAGGATCTTCGGCGATTCGAATCGCGGCGAGTACGACTCCATCAACCGCGTTCTTGAACGCTTCCGCTTAGCGATCTACAAGGGTATGTGGATCCGACTTTTCCCTCGTAGATGCATCTCCTAGATTGATCTTGGTGAGCGTAGGAAAACTTTTGTTTCCCATGCAACGTTCCCCAACAGTGGCATCATGAGCTAGGTTCTTGCGTAGATGTTTTCACGAGTAGAACACAAAGGGGTTTGTGGGCGTTGATGTTTAGATTGCTTCCCTCCTTGGTCTTTCTTGATTCAGCGGCATTATGGGATGAAGCGGCCCGGACCAACTTTACATGTCCACGTACATGAGACCGGTTCCATCGACAGACATGCGACTTTTGTTGCATAAGATGGCTGGCGGGTGTCTGTCTCTCCTATCTTAGTTGAATCGGAATAGAAAAAGGCGGTCCTTGTAGAAGGTTAAATAGCAACTTAAATATCACCGTTGTGGCTTTGCGTAGGTAAGAAGCGTTCTTGCTAGATACCCATAGCAGCCACGTAAAACATGCAACAACAAATTAGAGGACGTCTAACTTGTTTTTGCAGGGTATGTATGTGATATGATATGGCCAAAGACATGATGAGATATATTTGATGTATGAGATGATCATGTTGTAATAGTTAATATCGACTTGCATGTCGATGTATACGGCAACCGGCAGGAGCCATAGGGTTGTCTTTAATTTTTGTATGACCTGCGTGTCAATCATTAAGCGCTATGTAATGCTTTACTTTATCGCTAAACGGTAGCAATAGTAGTAAGAGCATGGTGGGCGCACGACAACCCCGATGGCGACACGATGATGGAGATCATGATGATGGGGATCATGGTGTTACGCCGGTGACGATGGAGATCATGCCGGTGCTTTGGAGATGGAGATCAAAAGCACGAGTTGATGGCCATATCATGTCACTTATGATTTGCATGTGATGTTAATCCTTTTATGCATCTTATTTTGCTTAGGACGACGGTAGCATTACAAGATGATCCCTCACTAAAATTTCAAGATAAAATTGTGTTCCCCCCGAGTGTGCGCCGTTGCGAAGGTTCGTCGTTTCGAAGCACCACGTGATGATCGGGTGTGATAGACTCTACGTTCGCATACAACGGGTGCAAGCCAGTTTTGCACATGCAGAACACTCGGGTTAGACTTGACGAGCCTAGCATGTACAGACATGGCCTCGGAACACGGAAGACCGAAAGGTCGAGCATGAGTCATATAGTAGATATGATCAACATGAAGATGTTCACCATTGACACCACCTCATCTCACGTGATGATCGGACTTGGGTTGGTGGATTTGGATCATGCCACGCTCGAATGACCAGAGGGATGTCAATTTGAGTGGGAGTTATAAGTAATTTGATTAGTTAAAACTCACTTATCATGAACAATAGTCTAAGATGTCTTTGCAAATCTTTGGTTGTATATGGCTCCCGTAATAGCTCCCCTGAATTTTAATGCGTTCCTAGAGAAAACTAAGCTGAAAGATGATGGGAGCAACTTTGTGGACTGGCTCCGCAATCTGAGGATCATCCTCACAGCTGCCCAAAAGGTTTATGTCCTAAATGCACCGCTAGGTGAACCCCCCGCTCCGGCCTCTGTGGACGTTATGAACGCCTGGCAGTCGCGTGCGGATGACTACTCAGTAGTGCAGTGTGCCATGTTGTATAGCTTGGAAGGAGGACTTCAAAGGCGTTTTGAACGTCATGGAGCATATGAGATGTTCCAGGAGTTGAAGTTCATCTTTGAAAAGAATGCCAAGATCGAGAGGTATGAGACCACCGATAAATTCTTTGCTTGCAAGATGGAGGAGAATTCGTCTGTCAGTGAGCACTTACTGAAGATGTCTGGGTACTACACCCGCATAGCTGATCTGGGACTTGTGTTCCCGGAGGAGGCTATCATTGACAGAATTCTCCAGTCACTCCCACCTAGCTACAAGAGCTTCGTGCAGCAGTATAACATGCAAGGGATGAACAAATCCATCGCCGAGCTGTTTGCAATGCTGAAAGTCGCTGAGTCAGACATCCAGAAGGAGTATCAAGTGTTGATGGTCAATAAAACTACCAGTTTCAAGAAGAATGGCAAGGGCAAGAAGGGTAACTCTAAGAAGGGTGGCAAGGCAGTTGCTCATCCAGTGAAGAAACCCAAGGCTGGGCCCAAGCCAGAGACTGAGTGTTTCTATTGCAAGGGGAACGGCCACTGGAAGCGGAACTGCCCCAAGTATCTGGCAGACAAGAAGGGGGCCAACAACAACAACAAGCAAGGTATATGTGATATACATGTTATTGATGTGTACCTTACCAACTCTCGTTGTAGTGCCTGGGTATTTGATACCGGTTCGGTTGCTCACATTTGCAACTCTAAACAGGAACTACGGAATAAACGGAGGCTGGCGAAGGACGAAGTGACGATGCGCGTGGGGAATGGTTCCAAGGTTGATGTGATCGCCGTCGGCACGCTCGCTCTTCGATTACCATCGGGATTAGTTATGAACCTGAATAATTGTTATTTAGTGCCTGCATTGAGCATGAACATTATATCTGGATCTTGTTTAATGCGAGACGGTTACTCATTTAAATCAGAGAATAAAGGTTGTTCTATTTATATGGGTAATATCTTTTATGGTCATGCACCCGAAGTAGGGGGTTTATTCTTATTGAATCTCGATAGTGATGATACACATGTTCATAACATTGATGCCAAAAGATGTAGAGTTGATAACAATAGTACCACTTTCTTGTGGCACTGCCGTCTGGGTCATATCGGCGTGAAACGCATGAGGAAGCTCCATGCTGATGGACTTTTGGAGTCTCTTGATTTTGAATCACTTGACACATGCGAGCCGTGCCTCATGGGCAAGATGACTAAGACCCCGTTTTCAGGAACAATGGAACGGGCAAGTGACTTGTTGGAAATCATACATACTGATGTGTGTGGCCCGATGAGTGTCACGGCGCGCGGTGGATATCGTTATTTTCTCACCTTCACTGACGACTTAAGTAGATATGGGTATATTTACTTGATGAAGCATAAGTCTGAAACGTTTGAAAAGTTCAAGCAATTTCAGAGTGAAGTTGAGAATCATCGTAACAAGAAGATCAAGTTCCTACGATCTGATCGAGGGGGAAAGTATCTGAGTTATGAGTTTGGCAATCACTTAAGACAATGTGGAATTGTTTCATAGTTGACGCCACCTGGAACACCACAGCGTAATGGTGTGTCCGAACGTCGTAATCGAACCCTATTAGATATGGTGCGTTCTATGATGTCTCTTGCCGATTTGCCACTATCATTTTGGGGATATGCGTTAGAGACGGCTGCATTCACTTTAAATAGGGCTCCATCTAAGTCCGTTGAGACAACACCGTATGAACTGTGGTTTGGTAAGAAACCTAAGTTGTCTTTTCTCAAAGTTTGGGGTTGCGATGCTTATGTCAAAAGGCTTCAGCCAGAAAAGCTCGAACCCAAAGCGGACAAATGTGTCTTCATAGGATACCCAAAAGAGACGGTTGGGTACACCTTCTATCTCAGATCCGAGGGCAAAGTGTTTGTCGCTAAGAACGGGTCCTTTCTCGAGAAAGAGTTTCTCTCGAAAGAATTGAGTGGGAGGAAGGTAGAACTTGATGAGGTTATGGAACCTCTGCTTCAACCAGAAAGTAGCGCAGCACAGAAATATGTTTTTGTGGAGCCTGCAACGGTTGAAGAGGAAGCCGATGATGATGATCAAGAAGCTTCTGATCAAGTTACTACCGAACCTCGTAGGTCGACAAGGGTACGCACTGCACCTGAGTGGTATGGTAACCCTGTCTTGGAGGTCATGTTGTTGGACAACAGTGAACCTATGAGCTATGGAGAAGCGATGGTGGGCCCGGATTCCGACAAATGGTTAGAGGCCATGAAATCCGAGATGGGATCCATGTATGAAAACAAAGTATGGACTTTGGAAGTATTACCTGAAGGGCGGAAGGCCATTCAGAATAAATGGATTTTTAAGAGGAAGACGGACGCTGACGGTAATGTCACCGTGTATAAAGCTCGACTTGTGGCAAAGGGTTTTTCACAAGTTCAAGGAGTTGACTACGATGAGACTTTCTCACCCGTAGCGATGCTTAAATCCGTCCGAATTCCTCCACCACCATCTCCACCACGCCGTCGTGCTGCTGGTTTTCTCCGTCAACCTCTCCTTCCCCCTTGCTGGATCAAGAAGGAGGAGACGTCCCCGAGCTGCACGTGTGAAGAACGCGGAGGCACCGTCCGTTCGGTGCTAGGATCTTCGGTGATTCGAATCGCGGCGAGTACGACTCCATCAACCGCGTTCTTGAACGCTTCCGCTTAGCGATCTACAAGGGTATGTGGATCCGACTTTTCCCTCGTAGATGCATCTCCTAGATTGATCTTGGTGAGCGTAGGAAAATTTTTGTTTCCCATGCAACGTTCCCCAACACCCTGATGACTAGCTTGAGTGACAGAAACATGAGTCTAGGGGATGTGCTGTTGCCACAAGGGGGGAAACAATGGTGCTTGTACTTGCGGGTGCAAGGATTGTTTACTTTACGCAAAGTTCTTTTAATGCAGCTGTCTGTTGCTTTGAGTTTACACTTTGGGTGGGATTCGCAACTTAATACCAGCGAGATGTTCTGGATAGATATCTCAAGGTGGATGATTAGTAGTAGATGCAGATGGATTTCGGTCTACTTGCCTTGGCGTACCACCCATGCTTTTGAGCCTCTACCTTTCTTTGCAGCATAGTTAGCATTGGTTTGCGCACATAATCCTATCAATTGCCCAGCTGTAATTTGTTTACCTCGCTTTGCTGTTTTATCGTCTTTTGGGAGAGAGACATCACTAGTGAACATCATGGGACCCCGGTCCATATTACCACCGCTGATCACACATTCTATTTACTTCCTGTTTTTATTTCCTAGTTGCAGTCAAAGCTATCATTATTATCTCTTGTGTTTGATCCTTTGTAAACAACAAGGCCGGAGGGATTGACAACCTCTCTGAACTCGTTGGGAGCAAAGTTATCTGTATCTGTGTGCAGGTCCCGTCAACCGCTAAGTTTCTGGCGCCATTGACACCTACTTGTCGACCCTCGGAGTCTCACGGGATTCGATCCTTGGTACCTTTGCCAAGGGAAATTTGCCGCTACGCTACATCTCAACCTTCCACCTGGGGTAACCAACGAGGGGCGAGAAGCCATCAGCAGACGGCGTGGTGATGGTTGTTGATGAAGAATAATCTCTGCAGGGCTTCGCCAAGCACTACAGAAACTAGACTGAGGATAAACTAGAGGGTCAGGGTTGCCGACACACGGCTTGGTGTATCTTGATGTGTCTTGGGTGCTAGCCCTACCCCTTTATTTATATGTTGAGCCTTGGGGTCGAAACTTGGAGTAAAAGCCTTCACAAAGTCGGTTTCACCCAAAAGGCAAGAGTCCTTCTCGGACTCCAGGGCCAGACGCCAGGGTTCCCGAAAGGCAAAGTTAGCAACTGAACCGATATCAAATACCTAGGGGTTGCTATGAACACTAGTAAATTACACATCAATAATCTGTATATCACATATACCTTTGTTCACTTTGCCATCCTTCTTATCCGCCAAGTATCTAGGGCAGTTCCACTTCTAGTGACTATTTCCTTTGCAGTACAAGCACTTAGTTTCAGGCTTGAGTTTAGCTTTGGGTTTCTTCATGGGAGTGACAACTTGCTTGTCATTCTTCTTGAAGTTCCCCTTCTACCCCTTTGCCCTTTACTTGAAACAAGTGGTCTTGTTAACCATCAACACTTGATGCTCTTTCTTGATTTCTACCTTCGCCGATTTCAGCATCGCGAAGAGCTCGGGAATTACTTTCATCATCCCTTGCATATTATAGTTCATCATGAAGTTCTACTAACTTGGTGATAGTGACTAGAGAACTTTGTCAATTACCATCTTATCTGGAAGATTAACTCCCACTTGATTCAAGCAATTGTAGTACCCAGACAATCTGAGCACATGCTCACTGGTTGAGCAATTCTCCTCCATCTTGTAGGCAAAGTACTGTCAGGGGTCTCATACCTCTCGACACGGGCATGAGTATGAAATACTAATTTCAACTATTGGAACATCTTATATGCTCCGTGGCGTTCAAAACATTTTGAAGTCCCGGTTCTAAGCCGTAAAGCATGGTGCACTAAACTATTAAGTAGACATCATATTGAGCTTTGCCAAAACATTCATAACGGTTGCATCTGCTCCTGCAATAGTTCCGTCACCTAGCAGTACATCAAGGAGTAATTCTTCTGTGCACCAATGAGGAAAATCCTCAGATCACTGACCTAGTCCGCATCATTGCTACTAACATCTTTCAACTTAGTTTTCTCTAGGAACATATAAAAAATAAACGGGGAGCAACATCGTGAGCTATTGATCTACAACATAGATATGCTAATACTACCAGGACTAAGTTCATGATAAATTAAAGTTCAATGTAATCATATTACTTAAGAACTCCCACTTAGATAGACATCCCTCTAGTCATCTAAATGATCACGTGATACAAATCAACTAAACCATGTCCGATCATCACGTGAGATGGAGTAGTTTTCAATGGTGAACATCTTATGTTGATCATATCTACTATATGATTCACGCTCGACCTTTCGGTCTCCAGTGTTCCGAGGCCTGATACGTCTCAAACGTATCTACTTTTCCAAACACTTTTGATATTGTTTTGGCCTCATTCTTGCATGATTTGGACTAAACTAACCCGGACTGACGCTGTTTTCAGCAGAGCTGCTTGTATGGTTTATTTGTGTGCAGGAAAACGGATTTTTAGGTATCTCGAAAAATCCACGAAAAATCACAGAAAATCCACGCACCCGAAGGAACCAGGAGCCAGAAGTGGGGCCAGAGGGGGGCCAGGGGGTGCCCAGGCGCCCAGTGGGCGCGCCCCCCCCCTGGGCCGCGCCGGGGGGCCGCCTGGGTGGGTCCCACACCCCCTGGTGCCCTACTTTGCCTCGTATTTTTACTCCCGACGCAGAAACCCCAGATCAGAAGTTCTTTCGCAGTTTTCCGTCGCGGAGCCGCCGCCACCCTCTGTTCTTCCTCGGGAGGGCTAATCTGGAGGCTGAATTGGCCTCCGGAGAGGGGAGATCGTCGCCATCGTCATCATCATCACCACTCCATCATCCCTCCATGACTTCCCCTTTCATGTGCGAGTAATTCCCCTGTTGTAGGCGAAGGGGATGGTAGGGATTGGATGAGTTAGATCATGTAATAGTTTATCAGATCGTTGGGGGCATGTTGCCTATCATCTACTATGGTGTTTATCATCTTTGCTTCAACTTGTTATTCTTAATGCTTGACACTTAGGGCCTGAGTGCCATGATTTCAGATCTGAACCATATGTGTTTGTATGAATATATTTGTGTTCGTGATCCTATCTATGAGTTGTTTGCACCTGTTACGGTTCGGAACCGGGGATCCCAAAAGTGACAGCTTGGGACACCAAAGGGGATGGTCCGTAGTTTGAGGATTACATGTATCCATTGAGTTCATTGCTTTGTTCCGGTGCTCTTTGACAGGAGCACCTTAATATCCATAAGTTCCTTTTGGCCCCGTTCGTGGCGGGATGGTAGGACAAAAGATGTTGTGCAAGTTCTTATTGCAAGCACGTACAACTACCTACGGGATACATGCCTAATGTTTGATATTTGCCTAGATGATCATTACTTTTCCATGTGCCGTGCCCCAAGTTAGAATCTATCTCATCCATGCAGCGCCCAACCATCCATCTCCCTAGCCTACAGTGTTTTAAACCCTGCTTGTCACTAGTTGCTACTTTTGCCATTTACCTTTTGCTATTTACTTTTACTGTTTACTTTTACTATCACTATCATCACTATCATATCACTGTTTCCACTTATCTTTTGTTGCAAGTAAGTATATTTCAGGTGCGGTTGAATTGACAACTCAACTGTCAAAGCTTATAAATACTCTTTGGCTCCCCGTGTGTCGAATCAATAAATTGGGTTATTCTTACCCGCGAAGACTATCTCGATCCCTTACGGTTGAGGGTTATCAAGTACCGTTTTCTGGCGCCGTTGCCGGGGAGCATAGCAATATTTACAAGTCTACTTGAGGTATCCTACCTGCTGCACTTCATCCACTATGGGTAAGAAAGGAGACCCCAAGGTTCCAATCTTAGTATCCACTACAAGAAGAGGTACTGCTCTGAGCACTAGTGCTACACTTGATTCACCTTCCGTTATGAGTATGTTTGCCTCACCACCACCACATGATGCTCCTACTGAATCTGTTACTATGTCTGATACTCTTGATGATGCTTCTACTACTTTTGATGATATTAGTTCGCTTGGTTATGCTCTTGAGAAACAAATTGCTGCTGCTGCAAAAAAATCTGGAATTGAACTCCCTGTTACTCGCTACCCTATAGGTGAAACTTATGATTATCCTGATTTGAGTAAACTCAAGGAGAGTCTCCTTGATGATGATTACTATATACTAGATGAAGATTTATGCAGGGAACTGACAGAGTTTTCCGGCTCTGACCCTGAAGCTATTAAGAAACTGTTTGAAAAACACTCTCTGAAGAACAAAACCGTTCCTAATCCTGAATTTGCTACATCCCCTATATGCATTGTTGATCCTGATTATGATTTCTCTGTTGATCTTTCACTTATACCTATGGTTGAAGCTGACCCCTTTTATGGCAGAGAAAATGATGATGCTATTGCACACCTGACTAAACTCGGTGAGTTGGGTAGCCTGTTTACCACAGATGAGAAGATACGATACTTTTATGTGACCAAGCTTCTTCCTTTTTCCTTGAAGGAGGGTGCTAAACCATGGTATGATTCACTCCCATGCGGTTCCATTAAGAGTACTCAGGACTTAGCTCACTCTTTTGTTGATAAGTACTTTCCTGCTCACATGCAACATGCTGCTTTACAAAGAATTTATAACTTTAAACAGTTGCAGGATGAGTCCCTCCCTAAAGCTTGGGGGAGGTACTGCGGTCTGATTCGGGCTAGACCTGGACATGAAATCCCTAAGAATGAATTAATCGATATATTCTATGCTGGTCTAACTGATGAATCCAGGTCCTATTTGGACAGTTGTGCTGGTTGTGTTTTCAGGAAAAGAACACCGGGCAATGCGGAAGATTTAATGGGCAGGATTGCCAAAAACCATGAAGATTGGTCCGTCCCTGAACCACCTCCACCAACAAAGAAGAGGGGCATGTTTGTTCTGAGCCCCGAGGATATGCGAGAAGCAAAGAAGTCTATTAAAGAGAAAGGTATTAAAGCTGAAGATGTGAAGAATCTACCCCCTATTGAGAAGCTGTGTGAGCCTACCACTCACCCTCCTATGGTAGAGGTACACTCTCTTTTAGATTTCAACGCAAGTGACATCCCTCATGGTAAGCCTCCCGATCAATGTTTAGATGAGTTTGATAATTTTATTATGAAACAAAATCATTTTAATGAGAGGATACAAAGTCAATTGCATGATAATTCCCTTGCTATCAAAACACTGCTTGATGTTTTAGATAGAACAGTTAATGATGTTCAATGTCTTGTGAAGCATTTTCATATGGTTCAAACTCGGCTTGATCAAATTTCTAATGTGCAAAGAGATTTGCTTGCTAACAATGTCAAACAAGATAATTTGCAGGCTTTCGGGATTAAGACCCGAGGAGGAACTAGCACTCAAGATCCTCTCTACCCCGAGGGTCATCCGAGGAGAATCGAGCAGGATTCTCAAATGCAGGAAGAAGAAATTGTTGTCTCTCCAAAGAAGAAGAAGAAACATAAAGAGACTGACAATTCTAATGATCCTATTGCAGATGAAGAGCCAGCTATTGATCCCAACAATGTATCTATCTCCGATGCTGAGACTGAAGACGGTGCTGAACCTGAAGGTAATGATAATGAGAAGAATGATCCGCCTGAAGTTCGAGAAGAAGAAGCACCTGACAAACGTAAGAGGTACACTAAAGAAGACTTCATCGCAAGAAAACATGGGAAGGAAAGAGAACCATGGGTACAGAAACCCATGCCCTTTCCAGGTAAGTCCATCAAATCTAAAGAAGAAGAGCATTATAATAAGTTTTGTGAGTGGATTAAACCTCTTTTTCTTCAAATCCATTCGACTGATGCTATTAAGTTACTTCCTTATTCAAAGTATATGGAAGATATTGTCACTAACAAAAGAAAAGTTCCTAATGATGCAATATCTACTATGATTGCTAACTACTCTTTCAGTGGAAAGATTCCTGAGAAGCTCGGTGATCCAGGTATACCCACCATTCCTTGCTCCATAATGAATAATTATGTCAAAACTGCTTTATGTGATCTTGGAGCAGGAGTGAGTGTTATGCCTCTCTCTCTTTACGAGAGGCTTTGTTTAGAAAAACTAATTCCTACAGATATCTCCCTTTAGATGGCTGACAAGTCAACCGCTGTTCCGATAGGTATTTGTGAGGATGTTCCCGTAGAAGTTGCTAATTGTTTAATTCTTACTGATTTTGTTGTGCTTGACATGCCCGAGGATGGGAGCATGTCCATTATTCTTGGTAGACCTTTTCTTAACACCGCAGGTGCTATTATTGATTGCAATAAAGGGAAGGTTACCTTCCATGTGAATGATAAAGAACACACGGTATATTTTCCAAAGAAGACCGACAGGAGGCATGGCCTCAACTCTATAGAGAATATCGAGACCATGAAAATTGGAGAATGGGACTGTCCACTACATGTGCGTCACAAATATAAAACTATCATGGTGGGGACAATGTACATCAAAGTAAAGGTTTATTAACTACTTCGTAGGAGGTGAGACTTTTTGCTCTATATATCGCCTGTTTGTTGGTAAGACTTGATCAACCTTACTAGTAAACATGTTTTATATGGATAAAAAGTTGAGCTTGTTATGTTTTCACTTGTTTTTAGTTTTGTCCTACTTGCTGTACCAAGTATTTATGTTTTTGAAGCTTCACAATACTACTAACTGCTTCAAGTTTTCAGAGAGTTTCGCAGCTTTTTGAACTTCGAAAAAATTTCAACAGTGAAGTTTTCAGAAAAATTCCAGAAAAATTATAATAAAAATTTCCACGTCGGGAGAGACCCAGAGGGGCCTGGGGCCAGCCAGGGGGGCCACCAATGGCCCAGGCGGCCAGCTGGCGCGGCCCAGCCCCTGGCCGCGCCCATAGGGCGCCTGGGGCCCACGGGACCCCCCTCCAGGTATGTCTTCTTCCTCCCTCTCTCTCTTTCTCCAAAAACTCGAGTTCTGCTCTTGTTCTTGTGTTCTTGCTGTTCTTGGAGGCGATTCTTCGATCTCTCTCTACAGCCCATCATTTGAGCTGAAATTTTGAGCAAATACTCCCTGGTATGTGACTCCTCCACCCCTCCAATTAGATTTTTGATTGGTGGCTTCATTTGTGAGTATTTAGTAGTTCTTGGTGCTGTATAGATGAGCTTGCATGCATATGTAGAAAGTTATTTTTCAAGTTTGGATGCAAGTTTATGCCTTGGGCAAGTGAGTTGAGTAGTTTGCCTTAGCTCACTTTGTTTTAATCCTCGTTTTTGTAAATTGTAAAAAAAAATCAGAAATGAGTTTGTTAGGAAGGGCAAAAGGGTGGCTTGAGAAGAGGAGGCCCGCACACTCCGATCGAGTTACTAGAGCCGCAGCTTCACCATCGACTGCTAGGGTGAGCTATAATGAAGATCATGTGCCCCTGGAGTTGTTGGAAGACACAAGTCCAGCACGTGCGATGACATTTCCATGTGATGAATTCATGGAAGCTGCGGGAATCAAGGATGAGTTTTATAATCTTTGTGCTAATGCAGGTTTGACACGGCTGGTCACGAGCCGTGTTACTCAGTATCAAAAACTCACCTCCAGTTTCATTAACAGTTTTAGATATAATCCTGATTCAGGTGCTATTGAGTTTAAAATTTATAATGATCTTATCACCATGACTTTGGGAAATTTTTGTGAAATAATAGGTGTGCCGAACGTTGGGAGGACGGCAAGGATGGCCACTCAGCCCTCCGAGCTGAAAACCGTCATCAACTCCCTCTGCAACATGGGTACGAGGGATATTCATCGGTCGAAGATCTCCAGCATCTTGTTTCCTCACCTCAGGTATTTTGCATATTATATTGCTAGAGGGGTGTTAGCTCGTGACAACACGAGCAACATTTCTGCTCCGGATATTGCTATCCTGGCAGCAACCCTCTCAGGGAGGTCTGATTATAATCTGGGTACCTTAATTGCTCGACGCCTTGCTATGAACGGTAACAAGGGGGACTTATATGGTGGCGTTTACGCCACACTTATCTTAGAGCATCTTGGAGGCACCCCACACCCTGATGATACTCCTTTTACTTATTTAAGCTTTGATCTTGCTGCTATGAAAAGGCATAAGTTTGTTACCATGGGTTCTGAGCTTGATAATCTTATTTATATCTTGCGTTTCAGAACTGCCGCGGAACGCGAGATCCGTCTACCTGCACCTCTTTTGTTTGATTTTTCTCGCAGGAACGGATGGTCCTTTGATGTTGTTCAGTTCGATGAGTTCATGGTCCAGCATCAGTTTCATAATACCATGGAGGGGGTTGTGCCCGACGAGGAGAGGCACGGTGAGATACCACATTTTCAGGAAGAGACCGCCACCGAGTTTGGTGAAGGGTCTTCCTCTGTTTGGCGTTCGGAACCTTCCTCGTGGGAGACTCCGAGGAGTTCGGTGTACGCGCCAGCATCCTTCTACGACCCTTCGACTCACCACCATACCCCTGGAGCAGGAGGCTCCTGGGGGCAGTAGCTGCTACCAACTTAGACCAAAAGCCTAAGCTTGGGGGAGTACGTGCCCTTCTCACTTTTCCATTGTATTATCCGTTTTATTCACTTTGATATTTTCGAAGTTTTTGCCCGTTTTTCTTTGTTTCTCTCTTTGCAAAAACAACAAAAAGATTTTTTTTTCTTTCTTTTGCTTTTATTCAACCTTTGAAAAAACCCAAAAAGATTTCCTTTCTCTCTTTAGTTTGCTTTGTTTTCAGAGATCAGCTCGAGTCCGTGATGTCATTTGATTATATTTCCTACGTTTGATCGTGCAAGTGACAAGCAGTGATGACGAAGATCGACTGGAGGGAAGCAACAAGGAAGACCAGTATGAACTCTTTTTGTTTCTACTTTTGTACATATGCCTGTACTTATGATCTAGAGACCAGCTTGTAGCGACATAGTGCTATGTTTACAATGCTCTTCCAGCGGTTCATGCTTTCCTTGTGGCTAGTCTCGAATAACTAGAGTATATAATGTGTTATTGAAATGATCTACATGCATTGCACTGTTCATAGTCTGGTATACTAAGGTGGTATTTCCCTTTAGAGAATTTTTGGATTGACTTGGCACATGCTTACACATGTTTAAGACTAAAAAGTCTACTTTGCCTTGATGATCTTTGAGTTTTAGAATAGTTATATCACTTTCATGCCCGATTCAATGTTGCTTTGTCGCTCTGCATGATTATGACCGTTATTGCTCTCTAGTTGGTCGCTTCCCAGTCTCTTGCTAAACCTCCACCTGTACTAAGCGGACTGACTGCTTGTGCATCCAAAATCCTTAAAACCAGTTATGCCATATGAGTCCACTATACCTTCCTATACATGGTATCTACCTGCCATTCCTAACGAAGACTTTCATGTACCATCTCGAAACTAATCAAAAGCATTTCTCTTTTGTGCCTATGTTTTAGCTCATGAGGAAGTAGTAGTTAATTCATGATCTTTTTAAGTTGGACAAGTTTCACCCCTGGATTGTATGTCTAATGTGCAAACCCCTAATACGAAAAGGAACTGGCATTGAGTGCGCCCGGCTCAAAAAGATAATATAACAAACAAACCCTCCTTCACGCTTTGTTCATGAGAAATCAGAAAACTTTGGCAGTGATAAACAAAGGAGATTAAGAGGATGTGATCGTCCTCACGCGGGAGCCATTCCTCGAGTCTTGTCCACTCAAAAAGTGATTGAGTTATCTGCTAGCATTCGTTGACGAAATATGCACTTCTCAAAACATGTTTATCTCTGTTTTTTTTAAACCAAGAGCTCTGGTACATGTTTAGTTTTTTTTTTCGATCACGGGTTTTCAACTTTGCCAATAAAAGCTACGGTTCGAGAGTCTCACCTTCTTTCTTCAAAGCATCAACTATGAGAGCATAATTGTCATTCTGAGTGTAACATGCATTGTCCCAAAGTATTACATTGTCTTCTGCATACTTGTGATATGATTTATTCTGAAATTCTCAGTTCTAGTCTCCTTTAAAACTCTGGAGGAGTCTCTGCATTTATGTTTTGCTTCACTCATGGAGGCTAGCGAGATACCACCCTAATATGCTCAAGATATGTGCAATGTAATCTTGTCTTGTTTTCAGTAATATATTATTTACTTTTAAGTATTTGTGACTGGTCACTTGAAAGAAGGATTGCTCCTTGCATTGTCCTCATAAGTACTGTTTCAATACTTGCTAAACTCTTTTCGTAGTACATGCTTATATACATCTAATGAAGCAAAAGAGTTTGTCAAAGTTTTCTTTGTCGCGTCCAGTTCGTTGAATTGAATTGCTTGAGGACAAGCAATATGCTAAGCTTGGGGGAGTTGATACGTCTCAAACGTATCTACTTTTCCAAACACTTTTGATATTGTTTTGGCCTCATTCTTGCATGATTTGGACTAAACTAACCCGGACTGACGTTGTTTTCAGCAGAGCTGCCTGTATGGTTTATTTGTGTGCAGGAAAACGGATTTTTAGGTATCTCAGAAAAATCCTCGAAAAATCACAGAAAATCCACGCACCCGAAGGAACCAGGAGCTAGAAGTGGGGTCAGAGGGGGGCCAGGGGGTGCCCAGGCGCCCTGTGGACGCCCCCCCCCTGGGCCGTGCCGGGGGGCCGCCTGGGTGGGTCCCACACCCCCTAGTGCCCTACTTTGCCTCGTATTTTTACTCCCGACGCAGAAACCCCAGATCAGAAGTTCTTTCGCAGTTTTCCGTCGCGGAGCCGCCGCCACCCTCTGTTCTTCCTCGGGAGGGCTAATCTGGAGGCTGAATTGGCCACCGGAGAGGGGAGATCGTCGCCATCGTCATCATCATCACCACTCCATCATCCCTCCATGACTTCCCCTTTCATGTGTGAGTAATTCCCCTGCTGTAGGCGAAGGGGATGGTAGGGATTGGATGAGTTAGATCATGTAATAGTTTATCAGATCATTGGGGGCATGTTGCCTATCATCTACTATGGTGTTTATCATCTTTGCTTCAACTTGTTATTCTTAATGCTTGACACTTAGGGCCCGAGTGCCATGATTTCAGATCTGAACGATATGTGTTTGTATGAATATATTTGTGTTCGTGATCCTATCTATGAGTTGTTTGCACGTGTTACGGTTCGGAACCGGCGATCCCAAAAGTGACAGCTTGGGACACCAAAGGGGATGGTCCGTAGTTAGAGGATTACATGTATCCATTGAGTTCATTGCTTTGTTCCGGTGCTCTTTGACAGGAGCACCTTAATATCCATAAGTTCCTTTTGGCCCCGTTCGTAGCGGGATGGTAGGACAAAAGATGTTGTGCAAGTTCTTATTGCAAGCACATACAACTACCTACGGGATACATGCCTAATGTTTGATATTTGCCTAGATGATCATTACTTTTCCGTGTGCCGTGCCCCAAGTTAGAATCTATCTCATCCATGCAGCGCCCAACCATCCATCTCCCTAGCCTACAGTGTTTTAAACCCTGCTTGTCACTAGTTGCTACTTTTGCCATTTAGCTTTTGCTATTTACTTTTACTGTTTACTTTTACTATCACTATCATCACTATCATATCACTGTTACCACTTATCTTTTGTTGCAAGTAAGTATATTTCAGGTGCGGTTGAATTGACAACTCAACTGTCAAAGCTTATAAATACTCTTTGGCTCCCCGTGTGTCGAATCAATAAATTGGGTTATTCTTACCCGCGAAGACTATCTCGATCCCTTACGGATGAGGGTTATCAAGGCCATATCTGCATATGCTAGGCTCGTCAAGTTTAACCCGAGTATTCTGCGTGTGCAAAACTAGCTTGCACCCGTTGTATGTGAACGTAGAGCCTATCACACCTGATCATCACGTGGTGTCTCAGCACGAAGAACTTTCGCAACGGTGCATACTCAGGGAGAACACTTGTACCTTGAAATTTTGAAAGGGATCATCTTATAATGCTACCGCCGTACTAAGCAAAATAAGAAGCATAATAAGATAAACATCACATGCAATCAAAATATGTGACATGATATGGCCATCATCATCTTGTGCTTTTGATATCCATCTCCAAGGCACCGTCATGATCACCATCGTCACCGGCGCGACACCTTGATCTCCATCGTAGCATCGTTGTCGTCTCGCCAACTATTGCTTCTACGACTATCGCTACCTCTTAGTGATGAAGTAAAGCAATTACATGGCGATTGTATTTCATACAATAAAGCGGCAACCATATGGCTCCTGCCAGTTGCTGATAACTTTACAAAATATGATAATCTCATACAATAACGTATCACTCATCATGTCTTGACCATATCACATCACAACATGCCACACTCGATTCAACTAAAGTGAGAGAGACAGACACCCGCCAGTCACCTTTAAGCAACGAGTGCTCATAACGGTGAAACCAGTCTCGCGTAAGCGTACGCGTAGTGTCGGTCCGGGCCGCTTCATCTCTCAATACCGCCGAACCAAAGTATGACATACTGGTAAGAAGTATGACTAGTATCGTCCACAACTCACTTGTGTTCTACTCGTGCATATCATCTACGCATAGTATTGGCTCTGATACCACTGTTGGGGAACGTAGTATTTCAAAAAAAATCCTACGATCACGCAAGATCTATCTACTAGATGCATAGCAACGAGAGGGGAGAGTGTGTCTATGTACCCTCGTAGACCGAAAGCGGAAGCGTTTATCAACGCGGTTGATGTAGTCACACACCTTCATGATCCGTCCCGATCTAGTACCGAACGTACGGCACCTCCGCGTTCAGCACATGTTCAGCTCGATGACGTCCTCGCCTTCTTGATCCAGCAAGACGGGCGAAGTAGTAGATGAGTTCCGGCAGCACGACGGCGTGGTGATGGTTGTTGATGAAGAATAATCTCTGCAGGGCTTCGCCAAGCACTATAGAAACTAGACGGAGGATAAACTAGAGGGTCGGGGTTGCTGGCACTCGGCTTGGTGTATCTTGATGTGTCTTGGGTGCTAGCCCTACCCCTCTATTTATATGTTGAACCTTGGGGTCGAAACTTGGAGTAAAAGCCTTCACAAAGCCGGTTTCACCCAAAAGGCAAGAGTCCTTCTCGGACTCCACGGCCAGACGCCAGGGTTCCCGGCGTCTGGACCCACACGCTAGGGACCGTGGCGTCTGGCCCCTGGACTCCGCCAAACTACCTTTTGCGCTTTCCAAAAACCTTGTGGGCTTTCCCCTTTGGCCCAAATAAAGTATTCTCGTACCCAAGCATTTCGGAAAACATCCGGAACCCTTTCCGGTGAATTCCGGAACCCTTCCGGAGGTTAAACACTATTATCCCATATATCAATCTTTATCTCTGGACCACTCCAGAGGTCCTCGTCATGTCTGTGATCTCATCCAGGACTCCGAACAACATTCGGTCACCAACATACATAACTCATTCAATACTATATCGTCAACGAAACGGTAAGCGTGCGGACCCTATGGGTTCAAGAACTATGTAGACATGACCGAGACATCTCTCCGGGCAATAACCAATAGTGGAACCTAGATGCCCATATTGGCTCCTACATATTCTACGAAGATCTTTATCGGTCGAACCGCATAACAACATACGTTGTTCCCTTTGTCATCGGTATGTTACTTGCCCGAGATTCGATCGTCGGTATCACTATACCTAGTTAATCTCGTTACCGGCTAGTCTCTTTACTCGTTCCGTAAAACATCATCTCATGACTAACTCATTAGTCATTTTCTTGCAAGGCTTATTATGATGTGTATTACCGAGAGGGCCCAGAGATACCTCTCGGACACTCGGAGTGACAAATCCTATTCTTGATCTATGCCAACACCACGAACACCTTCGGAGACACCTGCAGAGCATCTTTATAATCACCTAGTTACGTTGTGATGTTTGATAGCACACAAGGTGTTCCTCCAGTATTCGGGAGTTGCATAATCTCATAGTCATAGGAACATGTATAAGTCATGAAGAAAGCAATCGCAATAAAACTAAACGATCAAGTAGCTAAGCTAACAGATGGGTCTTGTCCATCACATCATTCTCCTAATGATGCGATCCCATTGATCAAATGGCAACTCATGTCGATGGTTAGGAAACATAACCATCTTTGATCAATGAGCTAGTCTAGTAGAGGCATACTAGGGACACTCTGTTTTGTCTATGTATTCACACGTGTACTAAGTTCCGGTTAATACAATTCTAGCATGAATAATAAACATTTATCATGATATAAAGAAATATAAATAACAACTTTATTATTGCCTCTAGGGCATATTTCCTTCACCACCATGCCTGGGCCAAGAGACCCGGACGTCCTCGTGCCGTGAAGATTACCTAGGGGGGATCTCCTCTTGTCGTTGTCGAGACGAGGCGCAGCCGCAGTGGATCTCGATCTAAACCCCTCGGGCCCAAATCAGATCTCATCGCAGCCATAATCTCATCGGCCAACGGCCGCCGGAGATCTCCTGGTCACCGCCAACCAGATACGCACTTCCGTTGGAGGAGGAGGGAGATGGACGCCGCTGCCCCGACGCGTTACTGCCGGCCGAGGACTGCGCTGCCGCTGGCGCCTTACCACAGGGGCTTCGCCCTGCAGCGTCCTTACAGCGGCGGTAGTGGGAGGTGAGGGAGTCCTGGATCGAGGGGTCCTCGGGTGGCCAGATAACTCTTGGTGGGCTGGAATGGTGGGCTGTGAAGATCATAGTCGAAGATCGTCTCTCGTATCCGGATAGGACTCCTATATTCGTAATGGCAAGTTTTAGGTTCGGGTGTAATTTTTCCTTCCTCTACAAGATGGTTATGTACAAACCCTAGGCCCCTCCGGTGTGTATATAAACTGGAGGGTTTAGTCCGTAGAGGCTAATATAGAATCTCAAATCCTCATAGGCTAGACTTTAGGGTTTAGCCAATACGATCACGAGGTAGGTCAACTCTTGTATTCATATTCATCCATATTAATATAGCAGGAAGTAGGGTATTACCTCGATCGAGAGGGCCTGAACCTGGGTAAACATCGTGTCCCCAGCCTCCTGTTACCATCATTCTTCAGACGCATAGTTCGGGACCCCTTACCCGAGATCCACTGGTTTTGACACCAACATTGGTGCTGTCATTGAGAGTTCCACTATGTCGTCGACCGAAGGACTAATGGATCGCGTCAACAACCACGACGGCAACATCGAGGGAATCTTCCCTCCCGGACAGCTCCTCGTATTCGGCGGCTTCGCACTCCGTGCCAACACTGAAGGCCACCTCGAGCAGACTGAGAGCTACGCCCCTGGCCATCAAGTCAGATTCGGAAGCTTAAACTATGTTGCTGATATCCGCAGGGACTTGATCTTCAACGGATTCGAGCCCGCGGCGACCTCTCTCTGCCATCACGTTGAACACGACCTAACTCTGTCATCGGATCAGGAAATAGCACCTGCACCAGTTCTGGCCCTATGTCCGGAACAGATCGCGTCGCCCGAGCACGGGAAGCTTAACCCCTCCACGGAAGCCGTAGACTCCACGGCGTTGGAGACATACATGGACCCAACCATTAGCGGGGTCTGTGTTACCGGAACCCCGGAGTTGCTCTGTCCTCAGATTCTGAATCATCCGCGCCCTTCAAGCTCGATCAGGCGTCTATTGCCGAATTCAGTGCCACAGATATCTTCCAGCACTCACCCTTTTGCGACATGTTAAAATCGTTAAAATCCCTCTCCCTATCTAGGGACACACAGCCGAATTATATCCAATTTGAAATAGAGGCTGATGGAGAATTTTACTCCACACCCACCACGCACTTGGTAGCCACGGTTGAAGATCTAACTGATCTACTTGACTACGCTTCCGAAGACTTCGAAGGGATGGACCTCCAAGCTGAAGCTGATCCAGATCAAAGCCGGCCCGTAACCGGGCGGTGGACAGCTACGTTTTCATACGACGTGTACATGGTGGATACACCTAAGGAGAAGGAGGGCAGCGGTGAAAACGATCCCTTAGAGGACAAGCCTGTCGAAGAACCTCCCAAATGTCGGCGTTCAAAGCGCCGAACCAAATCCCGTAAAGGAAAGGATATCAACACTGTCACTAACAACAGTGATATTCCGGAAAAAGCCGATGACCCCGCAGACCCAGCAATGGAGCAGGAGGAGCGAGAGGACGGAAAACATAGTCCGAAGCCGCTGTCCGATGACAGCGATGCCGAAGACAGTACTTACGAGCCTGTCTTCGAAGAAGAAGTTAGCCTGGGCGACGACGAATACATCGTCCCAGAAGAATCCTCAGAACAAAAGCGCTTCCATCGGAGGCTTATTGCCACTGCAAGGACCCTGAAAAAGCAGCAGAGATGGCTTTGAGCCGCACACGACACGCTCAACGATAGATGGAACGAGGTGCTAGACGCTGAGCAAAAACATAGCTATAACGGCCAAACCAAAGGCTATCCTAAGCGTAAGCTGCTGCCCGAATTCGACAACGAGGCCACTGCGCCTATACTGCCGAAGAATAACACCGCCGATAAGCCGGACCGACCACCTCGCCGACGGAACAGAGTGGCTAGCAACGGCGTACACAAGCACGCACCCCACCCCATAAAGGAAAGGAGGATGCGTCTCAAGTCTGGAAACACGATCTACGTGATGACTTGAACAAAAAAGCTAGCAAGACCAGGTCTATCTACGGACCTAAGGACCGGGCTCCCGTACGGGACGGCGACTATCAAGCCAATCGCGCCGGTCATATGCTAGTTCGAGGTCAATACCGAACATCACAACCATCGGACATACGCCATGATATAGCGAAATACAGAGGCGCCGCACACCCTCTGTGCTTCACCGATGAGGTACTGGATCATGATTTTCCAGAAGGGTTTAATCCCGTGAACATCGAGGTGTACAATGGAATGACGGTTCGTGACGTCTGGATAGAGGACTTCATCCTTCACATACACATTGCTCGCCCTCCTGAGGCCCCAGGGTGAGCAGCTGCTTCTTCTTCTTTGGGGCGTCCTCAGGAGGGTAGGCAAAGCCCTCGGCATGTGAGTTCTCAACTGCCGCAGCTTGGTAGGCGTGTTCGAGAGCGCACACCGCATCCTTCTCGCTGCAGGCTAATGTGATGATGGCACCACTTCCTGGCATCTTGAGGACATTCTAGCCATGGTGAGTCGCCGCCATAAACTTGGCCAAGGCTAGGTACCCGAGGATGGCGTTGTACGGGAGCCGGATGTGGGCGACATCGAAGTTGATGAGCTCCGTGTGGTAGTTCTTGCGGTCGCCGAAGGTGGCAAGAAGGCGGACCTGCCCTATTGGTGTTGTAGAGCCGTCGGTCACTCCGGAGAAAGGCTTGGTAGGCTGGAGCTGGTCATACGGCACTTGGAGTGTGTCGAAGGTTGCTAATTCTCGAGCTTGCGTTGTATTCCCTCGAAGAGGAAAGGGTGATGCAACACAGTAGCGTAAGTATTTCCCTCAATTTTTGAGAACCAAGGTATCAATCCAGTAGGAGACCACGCGCGAGTCCCTCGCACCTGCACAAACAAACAAAAACTTCGCAGCCAACGCGACAAGGGGTTGTCAATCCCTTTACGGTCACTTATGAAAGTGAGATATGATAGAGATGATAGTTTGATATTTTTGGTATTTTTTGGATATAAGAACAGAAAGTAAAAGCGGAAAAGTAAAGTAGATTGTAGATTGATAAGTTGAGAATAGACCCGGGGGCCATATTTTTCTCTAGTGGCTTCTCTCATGAGAGCGATATTCTACGGCGGGTAAACAAATTACAGTCGAGCAATTGATTGAAAAGTGAATAATTATGAGACTATCTAGGCATGATCATTATATATAGGCATCACGTCCGAGACAAGTAGACCGAAACGATTCTGCATCTACTACTATTACTCCACACATCGACCGCTATCCAGCATGCATCTAGAGTATTAAGTTCATAAGAACAGAGTAATGCCTTAAGAAAGATGACATGATGTAGAGGGATAAACTCAAATTTAGTGATATAAACCCCATCTTTTTATCCTCGATGGCAACAATACAATACGTGCCTTGCTGCCCCTCAAGATGGCAACGGGGACAAAACCCATCGGGTTTTGCCTTCCCAAACCCATCCCCACGAGAAAATAGTAAACCTGTCCCCGTCCCCATCACCATGCACGGGGCTAGTTTTTCGCCCGTCCCCTAAACCCATCGGGTTTCGGGGAACCCACGATAAAATCAAAATATTTAAACAAACATAGTGGCAACAAAGAATAACATTTCAGCATTAAAACAAGCACATTTTAGCAGCATAACTTGAGCAAATTTCAACAAAAAACAATAGTAGATGGTTCAACACCTATATAGAGTGTATTTCAGCAACATGATACCACATTTCAGCAACAAAGATGATCACATCAAGGCCTCTAAGATTTCGGGGGTAAGACGACTACGGTGGTCACTTAGAACTCTACCACTTGTGCTGAATGTGTATTTAGACGGGTTTTGCCGGGTTTCAGGTTCGGGGACTATTGAAACAGGTGTAAACCCACGAAATGTGTCGGGTTGTATAATGTGCCCGATAACAGCCCCGCGAGGATGAAAAGGTGCCCATCCCCGTCCACTAATAGGGTAAAAACCCGCGGGGATGCGGGTTTCGGGGCCCCGTTGCCATCTTGAGCTGCCCCTACTGTCACTGGAAAGGACACCGCAAGATTGAACCCGAAGCCAAACACTTCCGCTATTGCAAGAACTATAGATCTAGTAGGCCAAACCAAACCAATAATTCGAAGAGACTTGCAAGGATATTATAATAATACATAAAGAGTTCAGAAAAGAACCAAATATTTCCCATAGATAATCTTGATCATAAACCCAGAATTCATCGGATCTCGACAAACAGACCGCAAAAAGAGATTACATCGAATAGATCTCCTCGAAGACCGAGGAGAACTTGGTATTGAGATCCAAAGAGAGAGAAGAAGCCATCTAGATACTAGCTATGGACCCGAAGGTCTATGGTAAACTACTCACAACTCATGGTGAGGCGATGATGATGATGTAGAAGCACTACGTGGTAGATCCCCCCTCCGACGGAGCTCCGGAACAGGCCCCAAGATGGGATCTCACGGGAACAGAAGGTTGCGGCGGTGGAACTAGGGTTTTCTCTGTTGTTTTGATGGTTTCGTGGTACGTAGGTATATATAGGAGGAAAGAGGGCACCGGGGGCCAGACAGGGTGCCCACGAGGCAGGGGGCGCGCCCCCACCCTCGTGGACGCCACGTCAGCCCTACTCCGGGGTTCTCAAGTCTCCCGTGCGTATTTTGCTCCAAAAATATCTCTCCCGAAGTTTCATTCCGTTTGGACTCCGTTTGATATTTCTTTTCTGTAAAACCCTGAAACAGGCAAAAAAACAGCAATCTGGACTGGGCCTTTGGGTTAATAGGTTAGTCCCAAAAAAATATAAAAGTGTATAACAAAGCCCATTAAACATCCAAAACATCTTAAATAATAGCATGGAATAATAAAAAAAATTATAGATACGTTGGAGACATATCAAGGTTTCGACGGAGAGGACGTTGAGCCCTGCACCACCGTCGATGAGCGTCTTGGTGACGAGCACGTTGCTAATGGTAGGTGAGAAGAGCAGAGGGAGGGCCCCAGCCGTGGCCGCGCACTTGAACTGGTCAGCAGAGTCGAAGGTGATGGCGCACTTGGACCATCTGAGCACTTGGACCTTATGGGCAAACTGCTTGAAGATGCGATGAGATGCCGGGGCCTAAGCACCACCCAGGATGCAAGCAACATCGGGCGGCTCCTGAAAGCCCCCAGCCCCTTCGTCTTGATGGCGGTCGTCGTTCCTTCTTGGCGATGGTGGCAGCGGAGGAAGGGTTGCATTGTCTCGAGGGCGGTCTTCACGAGGCTGGTCCCTCCAGTGATCCTCGCGAGGCCGCTCACGCCAGCCTTGGCGAGAGTCACGATTTCCCAGCGTCCTCCTCCTCGGCCACTTCCACGACCATAACCTCGGTCACTGCGCTCAAGGTGACGGCCGAGGCATCCATTGTGGATGGCGCTGAGTTCCTGGCAGTCGTTGGTGTTGTGGCTGTGCACGTTGTGGAAGACGCAGAATGGGCGGCTGCCCTTGGAAGAATCGGGGTAGTCACACCCACATTTCATTATAGGCTCAACCGCGAGCACTGTTGGTCCCTTGCGCTTAGCTTCCTTGGTCTTGGCCTTCTTATCTTCTGGATCAACCTCGGGGAGCTCGATGAGGGAGAGGCGACCCTCTTCTGCCTTTGCGCACTTGATCGCCAGGTTGAACATCTCTAGAGCTGAGCACGGGTCCTCCTGGATGGCGAGCTCCTCCTTCAGCCTGATGTCGCGGACGCCGTCAGTTAACAACCAGATGATGGCCTCATCAGACACCTTGGGGACCTTGATGTTGACGTTGGTGAAACGCTGGATATACTTGCGCAAGGTCTCTCCTGGCTGCTGCTTCATACGCTGCAAGTCGTCGACCGTCGGGGCACGGTCGCGAGTCCCTTCGAAGTTGCAGATGAAATGTTCGCGCAACTTACCCCAGGAGGAGATCGACTCCTTCGGGAGGTTCAGGAGCCATGAGCGAGCGCCATCCATAAGGGCCATGGGGAACCAATTGGCCATGACCTTCTCGTCGCCACTGGCCGCCTCGATGCTCAACTCGTAGAGGTGCAGGAATTCTGCGGGGTTGGGTGTTTCATCATAGCGCGGGGGTAGATCTGGTTTGAACTTGTCGGGCCAAGCGACATGACGCATCTCTGGGTTGAACGGTCGGCAGCCCGCCGTGCTTACTGGTGCATGCTTTGGAGGTGGAGCCTAATTTGGGTGTTCGCGTGCCTCCACGTGAGGCGGCGCGCAGCCTTGACGGGGTCGCGCCAGGAGGGCACGCACCTCGCCTTGGGGCCGCTGCACCACTTGGCAACTTTCTTCATCACGCGCGGCCACCCTGCGTTGTTGGTCACGCTGGGGGTCCTCGCGCCTTGGCTCAGGGACGACGTCTCGCCGGAGCGGTGGAGGGGGTGCGCTACGGGCCACATCGCCCGCATGAGGCTGTGGAGGAGGCAACGAGGGGGACGATGCTGGAGCCTCTCCCGCGGCGCTGATGAGCTCGGCGATGCAGTCCAGCCAATCTTCGTAGAGGTCGTCGGTGGGGTGATACCGCAGGAGCTCACGCGCCATGAGTAGTGCGGCCTGCGAGTTCGCCAGTCCATGATGGTAGTGGGAGGATGAAGCAGCTGCCGGGACCGGTGACGGGATGGCGGTGCGACCGTCGCGCCGTGCGGAGAGCGGGAGCGACGAATCTTGTTGTTCACGAGCAGCGTTGCCGGTGGCAGTGTCTGTTGCCGGTGATGGAGAACAGCGGGGTACACCGTCTTCTGGAGGTGCTATCTGGGCCACGCGAGCGGCGAGAGCGGCCCGACGCTCGGCACGGACCCGACGAGTGTCGGCCATGGGGGCGGCAAGGTGATGATGAACCGAACGGAAGAAGAGAAGCTTCGACGCACCCCACCCGGCGCGCCAAACGTGGGATTCAGGGCTCTGCAAAACCCTACTAGGTTCGAACACTGGGGTGCGTGCGAAGAACTCGAATTCTCCTATCTGCCTACTTGTCGTCCCCACGAACTAGCTCGATGAATACGAAAGGAAAAGTGACATGAGGCAGTTTACCCAGGTTGAGGCCATCAAGCGGTGAGTGGCCCTACTCCTGCAATGTGGTGGATTAGCCTCGAGGTGGGCTGAGGATGAACTAGTACCGTGGTTGAACAACCTCATGAGGTGTGTTCTTGTTTAGGGGTGGAGAGGACTCGGTGGATCCAATCCCCTTGCTTGGTGGTGGCTATCCTATATATATAGTGGCCTTGGTCCTCTACCCCCGAAATGTTGGCGGGAAGGCATCCCACAACGGCCAATTTTGAAGGGAGACAACTAGTAGATCTTATCCTGACGAAAGGTGGTCTTCGCCTGCAAAGCTTCTGATCGTGACGCCACGGTGGGCTCGGCGATGACCTCCATCCTACCGTCTTGGCGATCATGGTCTTGTTGCATGGAAATGTAAACCATTAGCTGATTCCTCGGGACTCCGCGCCTGCGCCTGCTTCCCTAGCATCAAAGAGGAAACTTGCTGTACTGCACCCGCTGGCGCCTGCCTGGCCTTGGTCGTCATAGCTTGCGTCAGCTGAACCTCACGAGGTGCGGTCTTGCATAGAGATCTCCGCTCTTCAGGAGCCAGCCTGATGAGGCTGCCCCTTCCGGAGGTCTTGGCGTCGTTCGCCTCGCGAGGCCTGGCTCCTCTTGAGGGTCTTGAGTGTTGATGCTGAAGATGGGTCGTACCAGGCATGTGGAGGAGTCATGCTGTGGGCCACAGGCAGGTAAGTCTGGGTACCCTGATTCCAGAACGCCGACAAAAATCCATCCTCAGGATTGATCACATAAAATTGCACGAACACACGCGCACATAAAACTGATAGACAAGGACCCTTATCGTGCCCTTTGTTTTCCTCTTTATTTCTATTTTTTGGTTTTCTCCCGGTACAAAACTCCCATCTATATACATATACAGGTGCAGTATCTGACTCACGCCACCGACCCAGAGTCCCTTTCTCTAAACAACATGGACTAGTACTCATACTCCCTCCGTTCGGAATTACTTGTCTCGGAAATGAATGTATCTAGAACTAAAATATGTCTAAATACATCCATTTCTGCGACAAGTAATTCCGAACGGAGGGAGTATATAGAAAGCTAACACCGCCCAGATCGATCTCGACTCCTACCATACCAACTAGCTTACACACGTATGCAAACCAACCTCAACGGGGACACCTATTAGAACCCGGACGTACTCATCCGGCAACGCTAATTATATAATTTGGTCTCATTCATCTCGAAAACAAAAACATATACAACTCATGTTAACACACACGTATCTTATAGCATCACATCCAATAACTATAAAAGGTGAATGAGATCAAATTATATCTAACAAAAATGTTACTAATCCTAACATGGCTCAATGAGCTTTCATACTTTTAGCACTAACACATATAGGTATGTTTGGATTATTCCAACATTCACCCCCTAATTCAAACATCCCACTCTTTACTCGACAATGCACACAGACGCCTCTATATTTATCTTGTCACGTTGGTTGCCTCCGATGACGCGACTTAACGGATCACAACTTCATTTTGATGGCCACTACTTCATAACCGTCTTTTCTTTTTCGTGCCGACTTATAGACTGGAACCAACGATCATCCGGACTACCAGCCACGCTGTTACATCTTAGCATGCTACATGCAGACAAAACCCATAGCCTTATTTTGTCTTTCGAAAAGGAGGCATGCCCCCGGCCTCATAGCCTCATGCATGATCTCAACTTAACCCGTGCATGTCCTCTTCACGTTGATCTTCACCACACACTTTTAATCTTTCAGAATAGTACGACGACGCGAATATTAATACGGTACACACGCGATAGAGCTTGAGCACACTGCACACACGCGAACCAGTGGAGAAGAAGTACTCAAGAGACAGTAGTTTTGGTGCCATGTTAACTTTTCGTCTATTCTTTACACAAATAAAAGAAAAAAGCCTGATGCAAGACATAAAGGAAAAAGGCCTGATGCAAACTTACAAGCTAATCCAAAGTAAACAGAAAACTCGAGCGACAAGATATGATTCTGGTCCACAGAGCCTCCTGCCTCCACCAAGGACACCATACCAAAGCTCGGCCGAGAAGCACATATTTTCACAGCAGCACACACCATCTACATGATCTATCTATAAATAACTCCAGAAAAGAAGGAAAATATGACATTTGCGAACACGTATCACATGTAACAGCAGCGCCGCCAACGGAGGACCTGATCGATCTGAGTAATCAGCTGGGCTGAGGTCCCTCACCCTTCTGCAGTAACCCATCGTAAGTAAAATGAGAGCAGATCATGAGTGGCAGCAAAAGGAGACAGCTTACATATTGGTTTCTTATTTGGAAAATAAAATAAAAATAAAAGAGAAACCCTTTTTGTTTGGTTTGTTACCTCGTTGTTTCCTTTGGCCGTCTTTGCTGCGTCGGCCTTTTCCTGATCCGCCTTCTTCCTCCTCAACTTTTCCAGCTTCTCCCTCTCCATCTTCTGCACAATAATTAAATATACTCCCTCCATCCGGAAATACTTGTCATCAAAATGAATAAAAAGGGATGCATCTAGATGTATTTTAGTTTTAGATACATCCCTTTTCATCCATTTTGATGAATCTAGATGTATTTTAGTTTTAGATACATCCCTTTTCATCCATTTTGATGACGAGTATTTTCAGACGGAGGGAGTACTACTTAAATACAGTTCAGTTTGGTTTGGTCCAAACTTTTTTTTTTCACTTGCTTCAGATGAACCATGGAGGTAAAACAAATCTTCATCAACTCTTAGATTTCCAACAGCACCTACAAAAACAAAAGAAGGCTAAACCGGCAGTGCACAGTTACCTGTATGTAGACGTTCTCGGCGGCGCGCTCCTCCTCGCTGAGCACCCTGCCGGAGCGGATGCTGTCGCCGAAGTAGCGCGGCGCGCGAGCACGACCCATGCCGTTCATCTTCCTCGTCACCGTTAGCCCAACAGCTGACCACGCGGGCCGGGAGATCCTTGCTGCGGCCGCTCTTATACTAGCCATCCACAGACCTTGAGCTTCTTGCTCTCCGCCCAAGACTAGTACAAGTACAACGACGATGGTGTTGAATTGCGGATGAAGTCACAGCCCGCACTGAACTATTTATAGTACTAGGGTGGGTCTGTCAGTGCTTTGAAGCTGGTGCCACATCCTTCTATTGAAGACGAGAAGGAATGAAAGACAGGCTCTCGAAGTCGCCGAATAAAAGTGAAAGAAAGGCAGAAAGCGGTTTCGAGAAACAGCATTTTCTTCTTTCGCTTTTTTCGAGAAACATCATTTTGAGCGAACCCACTCCCCTTATCGGACTGACAGATAGAACCTCCCTTCTTTTAACGGCAGACACTACATACGATTTGGTGGAATATCTCGCGAAAGTGCCTCACAAATACTACCTCCTTTGCGGTTTATAAGGCTTGCACGTATATCTAGGTTAAAAAATAAACCAACATAATATAAGTTCTCTGTCATAAAAAATATATCATTAGAAACTTCAGATCTTCTACTTTTTAATGATGTAATTTTTAGACTATACAACTCATTTTATGTTGGTCAAATTATAGACCTAAGGATACGCGCAAGCCTTATAAACCGGAAAGGAGGTAGTACCAGGCTAACAAAGTTGACAAGAGCATAAGCAAGAGAGCACACTATCCTATTTTCATATGTACTCGCACCAAGGTTTTGGTTATCGAATTAGGCAATTTTACCGAGGAGGACTGGTAAACGTGGTTACCACGTGTTGAGTATAATGTTTATTAGGAAAAAAGTGATAGACCAGGATTTGTTCTGGCTTGTCTTGTATTTCAAGTAGATCATTGTACTCCTATATATATATGCCCACGAGGATCAAGCAATACAACTACTATTCCACCAAACCTCTCTCTCCCATCTAACATGGTATCTATCGCAAGTCGATCCTAAACCCTAGCCGCCACCGCTTCCGCACCCGCGCGCCGCCCCCGGGGCGGTCGGCCTCCATGTGCGCCGCCGGGGGCCGCGCCACCCGTACCTAGGGTTCGTCCGCCGGTCATGTTGACCGGCTGCTCTAGAGAGTCTTTTTCCCGAGCCCTTGCTCTGGGTTTTTCTCTCTCCCGTCGGTCATCTTGATCGGCGGTTTCTTTTTGGTTCTTCGATCTAAGATCGGTTTGCGTCGCCCGTCGCTGCCGTTGACCTCAGGCGCCTCTACTCCGACTTCGGCTGCGACTAGCCGGCTACTTCACCGACCCGGTGGCCTCGCGCGACAGGCGGTCCGTCAAGGCCGTCATCCGCGCGACGGCCCGTCGCCCTGCGCCGGCCCTCACCGCCCTGCTCCGACCGGGACACCTGCATCGCCCACCCGGCGGCCTCGCGCCATGCTGCGGCCAATCATAGCCGTCGTTCACGCGCCGGTCCACCCATCTATCCACACCACCCGCCACCGTCGTGTCTGCACGGCGGCCATGCGGTCTACCACGCCGGCCTCGTCTCCGGCGGCATCAGGCTCGTCGGCTGCCTCAACTCCGGCGCCGCTGCTCCGTTGGTTGCTCGGGCCTCGCTGCCCGGACGCTGGCGCTGCTTTGGCCGGTTGCCGGCGCTGACGTCCCACGCCGTCCGCCGTCGCCGGCCTCATCCAGGACTCCGCCGCCACCACGCTTCCATCGAACGGCATCCCCGACCTCGCGCGTGATCGGCTTGATCACCCGCTCGTCGCCGCGATCCGCCTCATCTACGCCACACGACCAACCTGGCACGTTGGTTGCGCGTGCCTTCGCAGGCCCCGTGTAGATTGTCCTGAGTTCAGCGCGCCCCTCCGCCGATCGAGCATCGGGCTACTGCAGCGTCGCCCCGTCGGGCCGCAGTGCCGACGCCCCGTGGTTCTCATCGCGGCTGCATCGACTCGTGCTTCGCCGCCGCTTCGCCGCTGCGTCGCCCCTTCGGGCCATAGTGCCGCGATATGCGTTCCCCGCCGCCGTCCCGAGGCCGTCCCCACTGTTGCACCGACTCGCGAACCGCCGTTGCGTCGCCCCTTCGGGCCGCAGCGTCGCGGCCCGCGGTCCCCGCGCCGCCCCGAGGTTTTCCCGCAGTCGCCCCGACCCGCCTGCCGTCGTTGCGTCGCCCCTTCGGGCAGTAACGTCGCGGCCCGCGGTCCACTCCGCCGTCACCGCGCGTCAACCTCCCGTGGTATGCGCCGCGCCGTCTCCCTCACTACAAGAAATATGTCAACTTGTGACCACCACTATTGGTCACTGAATGGTCACAAATTTCCATTTGTGACCTTTTTGTGACCAAAAACATAAGGTCAAAAGCTGGCCGTCATAAACTGACTATAGCGACCTTTTTTGTGATATGAAAAAGGTCGTTGGTTCTACGACCAAATTTTTGGTCACTGGCAACCTCCTCTGGCCACGTAGGATCCAGCGTGGCAAGCTGACGTGGATAAGATTCAGCCCAGTCCGATTAGGTGTCTATATGGGCCGAGCCCATTAATTCAGCTCATTTATATATTTTTTCCTATGAATTCTGTTCGGTACATGGGTCAAGCCCAACAATTCGGCCTTTTTATTGTTGGGTCATGGCCTTCTTGGCTCAAGAGTTTCAGTTTTTCCTTTTCGTGAAAGATGGGCCTCAATTGTCAGTTTCTATTAATGGGACCCAGTTGTCAGGGTCAAGTTCTTTAGATTTCATTTCACCGTATACGTAACCAATATCTAAATCAGCACTGGCAAAAAACACTGCTTGGAATAGTAGCCAGAATGGCAATCACAGTATTACAACGTGGATACATTTTTTTTGTGGGTAAAGACGGATACATCATACAACACAAATACAATGGCAATCACAGACCTACTTCAGTCAATTACAAGCTCTACTGCTTCTGTCAATCTTCTTCAACCTGGACCTCTTTCAGTCCTTCTATAGCAGTCACAAACTATCCTGCTCCTTTCAACCTTCTTTTGCATGGAGCTACTGTGAGAGGAAATCTACAGTTAAGAACAAAATACAGAACAAGTATACAAGCAGTTGGGTACAGATCACTTTGGAAAGCACAAAATATCATTTGGCTGGACATAAATATCACTTGTGCATGGGACTGTATCTATACAATTGTACGGTGTGAAAGGAATTACAACTAGGAATTGCAACTAAACAACAATTATCAGTATAACAAAAGGCAGAGACTGTGTTGTGCTCTATACAACTTTATGAGTAAAAAGTGAATTTATCGAACAAAATTTAACATTATAAATAGGCAGAGACTGTGCAAGTTTATCAGTACAAACTGGATTTATAATAAACAACATTTAACTAAAACGACAATCTATTTAAAGTACTTCAGGTTTGAGCCATTTTCAATGTTGTCATTTACCTTAAAGGGGCAGTGAAAAACATACAGATAGTATAATAGTATAGCATAATAGTACCAGGCTACCAGTGCCAGGCAAGGTAGCTGTTACATGAACCAGGCAAGGCTACCAGTGCAAGACATTTTAGAACACTGGTAACTTTCAGATTACAGAGTTGGATTGATTTCAGTACCTGCTAGCATTTGTATAAAACTAAGTTAATGTGATCATGCGTTGGGCAAGAGAAACTATTGACAGCGACCTCATAGCACAAAATTCAGCAGACCAACAATGTGTAAGGCAAGACCATGGCAGGGATCTAGTTCTCACCCAGCAGAGTCCCTTTGGGGCCGATCAGCTCCCCACGCAAGTAGCTTCCGGATGCAATCCAAGTCCCCGCTGCGAGCCGCCAAATGCACGGGGTGAGGGGGCGCCATGTCCATGATGATCAGCCAGAGGTTTCTTCTCACCACACGAGTACCTGCACGTATCACTTGTTGGAGTTAGTTCTTTTCAATTAATAAATTCTTCTAGTTGAACAAGACATGCTCATCCATGGTGCAGTCCAAGAATATCATGGACTGAAACAATCTATACCACTCTAGATGTTGTTTTCCACTATATATCTCCAACAATAACACTAGTATCGAACTTAAAAAGAAATGCTTGACTAGATAGCTAGTTTCTGAAAAGATAAGGCATTAAGAGGTATCATCATTCTTTTAATAACTTGCATTGCAACATTCATGATCAATAGCTATGCACAAATGCAAGAAAATCTACACAAAGTGCCCAGTTCTCTTAAATATTTTCTTCAAGTGGTTTCTTTACAGCTGGGTATATGTTGCATTTGACAAAAGAAGATGTATTTGCAGTTGCCTGCCACTCTGGAATGTTGAGGTGCTGCCTGACCTTCTCAATGTCAGCCACCAAGTCCCAGGTGGTGTTCTCCTCTAGACAAGCGTAAATATAAGGTCACTGCTGGAGACTACATGCCAAATATAAATACACCGCGCAGCAGAGCACACACTGGTCCAGGAGCCGACCTTCCAAGGGAGTAGCATGATGTGTCGTCGCGGTGCCTTCATCTAGAGTTGCAGGCCGGAGTTGTGAGCTGCTTCTTTGCTTCCCCACATAGCACGCCTAGGTTCTCCTAACATACCAACCCGAAGACTAAAACATGATTAGGGAGCTGGTACATCAGAAAAGGAATCGATGCACGAATGACATATGCAACTAAAAAAATAAAATTAGTATTTCACATGTTATTCGAATTGCATATTAGATGTCTGCAAGATAAGTGTTGCTTCATATAAGATGTTTAGTGATTTAACAATCAGTATGCTGCAGGAAATTTTGTTTGCCATGTCACCCAATGTTTACTATCAAAAATAGAAATTATTCACTGTTAATGCATTTGAGCTATAAGATAACCAACTAATGTTCTGTCCCATTGAGATGAGTTTAGCCCTTCACATGATGGTTCATTGTTATCCATGTTGCTATAGTTGGTTACTTTACTTGAGATATTACATGTTCTGACTTATGAGCACGAGAGGAATACATAGACACTTACTAGAATCTGCTAATGCTTAAACTAGAATGAGAACAAAAGAAAACTGAACCTATCTATGCATCAGAGAGAGATGGCAGGGGAGGAGGACCTATGGACCAACTTGTCCTTCAAAAGATCGTACAAGGGGAGCACAACAGCAATGGTAGATTGGCCTTGCTTGTTCCCCTTCACACAACTAGATCAGAGCAACCTGCAAAAATTTGCATGGATCAGATGCAGAGATGGAGAAGAAGATGAGAATAGAAGGGGAGGAGCAATTGACAAACCTGAGGTGGTGCTTCTCCTCCTAGGCAGAGAGTTAGCCATTTTTGGCAGGCTGTACATGAAACAAGAAAATGTAAGATGATGGTTCTGAAAAAATAGTAAACTTGCAACCAGATTTTAAAAAAAAAACAACAAGGTCATGCCATGACTAAATCCTAACCATAATGCATTTAATAAAATGGATTGCTTCTGGCTGTTGTAGTAGTATATACATACACAGCTCAAACAACGCAATGTATGTTGGGCAGCAGATCCGACAGTCAGAAACACCTCAATTACTAAAACGGACGGCCAAAAATGAAGGAGGAGTGAGAGGGCTGGGATTAGGCTCAGTTTTACTGTCCTAAAATGGCATCCATTGGTAACACAATCCTAGTTATAGACACTGACACAGCCCTCAGAATGCACTTTGGGTATATTATCAGATACAGGTATTTAGGGGTAGAACGATTCAACTTAAGTGTGTTAAAACTACACAAATGCGTCTTGACATATACACCCGCCCGTGTGAATAAATGTGGATCTAGTGAACAAAGGTTGTGAATAAATGTGTCATGAAGTAAATTATATATACACTGATCTTCCTATTACATAGCATTGTTAGATGGTGTGAAATCCACAGACCAGTTATAAGCTAGGATCAAAATAGTACTGAATCTTACTTTTGTTTTCAGGCTAAATGCTGGGTTAAATGGAACCATAAGCTTAACTGGTTGGTGGAATCAGACTAGCAGTCACTCTCACCATTGATTAGCCATTGATTGGTGCCACTACCCGATTGGATCAAATAGTTGGTAGCAAATTAAGCGCTGGGAGAGAACCCCTGTTCAGCTGTATTTGCAACAAAAAAATGGACAGCGGACGGCGAGACTTACGGATAGGGGAACCACTAGGGCGGCGGGCCTCGCTTGGCGCGGTCCCAGCCGGCGTAGACGGAGTAGTAGACCAGCTAGTGGAGCGCGTGCGGGTGGTCCGGCCGCAGCACCCCCGCCGCCACGACCGCCGCCCACACGGCGGCCGCGTCGCCGCCGTATTTCCCGGTCGCCGAGCGGAGCACGGCGAGGAAGGTCACCGCGTCGGCCGCGGCGAGCCCGGCCGCCTCCACGTCGGCCGCCCGGATCTCCCCCACGCTGCCCCTCGCGGTCGCCGCCATGGCCCGGCTGCTCGGCTGCTCGCTCGCTCTCTGCCTGCCTCGCGGTCGCAACCTTCGCCGAGCCCCGCGGGACGAGGCCCGCGCACCCGCCCGCGTCGTCGGGGAGATTGGGAGGAGGGAGGAGGGAGGAGGGGTGCGATGTAGGGATCGAGGGTTTGGGCTGTGAGATGAGGGAAGGGAAGGAGGGGAAGGGTGGCCGGCGCGCGGAGATGAGGGAAGGGAAGGAGGGGAAGGGCGGCCAGCGCGCGGAGGAGGTGGGGCATCGGTGGGTCGCCGCTGTGGGTGTGGTGGACGGCGAGGTTGGTTGGGAGGCGGCGGGGAGGAGATGGGGGAGGAGGGGTGCGATGGGGGCTAGGGTTTGGGTTGCGGTGGGGGTGGATGGATGGATGGATGGGGGCTAGG
>LR738709.1:11026182-11070827 GCA_902687465.1 Secale cereale
AGATGAGGGAAGGGAAGGAGGGGAAGGGCCGCCGGCGCGCGGAGGAGGTGGGGCGCCGGTGGGTCGCCGCTGTGGGTGTGGTGTACGGCAAGGTTGGTTGGGAGGCGGCGGGGAGGAGATGGGGGGAGGAGGGGTGCGATGGGGGCTAGGGTTTGGGTTGCGGTGGGGGTGGATGGATGGATGGATGGGGGCTAGGGTTTGGGTTGCGGTGGGGGTGGTCTTTTTCATTTTTTCTTTATTTTTTTCTGTAGATAGATGGATGGATGGATGTGGGATGGTGAGATGGATGGATGGATGGATGGGCGCCATGTCATCGATCCGTGGGAAGAGTCCTGATTGGTTCGGAAAACCAGTAATTTTAAAAAGTATCTCTAAGTACTAAAAATAGATGGATTTTGTGAAGTAGCTATCAAAAATATTTTGCAAAAGGGAACCACACAAATTTTCACTAGAGTTAGACAACATTTTATGGATAAATACCAATTTGTATGCATTTCTGATCTTTCTAGCTATTTTTAATCATTTTCCGAGTGCCCAAAATGATATTTTTTGTGAAGGACCTACCAAATATTTGTTGCAAAATTGGACCAAATCATTTTTATAAAATACTAGGTCATATTTAATGCACAATTGACCAAATTATTGGGTGTAAAAAGTTTTGATCCACCTCTCGTGAAAAAGACAAATTTCCGCCGATTCAGTTGGAAGCGGGTCAAATTTGAACTGTAGCTACCTCGTAGTTTGCTCTTTATTTTTTCCAAAAATCATTTGTAAGTACATAAGTATCTATTTAATCAGAGAAACACCAAAAAAATTCCAAGATTCAACCACTAGCTAGGAACGGTCATTCCCGCCGTTTTGACCGCATTTTGAAACGGGCATAAAAAATTCAAAAAAAAATCAAAAAATTGGAACACCTTCGCATGGTGTCATTATATATGACCAAGTTACCAGGAAAAATAATAAACTTGTAATACGGCAATTCTTTTAAAAAAGTGTTCTCAGAAATGAGCTATCATGCATGAAGATTCATAGCTTTCAAGCCAAATGATCAATCCTATGGCCACATTCATGGCATAGTTTGTTCAAATGATCTCATATTGTGCACAAGGGTAAATCTTGGAATGGCAAACAATTTTGCTTAAGGAAGTTTTCATTTTCTTTGGACGAAAAATTCATTTTCCATTTTTCAAGTGCCCAAAAGGAGGTTTTTTTGTGAAGAACCTCCTAAATAATTGTTGCAAAATTTGACCAAATCATTTTTATAAAATACTAGGCCATATTTAATGCACAATTGACCAAATGTTTGGGTGTAAAAAGTTTTGATCCACCTCTCGTGAAAAAGACAAATTTCCGCCGATTCAGCTGGAAGCGGGTCAAATTTGAACTGTAGCTACCTCGTAGTTTGCTTTTTATTTTTTCCAAAAATCATTTGTAGGTACATAAGTATCTATTTTATCAGAGAAACACCAAAAAAATTCCAACATTCAACCACTAGCTAGGAACGGTCATTCCCGCCGTTTTGACCGCATTTTGAAACGGGCATAAAAAATTCAAAAAAAATCAAAAAATTGGAACACCTTCGCATTGTGTCATTATATATGACCAAGTTACCAGGAAAAGTAATAAACATGTAACACAACAATTCTATTAAAAAAGTGTTCTCATAAATGAGCTATCATGCGTGAAGATTCATGGCTTTCAAGCCAAATGATCAATCCTATGGCCACATTCATGGCATAGTTTGTTCAAATGATCTCATATTGTGCACAAGGGTGCATCTTAGAATGGCAAACAATGTTGCCTAAGGAAGTTTTCATTTTCTTTGGACGAAAAATTCATTTTCCATTTTTCGAGTGTCCCAAAGGAGGTTTTTTTGTGAAGGACCTCCCAAATAATTGTTGCAAAATTTGACCAAATCAATTTTCTAAAATACTAGGACATATTTAATGCACAATTGACAAAATGGTTGGGTGTAAAAAGTTTTGATCCACCTCTCGTGAAAAAGACAAATTTCCGCCGATTCAGTTGGAAGCGGGTCAAATTTGAACTGCGGCTGCCTCATAGTTTGCTATTTATTTTTTCCAAAAATCATTTCTAGGTACATAAGTACCTATTTAATCATAAATACATGGTTTGGTGGCGATACGTCGAGGTTTGGGCGGTGGTCGAGGGCCCCAACTCTAGAGCGCGTAAACTCGCATGCCCGCTGCGTGGTCACCGCGTGACTGTGGCGTTGCCATGTGTTTTGGGCGGCCTAGGCATGTCTAGTGGGTTGTCCACTCCCCAGGTAGGTGCTAGGAAGAAAATTACAACATAAGATTCTCACGAGGAGACCGATCGATGCTCAAACATGAATTAGCAGGCAAGTGTTTGATTAGCGGTACGGAAAATGCACATGGCTAATGGGCGTGAATTTTGGTTGAGGATGATCAGTTACTAAGAAGACCGTCTTCACAAATTTTCAGCTCAAAAGGAGGAGTCTAGGTGGTACTTGCTTTGCAAAGTACCACACTGGACATAAATACGAATGTTGAAGATGGGCTCAAAATAATGAATGGATTGAGCTGGCATTTGGTGGAGGATAGTTATTTGGGCATAGGAAAGCACTGTAGAAATTGGATACCATTTGGACATGCCAAAGTGGTACTTCCTTCACAAAGTGTTTTTTGAACATAATAGGAAAATGAATATTTTTGAATTATTTTTGAACTAGGCAAGGAAGGTTTTTTACATATTTGACGAAGATATGACCCAAAGAATTTATGAGATTTTTTGGGGAATTTTGGGAATGACAGAAATATAGGTTGCTTCACAACCTAGGGCAAAAACTGCCACATGGACATGACACCTAGGCAAAACTGATGATGTGGCGCCTAGTCGTAGCAACCCACCACAATTTTCAAGGTTATGACCATCTATATTGGTCATGAACAGCTAGAAATAAGGCAGCGAACCAGTGCTATCTGCTTTGTGACCATTTCGTGTAAGGAAATTATGACCTTTCTGACCAAAATGGTCGTTATAGTTTAGGGTTTGGAGCCCCCCGAACAGCTTTTGACCAATTGGTCTGAAATGGTCATAGATCTATGACCAATTCTTCCAGCGTCACTAACAAAAGGTCATAAGTTGACATATTTCTTGTAGTGCCTTGGCGCGGGAACGCGACCGTCCGCGCCGGTCTTCGTCACGCTGTCAGGGTTCTTCGCCTACTTCGAGCACCACCGCCGCACTCCTAACCTAGCCGCCGCCGCCGTCAGGCCGCCGCCGCCGCTCTTCTTTGGCCGCCGCCGCCGCTACCTTCGTAGCCGCCACCGTCGCCCGTCCACCCCCTTCGTCTTCGTCCAAACACCAGTGAAAGATCGTGGATGTCGCCTAGAGGGGGGGGGGTGAATAGGCGCTTTAAAATAATTACGGTTTCGGCTTGAACAAATGCGGAATAAACCTAGCGGTTAATTTGTCAAGCACAAAACTTACAACAACTAGGCTCACCTATGTGCACCAACAACTTATGCTAAGCAAGATAAACAACTAGGAGATAGCAAGATATATGACAAGAAACAATATGGCTATAACAAAGTATAGTGCATAAGTAAAGGGCTCGGGTAAGAGATAACCGAGGAACGCGGAGACGACGATGTATCCCGAAGTTCACACCCTTGCGGATGCTAATCTCCGTTTGGAGCGATGTGGAGGCACAATGCTCCCCAAGAAGCCACTAGGGCCACCGTAATCTCCTCACGCCCTCGCACAATGCAAGATGCCGTGATTCCACTAAGGGACCCTTGAGGGCGGTCACCGAACCCGTACATATGGCAACCCTTGGGGCGGTCACCGAACCCGTACAAAATGCTCGGGGCGATCTCACAACCTAATTGGAGACCCCGACGCTTGCCCGGAGCTTTGCACCATAATGATTGAGCTCCGAACACAACAAGGTTGGGGCTATCTCCCCAACGACACCACGAAGCTTCACCACAATGGAATATGGCTCCGAGGTGACCACAACCGTCTATGACACCTGATACGTCCAAAACGTATCTATAATTTCTGCTTGCTCCATGCCTCTTTTGTGTGATATTGCTATGATATTTATGCACTTCCATACACTTTTTGATCAGATTTGGACTAACCTACTAATGGTTGCAAAAGTGCACAATGTTCTTGTTTTACACTTTATTGTGTAGGAATTACTTGGAAATTGACAAAAACGCAAAAGGAGTCGTATTGGAGTAGGACTCTGACTTTCCTGAAATCTGTCTGAGAACGTTTTTTAAAGATGGTGACGTTCCGGCTCGAAGACGACGTCAAACGGAAAAAGTCTAGTTGCGAAAGTTGTGGGGAATTTCGAGGCGATGCTTCTGGATATAAAATTCTTCCAAACCGGAGTCCGGACGGCCGAGTAAAGCCCGTTTTACTGAGGCCCAAAATCTGATGACGGGAATCCGAGAGTCTATATAAAGAGAGGAAACCTAGGTCACCAAGGGCCACGAATTTTCCTCCTCCCGAGCCGCCGTCTTGGAGGGAAGGACCAGCACCATTGCAGCACCATCCACAAGGAAGAAGGGGGGCCAAGGAGCCGCTGCCCCCTAGGGCCGCCGCTGCCCCCTAGGGCCGCCGCCGCCCCGAGGGCCGCCGCCGCCCCCTAGGGCCGCCGCCGCGCCCCCAAGGGCCGCCGCCGTCGCCTCCGTGGCTGCCGCCGGCCGTCTCCTCCTCGCGGGGCTGCACCTCTCCATCAACACCATCATCAACCTCATCACCATGTCCATGTGTGAGTAGTCTTCTCCGGGGCCGAGGGCTCGTACGTGTAGCTATGTGGTTATCTCTCTCTCCCATGATGTGATCTTCGTTGTGATCATAGGCTATGTTAATCTAGGGTGATCCCATGATATTTCCCCTTCCTCTATGTATTGGATTGATGTACTCACTTGTCTTTATCTAGTATAATCCCCGAGACCAAGGTGACAGCGGTCTATTGGACATGGATTAGAAAAATATTTTCATGAGTGATTTCCTCTCTTGTGTGTTGATTGAAGATTGAGAGTCTCTTGGTGCTTGTCTTTGACTATCCTTTAGATATGTTGTGGTGATTGTGGGACTCTCTTTGGATGGCCGCGGTGACATTGGGAAATCCTTAGATTGAGAACTACGAACTTTGAGGTGTGCTTTTGTAGCCCTACATAATTCTCGTCCTCTCTTGACCACGAAGGAATGACCTCCGGGTGCGTCTCCATTGCATGTTTTATGGGAAATATCATGTGATTCGATTATGTTAATGTTGTTGGGAGTTGCCACTAGTGAAAGTATGAACCCTAGGCCTTGTTTCCACCATTGCAATACCATTTGTGCTCACGTTTACCACTTGTTTGCTTGCTGCCTTTTTATTACAGATTTATATTACTTTGTTTTGCCATCCATATCACTTGCCATTTAACATCTCTTCGCCGAACTAGTGAACCTATACATCTAACAAGTGTATTAGGTGTGTTGGGGACACAAGAGACTTCTTGTATCTTAGTTGCAGGGTTGCTTGAGAGAGACCATCTTCAACCTCTACTTTCCTGAGTTCGACAAACCTTAGGTCATCCACTTGAGGGAAATTGCTGCTGTCCTACAAACCTCTACGCTTGGAGGCCCAACATAGTCTACAAGAGTAGAAGCGTGTGTAGACATCAGCACCCAAGCACCCAAGAGGAACAAGCTCAAGGGTACCAAGCACCCAAGAGTAATAAGCTTCTCAACTTGTAACTTCCACGTATCACCGTGGAGAACTCAAACCGATGGACCAAATGCAATGGCAAGGGAACACGGAGTGCCCAAGTCCTTCTCTGACAAATCCCACCGAAGAAACTAATGCTAGGGAGGGAAATGAGAGGAAGAACAAGAAGGACAACACCAAGAACTCCAAGATCAAGATCCAAGGGGTTCCCCTCACCTAGAGGAGAAAGTGATTGGTGGAAATGTGGATCCAGATCTCCTCTCTGTTTTCCCACAAAAACTAGCAAGAATCCATGGAGGGATTGAGAGATAGCAAGCTCGAAGAACGTCAACAATGGGGGAAGAACACGAGCTCAAAAGATTAGGTTCATTGGGGAAGAAGACCCCCTTTTATAGGTGGGGGAAAATCCAACCGTTATGCTCACAGCCCGCACAGAGCGGTACTACCGCTCCAGGAGCGGTACTACCGCTTAGGGCGGTAGTACCCCTTTGAAAAACAACAACGAGGAGGCAAAAAGGCCAGAAGAACCGTCGGAGCGGTAGTACCGCTTGACCTCACGGTACTACCGCTACGGGTAGCGGTACTACTGCTAAGGGTAGCGGTACTACTGCTTGCGAGCGGTACTAAAAAATTACATCCGTGCCTACCACCGCTGGACTTGTGACGAGTTTTTGGTCCCGAGCGGAAGTAGCCACGGAAGTAGCCGCGGTAGTACTGCTCCAAGCGGTAGTACCGCTCCCAAAAGCGGTAGTACCGCTCCCGAAAGCGGTAGTAAAAAATTACTTCCGCTCCAACCCGCGGTAGTACCGCTGCAGCCTTTTCAGTACACCAAAACGACAATAACTTTTGCATACGGACTCCGAATTCGATGAAACCAAGTTTGTTGGAAAGCTAGCGATAAGGGCTAACACAATCTTGATAGAAATATCAATAAGAAGCAAGTTAGAAAAGTCCCAAAAGAAAATGGTGAGAACCCTTCCTCGGATAAGACCGGTAAAACATCCAACACCGAAAACATCATAGAAGACGCATGTGAACTCCGTTTTCGATGAACTCAAGCTTGTCATCAAGATGACCATAAGCTCTAAGACTCACAAAGAGAACCAAACAAGAACCAAGAAACATGATGCAAGGATGCAATGGTTTGAGCTCTCTACTAATGATACGATCAAGCTACCAACTTGAGAGCCCCCTTGATAGTACGGCAAACGATCCTATAACCCGATCTCCCAACTACCACCACGAGACCGGTAAAATAGAAAACCTATCAAGGGCAAACCTTTGCTTTGCACAAAGTCCACTTGAGCTAGATGTAGACGATCTTGACTTCCTCAAGTTGGACCACCTTTCTTGATTGCGTTGTCTCGGTGAAGACTAGTAGATTGCTCCCCCATACTCCACTATGGGTGAGCCACTCTTCGGCATATCTTCACAAGTCCATTGTCACCACAATGGACGGCAAGCTTCAAGCACTTGATCTCTTTGTGATGCTCCACTTGAACTTGCACACCGCAACCTAACCCCACCAAGAACTTTCACGAAGACCATGGGTTAGTACACAAAGCGTGATTGACAATGCATACCTGATACCTCCAAAACGTATCTATAATTTCTGCTTGCTCCATGCCTCTTCTGGGTGATATTGCTATGATATTTATACACTTCCATACACTTTTGATCATATTTGGACTAACCTATTAACTCAGTGCACCCCAGTGTGAGTTTCTGTTTTCTGCTGTTTTTGTATTTCAGGTTTTCCCATTACGAGAACTGCCAGAAAAATCCCGGAAAAATTATATAAAAAATCAGCGTTCCAGAAGCTTCCCGGCAGCCGAAGTAGGGCCGGAGGGGGGCCACCAGGGCTCTAGGCGCCCTGGTGGCGCGGACCCCCTCCTGGCCGCGCCGGGGGGCGCCTGGGCCCCCCAGGCCTCCGCTGATGCCCCCCTTTGGCATATATTTATATCGTGTCCCGAAACCCTCGAGAGGGGAACCCTTTTTCGCGATCTCATCTCTGTTCCGCCGCCGCCGCGCTTCCAAGATCGGGAGCACCAGGAGAACTCTTCCCGGCACCCTGCCGGAGGGGAGGATCACCACCGGGAGCGTCTCCACCACCATGGACACCTCCCGGATGAGTTGTGAGTAGTCTCCCTTGGACCATGGGTCCATGACCAGTAGCTATGTGATGTTCTCCTCCCATTCTTGTGCTTCAGTAATTAGTCCTCGTGAGCTGCCCTACATGATCGAGGCACATATGTAATCCTTATGCTGTTGCTATGTTGAGTTTGCTGGGATCCGATGGATTGTGAGATTATGTTCAGATTGTGTTTGAGTAATATATTTGATCTACCTCTTTTATATTTATGTTCGTAAGTAATTCTTGCATGTTCTCCGTTGTTATTTATTGCTTTGGCCAAGTAGTAGGTAGTGACTCCAAGAGGGAACATTATGCTTGATTGTGGGTTTATGCCCCTCGATGACTAGCTTGAGTGACAGAAACATGAGTCTAGGGGATGTTGTTGCCACAAGGGGGAAAACAACGGTGCTTGTGCCCGCGGGTGCAAGGATTGTTTTCTTTACGCAAAGTTCTTTTAATGCAGTTGTCTGTTGCTTTGAGTTTACACTATGGGTGGGACTCGCAACTTAATACCAGCGAGATGTTCTGGATAGATATCTCAAGGTGGATGATTAGTAGTAGATGCAGATGGATTTCGGTCTACTTTCCTTGGCGTACCGCCCATGCTTTGAACCTCTACCTTTCTTGCAACATAGTTAGCATTGGTTTGCGCACATAATTCTGTCAATTGCCCAGCTGTAATTCGTTTACCTCAGATAGCTGTTTTATCGTATTTTGGGAGAGAGACATCACTAGTGAACATCATGGGACCCCGGTCCATATTACCATCATTGATCACATCCGCTATTTACTTTCCGCTTTTACTTACTATTGCAGCAATACCTATCACTATTATCACTTGCGTTTGATCCTTTGTAAACGACAAGGCCGGAGGGATTGACAACCTCTCTGTACTCGTTGGGAGCAAAGTTATTCGTATCTGTGTGCAGGTCCACGTTGATTGCTAATATCTGGCGCCGTTAGCAGTTGACACCTTCTTGTTGAAACTGGGAGTCTCGGGGGAAATCGATCCTTGGTATCTTTGCCAAGGGAAAACTTCCGCTACACTACATCTCAAACCTTCCACTTGGGGTACCCAACGAGGGGCGAGAAGCCATCAAGCAAAGTTTTCTGGCGCCGTTGTCGGGGACTCCACTCTTCAAGATAGGGGAGTTGCACGCTATCTTTTACCTTTGCTTCTTAGTCTTGTTAGTTTACCTTTCAGTTTTTTGCTTTAGTATCTTTTATCGAAAATCACAAAAATAGTTATCTTGCTTGCTTGCTACTATGGGTTCCACCGAGAACACCAAGTTGTGTGACTTCACTAGTCACAACAACGACGACTTTATTTGCACGCCTATCACTACACCTGCCACTTCAGCACCTTCGTATGAAATTAAACCTGATTTACTGAACCTAGTTATGAAAGATCAATTCTCCGGTGCTGGAGATGATGTTGCTTTACACTTAAACAATTTTGTTGAACTCTGTGATATGCAAAAGTACCAAGAAATAGATGGTAACATTGTTAAGCTTAAGCTTTTTCCTTTCTCCTTGAGAGGAGGAGCTAAAATTTGGTTTTAGTCTTTGCCTAGAAATAGCATAGATTCACGAGACAAGTGCAAAGATGCTTTTATTGGAAAATACTATCCACCTGCTAAAATTATCCAACTAAGAAGTAACATAATGAATTTTAAACAATTGGATAATGAACACGTTGCCCAAGCTTGGGAACGTATGAAATCTCTTATCAAGAACTGCTCTACTCATGGTTTGACTACTTGGATGGTTATCCAAACTTTTTATGCAGGCTTGAACTTTTTATGTTAGATTCGGCCGCGGGAGGAACCTTTATGTCAACTACACTTGGTGCTGCCGCAAAGCTTCTCGATGAGATGATGACCAATTATTCCCAATGGCACACCGAACGCGCTCCAACAGGTAGGAAGGTAAACTCTATCGAGGAGATTTCCTCCCTAAATGAAAAAGTTGACTTGATCATGTCTCTACTTTCGAAGCAATCTTCTATTGATCCTCGTGATGTTCCTTTAAATTCTTTGATTGCTCAAGAACAAGTAGATGTGAACTTTATCTCTAGAAACAATTTTAATAACAATGCTTATAGGAGTAATTTTGGTAGCAATCCTAGACCGTTCCCCTCTAATTCTTATGGGAACAACAATGCTTATCCTATCACCAAGAACTCCACTACTGAACTAGAGATCATGCTTAAAGATTTCATCACTACCCAAAAAGCCTTTAATAAGAGTGTAGGAGAAAAACTAAACAAACTAGATGATCTCTCTACGAAGGTAGACAATTTAGACAATGAGGTGGAATTGCTTTAAATTAGAACTTCTCCTCTTGAGGAGAGGAAGGTCACTCCTATGAATGCTATTCAAGTGCAAATTAATGAAAACATTAGGATGTTGGCTAAACTTAAAGAGAGATGGGATAGAGAAAGGGAGGAAGAAGATAGAATTAAGAACCTTCCTACCCACCACACTGTTGCTGCTATCCAAGTTGTTGAGGATATCCAAACTCTTAGCACCCAATGCACTCCTGGTCCCATTTGACCTATTAATGGTGATGCTATGACTATAGAAACTACCAAACAAGTGAACCTAAAGGACACCACTACCACCTTACTTGATAGTAGTGACCTTGATTTTGATAATTGCACTCTTACCGAAGTTATTGATTTCCTTCACAAGATGTCTAGAGATCCCCGCACTAGCACGCTTAACCTTGCCTTCACAGAGCATATCACTAATGCTCTCATCAAAGCTAGGGAGGAGAAACTTAGAGTAGAAGCCTCCATACCTAGAAAGCTAGAAGATGGTTGGGATCCTATGATTAAAATTAAGTTGAATAACTTCTCTTGCTATGCTTTATGTGATGTTGGAGCTAGTACCTCCGCTATGCCCAAAAGAATATATGATATGCTTAAATTGAAACCTTTTGATTCTTGTTCTTTTGGTGTTCGTCTCGTTGATTCTTCCATAAAAAAACCTTTGGGGAGGATCGACGATGTTCTTATCATTGTCAATGACAATTACGTTCCCGTTGATTTGACTATTATGGATATTGAATGTGAACCTTCTTGTCCAATTATTTTGGGACGTCCTTTCCTACGCACCGTTGGTGCTATCATTGACATGAAAGAGGGGAATATAAAATTCCAATTTCCTCTCAAGAAAGGGATGGAACACTTCCCTCGAAAGAAGATTAAGTTACCTTTTGAGTCCGTTATACGGGCTAGCTATTCTTTTACTCTTGATAAAACTTGATCTCTTTGCATTATGCCTAGCTTAAAGGCATAAAAGAAAGCGCTTTTGGGAGGCAGCCCACATGAATAAATTTTATTTTGCTTTTTGTTGTGTCTTGATGTTGTTAGTACAGTAGCATCATCATTGTATCTTTACTTTTCAACTTTGTGCCAAGTGTAGCCTCTGATTGCAAGAAAGTTCAAAAGTTGTGACGTGCTGTCCAGGAAACAGATTCTGTCCTTGGATAGAAAATTCGTATAAAATCACCAGATCATCTTTTTGGTCTGAATTTTATCGACAGCGTGCTCTATACAATTGTCTTTCGTGCGTCTGTTCTGAGTTTTTTTATTAGAGTTGCAGAAGTGCCCCGCAAAAATCATTTACTACCTGCTGTTGTGTTTTTCACAGATTCTTTCCTATTTTGCCTTTCCTTCATTTTGCAAACCTTGAGCTTGCTTTTTCTTTGCAAAAACCTTTTCGCAATCTTGAGAAACAGTAGATATTCAAGAATATCCTTATTTCCAGCAAGGAACAATTATTTTATTATGGGTACTAACCTCGCTAATCAGATTATGATGAGTTATGTATGAAGGGAGTTTTGAAGTGTGCGAGGGAAGATGATAAAAAGATTCAGGAGTGTCAAATGCTCAAGCTTGGGGATGCCCCCATGCACCCCCAAGAAATATTCAAGGAGACTCAAGCGTCTAAGCTTGGGGATGCCCCCGTGCATCCCCTTCTCCATCAACATTATCAGTTCGTCTTTCGTTCCACTATATTTTTATCACTTCATGTGTTATGTGCTATGCTTGGAGCGTCTTGCTTTTAGTTTTCCTTTTTAGTTTTCCTTAGCTTTTCATAACGAGTCGGAACTCAGCTTTCTTTGTGTGGGTGAGAAACACGCTCCACTTCTACCTAGAACATAACATAGAATTTTTGTGTCTATCTTTGATGTGTGTGTTCTTTGTCTTTCAATAGCTACTATCATGTTCAGCTCTTAGTTTTCATGCTTATCTTTTTAAAGAGCTTTTGTTTAGTTGGTTGCTTGAACTCTCTTTATTTATCATGATTATCTTATTAAGAGAGTTTGCTTCTGTTGCATGGTTGATATGTCTATGATAAAAATGCTACGTGCATAATGGTGCTTAGTAGTTCATGTTTTCTTATGGTTAGTCTCAAATAGCTGGGGGGTTCCCAATGTGTTATTGGAATACCAACATGATTTGTTTTGTTGGGGAATGTAGCATAATTCAAAAAATTTCTACGTCTTCACCAAGATCCAAGTATGGAGACATCTAGCAACGAGCAACTAAGAGTGCATCTACATACCGTTATGAAGATTGCGTGCGGAAGCTTTCAACGAAGCAAGGATGAAGTAGTCGTACTCTTCACGTTCTTCGTCACCGATGATCTAGCGCCGAACGGACGGCACCTCCGCGTTCAACACACGTACGGTGCAGCAACGTCACCTCCTTCTTTATCCAGCAAGGGGGGAGGAGAAGTCGTCAGAGATCCGGCAGCACGACGGCGTGATGACGGATGCAGTGGAGATCGCAGCAGGGCTTCGTCGGGCGCCCTGCGTGGGAGTTGGGAGGTGTGACGGGAGGGGGAGAGGCGCCAGGGATCAGGTGCGGCTGCCCTCTCCCCCCCACATATATATAGGGGCCAGGGGGGCGCCTGGACCCCCTGCAGATCCAGTCTGCAAGGGGGCGGCGGCCAAGGGGGGGTTCCTTGCCCCCCAAGGCAAGTGGAGCCCCCCCTCCCCTTTAGGGTTGGAACCCTAGGCGCAGGGGAGGTGGGCCCCCTTTGGTGGTGCGCCAGCCCAGAGGGCTGGTCACATCCCCTCGCGGCCTAGGGGCCCCATCGGGATGGGTGGCCCCACCCGGTGGACCCCCGGCCCTCCGGTGGTCCCGGGACGCTCCCGGTGACCCCCGGAGATCACCCGTTGGCCGAAACTGGACTTCCCATATATCAATCTTTACCTCCGGACCATTCCGGAACTCCTCGTGACGTCCGGGATCTCATCCAGGACTCCGAACAACTTTCGGGTTTCCACGTGCATTAATCTCTACGACCCTAGCGTTACCGAACCTTAAGTGTGTAGACCCTACGGGTTCAGGAGACACGTAGACATGACCGAGACCACTCTCCGGTCAATAACCAACAGCGGGATCTGGATACCCATGTTGGTTCCCACGTGTTCCTCGACGATCTTCATCAGATGAACCACTGTGTCAAGGATTCACTTAATCCCGTATGTTATTCCCTTTGTCCATCGGTACGGTACTTGCCCGAGATTCGATCGTCGGTATTCCCGATACCTCGTTCAATCTCGTTATGGCAAGTCTCTTTACTCGATCCGTAATCCATCATCCCGTGACTAACTACTTAGTCACATTGAGCTCATTATGATGATGACTTACCGAGTGGGCCCAGAGGTACCTCTCCGTCATACGGAGTGACAACATCCCAGTCTCGGTTCGTACCAACTCAACAGACACTTTCGGAGATACCCGATGCGTACCTTTATAGCCACCCAGTTACGTTGTGACGGTTGGCACACCCAAAGTACTCCTACGGTATCCGGGAGTTGTACAACCTCATGGTCTAAGGAATAAATACTTGACACCGAAAAGCTTATGCATTACGAACTATACGATCTCGTGTTATGCTCAAGTTTGGGTCTTGTCCATCACATCATTCTCCTAATGATGTGATCCCGTTATCACCGACATCTCATGTCCATGGTCAGGAAACCGTGACCATCTGTTGATCAACGAGCTGGTAACTAGAGGCCTACCAGGGACTTATTGTGGTCTGTGTATTCACACATGTATCGCTGTTTCCGTACAATACAATTCAAGCATGAATAACAAACGATTATCATGAACAAGGAGATATAATAATAATGCTTTTATTATTGCCTCTAGGGCATATCTCCAACAGTCTCCCACTTGCACTAGAGTCAATAATCTAGTTACATTGTGATGAATCGAACACCCATAGAGTTCTGGTGTTGATCATGTTTTGCTCGTGAAAGAGGTTTAGTCAACGGGTCTGCTACATTCAGATCCGTATGCACTTTACAAATATCTATGTCTCCATCCTGAACATAATTCCGGATGGAGTTGAAATGGCGCTTGATGTGCTTGGTCTTCTTGTGAAACCTGGGCTCCTTGGTAATAGCAATAGCACTAGTGTTGTCACAGAAGAGAGTCATCGGGCTTGACGCGCTTGGAATGACTCCTAGGTCGGTGATGAACTCCTTCATCCAGACTCCTTCCTGCGCTGCTTCAGAAGCAGCTATATACTCCGCTTCACATGTAGATGCTGCCACCACGCTTTGCTTGCAACTGCACCAGCTGACTGCCCCTCCATTCAAAATATACACGTATCCGGTTTGTGACTTAGAGTCATCCAGATCTGTGTCGAAGCTAGCATCGATGTAACCCTTTACGACGAGCTCTTCGTCACCTCCATAAACGAGAAACATATCCTTAGTCCTTTTCAGGTACTTCAGGATGTTCTTGACCGCTGTCCAGTGTTCCGTACCGGGATCACTTTGGTACCTCCCTACCAAACTTATGGCAAGGTTCACATCAGGTCTGGTACACAGCATGGCATACATGATAGAACCTATTGCCGATGCATAGGGAATGACATTCATCTTTTCTCTATCTTCTGCCGTGGTCGGCGACTGAGCTTTACTCAATCTCATACCTTGCAAAACAGGCAAGAATCCTTTCTTTGACTGATCCATATTGAACTTCTTCAATATTTTGTCAAGGTATGTACTTTGTGAAAGACCAATGAGGCGTCTTGATCTATCTCTATAGATTTTGATGCCTAATATGTAAGCAGCTTCTCCAAGGTCCTTCATTGAAAAACTTTTATTCAAGTAGGCCTTTACATTTTCCAAGAATTCTATATCATTTCCCATCAGCAATATGTCATCCATATATAATATGAGAAATGCTACAGAGCTCCCACTCACTTTCTTGTAAATACAGGCTTCTCCATAAGTCTGTATAAAGCCAAACGCTTTGATCACCTCATCAAAGCGAATATTCCAACTCCGAGATGCTTGCACCAGCCCGTAAATCGAGCGCTGGAGCTTGCATACCTTGTTAGCGTTCTCTGGATCGACAAAACCTTCCGGTTGCATCATATACAACTCTTCCTTGAGGAAGCCATTAAGGAATGCTGTTTTGACGTCCATTTGCCATATCTCATAATCATAGAATGCGGCAATAGCTAACATGATTCTGACTGACTTTAGCATCGCTACGGGAGAGAAAGTCTCATCATAGTCAATCCCTTGAACTTGTCGATAACCCTTAGCGACAAGCCGAGCCTTATAGATGGTCACATTACCATCCGCGTCTGTCTTCTTCTTAAATATCCATTTATTTTATATGGCGTGCCTATCATCAGGCAAGTCCACCAAAGTCCATACTTTGTTTTCATACATGGATTCTATCTCGGATTTCATGGCTCCAAGCCATTTATTGGAATCTGGGCCCGCCATCGCTTCTTCATAGTTCGAAGGTTCACCGTTGTCTAACAACATGATTTCCAGTACAAGGTTGCCGTACCACTCTGGTGCGGAACGTGCCCTTGTGGACCTTCGAAGTTCAGTAGTAACTTGATCTGTTTCTTCATGATCATTATCATCAACTTCCTCCCTTGTCGGTGCAGGCACCTCAGGAACAGTTTCCTGCGCTGCGCTACTTTCCGGTCCAGGAGGGGTGACTGTCACCTCATCAAGTTCTACTTTCCTCCCACTCACTTCTTTCGAGAGAAACTCTTTCTCCAGAAAGTATCCATTCTTGGCAACAAAGACTTTGCCTTCAGATCTGTGGTAGAAGGTGTACCCAATAGTTTCCTTTGGGTATCCTATGAAGACGCATTTCTCCGATTTGGGTTCGAGCTTTTCAGGTTGAAGTTTCTTGACATAAGCATCGCAACCCCAAACTTTCAGAAACGACAGCTTCGGTTTCTTGCCAAACCAAAGTTCATATGGAGTCGTCTCAACGGATTTTGACGGAGCCCTATTTAAAGTGAATGCGGCGGTCTCTAAAGCATAACCCCAAAAAGATAGCGGTAAATCGGTGAGGGACATCATAGATCGCACCATGTCCAACAGAGTACGATTTCGACGTTCGGACACACCGTTACGTTGAGGTGTTCCGGGCGGTGTCAATTGTGAAACAATTCCATAGCTCCTAAGGTGTGTGCCAAATTCATGACTTAAATATTCACCCCCACGATCCGATCGCAAGAACTTTATTTTTCTGTCACGTTGATTCTCAACCTCATTCTGAAATTCCCTGAACTTTTCAAAGGTCTCAGACTTGTGTTTCATCAAATAGATATACCCGTATCTACTCAAGTCATCCGTGAGGGTGAGAACATAACGGTAGCCTCCGCGAGCCTCAACGCTCATTGGACCGCACACATCGGTATGTATGATTTCCAACAAGTTGGTTGCTCGCTCCATTGTTCCGGAGAACGGAGTCTTGGTCATCTTGCCCAAGAGGCATGGTTCGCACGTGTCAAATGATTCATAATCAAGAGACTCTAGAAGTCCATCCGAATGGAGCTTCTTCATACGTTTGACACCAATATGACCAAGGCGGCAATGCCACAAGTATGTGGGACTATCATTATCAACTTTACATCTTTTGGCATCTACACTATGAATATGTGTATCACTACGTTCGAGATTCATCAAAAATAAACCATTGACCAGCGGGGCATGACCATAAAACATATCTCTCAAATAAATAGAACAACCATTATTCTCCGATTTGAAAGAATATCCATCTCGCATAAGACGAGATCTAGAAACAATGTTCATGCTCAAAGCTGGTACTAAATAACAATTATTCAGGTTCAAAACTAATCCCGAGGGTAGATGTAGAGGTAGCGTGCCGACGGCGATCACATCGACCTTGGAACCATTCCCGACGCGCATCGTCACCTCATCCTTCGCCAGTCTCCGTTTATTCCGCAGCTCCTGTTTTGAGTTACAAATGTGAGCAACTGCATCGGTATCGAATACCCAGGAGCTACTACGAGTGCTGGTAAGGTACACATCAATAACATGTATATCATATATACCTTTGACGTTGCCGGCCTTCTTGTCTGCTAAGTATTTGGGGCAGTTCCGCTTCCAGTGACCCGTTCCCTTGCAATAAAAGCACTCAGTCTCTGGCTTGGGTCCATACTTTGGCTTCTTCCCGGCAACAGGCTTGCCAGGCGCGGCAACTTGCTTGCCGTCCTTCTTGAAGTTCTTCTTTCCCTTGCCTTTCTTGAACTTAGTGGTTTTATTGACCATCAACACTTGATGTTCTTTCTTGATGTCTACCTCCGCTGATTTCAGCATCGAATACACCTCGGGAATGGACTTCTCCATCCCCTGCATATTGAAGTTCAGCACGAAGCTCTTGAAGCTTGGTGGGAGCGACTGGAGGATTCTGTCAACGACCGCTTCATCTGGGAGATTCATTCCCAGCTGAGATAAGCGGTTGTGCAATCCTGAAATCTTGAGGATGTGCTCACTGACAGAACTGTTCTCCTCCATCTTACAGCTGTAGAATGCGTCGGAGAAATCATATCTCTCGACTCGGGCATGAGCTTGGAAAACCATTTTCAGCTCTTCGAACATCTCATATGCTCCATGGTGCTCAAAATGTTTTTGGAGCCCCGATTCTAAACTGTAAAGCATGCCGCACTGAACCAGGGAGTAATCATCACTACGCGACTGCCAGACGTTCAAAACGTCTTGATCAGCATCGGGAGCAGGTGCATCACCTAGCGGTGCTTCTAGGACATATGATCTCTTGGCAGCTATGAGGATGATCCTCAGGTTACGGACCCAATCCGTATAGTTGCTACCATCGTCTTTCAGCTTGGTTTTCTCTAGGAACGCGTTGAAGTTGAGGGAAACCTGAGCGTGGGCCATTTGATCTACATGAGATATTGTAAAGAATTTAGACTAAGTTCATGATAATTAAGTTCATCTTAATCAAATTATAATGAACTCCCACTCAGAATGACATCTCTCTAGTCATCTAAGTGATACACGATCCGAATCGAGTAGTCCGTGTCCGATCATCACGTGAGACGGACTAGTCATCAACGGTGAACATCTTCATGTTGATCGTATCTTCTATACGACTCGTGTTCGACCTTTCGGTCTTCCGTGTTCCGAGGCCATGTCTGTACATGCTAGGCTCGTCAAGTGAACCCTAAGTGTATCGCGTGTGTAAATCTGTCTTACACCCGTTGTATGCGAACGTTAGAACCTATCACACCCGATCATCACGTGGTGCTTCGGAGCAACGAACTTTAGCAATGGTGCACAGTTAGGGGAAACACAATACTTGAAATTTTAGTGAGAGATCATCTTATTTACTACCGTCGTTCTAAGTAAACAAGATGCATAAACATGATAAACATCACATGCAATCAATTTAAAGTGACATGATATGGCCAATATCATCTTGCTCCTTGGATCTCCATCTTCGGGGCACCATGATCATCTTGTCACCGGCTCGACACCATGATCTTCATCATCATGATCTCCATCATCGTGTCTTGAAGAAGTCGTCACGCCAACTATTACTTCTACTACTATAGCTAACGTTTAGCAATGAAGTAAAGTAATTACATGGCGTTATTCAGTGACACGTAGGTCATACAATAATTAAGACAACTCCTATGGCTCCTGCCGGTTGTCAAGTTCATCGACATGCAAGTCGTGATTCCCTATTACAAAAACATGATCAATCTCATACATCACATATATCATTCATCACATCTTCGTTCTTGGCCATACCACGTCACAAAACACATGCTGCAAAAACAAGTTAGACGTCCTCTAATTGTTGTTGCAAGTTTTTACGTGGCTTCTATAGGATTTCTAGCAAGAACGTTTCTTACCTACGCCAAAACCACAACGTGATTTGTCAACTTCTATTTACCCTTCATAAGGACCCTTTTCATCGAATCCGATCCGACTAAAGTAGGAGAGACAGACACCCGCCAGCCACCTTATGCATCTAGTGCATGTCTGTCGGTGGAACCAGTCTCACGTAAGCGTACGTGTAAGGTCGGTCCGGGCCGCTTCATCCCACAATACCGCCGAATCAAGATTGACTAGTAACGGTAAGAAAGTTGAACAAGATCATACGCCCACAACTGCTTTGTGTTCTACTCGTGCCAAGATGCTACGCATAAAACCTAGGCTCTGATACCACTGTTGGGGAACGTAGCATAATTCAAAAATTTTCTACGTCTTCACCAAGATCCAAGTATGGAGACATCTAGCAACTAGCAACTAAGAGTGCGTCTACATACCGTTATGAAGATTGCGTGCGGAAGCTTTCAACGAAGCAAGGATGAAGTAGTCGTACTCTTCACGTTCTTCGTCACCGATGATCTAGCGCCGAACGGACGGCACCTCCGCGTTCAACACACGTACGGTGCAGCAACGTCACCTCCTTCTTGATCCAGCAAGGGGGGAGGAGAAGTCGTCAGAGATCCGGCAGCACGACGGCGTGATGACGGATGCAGTGGAGATCGCAGCAGGGCTTCGCCGGGCGCCCTGCGTGGGAGTTGGGAGGTGTGACGGGAGGGGGAGAGGCGCCAGGGATCAGGTGCGGCTGCCCTCTCCCCCCCCCCACATATATATAGGGGCCAGGGGGGCCTGGACCCCCTGCAGATCCAATCTGCAAGGGGGCGGCGGCCAAGGGGGGGTTCCTTGCCCCCCAAGGCAAGTGGAGCCTCCCCTCCCCTTTAGGGTTGGAACCCTAGGCGCAGGGGAGGTGGGCCCCCTTTGGTGGTGCGCCAGCCCAGAGGGCTGGTCACATCCCCTCGAGGCCTAGGGGCCCCACCGGTATGGGTGGCCCCACCCGGTGGACCCCCGGGGCCCCTCCGGTGGTCCCGGGACGCTCCCGGTGACCCCCGAAGATCACCCGTTGGCCGAAACTGGACTTCCCATATATCAATCTTTACCTCCGGACCATTCCGGAACTCCTCGTGACGTCCGGGATCTCATCCAGGACTCCGAACAACTTTCGGGTTTCCACGTGCATTAATCTCTACGACCCTAGCGTTACCGAACCTTAAGTGTCTAGACCCTACGGGTTCGGGAGACACGTAGACATGACCGAGACCACTCTCCGGTCGATAACCAACAGCGGGATCTGGATACCCATGTTGGTTCCCACGTGTTCCTCGATGATCTTCATCGGATGAACCACTGTGTCAAGGATTCACTTAATCCCGTATGTTATTCCCTTTGTCCATCGGTACGGTACTTGCCCGAGATTCGATCGTCGGTATTCCCGATACCTCGTTCAATCTCGTTATGGCAAGTCTCTTTACTCGATCCGTAATCCATCATCCCGTGACTAACTACTTAGTCACATTGAGCTCATTATGATGATGACTTACCGAGTGGGCCCAGAGGTACCTCTCCGTCATACGGAGTGACAACATCCCAGTCTCGGTTCGTACCAACTCAACAGACACTTTCGGAGATACCCGATGCGTACCTTTATAGCCACCCAGTTACGTTGTGACGGTTGGCACACCCAAAGTACTCCTACGGTATCCGGGAGTTGTACAACCTCATGGTCTAAGGAATAAATACTTGACACCGAAAAGCTTATGCATTACGAACTATACGATCTCGTGTTATGCTCAAGTTTGGGTCTTGTCCATCACATCATTCTCCTAATGATGTGATCCCGTTATCACCGACATCTCATGTCCATGGTCAGGAAACCGTGACCATCTGTTGATCAACGAGCTGGTAACTAGAGGCCTACCAGGGACTTATTGTGGTCTGTGTATTCACACATGTATCGCTGTTTCCGTACAATACAATTCAAGCATGAATAACAAACGATTATCATGAACAAGGAGATATAATAATAATGCTTTTATTATTGCCTCTAGGGCATATCTCCAACATGTTTGCCTATGATGTGGTATGGTTTAGTAATATCTTCCTTCAAGAATTTATTTTGATTGACTTGGCGTATGCTCACGCATATTTAAGACTGTAAAGAAAGTCTGTCAAGCCTTGATGATCTTTTGTTTCTGAGTAGCGATATAACTACCATGCCTGATTCAATGTTGCTTTGTCGCTCTGCATGATTATGACCGTCATTGCTCTCTTAGTTGGTCGCTCCCAGTCTTTTGCTAACCTCCACCTGTACTAAGCGGACTGACTGCTTGTGCATCCAAATTCTTTTAAACCAGTTATGCCATATGAGTCCACCATACCTTCCTACATGGTATTTACCTGCCATTCCTAACGAAGACTTTCATGGACCATCTCGAAATTATTCAAAAAAAATGCATTCCTATTTTGTGCCTCTGTTTTATGTTCATGAGGAAGTAGTAGTTAATTCATGATCTTTTTAAGTTGGACAAGCTTCACCCCGGGATTGCATGTCTACTGTGCAAACCCATAACACGAGAAGGAACTGGCATTGAGTGCGCCCGGCTCAAAATTAATATAACAAACAAACCCTTCTGCACGCTTTGTTCATGAGAAATCAGAAAACTTTGGCAGTGATAAACAAAGGAGATTAAGAGGATGTGATCGTCCTCATTCGGGAGCCGTTCCTCGAAACTTGTCCATCTCATGAAGTAATTGAGTTATCTGCTAGCATTCATTGACGAAACATGCATAATCTAAAAAAATAATTATTACCTCTGTTTTTTAAACCAAGAGCTCTGGTACATGTTTTGTCTTTGTTTCCGACTACGGGTTTTCAACCTTGCCAACAAAAGCCACTGTTCGAGAGTCTCCACCTTCTTTTAAAGCACCAACTACTGAGAGCATGATTGTCATTCTGAGTGTAATGTGCATTGTCCCAAAGTAGCATTGTCTTTTGCATGATTATGATATCGTTTATTTTGAAATCATTGTATCTAGTCATCACTTAAACCTTGGAGGTACCCCTGCATTTATGTTTTGCTTCACTAAAGGGGGCAAGCGAGATATCACTTTATCATATTTGCACACCATGCTCATTACAAATCTATTTGATGTTTCAGTATCATATTGTAAAACTTTCAGTTCTTTGTGATTTTCTCATGAGGTAACTTAATTACTACAGATTCATTGTCTCAGTAAGCTTTTGTCATATGACTATGAAAAATCCTTATATGGTTAATAGCATGTCACCACAGAAATTATTCTTGTTATCATTTATCTACTCGAGGACGAGCAGGAATTAAGCTTGGGGATGTTGATACGTCCAAAACGTATCTATAATTTCTGCTTGCTCCATGCCTCTTTTGGGTGATATTGCTATGATATTTATACACTTCCATACACTTTTGAACATATTTGGACTAACCTATTAACTCAGTGCACCCCAGTGCCAGTTTCTGTTTTCTGTTGTTTTTGTATTTCAGGTTTTCCCATTACGAGAACTGCCAGAAAAATCACGGAAAAATTATAGAAAAAATCAGCATTCCAGAAGCTTCCTGGCAGCCGAAGTAGGGCCGGAGGGGGGCCACCAGGGCTCCAGGCGCCCTGGTGGCGCGGCCCCCCTCCTGGCCGCGCCGGGGGGCGCCTGGGCCCCCCAGGCCTCCGCTGATACCCCCTTTGGCATATATTTATATCGTGTCCCGAAACCCTCGAGAGGGGAACCCTTTTTCGCGATCTCATCTCTGTTCCGCCGCCGCCGCGCTTCCAAGATCGGGAGCACCAGGAGAACTCTTCCCGGCACCCTGCCGGAGGGGAGGATCACCACCGCGAGCCTCTCCACCACCATGGACGTGTTGGAAATATGCCCTAGAGGCAATAATAAATTGGTTATTATTATATTTCCTTGTTCACGATAATCGTTTATTATCCATGCTAAATTGTATTGATAGGAAACTCAGATACATGTGTGGATACATAGACAAACACCATGTCCCTAGTGAGCCTCTAGATGACTAGCTCGTTGATCAATAGATGGTTACGGTTTCCTGACCATGGACATTGGATGTCGTTGATAACGGGATCACATCATTAGGAGAATGATGTGATGGACAAGACCCAATCCTAAGCCTAGCATAGATCGTGTAGTTCGTATGCTAAAGCTTTTCTATATGTCAAGTATATTTTCCTTAGACCATGAGATTGTGCAACTCCCGGATACCGTAGGAATTCTTTGGGTGTACCAAACGTCACAACGTAACTGGGTGGCTATAAAGGTGCACTACAGGTATCTCCGAAAGTGTCTGTTGGGTTGGCACGAATCGAGACTGGGATTTGTCACTCCGTATGACGGAGAGGTATCTCTGGGCCCACTCGGTAGGACATCATCATAATGTGCACAATATGTGATCAAGGAGTTGATCACGGGATGATGTGTTATGGAACGAGTAAAGAGACTTGCCGGTAACGAGATTGAGCAAGGTATCGGTATACCGACGATCGAATCTCGGGCAAGTGCTATACCGATAGACAAAGGGAATCGTATACGGGATTGATTGAATCCTTGACATCGTGGTTCATCCGATGATATCATCGTGGAACATGTGGGAGCCAACATGGGTATCCAGATCCCGCTGTTGGTTATTGGCCGGAGAGTTGTCTCGGTCATGTCTACATGGTTCCCGAGCCCGTAGGGTCTACACACTTAAGGTTCGATGACGCTAGGGTTATAGGGAAAGTATGTACGCGGTTACCGAATGTTGCTCGGAGTCCCGGATGAGATCCCGGACGTCACGAGGAGTTCCGGGATGGTCCGGAGGTAAAGATTCATATATGGGAAGTCCTGTTTTGGTCACCGGAAAAGTTTCGGGCACTATCGGTAGCGTACCGGGACCACCGGGAGGGTCCCGGGGGTCCACCGGGTGGGGCCACCTGCCCCGGAGGCATACGTGGGCCAAGTGTGGGAGGGGACCAGCCCCAGGTGGGCTGGTGCGCCCCCCCACCAAGGCCCAGGGCGCCTCCAAGAGGGGAGGGGGGCAAACCCTAGGGCAGATGGGCCCTAGGGCCCAATCTGGTGCGCCCCCCTCTCCCTCTCCCCCTCTGGCCGCCACCCCTAGATGGGATCTAGGGTGGCCGCACCCCTAGGGGTGGGAAACCCTAAAGGGGGCGCAGCCCCCCCTTCCCCCTATATATATGAGAGTTTTGGGGCTGCCCACAACACGTTCTGACCTCTGTCGCATGGCGCAGCCCTACCTCTCTCCCTCCTCATCTCTTGCAGCGCTTGGCGAAGCCCTGCTGGAGTCCCGCGCTCCTCCACCACCACCACGCCGTTGTGCTGCTGTTGGATGGAGTCTTCCCCAACCTCTCCCTCTCTCCTTGCTGGATCAAGGCGTGGGAGACGTCACCGGGCTGCATGTGTGTTGAACGCGGAGGCGCCGTTGTTCGGCGCTTAGATCGGAATCAACCGCGATCTGAATCGCAGCGAGTACGACTCCTTCATCCGCGTTCTTGCAACGCTTCCGCATCGCGATCTACAAGGGTATGTAGATCCACTCTCCTTTATGCTCGTTGCTAGATTACTCCATAGATAGATCTTGGTGATGCGTAGGAAAAATTTTGATTTTCTGCTACGATCCCCAACAGTGGCATCATGAGCTAGGTCTATGCGTAGTATCTTGCATGAGTAGAACACAAAGTAGTTGTGGGCGTAGATCATGTCAATTCTCTTGCCGTTACTAGTCTTATCTTGATTCGGCGGCATCGTGGGATGAAGCGGCCCGGACCGACCTTACACGTACTCTTACGTGAGACAGGTTCCACCGACTGACATGCACTAGTTGCATAAGGTGGCTAGCAGGTGTCTGTCTCTCCCACTTTAGTCGGATCGGATTCGATGAAAAGGGTCCTTATGAAGGGTAAATAGAAATTGGCATATCACGTTGTGGTTTTGGCGTAGGTAAGAAACGTTCTTGCTAGAAACCTATAGCAGCCACGTAAAAACTTACAACAACAATTAGAGGACGTCTAACTTGTTCTTGCAGCATGTGTCGTGTGATGTGATATGGACAAAAGGATGTGATGAATGATATATATGTGATGTATGAGATTGATCATGTTCTTGTAATAGGAATCACGACTTGCATGTCGATGAGAATGACAACCGGCAGGAGCCATAGGAGTTGTCTTATTTATTGTATGACCTGCGTGTCACTGAATAACGCCATGTAATTACTTTACTTTATTGCTAAACGTTAGCCATAGTAGTAGAAGTAATGTTTGGCGAGACGACTTCATGGAGACACGATGATGGAGATCGTGATGATGGAGATCATGGTGTCATGCCGGTGACAATGATGATCATGGAGCCCCGAAGATGAAGATCAAAGGAGCAAGATGATATTGGCCATATCATGTCACTATTTGATTGCATGTGATGTTTATCATGTTTTACATCTTATTTGCTTAGAACGACGGTAGTGAATAAGATGATCTCTCACTAAAATCTCAAGAATTGTGTTCCCTCTAACTGTGCACCGTTGCTAAGGTTCGTTGTTCCGAAGCACCACGTGATGATCGGGTGTGATAAGTTCTAATGTTCGCATACAACGGGTGTAAGCCAGATTTACACACGCGATACACTTAGGGTTCACTTGACGAGCCTAGCATGTACAGACATGGCCTCGGAACACGGAAGACCGAAAGGTCGAACATGAGTCGTATAGAAGATACGATCAACATGAAGATGTTCACCGTTGATGACTAGTCCGTCTCACGTGATGATCGGACACGGCCTAGTCGATTCGGATCATGTATCACTTAGATGACTAGAGAGATGTCTATCTGAGTGGGAGTTCATTAGATGAACTTCATTGTCATGAACAATAGTCTAAGTTGTCTTCGCAAATTATGTTGTAGACCAATAACTGCGTTGTAGCTCCCTGTTTAATACGATCCTAGAGAAAGACTAAGTTGAAAGATATTGTAAGCAAGGATGCGGACTGGGTCCGTAGTCCGAGGAGTGTCCTCACTGCTGCACAGAAAGCTTGCGTCTTTGATGCACCGCTCGATGTGCAAACCCCTACAACGTTGTCTGTGGATGTTGTGAACACCTGAGAGACACGTCCTGATGACTACTTGATAGTTTAGTGCACCGTACTTTACGGCTTAGAATCGGGATTCCAATGATGTTTTGAACGCCATGGAACATATGAGATGTTCTAAGAGCTGAAATTAGGATTTCAGGCTCATGCCCGTGTTGAGAGGTATGAGACCTCTGACAAGTTCCTTTGCCAAAAAGATGGAGGAGAATAGCTCAACTAGTGAGCATGTGCTCAGAATGTCTGAGTGCTAAAATCACTTGAACCAAGTGGGAGTTAATCTTCCAGGTGAGATAATGGTTGACGGAATTCTCTAGACACTATCACCAAGCTACTAGAACTTCGTGATGAACTATGACATGCAAAGGATGGAGATGATCCCGGTGCTGTTAGCGGTTCTTGGTACCGCAAAAGTAGAAATCAAGGAGGAGCATCAAGTGTTGATGGTTTAACAAGACCACTGGTTTCAAAAGGGGTAAGGGCTAGAAGGGAAACTTCATGAATGGCAAACCTGTTGTCGCTCTGATGAAGGAACCCATGGTTAAACCCAAACCTTGAGACTAAGTGCTTCTATTGTACGGGGAACGGTCACATGATAGCGGAACTACCCCTAATACATGGTAGATATGATAGCTGGCAACTTCAACAAAGTATATTTGATATACGTGTTATTGATGTGTACCTTACTAGTACTCCTTGTAGCACATGGGTATTGGATACCGGTTCAATTGCTATTATTAGTGACTTGAAGCAAAAGCTACGGACTGAACGGAGACTAGCTAAGGGCGAGGTGACGATGTGTGTTGGAAGTGTTTCCAAGGTTGATAAGATCACCATCGCACACTCCCTCTACTTTCGAGATTAGAGTTGAACCTAGATAAATGTTATCGGGTGTCTACGTTGAGCATGAATATGATTAGATCATGTTCATTGCAATACGGTTATTCATTTAAGTTAGAGAATAATGGTTATTCTGTTTACATGAATAATACCTTTATGGTCATGCACCCAATGGTTTGTTGAATCTCGATCATAGTAATACACATGATGATAATATTAATGCCAAAAGATGTAGAGTTAATAATGATAGTACCACTTTCTTGTGGCACTGCCGCTTAGGTCATTTTGGCATAAAATGCATGAAGAAACTCCATGCTGATGGACGTTTGGAGTCACTTGATTTTGAATCGCTTGACACATGCGAGCCATGCCTCATGGGTAGGATGACTGAGATCCCGTTTTCAGGTACAATGAAACGGGTAAGTGACTTGTTGGAAATCATACATGCTGATGTATGTGATCCAATGAGAATTAAGGCGTGTGGTGGATATCGTTATTTTCTCATCTTCACTGACGATTTGAGTAGATATGGTATATTTACTTAATGAAGCAAAAGTCTGAAACGTTTGAAAGGTTCAAACAATTTCAGAGTGAAGATTAAGAATCATCATAACAAGAAGATCATGTTCCTACGATCTGATCAAGGGGATATTTTCTGAATTATGAGTTTGGCAATCACTTAAGACATTGTGGAATTGTTTCGCAGTTGAAGCCCCCTGGAACACCACAGCGTAATGGGGTGTCCGGACATCGTAATCGAACCTTATGAGATATGGTGCGATATATGATGTATCTTGCCGATCTACCGCTGTTATTTTGAGGTTATGCATTAGAGACAGCTGCATTCACTTTAGATAGGGCACCATCTAAGTCCGTTGAGACGACGTCGTATGGTTTGGCAAGAAACCGTAGTTGTCGTTTCTCAATGTTTGGGGCTGCGAGGCTTATGGCCTCAGCTGGGAAAGGCTCGAACCCAAAGCGGACAAATACATCTTCATAGGATACCCAAAGGTAACAGTTGGGTATACCTCCTATCTCAGATCCAAGGGAAAAAATGTTTGTCCCTAAGAACGGGTCCTTTCTCGAGAAGGAGTTTCTCTCGAAAGAATTGAGTGGGAGGAAGATAGAACTTGATGAGGTTTTCGAACCCTCACTTCAACCGAAGAGTAGTGCAACACAGAAAGATGTTTCTGTGGAACCTACGGCTGTTGAAGAGGAAACTAATGATAGTGATCATGAAGTTTCGGATCAAGTTGCTATCGAACCTCGTAGGACGATAAGGATATGTACTACTCCTGAGTGGTACGGTGATCCTGTCTTAGAGGTCATGTTGTTGGACAACGATGAACCTACGAACTATGGAGAAGCGATGGTGGGCCCATATTCCGACAAATGGTTAGAAGCCGGGAAATCCGAGATAGGATCCATGTATCAAAACAAAGTATGGACTTTGGTGGACTTGCCCGATGATTGGCAAGCCATTGAGATAACTGGATCTTTAAGAAGAAGACGGACGTAGACGGTAATGTCACCGTCTATGAAGCTCGACTTGTGGCGAAGAGTTTTCCACAAGTTCAAGGAGTTGACTACGATGAGATTTTCTCACCCGTAGCGATGCTTAAGTCCGTCGGAATCATGTTAGCATTAGCTGCATTTATGAAATCTGGCAGATGGATAACAAAACAAGTTTCCTTACCAGTTTTCATAAGGAAAGGTTGTATATGATACAATCAGAAAGGTTTTGTCGATCCTAAGGATGCTAAAAGATATGCTAGCTCCAGCGATCCTTCTATGGACTAGAGCAAGCATCTCGGAGTCGGAATATATGCTTTGATGGAGTGATCAAAGTTTTTGGGTATACAAAGTTTGTTAGAAACTTGTATTTACAATAAAGTGAGTGGGAGCATCACAACATTTCTGATAAGTATATGTGAATGACATATTGTTGATCCGAAATGATGTAGAATTTCTGGAAAGCATAAAGGGTTATTTGAAATGAGTTTTTCAAAGGAAGACCTGGATAAAGCTGCTTACATATTGAGCATCAAGATCTATACAGATAGATCAAGACGCCTGATGATACTTTCAAAAGAACACACACCTTGGCATGATTTTGAAGGAGTTCAAAATAGATCAGTCAAAGAAGGAGTTCTTACCTGAGTTGTAAGGTGTGAAGTTGAGTAAGACTCAAAGCTTGACCACGGCAGAAGAAAGAGGAAGGACGAAGGTCGTCCCCTATGGTTTTGTCATAGGCTCTATACGGTATGCCATGCTAAGTACCGCACCTGATGTGTGCCTTGCCACATGTCTGGCAAGAGGGTACAAAGGTGATCCAGGAGTGGATTACTAGATAGTGGTCAAAATTATCCTTAGAGGAATAAGGAAATGTTTCTCGGTTATGGAGGTGATAAAGAGTTCGACGTAAAGAGTTACGTCGATGCAAGCTTAACACCTATCCGGATAACTCTAAGTGGAGATACCGGATACGTATAATGGAGCAACAGTTTGGAATAGCTCCAAGTGGAACGTGGTAGCAGCATCTATGATATGACATAAAATTTTGCGAAGTACATAGGGATCTGAATGTTGCAGACCCGTTGACTACAACCTCTCTCACAAGCATAACATGATCAAACCCAGAACTCATTGAGTGTTAATCACATATTGATGTGAACTAGATTACTGACTCTAGTAAACTCTTTTGATGTTGGTCACATGGCGATGTGACCTGTGAGTGTTAATCACATGGCGATGTGAACTAGATTATTGACTCTAGTGCAAGTGGGAGACTGTTGGAAATATGCCCTAGAGGCAATAATAAATTGGTTATTATTATATTTCCTTGTTCACGATAATCGTTTATTATCCATGCTAGAATTGTATTGATAGGAAACTCAGATACATGTGTGGATACATAGACAAACACCATGTCCCTAGTGAGCCTCTAGATGACTAGCTCGTTGATCAATAGATGGTTACGGTTTCCTGACCATGGACATTGGATGTCGTTGATAACGGGATCACATCATTAGGAGAATGATGTGATGGACAAGACCCAATCCTAAGCCTAGCATAGATCGTGTAGTTCGTATGCTAAAGCTTTTCTATATGTCAAGTATATTTTCCTTAGACCATGAGATTGTGCAACTCCCGGATACCGTAGGAATTCTTTGGGTGTACCAAACGTCACAACGTAACTGGGTGGCTATAAAGGTGCACTACAGGTATCTCCGAAAGTGTCTGTTGGGTTGGCACGAATCGAGACTGGGATTTGTCACTCCGTATGACGGAGAGGTATCTCTGGGCCCACTCGGTAGGACATCATAATAATGTGCACAATATGTGATCAAGGAGTTGATCACGGGATGATGTGTTACGGAACGAGTAAAGAGACTTGCCGGTAACGAGATTGAGCAAGGTATCGGTATACCGACGATCGAATCTCGGGCAAGTGCTATACCGATAGACAAAGGGAATCGTATACGGGATTGATTGAATCCTTGACATCGTGGTTCATCCGATTATATCATCGTGGAACATGTGGGAGCCAACATGGGTATCCAGATCCCGCTGTTGGTTATTGGCCGGAGAGTTGTCTCGGTCATGTCTACATGGTTCCCGAGCCCGTAGGGTCTACACACTTAAGGTTCGATGACGCTAGGGTTATAGGGAAAGTATGTACGCGGTTACCGAATGTTGTTCGGAGTCCTGGATGAGATCCCGGACGTCACGGGGAGTTCCGGGATGGTCCGGAGGTAAAGATTCATATATGGGAAGTCCCGTTTTGGCCACCGGAAAAGTTTCGGGCACTATCGGTAGCGTACCGGGACCACCGGGAGGGTCCCGGGGGTCCACCGGGTGGGGCCACCAGCCCCGGAGGCATACGTGGGCCAAGTGTGGGAGGGGACCAGCCCCAGGTGGGCTGGTGCGCCCCCCCACCAAGGCCCAGGGCGCCTCCAAGAGGGGAGGGGGCAAACCCTAGGGCAGATGGGCCCTAGGGCCCAATCTGGTGCGCCCCCCTCTCCCTCTCCCCCTCTGGCCGCCACCCCTAGATGGGATCTAGGGTGGCCGCACCCCTAGGGGTGGGAAACCCTAAAGGGGGCGCAGCCCCCCCTTCCCCCTATATATATGAGAAATTTGGGGCTGCCCACAACACGTTCTGACCTCTGTCGCATGGCGCAGCCCTACCTCTCTCCCACCTCATCTCTTGCAGCTTGGCGAAGACCTGCTGGAGTCCCGCGCTCCTCCACCACCACCACGCCGTCGTGCTGCTGTTGGATGGAGTCTTCCCCAACCTCTCCCTCTCTCCTTGCTGGATCAAGGCGTGGGAGACGTCACCGGGCTGCACGTGTGTTGAACGCGGAGGCGCCGTTGTTCGGCGCTTAGATCGGAATCAACCGCGATCTGAATCGCAGCGAGTACGACTCCTTCATCCGCGTTCTTGCAACGCTTCCGCATCGCGATCTACAATGGTATGTAGATCCACTCTCCTTTATGCTCGTTGCTAGATTACTCCATAGATAGATCTTGGTGATGCGTAGGAAAAATTTTGATTTTCTGCTATGATCCCCAACAGGACGCCTCCCGGATGAGTTGTGAGTAGTCTCCCTTGGACCATGGGTCCATGACCAGTAGCTATGTGATGTTCTCCTCCCGTTCTTGTGCTTCACTAATTAGTCCTTGTGAGCTGCCCTACATGATCGAGGCACATATGTAATCCTTATGCTGTTGCTATGTTGAGTTTGCTGGGATCCGATGGATTGTGAGATTATGTTCAGATTGTGTTTGAGTAATATATTTGATCTACCTCTTTTATATTTATGTTCTTAAGTAATTCTTGCATGTTCTCCGTTGTTATTTATTGCTTTGGCCAAGTAGTAGGTAGTGACTCCAAGAGGGAACGTTATGCTTGATTGTGGGTTCATGCCCCTCGATGACTAGCTTGAGTGACAGGAACATGAGTCTAGGGGATGTGCTGTTGCCACAAGGGGGAAAACAACGGTGCTTGTGCCCGTGGGTGCAAGGATTGTTTACTTTACGCAAAGTTCTTTTAATGCAGTTGTCTGTTGCTTTGAGTTTACACTATGGGTGGGACTCGCAACTTAATACCAGCGAGATGTTCTGGATAGATATCTCAAGGTGGATGATTAGTAGTAGATGCAGATGGATTTCGGTCTACTTGCCTTGGCGTACCGCCCATGCTTTGAACCTCTACCTTTCTTGCAACATAGTTAGAATTGGTTTGCGCACATAATTCTGTCAATTGCCCAGCTGTAATTCGTTTACCTCACATAGCTGTTTTATCGTCTTTTGGGAGAGAGACATCACTAGTGAACATCATGGGACCCCGGTCCATATTACCATCATTGATCACATCCGCTATTTACTTTCCGCTTTTACTTACTATTGCAGCAATACCTATCACTATTATCACTTGCGTTTGATCCTTTGTAAACGACAAGGCCGGAGGGATTGACAACCTCTCTGTACTCGTTGGGAGCAAAGTTATTTGTATCTGTGTGCAGGTCCACGTTGATTGCTAATATCTGGCGCCGTTAGCAGTTGACACCTTCTTGTTGAAACTGGGAGTCTCAAGGGAAATCGATCCTTGGTATCTTTGCCAAGGGAAAACTTCCGCTACACTGCATCTCAAACCTTCCACTTGGGGTAACCAACGACGGGCGAGAAGCCATCAATACCATACCATAGGATTGCTTGAACCCTCTCGGTACATCTTCTACACTTTGTGTGATTATCAACTTGATTCATTCTTTGACTTAGTTTTGATCAACCTTGAATCTTTCCAACTCTCTTCATTTGGATGATGTCTTGAAGGTAAACAAGAATGATCACAAACTCTTCTTCTTCAAGACATGCTTGCAATAAGCTCAACACCCACAAGACCAATCTTTGGATAATTCCTTAATAGCACCTTGGTCATCACAAACTCTCCTTGAAACCAACAAATGAACTCCAAGAAAAGCCTATGGACAAACCCTTCAAATATAACTCAAGGCAACCATTAGTCCATAGAGATTGTGATCAATTACCAAAACCAAACATGGGGGCACCGCATGTTCTTTCAATCTCCCCCATTTTGGTAATTGATGACAATCACTTTCAAGAGAGTTTATATAAGGAATTATGCATCACCATACCATGCAACAATAATGTATGCGCATGAGATGCAAAAGCTTAGGAACAAAACCAAAGCAAGAAGAGACAACTCTCTAAACTTCCTCACAAAACTAAACTCTCTGAAACTTCTCCCCCATTGGTATCGATTGCCAAAATGGGTGAAAAGTTTAGAAGGCCAATATAAATTGTGTTCCTCCATAAATTGTGTATTCCTCAAAATAGAGAGTGGAATGCAATACATATATCCAACTGTAAATACTTGGAGGAAGACAAACTATATTGAGGCCCAAAGATTGCAAAAGAATGATATGCCACAAAGGCATACAAAGGGATAAAAACACGCAATCAAGCAATCAAAGGATAGCAATTGAATGAAGCTAGGAAAAGATACCAATTGACCCAACTAGACCAATTGATCCTACATACCACAAGAATAAAAGATATTAAGATATGAGCAACGGAGTGTCCTAGAGAAACTAGAGAAGCTCCTCATGTTTTGTGCATAATTTATTTTTGTATTTGGATACAACGAGGACAAAATAGGATCGTCGCTCCCCCAAGATCAATAGAATCTCACGACATAGCAAAGGAGTGTTCTAAAGACACTAGTGAAGCTCCTCATAATTTGTGCACTCCTTAGAATATTTTCATTAGGATACCAAGTGCACAAAATAGGATCATCACTCCCCCAAGATCAATAGACACTCACACCAATTTCAAGTGAGCATGAAGGAAACAAAGCCTAGTACTTGCAACAAACAACTGGTTGAGCAATATATAAAAGAGTCAACTTAAGAGTAGGCTCAACCAAAATGATGTGTGTGAGTCATGGCAAAGCACTTGAGAAGATTAATGTATGGATGAACATTAAGCATCAATATACTCTTGAATGAATGAGATACACAGTGCAAGGCCTATCATTCCCACACACAACAGCAAATGGGTTCACAAGCTCACTACTAATCATATAGATAACCTATGCTTGTGACAACCTGTGGTGAAGATATAAAAAGGATAGCTTTGTCATGAGGAGGGATACCAATAGAAATGGCAAAAGCCTCGTCAAGACAAGCAAGAGAAAAAAATGATCTTCACCACAAAAGAGTGCATCAAGATGCAACGATATAAGATCCGCACTCGAGACACACACCTTCAAGGAGCCACCAAAGAAATAAAACAGGAAAGAAAAGGTGGACGTGAAAGAAGGGGATATCAAATAGATATGCAACTTCTCTCAAGTGTATAAGATTTTAGGTAGATGAGGATCATGATGATATCAATCCACAAAGAAGGATGTACACACGAAATTATTGCAAAAAGGAATGAATAAGATATCCCCAAGGAAGTCATAAATATACCAATAAGATATTTGCTTGAAGGCATAGCACATGGCTAGATATGTTCTTATTGTATATAAATGAGTTCCAACCACACGAGCATCAAAGACATCACAACTAGCAACAAGAGATCATTGTTGGGATGCTTTGAGAAAGGAAACAAGTATCATAAGAAGGAATGACTAACATGCCATGATACAACCTACACAAGGTTGGTGCAAGAAATGTGTGCATGAAGTAGATGGTGATACTTGTTACCGAGATACCATTGGAAGGATGTAGTAGATACCAATTGAAGGTAGATAGTAGTTCATTGATCATCCTAGCTTGACTCCAATAAGCACATGGTGACACCACCTTCCTTTTGAATGAGCCGAGCATCCAATGCATCTCCAATTGTTCCTAGAACAACAACGCAAACAAAATGGTACCCAAACTCATTGGGACCAAAGAGTTAGAAACACCAATACATAGGACAAACTCCACAAACACATGTGCATTTATATATGAAAATGAATTTCATGCACATCTCATCCAAATTGAGACTAGGTGGAGTTTCCCCTATATACTGGGTTAAAGAAAGAAAGCAAGCCATAGAAAATACATGTAGTAAATATGCGTGCTCAAGACTTTCAAGAAACGAAACGAAATGAAAAAGAAATACCAAGTGAAAATAGGATACTAAATGGAGAAATCATCACTTGGAGGATATCTATTTAGAAGATACATCAAGGAATGAGATATCCATTGATACACGCAAAAGGAAAGATATCGGACTCCCAAAAGAGAGGATAGTTCCAAACAAACCAACCCATCTACAAAGTTTCATGATGGCACAAAGTACCAAAAAGAAATGGCTTGCCTTCCGTCAACACACACTTGAAATGAATCACAATAAGAGTGTTTTATCGAAAATAGGATAGCTCCCCCAAGAATTGTGCATTATAGAGAATTTGCAGTTGAATACGAAATGCACACGATGGGATCACCACTTTCACTATATCTATAAAACACTAGACAAGATCAAGAAAACAACAAGATCCACAAGTGGCACGATAGGCAATGGGAGTTGATGCAATCTTGGAAAGAAATAGGCCGAACAAAAGCAAAAGCCAATGTAAAGATGATCAACAATTTCTACCACATATATGATTACCAATTGTCAAGAGACAAGAAGTATTTGGGAATAATTTCCGGTGATAGATAGCAATGATATCCAACATCATCTTCACACCAAGCACAAGCAAATTGGAACTTGTAGAGCTAACATGTCACCTAGGAACAACATAATTTATACTATCAACTCTAGGTGACAAAATCTCAAATTTACACATTTTCTAGGCTTGTAATATGCACATAGAATATTACTCCCCCATAATGTGATACCAATGAGAAACTTACCAAGATGCAAAAGAGGAACCAACAAGAGATAATTAATGGACACTTTAGAATTTGAATTTCTCATGAGAAGATATACCACATAGTGACTAGATAATCTTGTAATATCAAAACTAGATGGTATTCCTCATGTACACACATTTTTAGGATTGTGAGGTGCACAAAGCACATCACTCCCCCAAAATGGGATGTTCCATTAATCTCTCACAAGAGCCAACTAATATATAAACAAGATGCAAAAAGGCTCAACACACGACACACGCGTACATGATGTACAAACCAACATACACATACTTGATTTCTCAAGATAAGCAAATTGGAAGCACAACATATACAAGCACATGCAAGGTACAAAACCACAACATGCTAAGGGGCAAGTAACTTTTAATGTAAACAATTTAAGCACGAGTTACCGCAAGGAGGAACATTGGATATACCATAGAAAGATAATCCGAATGACTTGGCTTGAGACAATATGAATGATGAAGACCCTGATAACCCTCAACCGTAAGGGATCGAGATAGTCTTCGCGGGTAAGAATAACCCAATTTATTGATTCGACACACGGGGAGCCAAAGAGTATTTATAAGCTTTGACAGTTGAGTTGTCAATTCAAACGCACCTGAAATATACTTACTTGCAACAAAAGATAAGTGGTAACAGTGATATGATAGTGATAGTAAAAGTAAACAGCAAAAGTAAATAGCAAAAGTAAATAGCAAAAGTAGCAACTAGTAACCAGCAGGATTTAAAACACTGTAGGCTAGGGAGACGGATGGTTGGGCGCTGCATGGATGAGATATATCATGATTCCAACTTGGGGCAAGGCACACGGAAAAGTAATGATCATCTAGGCAAATATCAAACATTAGGCATGTATCCTGTCGGGGATATACCCCGCGGTATGAACCGGCCGGAATTATAACTCGGCCGGACTTGGTATTCTACTTAAGACAGTTTATATTTGGCAAGTTACTGGTAACCCGGCAGGCGGATCATGGATGACAAGGCCCAAGGCCCAGAAGGCCGGTTCATATTAATAGTGGGCCGGTTTATGAAGAAAGCATAAGGAATATTCTCATACAAAGAAGTAAGACTAGGACTCCACTTGTAATTCTAATCCTACTAGGACTAGTCATGTAACCTGCCCCTTCAACATATATAAGGAGGGGCAGGGATCCCCATAGAGGGCAAGTTAGACAAGAGAGAATTTAGAGGAGAAGTTTAGACAAGTTTCTAGGGTTAGACACAAAGAGCCGGTTTACCGGCGACACCACGAGGATCATAATGAGATCTAGCCTCAAACAGCACGTAGGGTTATTACCGGATGATGTTTCCCGGGGCCCGAAGCTGTCTAAACCTTTGTCTTGCATCGCGTCTCTCGATTCCGCTCAACCCCTCTCAAGCTACTACATAGATGCGCGGCTCCACACCTAAAGTCCATTAATCCGGACATCTGACGTGTTAATTCCACGACATATCCCGTAGGTAGTTGTACGTGCTTGCAATAAGAACTTGCACAACATCTTTTGTCCTACCATCCCGCTACGAACGGGGCCAAAAGGAACGTATGGAGATTAAGGTGCTCCTGTCAAAGAGCACCGGAACAAAGCAATAAACTCAATGGATACATGTAATCCTCAAACTACGGACCATCCCCTTTGGGGTCCAAGCTGTCACTTTTGGGATCACCGGTTTCGAACCATAATAGGTGCTAACAACTCATAGATAGGATCAAGAACACAAATATATTCATGGAAACACATATGGTTCAGATCTGAAATCATGGCACTCGGGCCCTAAGTGACAAGCATTAAGAATAACGAGTTGAAGCAAAGATGATAAACACCATAGTAGATGATAGGCAGCATGCCCCCAACGATCTGATAAACTATTACATGATCTAACACATCCAATCCCTACCATCCCCTTCGCCTACAGCAGGGGATTACTCACACATGGAAGGACAAGTCATGGAGGGAGGATGGAGTGGTGATGATGATGACGATGGCGACGATCTCCCCTCTCCGGAGGCCAATTCAGCCTCCAGATTAGCCCTCCCGAAGAAGAACAGAGGGCGGCGGCGGCTCCACGACGAAAACTGGGAAAATAACTTCTGATCTGGGATTTCTCCGTCAGGAGCTAAAATACGGGTCAAAGTAGGGCACCAGGGGAGTTGGGGCCCACCCAGGCGGCCTCCCGGCGCGGCCAGGGGGTGGGCCGCGCCACCAGGGCGCCTGGAGCCCCCCTGGACCCCCTCTGGCCCCTCTTCTGGCACCAGGTTCCTTCGGGTGCGTGGATTTTCTGTGATTTTTCGTGGAATTTTCTGAGATACCTAAAAATCCGTTTTCCTGCACACAATAAAACCATACAGGCAGCTCTGCTGAAAACAGCGTCAGTCCGGGTTAGTTTAGTTCAAATCATGCAAGAATGAGGTCAAAACAATATCAAAAGTGTTTGGAAAAGTAGATACGTTTGAGACGTATCAACTCCCCCAAGCTTAGCATATTGCTTGTCCTCAAGCAATTCAGTTCAACGAACTGGACGCGACAAAGAAAACTTTGAAAAACTCTTTTGTTTCATTAGATGTATATAAGCATGTACTACGAAAAGAGTCTAGCAAGCATTGAAACAGTGCTATGAGGACAATGCACGGAGCAATCCTTCTTTCAAGTGACCAATCACAAATACCTAAAACTAAATAATATACTACTAAAAATCAAGACAAGATTACATTGCACATAGCTTGAGCATATTAGAGTGGTATCTCGCTAGTCTCCATGAGTGAAGCAAAACATAAATGCAGAAACTCCTCCAGAGTTTTAAAGGAGACTAGAACTAAGAATTTCAGAATAAAGAATATCACAAGCATGCAGAAGACAATGTAATACTTTGGGACAATGCACATTACACTCAGAATGACAATTATGCTCTCCTAGTTGGTGCTTTGAAGAAAGAAGGTGGAGACTCTCGAACCGTGGAATTTGATGGCGAGGTTGAAAACCCGTGGTCGGAAACAAAAACTAAACATGTACCAGAGCTCTTGGTTTTAAAAACAGAGGAAAGAATGTTTTTGAGAGGTGCATATTTCCAGATAACTCAATCACTTCTTGAGCTGGACAGGTTTCGAGGAACGGCTCCCGCATGAGGACGATCACATCCTCTTAATCTCCTTTGTTTATCACTGCCAAAGTTTTCTGATTTCTCATGAACAAAGCGTGAAGGAGGGTTTGTTTGTTGTATAATTTTTTTAATGAGCCGGGCGCACTCAATGCCAGTTCCTTCTCGTATTATGGGTTTGCACATTAGACATGCAATCCCGGGGTGAAACTTGTCCAACTTAAAAAGATCATGAATTAACTACTACTTCCTCATGAGCTAAAACAGAGGCACAAAAAGAGAAATTCTTTTGATTAATTTCGAGATGGTACACGAAAGTCTTCGTTAGGAATGGCAAGTAAATACCATGTATAGGAAGGTATGGTGGACTCATATGGCATAACTGGTTTTAAGGATTTTGGATGCACAAGCAGTCAGTCCGCTTAGTACAGGTGGAGGTTAGCAAAAGACTGGGAAGCGACCAACTAGAGAGCAATAACGGCCATAATCATGCAGAGCGACAAAGCAACATTGAATCGGGCATGAAAGTGATATAACTATTCTGAAACTCAAAGATCATCAAGGCAGAGCAGACTTTTTAGTCTTAAACATGTGTAAACATGTGCCAAGTCAATCCAAGAATTCTCCAAAGGGAAATACCACCTTAGTATACCAAACTATGAACAGTGCAATGCATGTAAATCATTTCAATAACACATTATATACTCTAGCTATTCGAGACTAGCCACAAGGAAAGCATGAACCACTGGAAGAGCATTGTAAACATAGAACTATGTCGCTACAAGTTGGTCTCTAGATCATAAGTACAGGCATATGTACAAAAGTAGAAACAAGAAGAGTTCATACCGGTCTTCCTTGTTGCTTCCCTTCAGTCGATCTTCGTCGTTACTGCCTCGTCACTTGCACGATCGAACGTAGGAAATATAATTAAATGCCATCACGGACTCGAGCTGAACTCTGAAAACAAAGCAAACTAAAGAGAGAAAGGAAATCTTTTTGGATTATTTCAAAGGTTGAACGAAAGCAAAAGAAAGAGAAAATATTTTTGTTGTTTTTGCAAAGAAAGAAATAATAAAGAAGAACGGGCAAAAACCTCGAAAAGATCAAAGCGAATAAAACGGATAATACAATGGGAAAGTGAGAGGGGCACGTACTCCCCCAAGCTTAGGCTTTTGGCCTAAGTTGGTAGTAGCTACTGTCCCCAGGAGCCTCCTGCTCCGGGGGAACAGTGGTGAGTCCAAGTGTCGTAGAAGGATGCTGGCGCGTACACCGAACTCCTCGGAGTCTCCCACGAAGAAGGGTCCGTACGCCAAGCAGAGGAAGACCCTTCACCAAACTCGGTGCCGGTCCTCCCCTGAAAAGGTGGTAACTCACCGTGCTCCTCCTCGTCGGGCACAACCCCCTCCATGGGGTTATGAAACTGATGATGGGCCATGAACTAATCGAACTGGATATCATCAAAGGACCATCCGTTCCTGCGAGAAAAATCAAACAAAAGAGGTGCAGGTAGACGGATCTCGCGTTCCGCGGTAGTTCCGAAACGGAAGATATAAACAAGATTATCAAGCTCAGAAGTCATGGTAACAAACTTATGCCTTTTCATAGCAGCAAGATCAAAACTTAAATAAGTAAAAGGATTATCATCAGGGTGTGGGGTGCCTCCAAGATATTCTAAGATAAGTGTGGCATAAACGCCACCATATAAGTCTCCCTTGTTACCGTTCATAGCAAGGCGTCGAGCAATTAAGGCACCCAGATTATAATCAGACCTCCCTGAGAGGGCGGCTGCCAGGATGGCAATATCCGGCGCAGAAGTGTTGCTCGTGTTGTCACGAGCTAACACCCCTCTAGTAACATAATATGCAAAATACCCGAGGTGAGGGAATAAGATGCTGGAGATCTTTGACCGATGAATATCCCTCGTACCCATGCTGCAGAGAGAGTTGAAGACGGTTTTCAGCTCGGAGGGCTGAGAGGTCATCCTAGCCGTCCTCCCAACGTTCGGCACACCTATTATTTCACAAAACTTTTCCAAGGGCATGGTGATAAGATCATTGTAAATTTTAAACTCAATAGCACCTGAATCAGGATTATATCTAAAACTGTTAATGAAACTGGAGGTGAGTTTTTGATACTGAGTAACACGGCACGTGACGAGCCGTGTCAGACCTGCATTAGCACAAAGATTATAAAACTCATCCTTGATTCCCGCAGCTTCAAGGAATTCATCACATGGAAATGTCATAGCACGTGCTGGACTTGTGTCTTCCAACATCTCTAGGGGCACATGATCTTCATTGTAGCTCACCCTAGCAGTCGAGGGTGAAGCTGCGGCTCTAGTAACTCGATCGGAGTGTGTGGGCCTCCTCTTCTCAAGCCACCTCTTTGCCCTTCCTAACAAACTCATTTCTGAAATTTTTGGCAAATTACAAAAACAAGGATTAAAACAAAGTGGGTTAAGGCAAACTACTCAACTCACTTACCTAAGGCATAAACTTGCATCAAAACTTGGAAAATAACTTTCTACACATGCATGCAAGCTCATCTATACAGCACCAAGAACTACTAAATACTCACAAATGAAGCCACCAATCAGAAATCTAATTGGAGGGGTGGAGGAGTCACATACCAGGAAGTATTTGTTCAAAATCTCAGCTCAAATGATAGGCTGTAGAGAGAGATCGAAGAATCGCCTCCAAGAGCAGCAAGAATGCAAGAACAAGTGGAGAACTCGTGTTTTTGGAGAAAAAGAGAGAGGGAGGAGGAAGACTTACCTGGAGGGGGGCCTTGTGGGCCCCAAGCGCCCTGTGGGCGCGGCCAGGGGGCAGGCCGCGCCAGCTGGCCACCTGGGCCACTGGTGGGTCCCCCTGGCTGGCCCCAGGCACCTCTGGGTCACTCCCGGCGTGGAAATTTTTATTTTTATTTTTCTGGAATTTTTCTGAAAACTTCACTGTTGAAATTTTTTCGAAGTTCAAAAAGCTGCAAGACTTTCTGAAAACTTAAAGCAGTGATTAGTATTGTGAAGCTTCAAAACATAGACACTTGGTACAGCAAGGAGAACAAAAAAAACTAAAACAAATGAAAACATAACAAGCTCCACTTTTTATCTATATAAAACATGTTCACTAGTAAGGTTGATCAAGTCTTACCAACAAACAGGCGATATATAGAGCAAAAAGTCTCACCTCTTACGAAGTAATCACTGAACCTTTACTTTGATGGACATTGTCCCCACCATAATAGTTTTGTATTTGTGATGCACATGTAGTGGACAGTCCCATTCTCCAATCTTCACGGTCTCGATATTTTCTATAGAGTTGAGGCCATGCCTCCTGTCGGTCTTCTTTGGAAAATACACCATGTGTTCTTTATCATTCACATTGAAGGTAACCTTTCCTTTATTGCAATCAATAATAGCACCTGCAGTGTTAAGAAAAGGTCTACCAAGGATAATGGACATGCTCCCATCCTCGGGCATGTCAAGCACAACAAAATCAGTAAGGATCAAACAATTAGCAACTTCTACGGGAACATCCTCACAAATACCTATCGGAACGGCGGTTGACTTGTCAGCCATCTGAAGAGAGATATCTGTAGGAATTAGTTTCTCTAAACAAAGCCTCTTGTAAAGAGAGAGAGGCATAACACTCACTCCTGCTCCAAGATCACATAAAGCAGTTTTGACATAATTATTCTTTATGGAGCAAGGAATGGTGGGTATACCTGGATCACCAAGCTTCTCAGGAATCTTGCCACAGAAAGAGTAGTTAGCAAGCATAGTAGATATTGCTTCATTAGGAACTTTTCTTTTATTAGTGACAATATCTTTCATATATTTTGAATAGGGAGGTAACTTAATAGCATCAGTCAAAGGGATTTGAAGAAAAAGAGGTTTAATCCACTCACAAAACTTATTGTAATGCTCTTCTTCTTTAGATTTGATGGACTTACCTGGAAAGGGCATGGGTCTCTGTATCCATGGTTCTCTTTCCTTCCCATGTCTTCTTGCGACGAAGTCTTCTCTAGTGTACCTCTTACGTTTGTCAGGTGCTTCTTCTTCTCGAACTTCAGGCGGATCATTCTTCTCATTATCCTTACCTTCAGGTTTAGCACCGTCTTCAGTCTCAGCATCGTAGATAGATACACTGTTGGGATCAACAGCTGGCTCTTCATCTGTAATAGGATCATTGGAATTGTCAGCCTCCTTATGTTTCTTCTTCTTCTTTTTTGGAGAGCCTACAATTTCTTCTTCCTGCATTTGAGAATCTTGCTCGATTATCCTCGGATGCCCCTCTGGATAGAGAGGATCTTGAGTGCTAGTTCCTGCTAGGCTTCTCGCCCCTCGTTGGTTACCCCAAGTGGAAGGTGTGAGATGTAGTGTTGCGGAAGTTTTTCCCTTGGCAAAGATACCAAGGATCGAATCCCCAGAGACTCCTAGGTTCAACAAGAAGGTGTCAACTGCTACGGCGCCAGATATTAGCAATCAACATGTACCTGCACACAGATACAAATAACTTTGCTCCCAACGAGTACAGAGAGGTTGTCAATCCCTCCGGCCTTGTAGTTCACAAAGGATTAAACGCAAGTGATAGTAGTGATAGATATAATTGCAATAGTAAATAATAGCGAAAAGTAAATAGCGGATGTGATCAATGATGGTAATATGGACCGGAGTCTCATGATGTTCACTAGTGATGTCTCTCTCCCAAAAGACGATAAACAGCTATGTGAGGTAAACGAATTACAGCTGGGCAATTGACATGACCATGTGCGCAAACCAATGTTGATTACATTGCAAGAAAGGTTGAGGTTCAAAGCATGGGTGGTACGCCAAAGTAAGTAGACCGAAATCCATCAATATCTACTACTAATCATCCACCTTGAGATATCTATCCAGAACATCTCGCTGGTATTAAGTTGCGAGTCCCACCCATAGTGTAAACTCAATGCAACAGACAACTGCATTAAAAGAACTTTGCATAAAGTAAACAATCCTTGCACCCGCGGGCACAAGCACCGTTGTTTTCCCCCTTGTGGCAAGAGCACATCCCCTAGACTCATGTTTCTGTCACTCAAGCTAGTCATCGAGGGGCATGAACCCACAATCAAGCATAACGTTCCCTCTTGGAGTCACTACCTATTACTTGGCCAAAGCAATAAATAACAACGGAGAACATGCAAGAATTACTTACGAACATAAATATAAAATAGGTAGATCAAATATATTACTCAAGCACAATCTGAACATAATCTCATAATCCATCGGATCCCAGCAAACTCATCATAGCAACAGCATAAGGATTACATATGTGCCTCGATCATGTAGGGCAGCTCACGAGGGCTAATTAGTGAAGCACAAGAACGGGAGGAGAACATCACATAGCTACTGGTCATGGACTCATGGTCCAAGGGAGACTACTCACAACTCATCCGGGAGGCGTCCATGGTGGTGGAGAGGCTCCCGGTGGTGATCCTCCCCTCCGGCAGGGTGCCGGGAAGAGTTCTCCTAGTGCTCCCGATCTTGGAAGCGGCGGCGGCGGCGGAACAGAGATGAGATCGCGAAAAGAGTTCCTCCCTCGAGGGTTTCGGGAGACGCTTTAAATATATGCCAAAGGGGGGCATCGGAGGAGCCTCGGGGGGCCCAGGCGCCCCCCCCCCCCCCC